>JAYKKT010000063.1:9772500-10385000 GCA_036023115.1 Brasenia schreberi
ATATTGAAATGCAAGTTCCCAACATATAGTTTCCGAGCACCAGCAGAAAATGGCCCTGCAAGACCAGCTGCCCCAGCAGCAGATGCAGTTGATTGGACAAGATTTTTTTCAGCCTCAGAAGGTTTAACCATTACTGGCTGACCAAGAAGTGGTTGTCCAGAGAGAGCAATTGCCATTGGCACCGACATTGCATCATAGAACTCAACGTACCTGTCACAGCAAGTGGGAAAGACCACATCTAGTGTATAGAAAGAACTGGTATACTACGATGAAACAATATCAGACCCAGTCAATAATAAACAAGAGCACAAAACTTTCTAGTGCCAACTGCCAACACATTCAAGTAAATAAAGTGTGATATATGGAACATGATCATCCTTCAAACGTACCAGGCTCAGCCAAGCCAAACTGTTCCGAATGAACAGCCTTATTGCAATGTCTTGTAGTTTCATTTCTACCACAAACGCACAATACTTTCCCCTAACCACGTCTAACAACAATGTACCTCCAACCTTAGTCACACGGGTGCAGGTGCGGACACGGGTGCGAGTGCGGGATTCAGCAAATTTCAAAAATTTTGGGTACGGAGACACGGCTAGGATATATAATATTATATATTATATATAATATTCAAGCTACAACAAGTGAGACATCAATTAACATAAGTACATGACAATAGAAGTACACAACTTTATATTAAAGCAAAACAAATAAATGATAAACAACTACTAATTTATCATAATACACAAGTCAATCTTCACTATCCGGACTCATTTATCCAAAAAGACCCGAACTTCAAAATTGATACCAAATTTTGAAGCATGGAATATCCACACAAAAGAAAGTGAAGAAGGTCCGCGTTGAGATATTTTTCTATGTTCATCGGCAGAGTTCCATGGGAGATGATGGAAGACAAGCTGAAGGAGCATTTTGGAAACTATGGTGAGGTAACTCAGGTGGTCATAATGGGAGATAAGGTCACTAGTCGACTAAAAAGCTTCGATTTCATCGTCTTCATGGATTACTCCCTCTTTGATCCGGTTCTCCACGATAAATACACCATAGACGGCAAAACCGTGAGTTTAAAAAAAATTACGCTTTTTTTTGTCATGCCAGACCGACACGGTGTCGCACCCGTGTCGAGGTTGACACTCCACCTCTTAGAAGTGTCTGTGTGACTTAGCCCCCAACTCCCACAAGAGCACTAGTATTGGGATTCCTAGAAGCTAGGCCTGGGGACCTTATGATGCAGCAGCATAAGCACAAGAAGTTAATTAAGGTCTTGCACCTCATTCTGTGCAGTTTAAGAACTCTCCGGCAGTTTGAATCTATTGGCCTTGAAAGAAATCGTGAAGCCCATGAGAACCACAACCTTGAGCAAGACATGCATCTAAAATGCTTGATATTCGTGTGATTATGTGCAGCATGACAACAGCATTTAATAACAGTGATACTGTAAGCATGCAATCATATATCACATCAAGAATTTAACAACGCTAGTGGATCTGACATTAAGTGCTTGCGGGACATATTCGTGCCCCAAGCCCAAGGTAACTGTGTTTAACTCCACAATTAGGCAATGTCTGCATGGGTAGGCTTCAAGCTATTAACAAGTAGAAATTTTTAAAATAATAAAACTACCTCACTGATCAACCTCGACTCCATCTTAGGCAAAACAAAATGAGAACAGGTTGAGTTGCGCTCCATAAGGTTTTCTCTCACAACTAACATCTTCCTTATTTATTTCATATTATTAAAGGCCAATATATACACATGCATGAACACAAACACAGACAACTCAGACTAAAAAGAATGTGTATTCTTTCATGTTTGAAAGGAATTTAATCTCATATGAGGCTTGCTATGTCTTCTTGTGCCCTGGAGCCATTAGGTTGCAGATCATATTGCTGCCTTCTTATGAACCTACAATATTTAGGAAGACAATTGGCCTCACAAAGAACCTACCCTTCAAAACAAGGAAATATATAAGATACATACCCAACTCCTTTTGAGCGCCTTGAGTTCCGGTCCATTATCAGACGGACATCCCTCACCTGATAATCAAGAGCATAATGTGTTAGATCACCAAGTGAGGAAAAGGTTAGCCTGCTTTAAAGGACAAAGTGTATCACTCAAATTTCATCACACCAAACTGATGGCTGTTGAGGGTGTCAAGTCAACACAAATTTTACAAGTATTTTCCATTGCAAATGCTATCTGTTGTTAGCATACTAGTTTGGATGGTTGACATGCTTGGAGGATGTACTTGAACATAGACGACATTATTGCTCCCAGCAGTTTCAATGAGATTTTCTGAAACTAGATGTCCTCAAAATTTCAGGTAAATTAAGACAGAGAGAAAGTAAAGTAAAATAAGATCTCTTAGTACATTTTCCTTGTATATAAAAGGATCAATCAGAAAAGGCATTTCAAGTGAAAGAAAGCCAACTAAAAACTGTTTAGATTTTAAAATAAGACAGACCTAAATTGGAGATAGTATGGAGATATCATTACGTGTCAAAGCACTCCTTAAGCAGAGGTAAAATAAGCACAGCTTCTCAACCGCATATGAAATAAAACTATTAAATAAAGTTGTTGAATAGTTAATCTGGATTAAGGACAAGAAGCTCCAACCAAATGCATATGATGCACTAAATGGTTGACTGTCTTCTATAGAACTGTGATAAACAAGGCAATCAGGTAGATATAAGTCTACAAACATAAAATATAAGAAATGCACAGTGCCATTACGCTCACCTTGCCAGCCCTTGAAAAGAACTCGTAGACATCTCTCTCAGTTGCCTTCAAGGGCATCTGCAACAATTCGAAATTTGAGTTGCTTATATATATTCTACCTCAAGACAATTTTCACGTTCTTAATTTCAAAAAAATCAAAGGACTTCCATATGAAACAGGTGTAATAAAAGATCGTAACAATGGGTCCTATTATGGGAAAAATCAATTATGAATCTCAAGTATGCAAGACGTACCTGGTACGCGAAAACTGTCCTCTGATCCCTCTCTGGATCAGCTTCAGGCTCCACCACTTCTTTTTTCTCTTTGACTCTTCTGCATAGCAACAAAGGCTTCACGTTATGCAAGTAACATCAATACAATATAATGGATTTTAATATTCTTAGCATTAATTAACCAACTATGAAATTTTCCTGGTGCCATATGCAAGCACTCTGAATAGCATCTCAGAAAACCTCCTCAAGTTTCCATCAGCAAATAAGTAGCAAGGCATGGGAAGTTAAACCTTGTCAAGCAAAGATCCAAAGGTTGTTCAGCAAGAACATTCTAAATTTTCTGTCATCCTAATCATGCAACCATCACAGAGTCAATAAACATCTTGCAAAAGCTGGTAACTTCAGTCACTGTGCAAAAAGATTCTATCATCAAAAGTGTGGCAAGAAATTATGATGATCCCATAGTAAAGAAACAATTCTTCAATCGAATTGAGGACTCCCAATCAATCGTCAATTGCAGAAGAGAGTTGCAAAGAAACCAATTCACCAAAAGATTGGTGTTTCAATGCTCCATAAAAGTCAAATATTGAAACAATTAAGGAGTCAAACAAGTGTGAAGATGCTGCAAAACAGCATACTTTATTAGTGTTAGGACAGCTCTATTTATAGAGCATTATTCAAAACGTCCATGAAGAAGAGAAGAAGAAAGAGGTAGCCATTGGCATCCCAATGGCTAGTTGGGGCTAGCAACCCTAACTGGTCCTAGCCCTAGTGGCGAGGCCAATTAGCCCAAATCCAACGAGCACTAGTAGCCCGTCTCCTATTACATTTAATCATTAACACCATCCCTTAAATTTACGGCGTGTATACCGAAAGTTTGTCGAACAAAAAATGAAACCTAGCAATTTACAATGACTTGATAAAGAAATCTGCAAGTTATTATAATTCGGAGGGTACATAGCACTGGGTCACCTTCTTCTTCAAACATTCTTCTCTGACAAAATGACAATTCGTCTCGATGTACTTGATTCTCTCATAAAAAGTATTATTAGATGCTATATTCATAACACTTTTGTTGTCACAAAACATGGAGAGTTGTTCTATAATGACTTATATGTCTCTCAGCACCTATGTAATCCATAAAGTCTCTACAATAGCAGTGGTCATGGCATGATATTTTGCTTTTGAGGATGACAGAAACACCTTATGTTGTTTCTTGCATATATAAGAGATCAAAGACTCACCTAAAAAACACAAAAATCGGTGATAGAGTGTCGATTATTGACATCCTCACTCCAATGAGCATCCGTATATACGATCAAATCAAGAGAAAGAAGAAGTTAAGAACACCCTCTTATCAGCATAGTGCTTAATGTATGTGATAATTCTCATAACACTCATGTGAACACCAATAGGAACTTGCCGAAACTGACTTGCAGTATGGACAGCGGATGATATGTCTCGATGAGTGATAGTGAGATAAGTCAATGCTCCTATCAGTTGCCTGTATGGTGTGAGATCTTGTCGTTTCTCTCCATTTGTTACTCTTAATTTGGCCCCAAACACTTCTGGTGTATCTACCTTTTCCTCATCGATTAGACTAGACATAGCTATCAATATCACTTGCAAATTTTGAAACAAAGTATACTCTATCATTATGTATAATTTCAATTCCCAAAAAATAACTAATCAAACTGAGATCTTTCATTTCAAATTCTTTGAGAAGATCCCGTTTAACTTGAAATATGTCATTTTCATCGCTTTTAGTGATGATATCATCAACAAACAAAAGCAAGATTATTAATACCTACATTTGATTTTCTCACAAATAGTTTGTGTTAGTATAACACGACAAAAGTTATGCATATGCATGAAGTTTTCAAATATGTCAAACCAAGCTTTAGAGGCTTGCATCAAACCATAAAAAACCATATTTAGTCTAAGAACATGATCTTTCAGGACATCAAGTTCTGGAGGAGAAATCATATATATCTCTTCATTTAGTTTCATGAGAAGGCATTTTTAACATCTAAGTTAAAAGATTTTTCACTTCCTAATAGGACTAAGGGTTATGAGAATTCTTATACCAGTCATTCTATCAACATGAGCAAATGTGTCCTTGCAGTCTATTCCATATTCATGTGTATACCCTTTAACTACTAGTCATCATATATCCTTCTAATGTGGCAATAAGGTTTCTTCCTTAAGGTTCAAATGTTTCATAGGACACAAACCCTAGTGGAGTTTTGAGATTCTAGAGGGCATTCTTACATTTTTCTTATCTTCTAGTTCTTCTTGAGTAGAAAAGTGGAAAAGGTTTTATGGTCTCTCTAGGTTCATTGTTTTCTTTTATTTCTAACTCCGTATTTTCTTCTTGCTGTTTAGGATCTATGGTTCTCTCGTTTTCACTATCTTCTTCTATGCTTACAATGTCATTTAGAAATGTATGTTTTTCACTATCTTCATTGTTAGCATTATAGTTGCAGTCAATTTCTAGAAATTTCACCTCTTGGATACATAGAATTTGTTTTCTTTGAGATCAAAAAACTTATAACCCTTTTTTTCAATTCCATAACCTAGAAAAACACACTCTATGGCTTTAGGTGATAACTTTTAATTCTTATCCGTATAAACAAAACATCTACATCCAAAGACTAAGTCTTTGAAAATTCGAAACAATTTCAAATAATTTTTCAATGGGTGAAAAGCCACTAAGTTGGGAGAAAGGCATGTTGCTACCGCCCATAAATACTTCGGTACCTCACTAAATATTAAAAGTGTTCTGGTGGTTTTTGCGTTCGGCTGAACCATTTTGTTGTGGAGTTTTAGTGCAAGATTTTTTTTTATGTAAGATTTCATGTGTCAAAATAATTTTGAAGTTCTTTTGAAGTGTATTCACCATCGAAATCGGATGTAAAGATTTTAAGAGTGGTGTCAAATTGATTTTTAATCATGTCATGAAATGTCAAAAAAATTCTAAAGACTTCGGATTTATGTTTCAAAACAAATATCCAAGTATATCTAGTAAAATATCTATAAAGGTCACATAGTATCAAACTTCTCTTTAGAGAGGACAAAAACGGGTCCCAAACATCATAATGCACCACTTGTAATAAATCTTCTTTCACCAAATGATGTATGATGCAACTTTCTAAGAATAAAATCTTTGCAAACAAGCTTTTTAACTTATCATTTTAAATAAGGGATGATTTCATAACTTGTTCATATCTAAATGAACTAATCAGTGTTGTTCGATGAGTATCATATCGTGTATCGTTTTGGTCTACGATATGTATCGTATCGTATCTTAGTGTATCATAATTTAATATTAGAAAAATTAGTAAAAATCTACAAAAAATAGAATAAAATCTTATAATTGCTAAGAATTCATATAATGCAAAGTTTAGTCCATATTCATCATTCACCATTCAATAATTGAAAAAGAATTACATATTTCAAAACAAAAAATAAAATACATTTACATTTACATATTGTAATCATGATCATCAACTAAATAATCTTCATCTTCTCCTTGCTGAAAATCCTCACCACCTTCTACTTCAAAATCAAAATCATCTCCTTATGTTGTCGCGCTCCTTTCAAATTAATCAATGCAATATCTTCTTCGGTTAGGAGTGCATTTTCTTCGTTATCTTCAATAATCACCTCCTCTAATATATCAAAATTATTCAAAATTATTAGATTAAATTGATTTTCTTCTCTATTTAACTTTTTTAATTGTCTAAACAAAAGAAAGATAAATAATTAGTAAATAACATTAACATTTGAAGTCAAACAAAATATTGAATTGAATCTTTAAATAGTAACTAATACAAGATTATCTTTGTCGAAGCCTCATGTTACAACGGATAAAAATTAAGTCATAGAGTCGCTTATGTTCGGACATGTTACGCTTTTTTGTGTAGATGTATTCAAAGACACTCCTTTTCTTTCACAACACGTTGCACTACAAGTTTGGCTCAGAACTCTTACTATAATATCTTTAAGGTTTGGGCAATTAGTTTTAAACTTATTCCACCAAACATCTATAAAAAAAGACAAACTTCATAGACTTAATCCATAATAAATATGAGATTTAAGAAAATTAAATACGAAAATAAACAATTTACCTGATGTGAATTGCTACAAGCAAATCCATCAAGTGAAAAGCATTATCGTAGATCTCCATCTCTCGATGTATAATATCTACTCTACTCTCATCAGGGACTAATCTCTCTATACAATCAATAATGCCTCAATTAACCTCATCATTCCTTTTAAAGCTTGTTGAGTACCTGAATGTTGAGTTTAGGTAATATGTTGTTTCATGAATAGGTTGATGCAATTGTTTGTTTCATCTATTATATATAATGTTCCACAAGAGCACATAATCTTTCTTCCATTGAAAGTACTTCTAATGATTTCTTTTGCCTTATCCATGGCTTCATAAAGATAACCCATACATGGTTTCTCCTCGCTATCAGTCAATATGAAAACCTTCACTGAAGGACATGTAATCCTCAACAGTCTAACACATGCATTCCAAAATGTACTCCTGAAGACTGTCTCTGAAATCTCAAACTTTTTGTTTCTTCTATTTTGAGGCAACTCTGCAAATTGTTGCCACTCATATGAGGAGAACATTCTCTTCAAAGCTTTTTTGTCTCGCAACGCTCTGTCTAGATAAGAAATTAGTTGCAAACCGAGTTGATGTTGTATGAAGAAGCTCTGCAACATCTGTATATCTCCTCATTATATATAATACAAAAACATAATTGTAAATAAATTTGGTGATATCTTGACAACACTCGGTTGTTGCCTTTTTCTCATCCATCTCACCAATATCCTCAAAGATGATATCTAAACAATGGGTTGCACATAGTGTTCAATAGAAAATCCCATTAGTATCTGCTAACTCTTTCTCCACTACTTTATAGTTAATGGCATTATCTGTAGTGAACTGGACTACATTCTCTAGTCCAACCTCACGTATCACCTTATAAAACTCTTAGATGAGGATCTTTGTATTATGCCTCTCCTCTGACATGTCTAAAGATCTCAAAACCAAAAGTCCTAACATAGTAGATAAGAAAATTTAACAAAATCATTATCGCCTATCTGTCCATCCATCTCCATCCATGACTTTCTCAAAGTCTAACAATATTCTTATACTTTAAGGACAGTCTTATCTAATAGTTTTCCTCTCAACTTTTGATAAAGCATCTTATACCCTTGACCAATGTTAGCAATTGCATACGTCATTGCTTGAAAATGAAAATTGTTTGTTGCATTAAATGGAATGCATGCATCATAAAACCATATGCCCACTACAAGGTCTGTCTGCTCATGCAATTATTCTGAAGTCATAGCAATACGAATTCTATGTTGAGCACCATGTGTAGTGTTAGGAGAAAAAAATAACGGTATGCCAGAAGAAACTCTTCCTCTACATCTTCCACCACTTCCACTTACAAAATCTTCAACAACCATCTTTCTTCTAATTGATGGTCGAGAATTACTACTATCAACATTTTTCTACCATTAGAAGGAATATTATCACCCAATTCAACAACATCATCATCCTCTTCCTCAAACATCTGCAAACATTGCCATTTAATGGCTTCTGGCAATTTTCTAACTATGCCCATGCAAGGAGCAACTTCCTTCCTAGTCCCTATTAGGTGATGTTTCAATCGTGAAATTACATCACTACGCATCTTCTCACAAAACAAATATTTGATCTTTAATTTGTTTTCCCAACTCTTCTACCCCACTGTGATGCCGAATCATCAGTCCCTAACACCCCTTCCAATCATCTCAATTGCACACTTTAATTCAATAAAAAACCTGAAAATAAAAGCACTACATAAATCATCAATCTTCACGTAATACTCAAATAGAGGGTATCCCACTTCACGAATGCAATAAAAATCATATCCACGCACTTTATAACTTCATATTTTGTTATAAAAAAAACACAAATAATACCAAAAAATAAATACGAAAAAAATCTGCAAAATACCAAAAATATACCACAATCTGAGTTAGAAGGCTTGCATGAAGCCATGAACACCATAGAGCACTTTTTGGGGAGCCTTAAACACCAAAGAAGGGGAGAGCTACCGAAGGAAGGCTTGGGCAGTGTTGGGGAGCCTTGAACAGACGCTAGATACCTGCAAAAACTATTCAGTCAAGGATCCTGGCCGTAACGCCCATATCGTATGATATGGACAATACGGTACAATACTTACCGTGCTACGATACTAATGCCTATATCAAATCGCACACTAGTCCTAATCTTTTGTGCCAAAGAATAGTGTTATGAACTACACCGCAATTTTTAAAATTTGGCACAACCAAATTATCCATTTTATATAATCCACTTTATCTATAGCTTTATCCAATCACCTTCTTCGATAGGTGATCCTGCACCACACAATTTTTTAGATGAGAAAGTGACTATACAATCATTATCACAAATTTGAGCACCGAAAAGTAAATTAAGATTAAGTTTTGGTGTAAAACTTACATTCCGCACCTTTAAATCTTTATTTTCAAAGTTTCCAATTTCATTGACTTGAAGTCTTGTACCATCGGCCATAAAAACATGCATATTGAAACTTTTTTGGGATGAGTTTTTAAAAAAAAATTATGTATCACGTGAAAGGGTGCACATGAATCTAAAATGCAAAATATGCCTTTGTCGATAACACATTGTCGAAGATGCTAGCCTTTTCTTTGAATATCTCTTCTATGTATGCCTTGATGTTAAAAGGTAGAGTTCCTCTCTCTTTATCCTCCATGGTGGTCACATTCTCTCTTTTTTTCATCAAGATAGGACATGTTTTTATGTGTCCACTTTCCTTATAATAGTGACAAATGATGTTTTTGTTTGGTCATGAAAGTGTTAAGGGCCTTTTGATTTGTCCTTCATTATTTTTTTCTTCTTTGGTGTTCTTGATACGAGAAGGCTTGTATGTCTTTAGGCTCATCCTCGGCAAAACTGCCTCTTTAAAAGTATTTAAAGTTTTTAATCTAGTTTCTTTCATAACTAGATTGGGAAGAAATCCATCCTAGGTTTTTTATGGATTAAGGTGAATCTTATATTTTCAAAATAAAAAATCATTCTGAAGTTTTTCAAATATCCTAAGGCCTCACATGAACAATAAAAAAATATTGATTATCTAAATATTCTTCAAACTCATCTAATTTTTGAAGTTTTTCAAATTTGTCAAAACTTCAAAGTTGATTCCATAATTCAAAAAATTCATTCTGTTAATCTCTAATGCTCAAGTTGCCTTGTTTAAGCATTATCATTCTTTCCATTAAATCGAGTTGAAAAACAAAATCATCTTGAAAATGAATTTTCTTTAAATATTTCCAAGTTTTAAAAGCATTTTAAAAATGTTATTTTATTTTTAAGCTTATCATCTACATTTTGCCAAATGATCATGATCTTTGCATTCATTTTTTCCCATATATTTAAACCTTATTTATATTTTTCTTCAGCTTTGATTATTTCATCTTCATCAAACCCATTAATAAGCAAAATAGGTTCTTCGACACTACCATCAACATAATCTCAATAGTCTTTAGACAAAAAAACTTTTTTTATTGTTCTTACTCAACTTTGATAACAATTTGGGTCAAGCAAACACACTTCATTTTTGCCTTCTATTTTTCAAAAAGACGTGTTTTCGGGGATTACCTCAACCTTTGAAGTCAAACTTTCTTCAAGTCGGGCATGCTTTCCAATGCCGTCATATCCGATAATATTCTTGCGAGTAGGCTAATGATACCATGTAAAAAAATGATTCTTAAATCGACTTAAGGAATCCCAATATATCTTCAAGAAACCAATTCACCAAAAGCTTGGTGTTTCAATGCCCAATACAAGTCAAATAATAAGTCAAATATCAAAACAATCAATGAGTGAAACAAGTGTCAAGGTGCTCCAAAACACCATACTTTATTAGTGCTAGGACTGCTCTACTAATAGAGCATTGTTCATAGTGTACATGAAGAAGAGACAAGAAAGAGGTAGATGTTTGCATCCCCAACGGCTAGTTGGGGCCAGCATCTCTAACTGGCCCTGGCCCTAGTGGTCGGGCCAGTTAGCCCTAGTCCAACCGGCCCTAGTGGCCCGTCTCCTATTTCGTTTAATCTTTAATTTGAGCATCCACTCTTTCCCTTTCACCAACACCGTATTTCAAATCATTGAAACCACAAATTAGGCCCAAGAGGAAATTTTCCGGTTTAAGGAGAACCTCAATCAGTATAAGCAAATGTAGCTCTAATCAGATCAAATGAATAGCTATAAAACATATCAGAGTACACCCAATAACCCCATAGAATCCAAGTAACAGAAGTATAGCAAGGAGCAGAACGATCTACCTGCTATCTCTGCCCCTAAGCTCCATCTCCCGCTCTCTTTCTCTCTCCTTTTCCCTTTCTCTTTCTCTCGCCTCTCGGCTTCTCGATCTCTCCATCTCCCACTCCGCATCATGCTCACTACGATGCTTCTCTGAGCGGCTACTGCTTCTCCGCGACCTCTCACGCTCTCTGTCTCGCTCCTTTTCCTTTTCCCTCTCAAAATCACGGTCTCTTTCCTTCGCTCTATCACGACCACGCTCCCTCTCCCTCTCATTCCTATCTCGCTCCCTCTCGCGCTCACCGTCCCGAGCCCCACGATCATCTTTATCCTTACCGCCCCTATGATGGTCTTTCTCGCTTCCCTTTGGCGAGCCGCGGTGACGAGACGAGCTCCTCTCCGAATGGTGATCACCACGCTCGTCTTTTGACGAGTTCCGCCGCTCGCTCCTCTCGCTCTTTTCACCGTTCTGTTTCTCCGACCTTTCCCGCTTGGACCTGCTCTCTGTGACCTCTCCCTCGCCGCCATCCCTGTGTCGCGAGCTCTTCTCCGACCTCTCTCGCTTCCCCGAGCTTCCGTTCCCATCATTGGCAGAAGCCTTGCGCGAACCAGGATTCTCAACAGTCTGCTCTAAATAATCATACTCGTCGAAATCCATCTGCGACGACCACCCACGGAAAGTAAAACGGAACTTCTCTTTCACTTAATCCTGCTTTAGAAAAACAACGAAAACAGAGTCTTTATCAAGCTTAGAATAACAGAAGGTGAAACCCTACGGTGGCAGAGACCGAGGAAAAGAAATAAGCTCCATAAATGCCCCACGAAAACGAGAAATTCAAAAGATATCCGCAGATTAGACAGCTCAAATTACACCAATCAACTTACGGACAAAGGGAAAAACAAAACCCACTTTCACGCGGTAGGAAAATTCAGAGACGGGCTATAATCCAAGCATGAAAAGGAAAACCCTAAAGCGGATGAGAAAACCCACGAGCAAATCTGACCGCACGGAAAGACAGAGAGAAGTATAAACGAAACCCTAGACGACCCCTCCCACTCTCTCTCTTCCTGTCTGTAACGAGGGAGTGGTAAACCCTAGCTGTGGTTCGTCTTGTTCTCGTCGATCTTACCTTTCTTCGGCGGCAGAAACCCCAGAAACCAAAGCGACAGCGAGAGTGAGGCCAGACACCGAAACCAATTCGGCCAAACGAAGAACCCTGTCTCCCCCTCACTCTCTCGTCCCCATTTTATACCATGGCCGTCAGGTAACCCGGACACGATAAGAAGTCCTTAAGACGCGTTGATATTGTGACCTTTCGGATCGTGTCCTAAAAAGAGACACCAATCTAGCTTTGCCCAACCTTGGCCGTCGAGTTGGTGATGGACGGCTAAGCATTTCAACTCACCAGGTCGGTACGTGGTCTAAAGCACGTTGAGAAAAACAGCCGTCCATCGTCGAACTGAACAGCTGAGCTTTCGAAACACGTTTCAGGTATAGAACGTGTTTTAATGTACATATGAATGGTGTTATGATGACAGCAATATGAGGGTCAGATTTTGGGTTCGGTTATGGTAATTACTTTTAGAAACTAAACCAGAAGCAAAACCGGTGATCTATGACTATTTAAAATTGAACATTTTCTATAATTTTCTATAGAAAATAGAACACTGAGTTTATTGAGTAATTTAAGTTAACCTTTAGATTGTAAAACCAGGTTTGGGTTAAGTCCATACCCACATTCAAACCAAACCAAATTTAAAAAGATAAAGGAAAACTAGCTTTATTGAGATAAAAGAAACCCTATGAGGTTTGCTACGTGAATGTGGAATTCACTAGGGAGTTTATTAGGTTTTTGAATTACCCAAAAATCAAATTGGACTTAAATCTATGAACCGAACCAGAACCAATTTACCTATATAACTGAATCAAACCAAACTGAAAAAATTGGGTTGATTATTTCGATTATATAGGTAACTCAAAAAAGAATGCAACTCATGCTTCATGAATCCCATAAACCAACAAAACCATGAAGAAACACAATCAAATATAACAAAAAAAAGAAAATGCCTCAACTCCACAAGAAGCAATTAACCAAACGCCCTTGTTGCACAAATACCTATCTATACCTTGACGATCTCACTGATTGTATGAACCTTAAATATGATGAGCAAAAAATCACAAAATAATAATAAAAGAATCAAATCACATATAAAGGATCGAGAACGAACAAATCAACCTCGCAATAAAGAGAGTTCTAGTAAGATTCATTGTAGCTTATAAGGGTAGGATAGTAAGATTGGCGAAGAGCGGGACATAATAAGATAAGTTACAGCTTGTCGAAGAAATAGCGGTCGATGAGTCTAATTGGAGAGAGAGTTATAGGTCACAGAAGAGTCTAATGGGAGAGAGAAGCTCTGTCGATTGGAGCATAGTTGGTCCCGAGGGGGAGGGGTATTTATGTTATTCAAGGTATAAATCAATATATCGGTTTTATTTTGATTTTGGAGCTTTGGTTAGTGAATCTGAATCCGAACTGAATATCAAATTTCTTAAAATTATCAAACCGACCCTAATCTGAATCAAGAATTTCAGTCCGATTCGATAATTCGATTTTAACCGTACTATGCTCGCCCTTAGAATTTAGGATGCTTATTTAAGGGTTAAAGCAAAAGAGCTTTGGTCCCTTATTAATCCTAGAGCCCAAAGGAGCTCGAGAACGACAACTATTGGTGGGGAAAAAGTAGGAATTGATGGTATTTTTTTTAAGTTATATTTTCAAGTGATAGGGTGGTCATTAGGGAGCACGAGGGTACCATGGTACCACGTCCTAAGCTACCAATTGTGACGTTGATAGTGGTGGCCGAATCAAGCAACACCAAATCCAACGCTCGACGACAACAACGCTTGTTGTCCAGCCTTTCTTCTTCACGCAACAATATAGTGCAGCTCTTAACGAGCACCCGCACTCTCTCACTCTCAATACTCTTCACGGCACGGCCCTCCCTAGCACTCGCTGGAGCTTACACGGCTCTCTCACACCTTGCTTCAAAGCACTCAGATTGGGCGAGACGAAGAAGAAGAGAAATGGCTAGCAAGAAAATGACAAACTTGGACATACCTGGTGGGCTGGGTAGTGTAAACACCCTCCTTTTAGAAAACTTTGCTATTTTTGGTAGCTTTGGTTTTGTAAATAAAAATGCATCAAACGAGCTTCTTTTGGCATCAAAATTTTATGGAAGCCTCAAAATGATAGAATATTGCTTCCCTTTAAGAAAATTTTGAATTTGTACGAAATTTTATGAAAATGATGATTTTGCCCTCAGGACCAAATTGACAGGATTTTGCCTTTTTAAGCATTTGTCTTCAAAGAAAACATGATTTCAAACAATTCCTTTTATAAACAAATGAAAATGGTAACATTGGGAATTAAACCAAAAAATGTTTGCAAATTATAAATTTATGAAATTCCAAAACCCCTGATATTCAAAAACAAATTCAAACCAAACCTCAGAAATTCGCCCGATTGAGAAGGGTCTCATTCCAAGACCTGATACCTAGGGTTAAAGTGGTATGACACCTTACACCCGTTGAAGAGGTTAAAGTGATTCGATACCCCACACCTATGAGAAGGGTTAAATGGTCAAGGTAGTTATAGACTGACTCACGAAGTAAAAGTAGGTCACCCTTGCAAACAAAAACTGGGAATGAAACCCAGTGTTGCTCCAAAGCAATATTTGAGAATTCCATTAAATTTGATGTTTTCAAATATAAATGTTTTATAAAAATATTTGAAACCTGTCAATTTCGGCATTGTTGGGCAAGGTAACCTATCATTTTAATTTCAAGTTCTTAAAAAGGAAAGTCGACGCTCCAAAAAGGAAAGCCGACGCTCGAGAAAGAAAAGCTAACGTTAAAAGGGAAAGTGGGCTTCCAAGATAGGAAATCGACGTCCAAAAGGAAAAGTCGTTATCAAAAAAGGAAAGCGGTGCATGCTTTGGCAAGTTGTGATGCCCAATTTGATCGATTGATGTTAACATGGAAAGAAGCCTGACCAATTCAGCGAATGGCCTTTTTCAAACCTTGGCCTGATTTGGTAGTCATAAAGGGCATCTTACCATTCAAGTTGCAGCCGACCTCAACATGAAAAAGCTAGGCAGCTCTAGCAACTTATCAAGTATGGTTTATTTTAATATGGAAGGGAGCAGTTGCATTGAATCCAACCACAAGCAAGGACTACTTACCATATCTTGCCAACTGTTCCCAGCAAGGTTGAAGGAGGCCAATAACAAATGGAAGGCAACTGGAGCCGGTTTCAATAAGTGGATAGTAACATCCACTTACCCCTTTTAGCCTAAATCGACCCAACAAGGTAGGTTAGCCAACAACGCTAACCAACTAAATGTCGTGATTCTCCAGATCGAGCCAATCCTAGCGTCTTAATAAGGTTGCATTCAATGACCTAAATGAGAAGTCCTCTTTACACGAAGTGTATGATACTGTACTGCACGTTAGTGGGCTGCCGCCCCACTCTGTGGTCTTGAACGTGAACAAAGCTAGCCAAATTCAATGCTTGCAGCAGCTTCAAAATCAAAACGTTGGCATCCAGCTGAAACTTGCCAAAACATGCAGACTTACCAAAACGTTGTGGGTTGTACTTACCTGCCAAAGAAGACTCAGACATCCAAAGAGAACTGGGTTGAATCTACCTAAAATAACCAAACTTGGATCAACACTTACCTTGTGCAGAAAATCAGGATTTGGAAGGCTGTGGACAGCATCCATCTTCCAAAACAAGAGCCCAACCCCTAAGGCAAGTTGCCTTAGGAGTGTTTGCAGCAGCTAGGCAATATTTTGCCTATAAAAGGAGCCTCAAATAAGCTCCAAAGAGGGGAAGAAATCGGTGTGCAGAAATCAATCCGAGTAAGAGACATCGGGTGGTGTGAAGAATGAATCTATGGTGGTGAAACATCCAAGAACCAGAGAAAGAAAGAAAGAGAGAAAGAGAGGGAGAGAAGGAGAGGAAGAGAGGAAGATAAGGAGAGGAAGAATAGGTGGTTCACGTTCAGCTGCTCTTCATCCACATGCAATTGCTCTTTATCTACGTTCAGCCACTCATCTTCTCTACGTCATCCACCTTCTTCGCATTACAGGTTTTGATCTTTACTTTAGATGTGTGATTGTTTGAAAATCTGTAATTAAAGAAGCAGTAGCTTCCATAAAGAAATGTGCTGATGCAGAACCAAGGACATTGCTCCCTCTTGCCTTATGATTGCTGTTGATTCAAACGTGCATCTTAACCCTTCAATTCCATGAACAAATTCAAAACCATAAACCTCTTTATTTATTCAAGATTCATATGATTTTTAGGATTTGAAGTAATTGATTGTATGCTATAGACCGTTCTAAATCACAAAGGGAACATGCAAAGTTTTCTCCAAAACTGAAGTTTTGAAACTACACATCTCCACACACCTGATCACGGAATTTTCTGTAACTAACGGTTGATCCAATCAAATCAAGACTTGGCACGTCTATAGACATATCCATGAGTGCCTGGTAAAAATTTAAAGATTTTATAAGTCTTTAATGTGGTCAATTAAATCTGAGAACTTTTACAAAAATCAGAACATGTTCTGGAAAAACAAAAAACTCTGAAACATATGTCTGCTATATCTTGCATATCTCTGTACATACTACATCAAATTGAGTAAAAATTGTTGTTTAAGGTAACATCCAGACCTTTTCACAAAAACAAATTTTATCGAAATTGAATGTCTGAGCATGGAGATATTGTTGTTTTTCTGAGTCTTTGAGTTTCTAACGCAGAACTGTTCCGAGTTCCTAACTAATCAGTAGTTGTAGAATTAATTCTGATGATCTATAGTATAAAAATCAAAAATAAAATATTTTCTGATTCTGCACATGTATGTATAGCTTCTGTAAAATTTTCAGAATTTTCTAAAACTCAGAAGTATTTAAAAAAAAAATCAGAGAATAGGTATCTGAAAAGAGAACAGTTTCTGTTTTTCAGAACCTCAAAATTTCTAAAATCAGGAACTTAATGACGATTTTCTCAAACTTTCAAAATAGGGTTTTGCTTTTTCAAAATTTAAAGGATTTCAAATATTTTCCAAGCGTCTAGGCTGACCCTTGAGCGCCGGTTCAAGAAGGCCTACGTCGAAAGAACTCACTTGTCCACAATCGTCTATTAAAATTAGAAAACCGAACTTTGTTAGTTTAAGTAAACTAACTGGCACGCTCGCGCACACCACATAGTTCGAGAATTTAATTTCAAATCTTAAAAGGTTTTGAAATAAAAATTCATGTCTACAGGTAGATTGCCTTATTACAAAGGGATGTTCCCTATTTATAGGGTGCAACTCATGTCTATGCAATTCTACTACAAAATTCCTAACGTGTTGAGTACAAGTCAACCCAAATCGACAAAACATGGATCAAATCTTAAAGACCCAAATCCGACTAAGACCTAGTTTCTACTTAGACTAGGAACACCCCATAATGCCCTAATCCAAATTGACATAGACTAGATATGTACAAGGACATCATGACTCCTAACGTGCACGAGCAAGGCACCCACTCACTAGAAAACCTTGCAGTGCATCTTATTGCATAAGACACACACCACACTGGACGTGCATGTGAGTAGTGCACGCCCTCCTCCGTGTGTACCAACCTCTCTTGAGGTAAGATGATGGTATGACAACTGAACCTCAACCCAAGGCATGTGAGCTCTTTCTAGTATGTGCGAATACCTCTAAGTAATCCAATGACAATTGTCACTCGACTAAGTCATACCTCGCCCTCGAGGTCTCCGGTGTACTCCCCATCTCTAACTCTCAACTAGACATTGCTCCTATGCGGCAACCTTGCACAAGTGGCACCCATGCATCTTTTCACGTGCCTCTACATGTGTCTAGAACCTCCCTCTAGCCACACACCAGCTGGTTTAACGCCTGCGCTCCTCGTAGACGCGATCTGGTTGTCACTCAATGCTATCAAGCTAGTATCACTACCTCCATTTGCATGCATTGTAGTATCACTACCCAAATGCCATCCCTGTGATGCACTCACACCAGCTACGTCGCATCCATCTAATAGCATTATCGCATTGATGACTATCCCTCTAGCATGTGCTCCCTCCAAGAGCTTGCTCCCCTTTACTGGAACATGCCTCCCATGATCAAGACCCTCCTTGATCTAGATCACGTTCAAGAGTTGGAATATTGTGACGTGCATCGTAACCATCTCTTCACCCATCTTGAATTGTGTTGTCGGTCTATCGACCCTCATCATCCACTACTATAGCAGCAAGCTTGTCTCTCCTCGGCCATCTGTGATCCGATGTAAATAAAGCTTCGACTGACTTTCCATGAGCCCTTGTTGGCATCCATCAGTGCCTTGTCGATGAAGCCCCCTAGTCCATACCTCATGGCATGCATGTGCGAATCTCATGCTCGATGCTCTTCTTTCGTCTCACCTGAGCCCTCATCGTGAATTACACCATTACTTAGTGTGCTCAAATTAGCGAAACCATATCGAAAATCCATTAAGGATTTGGCAAAAGCCATCGCCTCCAAGATGGTCATAAGCTCTCTCTTTCGAAGCTATGCTTGGGCCCACCCCTACAGGCCATTAAAGATTTGGAACCTCTGAAGTTCGTCGTGTCCTTAATGTCAAGCAATAGCTGAGAAAATCTTTGCATGTAGTTATAAACACCCAAAAATTTTGTCAAATAAAATTTTCTCAAAAAATGTAAATCTTTTCAAATTCAAAATTTTGTCAAAGGTTCATTATGTTGAAATTGTTCAAAAACCTGATGATTTTTAAAGCACACCTCTTCGAAAGAAATGTTTCGGAGTTTTGAAATCTTATCCAATGTCGGATCAAGCAAGAAGTGCACCAAAACCAGAAAGGAGAGAATTGCCCGAGAAAGCGGATAAGAAAACATCCAAGAAAGGCAAACCCGATCAAGCCCATGGATCAAGTCCAATTCAACCTAGGGTCAAGTTGCAAGCCAAATCAAATTCATGATCAAGACTCAATTCAAATCAAGGGGGCGCACCAAGCTAGCCCAAATCATCACTAAAGGGACCATTGGTCACACTCAACCAAGACGATCAAGTCCCACATCAAGGTGTGTGTTCAGTAAAAGTAGGTCAATACAATGGCCAAGTAGCTAAAACAAAAGCCACATTCACACATCAAATGAAGACCAAA
This sequence comes from Brasenia schreberi, assembly GCA_036023115.1. Classification (NCBI taxonomy): domain Eukaryota; kingdom Viridiplantae; phylum Streptophyta; class Magnoliopsida; order Nymphaeales; family Cabombaceae; genus Brasenia; species Brasenia schreberi. The sequence goes on from JAYKKT010000063.1 coordinate 9,792,080, forward strand.
CAAGGAGCTGCACTTGCACCCGATCAAGGCACGAGTTGGATTGAGCCAAGAAGAGTCAAAGCAAGGCCAATATAATGACCTAGTGGACTAAGTCAAAGGACACACTCATGCATTGAACAAGGACTAAGAATTGTGCCAAATGATGGGCTAGCCAAGTCATGCCATGGCCGAACCAAGCAAGAGCGCGAGCCACTCCTAGCCGAACTACACCAAGCTCTACAACCCATCTTGACTTAGAGGGGGACCAACACAAGCTCATGTGTTTCCATGTGAGGCCATGTGACTAGCAACCCCACATTGGATCAAATCAAACTTGGGGCAAACCAAATTCACGTCCAACTCGTGGAGTCCCTAGACTCCTCTAGAGACTTCTCTTGAAGGCTATAAATCGATCTCTTGGGGGCTGGTCTAAGGGAGGAAAAATCAAGAGATAAAGAGAGAGAGAGAGAGAGGAGGAGGAAAGGAGGGAGTCGTCCCCCCAAAAGTGGAGGTGTTTCCTTCAAGCCACCGGCCATCCCAAGCCTTTCAAGGTCTTCAATCAAAATAGTTTTGGAAAACCATCAACGGTTTCCTAGAAATTACCTCGGGCAACGGACTAAAAAGTTAGTTCTTCCCCGGCTAGTTTTCAGATATTACGAAACTGCTATCGAACAAAATTACAAAAATATCCAGATATTTTCTGGTAAAAGACTGTTTTGCCCTTATTGAGCAAAAAGTCGATTTTACCCTCAGGTAGTTTGTGAAAATTATTATATACCAGGCTGTTATTTTATATTACTGTCCTTCCTGGTTCAAGATATTACAATACTACCACTATATCAAAAGACAGATTTGTCCATGTCCTTTTGAGAAAGTTCCAGATTTGGATTAAGGGCAAAATTATAGATTTACCCCCGATCAGTTACGAATTTACAGAAATACCAAAAGTAATTTTATGGGTCTGTCCTTGGGAATTTCTAAAAATTACAAAAGCGGACATACACTTAAAATTATAGTTTTACCCCTGGTATTTTTAGAAATTATTGAAGACAGAAATTTTTGGAATAATTATAAATTTATCTTAGGTTGTTTATATATTATAAATGAGTTATTTTCAGCTCATTTTTATGATATTCTGTATCATTGTAATCAGATTTTTGTTATGTGTGTTTTGTTGCTCATTTATTGTTTTCTTTTTAGACCGTCTAATTGTTATAATTGCCAAACACATAAAAATAAACTCACGAATATGTGTGTCGGAATTGGAAAAAAACGAAAAGCTAAACAGTCTGAACTTCTAAACATAAAAGAGAAGAATCCCACTTCCTCTAACACTTTAAGTATTGAGTATGTATTAAAGGAAACTGTGTCCGCCACCACCAAACGCAACTGAGCAACAGATAGAAATGTATAAAACATTTCTAAAAGATGGTACAATATCAAGAACTGTCATATTGACATACATAGAAGATGACTTGATTAGGGTATTCAAAGAATACAAGACCGCAAAAGAGTTGTTCGACTCAATAACAACCAAATATGACACAACCGCCAAACTGCATGTACATTTGCTACTATAGAAATACAATTCCTTTAAAATAAAAGAAGGAGATAATATAGTAGAACATATAAATCACATGTTGGTAATGACTAGGGACCTAGCTGTGGCAAAGTCAATTATTGAAGAACCAATGCAAATATCAACAATCCTAAAGAGTCTACCCCATCATGAAACATAGTTACCACTGCTCTCAGGTTAAGGCCATAAATTAACCTTTAAGAATTGCCTCTAAAACTAGCAATAGGGCAAGAACACATAAACAAAAATAAGAAAGAAAAGTTTCTAGTGGTAGAAGATGAGATAAGGTCTAGCTCTAAATTCAACCAGAAAAAAAATAAACCAAACAAAAGGTTTGGCAAGAATAACAAAAAGGGTGGTTAACCTTTTAAGAAAATACAGAAAATCGCTTATCGGGTCAAGTGTTTTAGATGTGGAAAGATAGGACACTATTAGAGGGATTGTCGCAACAAGAAAGGTAGAGGAAAAACCCACAATGTGGACAATTAGAGAAGCAAGACATAATTTACATGATATAAGAATGTATATATATGGACCTCCCGGTGACAGGTTGGTAGATCGACTTTAGAGCTACCGAACATATCTCAAAAACCAAGAAAGGGATAATGGATCTAAAGGAATACAAACGAGAGGAACATCGGGTGCACATGGGAAACAATATTTTCCCAGATGTTTTGGGTACTGGGTCCTTTAGAATCTTTATACAAGACAAACCGATTATAGTGACTGATGTATTAATTGTGCCATCAATAAGGTACAATCTTTATAACCTTTATTGATGATTATTCACGTTATGAATATGTCTATTTCTTGCATGAGAAGTCCCAATGAGCGGTGGATGCCTTAGAAATTTACATAAATGAAGTTGAAAGGCAATTAAACAGAAATGTAAAAATCGTTAGGTCGATAGAGGTGGTAAGTATTTATCATAAGGACCACAGACTGATAGAAAGAAGAGATGCTGAATTCTTAAAAGATACTAAGAATGACATCTTGAAAAATAATGATGAATATACTAATGATCTAATAGACCTAGATCAATCATCATTAGAACCCATAAAAGATTTTCTTGAAACAACCGAAACCTTAAGTGAACATAAAAGGCCTAGGGCCACTCCGTCCTACTTAAAGGATTATCAAACTTATCTTACAGAAGAAGTGTGTAATTCGGTGGATTTCGATGAGTTGACTGATAACTTGGGTCACTCCGTCCTACTTAAAGGATTATCATACTTATCTTAAGAAGTGTATAATTTGGGAGATTTAGATGAGTTGATTGATAACTTGACTTATTGGCAAGCTATGAACTCATCGAAAGCAACAGACTGGGATAAAGCCATGGATGATGAAGAAATTGAATCCATTGAGAAAACCAAGTATGGAAATTAGTTGATTTGCCAAAAAAAATGAAAGTTGTAGGATGTAAATAGGTTCTGAAAAAGAAATACAAGATCGATGATTCAATCGACAAGTTTAAAGCGAGGTTGGTTACAAAGGGTTTTTCACAAAAAGAGGAGATAAATTATGTTGAGACATATTCTTCAGTTATGAAAATTGCAATCATAAGGATAATCCTGGTAATATCTGCATATTATGATTTGGACTTACATCAGTTAGATGTAAAGACATCTTTTCTAAAAGGAGATTTAGATGAAATCATATACATACAACAACTCGAAGGATTTATAGTTGAAGGCGAAGAAGATAAAGTATATAGGTTGAGAAAATCCCTATATTGCTTAAGAGTCACCTCGCTGATGGTATTTGACTTTTCAAAATATCATTATATAACTTACGTTTGTAGCTAATGAACTTAATCACTGTGTATATGTTTGGAATAGTGGGAGCCACTTTGTCATCCTATCATTATATGTAGATAACATATTGTTGACTGAGAATGTCAATGAGGTGATTGTCAAAACCAAGTCATGGTTAAACTCAAGGTTCAAAATGAAGGATACGAGGAAGGATCCTATATCCTAGGTATAAAGATCTCTCGAGATAGAGAATCTAAACTCTTATGCTTGAGTGAGGAGAGATATATTGACTATATTCTTAAGAAGTTTAAAATAGGTGAATCCAAATTTGTTGTCGCACCATTACAAAAGGGGTTAAATTAAGTAAGGTTGATTGTCCTAGTGAAGCAGACGATAAGCCTAACGTTCCTTATGCACAAGTTGTGGGTAGCTTGATGTATGTTATATTATGTACAAGACTTAATATCAGCTTTGCTATTAGTCTTATGAGTAGATATCAAAGTAATCCTAGATGGCAGCATTGGATAGTTGTAAAAAGGATTTTAAGATATTTGAAAGGAACAAGAGACTTGAAACTTTGTTTTCAAGTAGATGAACTGAAAGTGGTAGGATACTCATATGCTCACTTTGTTGGAAGCAAAGATGACAACAAATCTACCTCGAGGCAAATATTCTTATTTAGAGGTATTTTTGTTTCTTAAGTATGTAAGAAACAGGGTTGTGTAGCATTGCATATACAGGAAGCTGAGTATATGGCTTGTTGTATCGCTGCAATGAGTGTTGTCTAAATAAGTCACTTCATACGTGATTTGAAGTTGAAAATAACCGACGAGTCAGTTGTCATTTATTGTGATAACAATGCAACAATTACTCTTATCAAGAGTGGAGATGTTTGCTAAAAAAACAAGCATATAATGGTTAAATACCACTATGAGAAAGGAAATATCCATCTTATGCATACCAACAAATGATATGTTGGCAGACCCCTTGACTAAAGGCATAACAAAGAATTTTTTCTCAAAACATATTACGAACATAGGTTTGAGATATGTTTGAATGTTCTGTAGGGAAATAACCACACAACGGATAGTGATTGCAGTAATAATCATGAAAGGACATTACTAGGTAAACCCTACAAAAGTTGGAGGAAAACCAATATGTCAGTACACTTGGCTCGAATGGCCAAGTGGAAGAGGTAAGGTTGCGGCCATTCTCGGCAACCCAACACGGTAACGGCTGGACTGGCCATCCAGCGGTTACCCATGTTCACGATTACAGAGAAAATGGCTATAAGGGTAATAAAATCATAACAGTCGAACTGTTGCCGGAGATCATGGTAACTGTCAGGATAAATGGGCTCCTAAAGAGGAAAGCCTAGCAGGATAAACAGGGAAAGGCAGGAGCATGTGCTGCTCTATATATAGAGTAGCGTATACAATCAAATATACAAATACATATATAGAGAAAGACATCTGAGTACTTTCTCAAGATAAATCTGCTGTGTGGAAACCTCGAAACAAAAAAAAGAAAACCACCTTGATCTTCTGCTGCAGGCGCGCCTGGAAGAGCTCGACGGCAACAAACCCGAAGCTCGTTAGAAGCCGGAATCAGGCAAGGGAATCGCCATATCAGCATAGTCTCTTCAAACACTAATTACTCCACTTCTATACCCACGATCCAACTCTCATCTCACTAGAAATTCTTGATCAAAAGCCAATTTATGCTAGAAATCTTTTAATCATATCAACACAATCCATTGAAATAGATCTATGCCTAATCAAAAAGCGTGACCTCTGTGTCAACTGTTGTTTTTGATTGATCATCTAAGAATCGATCAGATATGTTTTAATTGTTCTTAGCATGATAGATCTCATCCAGATCTAGCATATATACACTCTTATGTGACACAAATTGAAAGAGATGAAATGAAACTCACTTGAGGAACCACATCTCTGCAAATCTGGTGAAATCGGTTTGAATGATGACTTCAACCTATTGTCTACCGGAAAGCTACCTCCATTCAGGAGTCTACTACCATTAGATGCCTTCCCCAAAGCCATTGAACTGTTTTGGTACCAATTCATAAACTATCAATTTAACCCTCATCATAGTTAGGATTGATCAGATTTTTCATTTGAAGCTGCTAGGATTCATAGGTCTTTTCTTGTATTGTGTTGTTCCCAACGACTTTTCTAACCACAAGGGCATCAACCAATCTTAATGATTTTTCATTAGAAATTGCTAGGGTTTATATACAGAATTTCGGTCCATGAAACTTCAATACGTGATGTGATCCTCTTGAAAGGGAAATGAAGAGAGAGATAATTTGGGAATGAAAATTGAAAAGAATATTACTTCCTGACGCCCTCATTTTGATGTGCGATGTGGGGCCATTTGTATTCTTTTCACCCAACTTCTTCTTATGCCGCCAAACAAGTGTCAATGTCCCGTGCTATGAAACAACTTGTTTGGATAAATCTAAATTTGTTGAATCTAAGTACTTGATGAGGTTCTCATGGAACTTGCCATAACTGAGTCACTTGGGTTTTTGGATAGGGATATGGCTAAGAGAAGCAAGTTTTGGATTAGGTTAGCTTTGGAATGAATTTGAAATTTAGGTTTTGTTGAGCTCAATTGGATCCCACTTAAAATCATATTTTAAATCAGATAGTATCCTATTTGAAATTGATAGGGTCCAAACAAAGGGAGAGGTTGGGTTTTGAATTAGGCTCCAATAGATCTGACCCCAAAATCGGATTTCAAAACAATAACTAAGCCTTTTCGCATACTATATTAGGACAACTACATGAATTCTTTGTTTCTACGTAGCTCTATTATGTGCCATGTTAGCAGGTAACTCAATATAAACTAGATAATTCTTTATTGTTTCTTTCCAATACTTTTGTGATCGTCCTCTTCTTCTTTTAACATTTTGACAATCTAGTTTTTCATATCTTCTTACAGGAGCGTCCTTAGGTCATATTTCTATATGTACAAACCATCTTAAATCATTTTCTCATTTTATCCTCTATTAGTACTACTAATAATTTGTTTCTAATAACCTCATTATGTATACAGTCTTTCCTTATATGACCACTCATCCATCTCAACATCTTCATTTCTTTTACAGGCATCTTTTGTACATGTTGATGATTAATTGCCCAATACTCAAAACCATAAAACATAGTAGGTCTAATTGTTGCTATATAATATTTACCTTTCAACTTTAACGGTATATTCTTATCACATAGAATACCTGATGCCACTCTCCATTTTAACCAATCAGGATTAATTCTATGCGTAACTTCTCTATTAATTTTTTCATCACTTTGAAAAATTGACCTTAAGTATTTAAAACTTTCTTTGTGAGGGATGCAACGTATATCAATCTTAATTCTTATGTTTTTTGTAGTATCGAAATGATCAAACTTGCATTTCATATATTCTGTCTTTGTTCTATTAAGTCAAAAGCTCTTACTTTCTAACATTTCCCTCCATAATTCTAATTTCTTATTAACTTTTTCCTTTGACTCATCCACTAACACAGTCATCTACAAATAACATATATTAAGGTACTTCATCTTAAATATATTTTGTTAAATTATTAATGACCAATATAAATAAATATGAACGTAAACTTGATCCCAATGTAACCCAATTTTAACTTCAAAAGAGTTTATCATTTCTTCACGAGTCCTTGTAAACACCCAAAAATTTTATCAAAAGATTTAATCTTTTAGAAATTTTGTCTTTTGAAGAAAAATTGTAGTTTTTGGTCTTTTAAGGGTTTTAAAATAAAGACATCTTAAAAGAACTCATTTTCGGGTCAAAATTTCATAGCAGCATCAAAATAAGGATATATTACACCCCTCTCAAAAAAATCAAATTTCGATAAAAGCTTAAAAAAGTGACTACTTTGCCCTCACGACCAAAAGGATTTTGCTATTTCAAAAGATTGCCTTCAAAGAAATATTGGTTTCAAACATGTTTTTCAAAGAAACAAAAAAAAATGGAACATTGAAAATCAAACCCACAAAATATTTATAAAATAACAATTTCATAAAATTACAAAACCTCTCAAGTTCAAAAACAAAACAAATCGAAACCAGATCTCAAAAACTCGGTCGATCAAAGATAGTTCTACTACGGGACCCTATACTTATTTAAAGGGTTAAAGCGGTCTAAGACCCTACACCTAAGGGTTAAAGAGGTTCGAGACCCTACACCCATCAAAAGGTTAAAGTGGATAATACGTTACACCCAACAAAGGGTTAAAGTGGTTGAAATGGTAAATACTAACTCATAGAGCAAAAGTAGGTCTATCATACAAACAAACACTGAGAATGAGACTCAGTTGTTTTCCAAAAAAGAATATTCGAAGATTTCATTAAAACTCGATGTTTTCAAATATATCTCAAATGAAATTGTTTTAAATGATAAAAAAATATTTGAAACCATAAATCTTAATTGAAAATAGAATTAAGGAAAGTAGAATTCCTAAAGGCTTAGATGAAAGCATGAGAGCCCTGAAGAAATGGTCTTCCAACAAATGAATCAAATAAAATCTAACTCAAGGCAAATTGGGTGACAGATGGAACTAACCCATACCCAAAACTCATATTGGGCTAATGATCAAGCTCAAAAACCAAATCAAAGATGGCTCATGATCAGGCCCAAAACCAAGTCAAATTGGGCTCATGATCAATCCCAAAACCAAATCAAATAAGCACATGACACAAACTTGAAATCAAATCAAATTAAAGTGGATACAAGACCAAGCCCAAGATGAGCTCAAACCAAGAAAGGGTCATGTCAAGAAGCCCAAGTCAAATGGTGCACATATCAAGATCAAGGTCGAGTAAAAAATGACACCAAGAAAGACAAGGCGATCAAGACACAAAGCCAAGGCTAGACACGTGATAGATCAAGCCAAGAAGGGTTGAAGTTAAGGCAAAAGCAAGGGTTTAGTGGCTAAGTCAAAGGCCTACTCATGCACCAAAATGACAGGTTGCACCTAGCCACGAGCCATAAGCAAGACCGCACCAAATCGAGCCAAGCAAAGGGACGGACTGCATTGCACCTAGCTTAGGATTGTACCAAGGCTCATTCTTGACCAAAATGAGGATCATCTACGTGCTCCCATGTGAGCCATTTGACCAACACCTTTTCAAAATGATTTTGGATCAAAATAGGATCAAATACAAAGCTTCATGCCCAACCCATAAAAGGGTCTAAAAGCCCCCCTTGAAATCTATGAATAGGGGCCTTAAGGGGCTATCAAGAGGAGGCAAAGTGGGGAAAACCCAAAGGAAAATTAAGGGAGAAAATCCCAACAAAGAGAGAGAGAGAGAAGAGGAGAGAAAGAAGGAGGAGGAGTTCCCCAAGAGTAGAGGTGCCACCTCCAAGCCACTGGTCTCGGAGCCATTTCAAGGTCTTCATTCAAGGTTGGTTTTCTTCCCTTCTCTTTCCTTTCTTCAATTCAATTCAATTCATGTTATAATTAAGGATCATTTGTCTCCAAATCATTATAATATTTGAGAGGAGGTGATGCAAATTTTTATCCAAGAGCAAAAGTAAAATCGTCTGTTTGATTTATGGTTTATATGTTCATATAAACCATTAAAGATCAATTGAATGCATTCATTAGACTCTTAAAACAGAAAACTCTGTTTTCAGCATTTTGTATCTGTCAGATCATTGATTTTTTCAACCCAAATTCATAAACATAAATTCTTAAAATCGGTCCACACTTAAATCACACACAAACACTTCATAAAATTTGCAAGAATTTTAGACTTAAGTAAGGTCATCAATAAAATTGGGAAAGCCAAATAAAAACCGAGACACAACTTATCTATAATACACATCCTCCAACAAAGTTTGGATAAAAGTCCCTTAACTCTGTCTATAGTGATCTAAAATCTCTAAAAAGGGTCTTGTTAGAAAGCTGATTTTCATAGATTTCCAACGTGACTTTTTTCATAAAATTTTAATATATATGTACAAAGACACATACATTTCTTTAATCCTCTATATTTCTATCACAAAGTCTGTCCTAAATTCCAAGGTTAGAAAATTCACTAATTAATTCAGTTCATCCTTACAACCAAAAATAAAAGCAAAAATATCCCAATAAACTCCATGCTTGGTCCTATCTTAGGTAAATCTTCTATGAGTTTTGGAGATCTTCAAAATACTAAAAAAATTAGGAACATCTGTTACTGAAAATAGAACTGTTTCTATTTTTCATAATTGAACCTGAAATTTTGTTAAGATAAAGATCACATGATTTTGAAAAGGCTTTTCAAGTGAAAATTTCTTTTAAAAACTTATCGGATCTTAAAACAATTTTTCAAGTGTCTAGGTTGACCTTTGAGCATCGGTTAAAGAAGGCTTACATCGATAAAAACTCACTTGTCCACAATCACCAAGAAATCAATTTTTTTTATAAAACTTAGCTAGTTTGAGCAAACTAGCTGGTACACTCGCACACTCGTAGTTTACAAATTTAGTTTCAAGTCTTTACATTGACTTTGGAACAAAAATTTACGTCTACAGATTTGGCACGCTCATACATGTATGTCAATGTGATAACTCTCTTTTCCAAGGTTCTCTAAAGAATATCTATTGGCATTATATCGTAAGTTTTTTCTAGATCAATAAATATCATGTGAAGGATAATATCAAAACATTAAATAAAATTTTATCCAATAGGCTTTGGAGTTCCAGGTCAATAAGAGATGAATCGGGAATAGCAGAATGGATCCTTATAAATTGAACCCGGATTAGTTGGGACAAGTGAGTCAGATCGAGGATAACAAAACAGATCCTCAGGAATCAAATCTGAATTAGTTGGGACAAGTGGGACGGATCGAGTTTGTTTGGTGTGACCCAATGTGGTCTTTTATTATTTAAGGGATTTGGGCACGATTTAAGCCATGGTTCCCTTAAGCAAAGAGGGAATAACAAAAAAGTAGGAGAGGAAGAGGGTGAGGAAGATCACTAGTTGTGGTGGTTAAGTAGCGGTGGTAGTAGGGTCGATGGTGATTGTGGTAAGGAGGGTGACCGATACATCAATTTAGGTGACTTTGCTAGTTGTCAAATGTGGAGCATGTTGGATTCAAGCTCTTATAGGTGGCACAATTCTTGAGTAGTTGGCACTCGAGAGATTAAATTTAACACATTGAAAAGAAAATTAGGATAACACTATTCTTTGAGGCGTGATAAATACTAATATTTAGGTTTATTTGCCACTACTTGTATCAAATAACCGAATGCAATGGACCTTGGCAAACACCTTTAGGATACAATGAAGTGTCTCGGTTCGTCTTACACAAATGTAACCGAGTCATAGTCGTCTTGCACAAATACAACCGAGTCATAGACAAATCGACAAAGCACTAATTGAACTTTCAAACTCTCTTGGAAACTAAGTTGGAAAAGACTCACACAATGAGAGAAAAGTTGGATGAATCTTGTTTATAATACCACTATATATAGACATGGTGAAGATGTAACTCATCATATATTACTAATGAGCATAATTGTCACTCAAGAAAGTAGCTCTGAATGCTAAATTTTTAAGAGTTACAACCACTATATATGCTACTAATGAGCACAATTATCACTTAAGAAAGTTGCCCTTAATGCCATAATATGGATGAACCTACCATTTTCAAAATAAACCAAATTCTTATTATCCTTGAAATCTCATGCTTTAGATAAAGGTATCTTGCGATTTGAACCTTTACTTAATACGTCATGAGTTTCACTAATCCAAAATAGAATGGTAGACAAGTTTTGAGCCATCTAATCCATATGAACTAGCATATATAACTTACACTTAAGAGCTCAAAGACCATTGATTATCATATTTAATGTGACACATTTAACGTGGCCTTATGTCTTGTATCATTTTCATGAGTGCTTTAAGAGTCAAGCTCTTAACTCCAAGAAGCGCTACTTCACACTCATATAGGTAGACTTTGCTAGACGTGTCCCCATAATAAACACTTCAACAAGTATATATTTTATATGTCTATTAAGAGCAAAGCTCAACCTTCATTCTTTTTACTTATGATACCAAGTACTTTTAACCTTGGGATGTATATAACTTAATAAGTACTTGCAACCACTCTATTAATGTACTTTTACTCATTGAACTCAAGACTTGATGTTACTCAAGTGTGAGTCGAGGTTGTTTTGGCCATATCAAAATTTCATGAAGCAGATTTTTTAATCATTTTGCTTCTTTACATGCCGAAGCTAAAGTTATGAACTCAACAACCATTAAGGAATCGACTATGTATATTTGTTTCTTAGAACTACAAGAAATGACACCCTGTAGACACGCGAAAATTTTCACTATGGGTTCTTAGGCCTGAAGTGAACCTTTTTCGTGTCTAAGTCGCTTTAGGGTGTGCCAGCTAGCTTACTCAAACTAGCGAAGATTTTTGCAAATATCTGACTTTTAGGCAATTGTGGACAAGCAGGATCTTTTCATTTGAAACCTTCTTCAACCGGTGCTCAAGGGTCAGTTTAAGCGCTTATGAACTTCGATAAAAACAGTTTTGACTATTGAAAACACAAGTGTTTGAAATATGGATTCAATTCGTGCCTACGTTGTAATTTTTATGTACGAGGCTATACGATTCCAAGTCTTTCAGTTTTAGCTAATTTAGGCCGGATATGTATATGCATAAGTGGCTTAAGTTTGGCATATTTGCACGGGGTATTCGAGGTATTTTCGAAAGCTTACGAATGCATGTATGCGCAATATCTCGAGTTTGGCGGATATGCTATGCAACTCACACAACTTGAATGTAAAACCAGAATTTGAAAGGCATAGCCGAAGGGAAATAGCGGAAGGGAGATATATCTATATCTTAAAAGCGGAAAGGCTCAATGTGTGCATGTGTGTTATGTGTAAATTGAAAGACAATGCACACAACTTGAATTTGAAAACCACCCGACTTAAATGTAAAGTGCGGAATGGGAAATACTATATATATATATATATATATATATATATATATATATATATATATATATATATATATATATATATATATATATATGAGCCCAAGCGTCAACGTGTTCGTGCATGTTTGTGTGTAAATGGAAAGACAACTCACACACATGACTTGAAATTTAACTTGCGGAACGGGGAAATATAGATATAAGAGTGGAAAGGCTCAATGTGTATGTGTGTGTTGTGTATAAATGTACAGACAACTCACACGACTGAAATTTAACAACCCTGAATGTAAAGACATACACAACTGAATCGGGAAAACTCACGCAGCTGAAAGTATATAGATATGATTATATCTTAGTAGCTGCCAAGGCCAAAATGTGTGTGAGTGTTGAGCAAGAGCTCTGGTGTCTTTGGGTGTGAGTGTGGAATATTGTGTTGTGTATAAATTGAAAGACAACTCACACGACTCTTACTAGAGTCTTTGGAGTAAGAGCGAAGGCTCAATTATGTACGTGGGTGCTTGGTGTACGAGATAAGAGCTAAGGCTCAAGTGCACATGTGTGTCTCGTGTACGAGATAAGAGCTAAGGCTCAAGTGCACGTATGTATCTCGTGTGTCAAGCATCCATATTACATCCTGGGGGGAGACAACACTCCGTTAATACAACCCCGTATCAAATTGAATTAAGTATCAAATGTAAAGGACTTACAACTTACCTAGCCCGCTATATGGGGTGTCTAGGACGCGTACGCCTTCTTTGTGCTCGGCCCGGTGCACGTATGAGTGGAGCTTGGGAGCTTGGAGGCTGGGAGACTTGGAGACTTGGGAGCAGCAAAACAGTTTGAGGGTTTAAGGCCTTGGAGGGGCTGGTCTTGATATGGTATGAATCGAGCCAAGGGTGGCTAGAGTGGGTTTGGTTTTGAGGGTATATGGGCTGGTCCTAGCTAGGTTTGTCTAGGTTAGGGTGACTCGAGCCAAGGTGGCTCGAGTGGGGTATTTGGAGTTCAGCCAAGGGAGGTGGCTGGTTGTATGTCTTAGGTAGCCGGTTCCTAGTTAGGTTAAGTCCTAACTAGGTTTTGGTTTGGGTAGGTTTAAGTCCTAAACTAGGTTAGGTTTAGGTCCTAAACTAGGTTAGGTTTTGTTTGGCTTAGGGCCAGTTTTGGTGGGCCGAATCTTGGTGAACTCGACCAAGTTTGGAACTTGGCTTTGGAGCAGCTCGGCTAGGATCAGTTCCCAACTGAGTGGCAATAGGTCGGCAGGGTATTGGATGGCGCTGGGCGCCGTTGGGCAGTGAAAGGGCAGGGAGCCAAGGTGCGCTAGGCGCCTTGGTTGTTCAACAAGATGCGGTAGGCGCGCCTTGGATAGGTTAGTGGGAGGTCGCCTGCCAAGTGATAGGTTTAGGTTTTATAAGTGGGACACGGCCTGCACCAGCAGGCCGTGGGTTTTGAGGAAAGATGGCCTGCCAAGTAGGGCAGGCCTCAAGTGGTTTTAAGTGAACACGGCCTGCACTAGCAGGCCGTGTGGGTCTTTAGGGAGAGGGCCTGCCGAGTGGCAAGGCCTTGTTGGGTTTTTGGTAAGGAGTGGCCTGCCGAAGGGCAGGCCTTGGCTGGATTTAAATGAGACACGGCCTGCACCAGCAGGCCGTTGTGTTTGGTTTGGGGCGGATTACAACACAAGGTTGGGGTTCAACCAAGTTGTAGCAGAGGTAAGTGGGGCAGCTGGGTTCGACTTGTAACTAGGGTGTTGTGTTAGGTTCAAGGGGCCAATCCTAGGGCAGGTCGGTTAAGGGAATGGAGTCTAAACAAGGCACGATCAGCACTTGGCCGGGCTTAGGTAGGTTTAAATGGATGTGGTTTAGGTGGCTTAGAGGGTTAGGGAAAGAAGGCTTAGGATTAGGTTTAGTAACTAACTTTAGTTTGCAACCAAGCCCCAAGCTTTTCCACGCAACCAAGCTCTCGTCGTGTGCAGCCCATCCACACCTCAAGGTGCAACTCCTTGCTTGGTGCAACCCATTTAGCCCACAAGGCTTGAACCCACACTCACCCTTGAGCCAACATGGCTTAGCCTACTTGAAAATATCAAACCCACCTTTTCTCTCTCCTACTTTATGGAAGCCCTCCCCAAGTGGATTTCACGTGAACTTTTGGGGACCCCCTCACTCCTATTTATAGGCAAATGAGGTGGGTCTTGGTTTTGGATTTGGGTCTTGGAATCCAGATCCAATGCAAACATTATTTGGATCTGGATCTCGAATCTCGTATATTTTGGATCCATATCCGACCCAAATCCAAACATTTATATGGATACGAATCTGGATATTTTGGTCCAGATCCGATCCAATCCAAACACTATTTGGATATAGATCTGGATATATATGGTCCAGATCCAATCCAAATTTTCTCTAGATGGTCCTTCTTGGCTTTTCGAGGCGGACATTTTGTGCGGGCCCTGGCTTCATCAGCGCTCCGTCTTATGCTAGGTTTTCCCTAGTTTTGTCGTCCGAACTCCATCTCGCCTTTTGGACTTCGTTTTGCTCGATTTTCACCGTTTCAGGTTTGAATTTCTGCTACTTCGGTGGGTGATCGTGGCTTCACATTTGATGCTCCAGGCTTGAAGTCTGCTCTTGGCCTGGGCTCTCCTTTCGCCTTTTGATCGTGCTTTCTATCAGGCTGTGTTGTCTCCTAGGCTTCGAACCTGCTTTTTGGGGCCGCTTTCGATCAGGGTTCACCTGTTCGTCTTGGCTTTTTGGCAAAAATGGGACTTGGCCCATATGTGGGAAAATCAAGTTGAATGGGGTTTTAACCAAAATTTTGGGCTTTTATAGCCCCCGAGGTTTCGAAAACTTCAAAATATGGTTTTGAACTGAATTTTCAAACTAAGCGTTTGTTTTCGAAATTTGTTTTATTTTGGGGTGTTTACACATCCCCACCAATAACAAAGATTCAACCACTTGTAGAGATACGATCTTTCGAGTAGCTAACCCAACTAGCATATGAATATCCTTCTAAAATTGAAGGTCTTCCACTATAGATTAAGGTATGGTCAATTATTCCTTTCAAGTATTTTATACTCGACAAACTTAGATTGCTTATATATCGACTCAATCTTTCCATTGTATATGCAATGTCAGGTTGAGTATATGTCATAGCATTCATCAAGCATCAAATAATTTAGCATATTCTAATTGTGCCACAAGGCATCCTTTGTTTGATACCAACTTAACTTAATTAATTTGCAAACCTTTTTCTCATTTCCAGTATTACGAACCCTTCAGGTTGCTCTATATAGATCTCTTCTTCAAGATCTCCATTTAAAAAGGTTGTTTTAACATTTATTTGATGTACAAATAAATTTAAATTTAAATCGAGTCAATGTCATTAAAACTTCGAATAGATGTTATTCTTGCCACATGAGCATATGTATCAAAATAATTTATGCCTTTTTTTGCTTAAAACCTTTAACAACCAATCTAGCTTTAAAGGTTTGAAGAGATCCATCACTACTAAATTTTCTTCTAAATACTCACTTGCACCCAATTGGTTTAAACCCTATAGGTAGGTTCACAAGAACCCAAGTATTATTGGATAATATTGAGTCCATTTCATCATTGATTACTTTTTTTCCAAAAGTTGAATCTCTAGAAGCCATAGCCTCTTTAAAGGTTTTTGGATCATTCTCAATATTAAGTACAATGGGTATTTTATTTAAAATAATATTTCTGTTTCCTTCAACTAAGAAAAGAATAGCTTGAGATGACACAAAGTCGGGACCTAAATTCTTTTCTTTTCTAGCCCTTTGGCTCCTTCTAGGTTCTATAGTATTACTAGGGACAATCTTAGTTTTGGGATTAGATGATCCTAGTACTAAGGAATCTAGGATATCGTTGAATAGGTGTTGAAACAAAATCATTTTTTTTTATTTATTTTCCAAAAATTCAACATCTCTTAACTCTACTATAACATTGGAATTTAAATTTAACAATCTATATGCTTTTGAATTTTTAGCATATCCTACAAAAATACTTTTCAAGGCTCTAGGTCCTAATTTGGTCCTACTTGGATCAATAACCTTATAAAAAGCTAAACAACCCCATACTCGTAGGACAACTCAAATTTGGCTTTCTACCATTCCAAATTTCATATGGATATGTATTTGTTTTCCTTGAAGGGATTCTATTATTCACATGATAGCAATAAGCAATGTTTTTCCCATAAATTATTAGGTAGTTTAGCATTTAACAACATTGCATTTACCATCTCAACTTGTGTTTGACTTTTGCGTTCGGCCAAGCCATTTTGTTAGGACGTATAGGGGCACTAATTTGATGAATAATCTCATTCTCTTCACAAAATTGAGAAAATTTTGTGAGAAAGTATTCTCCTCCTTTATCTGTTATCGTCTTATTTTAATTTTCTTATTTTTTAATTTTCTACAACAGACTTAAAACTCTTAAACATATTAAAAGCCTCATATTTTCTTTTCATTAAATATACATAAGTAAACTTAGAACAATCGTCAATGAAAGTTATAAAATACCTATTTCCTCCTCTAGTTATCATGTCGTTTAGTCCACAAATATCATAATGAATAAGTTCTAAAATGCTAGTATTTCTTTCAAACCTTTGGAAAAGGTTTCTTACTCATTTTTGCTTGAATACATACTTCACATTTAGAATCTTCATCATGCTTAAAAGAAATTAAACTAGTTTTGGACATATATTTTAATGAATTAAAAATCACATGAGCAATATGAGAATGCCATAACATAGAAGAATATTCAACAATATAAGCAAAATACACTTTTAAACCCATACTTATTAAGTAGGAGAATTAATTCCAATTTTTTCCTTACATCTGGTACAAAGAGCACATCCTGAAGAGTTAGAACTTTACCTAAAATAAATTTGAGTTCAATTATTCCTTTGTCTTTCACTTGAGCTGTAGAAGCAATGGCCATGTACAAAACCAATCCATCTTCTTCTACAAAAGTTTTGAAGAGACTTTGGTTTTTGCACATATGGCGAGTAGCACCATAGTCTATCCACCAAGATCTAATATCTTCTATCATATTTACTTTTAATAGAATGGCAAAAAGATTATTCTTAGAAAAATTATCACTCTTACCTTTATTCATCTTTTTCAAGTATTGACATTCACTCTTATAATGACAGGGTTTTCCACAATGATAGCATAGATCTTTCTTTTTCTTAGGCTTGGTGTTCCTACCATTGTTTCCCTGAGATTTTTGAAATCTCGATTTCTTTTCTTTGAAGAGTGTATATACTTAGCTTCCTCCATAACAGAGACTTTTTCTTGAGTAGATTGGTCTTTAAAAGCATCTTACTTTTCAACATTCTTCCTCAAGCCTAAGATGATTAGTCAATTGTTGAAGAGAAATGTCTTCCTTCTTATGTTTCAAAGTTCTTTTAAAATCTTTCCAAGAAAGAAGGAGTTTATCTATAATAGAGAAGACAATGATGATTTCGTTCATGCTCATCTTATATTGTTTGAAATTATTTAAGATACGTTCAAGCTCAAGCAATTGCTCTATGACTATGACGGATCTTCCATTTACAATCTTATAATTGAAAGGATAACAAGAAATTTCTTACTTGCAACATATTTTATCATGTACATCGCTTCAAGTTTGTCCCATAAGTCCTTTGCATACACCAACGTTTGGTAGGTGTTAAATAAGGCATATGACATACTGTTGAGGATGTGATCTATGCAAATATAATCGTCATTATCCCTCCTTTGTCATTTGTAGGCTTCTTCAAGGGTCTCATTCTCCTTCTCTTTTGACCTTGATGTAGTGAGAACATACATGACCTTCAATGTGGTAAGAAGGATGTGCATCTTATTTTTCCACCATAAGAAAACGCCATCAAATGTATCCAACTTAATGAAGCCAGATGTCATCTCTCAAAGGGAAATAGCCATTTTGGCCAAACTAAACCTAAAGATTGTAGAATATGAGCTCTTATAGGTGGCATGGTTCTTGAGTAGTTAGTGTCCGAGAGATCAAATTTAACTCCCTAAAAAGAAGGTTAGGATAGTGTTATTCTTCAAAGTATCATAAACATTAACCCTTAGGTTTATTTACCACCACTGGTATCAAATAACCAAATGCAATGGACTCTGGCCAACACCTTCAGGATACAACAAAGTGCCTCAGTTCGTTTTATACAAATACATCCGAGTCACAGACAAATCAGTAAAGCAAAGATAATGATGATGCAAACCCAATTAGCACTACAATTGGACTTGCAAGCTCTCTTAAAAACTAAGTTGAAAAGGACTCATACAATGAAAGAAAAGTTGAATGAATTTTGTTTATAATATCACTATATATAGACATGGTAAAAATGTAATTCATGATATGTTACTAATGAGCATAATTATCACTCAAGAAGGTAGCTCTTAGCCATAATATGAATGCTAAATGCTTAACAATTACATATATTTCATATGCTATTAATGAGTATATTATCACTCAAGTAAATGAGTCTTTATGCGAAAATATGGCTGGAAAGTTCTCAAGAGTTACAACAACTACATGTACTACTAATGAGCACCTTAAAAAAGTGGCTTTTAATGTCACAGTATGGATGAAAAAGACTCAAGAGTAACAACCACTACATGTACTACTAATGAGCAAAATTATCACCTAAGAAAGTGGATACTAATGCCACGAACATGGTTGAAAATGTTAATAAGTTTTGCCTACTACATGTGCTACTAATAAGTATAATTATTACTTAAGTGACTATTAATGCCACAACATGGCTGCACTCATAACCTTCACCAAACATATATCTTGGACCTTCACCAAATATATATTTTGGTATTTTGAAAATACATCCAACATAGCATAGGGTGACAGTGATTGATAGTTAGGAGTGGGTGGCTATGGTTGGTGGTGGTGAGGGTTATTGACAGTAGTCTACGGTGGATGTAGGCACTACGGTTGATGCACAAAGAGAGAGGGAGATGGAGATGAGAGTGTGTGGGTTGTGTGTAAGAGAGATGGGGAGATATGGTTGAGAGAAAAAGAGGGACAGAGAGGAAGAGGGAGAGGTGTGCAGTGATGGCGGTGGTCAGTTATAGGCTTTCACACACACGGTAAAAAAAGTTCCATTCTTTATTGCACTTGTAGATTACAATAAACTAAAAAAGAAAACGGTAGAAAATGATCGATGTGGTAGTTTTTTTTTGTTGCTTTCTCACTCTCTTCTTCTTGCAGGGCTTCCTCAAAGAACCATCGATAGAAGGAGAGAGGCTAACTAATTCTCAGAGACTTCTTAGAGAGTTTTGATCGATCTCTCTTTTTGATGTAGGAAATATTGCCTTGTGTAGACTTGCAGACTTCTATTTCTGTTGTGGAAAGTCTTGTTTCAGTTCACATACTTCTAGTATGTAGACGTTTTCCTTTTTTTAGTATGATGGATTGGAGTATCTCCTTCTCTTTTTTTAGAATGGGTGAGTGGGAGAGACAACAAAACCACTATCTTGCTTGTGATTTCCTTTTACCGTATAAGATAACTAATTGTCTTGCCTATGATTTCTTTTTTATCGTGCCTTGGCTACATTTCCATTTTCATGCAAATTTTTGAACTTTTCTTTTTGTACAGGGAAACTTGCCAAGATATTTGACTTGTTTCCTTTTTCTTTTGTGTAGGATGTATGGCTATGGATGTGGGCTAGTTGGATGGCACCCGTCTGCATGCATTGGGGAACTTGTAGTTATTGTTTATCATCTTTTCTTGTCTTTTTTGTCTTTGTATTATCCTATTATAATTGATAGTATCTTCATCATGTGTTGCATCTTCCCTTTTTTATTTTCCTTGGTGGGAGTGCTTTTTGAGATTTCTAAATGAGTGATATGTATTGCTTTTAATCGTGTCTTTGAGTTGGTCATTTGCTTGTACCTTTGTTGAATATGTTGATATATTAGTTTAACAACCTCTCTTTGTCTCCTTGGTGCAACAACTTTTCCTTTCAGTTCCTTGTTTGAATGTCAATTCGAGCTTTGGTGGAAGCAGGTGATGTGCTTTTCCCAATAGCAATATATTAAGAATTGTTTTGCGTGTTTTTAATTATGTATGCATTGTGATCTCCCTTTTGGTTTATTGAACTATTACTTGATTTGTTTATGGTATTTGTTCATTGTTGTTTTGAAATATGTATGCTTGATTAGAGTTGTGTTTGTATTAGAAGTTGGTTGTTTGGGTTCATTGATAATGATAAAGATAAAATTGTTTTAATTATGAGAATATTAATGATATTATATTTTATAATGTGTTGAGATTTGAAAATAAGTTATGTAATTGGCCAGCGAGTGGTACAAAAGAATTGTAAACGCAATTGTGTAAAAATATTAGTCATATTGTATTTGCTTGTCTCGTGCAGTCTATAGGGAGTCAATGTGATGAAATGACCGTTGGACATTCAACCAAGGAAAAGGGTGTGCTCCCAGTTATCCTTATCATATGTAAGGACGGCGATTATTCAAGGTTGTTGTTAGGTGTCAAATGACTTGTACAACCTTGGTTTCTTCAAGGTTGTAAGCATCTTGAAATTTTCACTTTTTTAAAAATTCAAAGTTTCAAATACTTTTTCGAAAGGAAATTAATTCAAGAAACATAAATTGAGAATTTGGAAAAAAATCAGGAAAAACAAGATTTTAAATTCTTTTTAAAATCAAAATTTTGAAAAAGATAAAAATTTAAAGAATTTCAAGAAAAATTGGTAAGACAATTTTCTAAAATCATGTGAGGGTATTGAATAGATGTTTTAAATTAAACAAAGTTTATGAGTTGACATGAAAGTTAATCACAGGTATTGAATTATGAACAAAGTAAAGACACATGGTTTTCTCTAAGAGCCGCTTTAGGATTCTACCTTTCAAGAAAGATTCGAACTTTAGAAGACAAACTTCTAAAGTCATGTTAGGAGTAAGAATAAAGTTCAAGAATAGCATCTAAAAAGTAGTTTCATTAAAAAATAATTTTAAAATAAGATAAATTTATGAGTTGACATAAAAATTGATCACATGGGTATTAAACTAAGAACAAAGCAAAGAGAGGTAGGTCCCTCTAAGAGCTGCATTAGGATTCTCTCAAAACTAAGTTTTAGTAATTTTTATGGAAATCCTAAACATTAGTTAGGTTTTTGCTAACATTAATTAAGCCCAAAGATACCCCAATGAGCTTCTATAAATAGCCTCTTGGCTAGTCTTTACTTCCATCCAATTTCCAAGTCCTTAAGTATCCCAACAATAGTCGCTTCCCTCTCCCTCTTATCCCTCATATCCCTATATTCCAATGAGCTCCAATAGTTGTGGTCTCACTTTTTTTCTTATCTCATAAGTAGTTGTTCCCTATCTCACCATTAGTCGCTAGGCTATAGCCCACCCTCGATTACCATCAACTATTTGCTCATACTCAAGTCATTATGAGATAAGATAGAGTCATTGCTCCCCTTAGTGATTCTCTTTGGTCACTCTATCACTTTTCCTTCTCCACTGTTATTACTCCTCACTAAGTAATTTCATAATTGTTTTTTAAAGGAGAAGGGCCTACAACATAGAAGAACTCCTTGAACGTGCACAAAAACTCTCTTTTGAAAATTTACACAAGGGTTCTATTTGAGAATACTTATATTCGAGACAACAAATGATATTTTTCAAGCTTAACATTAGGATTATTTTTATTCTTTCTTGGACTTGGATCACAACAATAAGAAGAATTGTAAGTAAGCTCTATCGGTAGATGTTAGGATAATATGTAGCACTTGTAGTTTATCATTACCCGACATGATAAGAAGACTTTCAAGTATAATTCATTTGGCCCAATATTTTTGTTATCATCCTTATATTTTTAGAAACTTTGTATATGTAAACTCAAAATTAGAATATCAAAAAGTTTACTCATGCAAGAGATTTCTTGGCATGCTTGATGGGACCAAGATGTCTACTTCGTACCTTAGGATCTTAAGATTTTTATACGTATGTATCTTGAGTGTGGTTATGTGCTTTAAAAGAAACATTTGCAACGTTCATAGGCTTGAACTTCCATGTTGTATGCTACATATTAGTGTACGTAATGTCACTATTTGGTGACCACTTGCTTCAAATAAAAACATACTTATATGCTTTACACATTCACATGGTTTCACTCTACATGTATAAATAACTTTCTAGTAAATATGTATATCCTTGTATATATCACACACAATCTTGATGTAGGACTTTTAGAATTTGTTTTCTAAAGTCTTAATCGGGCCTTATTTGTTCTCAATGGTCTCTGCCTATACTTGTAACACACGATCTAAAGCCATGAGTCAGACCAATTTTGTGCCTCATATTTCTCTTAAACATAAGAGTGAGGAAAACCTATAGAGAGTCCATCGTTATCTCAACTATGCTACCAACGGCTTTGAGGAATAAGGAATATGAGAGAACTCAACCTTGAGGTAGGTTTACTACTTAGATGCTTTCAGCAGTTATCCACTTTGCGCTTTGCTATCCACCATTTAATGTGGGCATGATAATTGGCAAACCAGAGGTGTGCCCTTGGTTCTCTCATATTTAGGAAAAGGTCCTTTTAATGTGATCTCATTCTTATGGATAGATGATGCATTTTCCTCACCAAAGAAGTTGTCTAGGGGGTCATCCCACTTTCTCTCCTTGGGTGCCCACTCCTAAATCCCCTCCCAATAGGAATTACAATGTTATAAGTTAAATGTTGAAAAACCATGTGAGGGGGCTTTGCTTATTCAACCATATCACATAATTAGAATTAAAAAATAGAATTATGATCAAAAAGAGAAAACTAAGAAAAGGAAAACTACAATAGATGATAACTCTCCTTTAGATATTGACGATTTTGACTATAAAATTGAAAACAATTAAGGAGAAAGTGTTGAGTTTTATAGGAAGAAAAAGGAACCACAACTAAGCCTAAGAACCCTACCTAAGTTAAGGAATAATCTATAATAAAAAGTTGAGGAGGACATAGAAAAAGTAGAACTTATAAAGATGTATCAAGCTTGTGTGACAAAAGAGATTATTGAAGATTTTGCACCTATGTGACATGATCCTCATAGTGATGATATACCTTAGTTATACCAATTTAATGGGCATGATGATCCTAGGTCTCACATCACCTTGTTCATTAGAAGGCCACATAACAACAAGGATAATACTAAATGGATCTATTGGTTCCACATTTTTGTCCTTGTTCTTCTTTCGTATCTTGTATCACTATAAACTTTTGTATATTAAACTCGAGATTGTAATATCAAAACCTTTGTATAAAGTCATATGTAAGTTATCTTGATCTAGTTTATAGATAAAAGACAAAAACTACATTTTGAATCCAAATTTCTTTTCAAACACCGTCCTATTTGGTTGCAAAGATCAAAATCTAAGTTTGGCTGATGTGTTAAATGACATAAACACTGATTAAGTATGTATTTTTGTCTTCCAACATTTATGTCAATGTTGATTAACGGTGCCAACATAATTACATTAACCTTTTGTATTTCTATAGTTACAAAGATTTTTTATCTTCAGTTTAAATCTTATCTACTGTAATTAAAAAAGAAAATGATGTTACATTTAAAATTTTATTGTATTTTCCTAATTATTATAGGGAAGTTCAGTCACTATGCTTCTTTAGAGTCAAAGTCAAAGGATGTGACTTCAATTCCTTGGATAGCATATGTGCACCATACATGACTCTCTCATTCCACTCCTAGGGATATGTTTGATTTGTGGTGTTAAACTTTGTTACTAAAGTTGTAGGCTGGCATACATAAGCTTACAACCATGGTTTTATGTTTGACTCGAGAGTAGTAATGAGGCTTAGGTTTTCATGCATGACAAAACCACAACATGAGAGAGGAGGCACTTGGGTTTTCTTGCAAAGTCCACGTCTCCATTCTTGTAGCCCCTCCCCTTGGTGCCAACACCTTTTATTCATTGGGCCTATGGAACCATAGGTCTATGCTAGTGATGAGTTCCGATGTTTGATACATATTGGAACTTGGAACTTCAAGTACCACAAATCAAGCCCCAATTCCTCTAAAATTGTGTATCAAACACACCTTGGGAGTGGAACCAAAATCCAAGCTGTTATTGTTAAAAGACAATGTGTGGAGGTCCACACCATGCAAACTGGTAGGGTCTGTGTAGCCACCCGCCCATATCTCTCTTTGTACCAAGGAATGGAATGAGATTTTTCATCACCCTTAATCAGATAAACTGCTTCATGAATTCACGGCCTTTACATTTGCAATTAAGTTGGATTTCATTGATTATGCATCAAATAAAATTATCCAGCCCAGAAGCTAAATTATTTTGGATAGCCTAAAATTCACATAATACGAGTTTTTAGCCTAGCTATTTAA
The DNA here is from genome assembly GCA_036023115.1 of Brasenia schreberi. Lineage (NCBI taxonomy): Eukaryota > Viridiplantae > Streptophyta > Magnoliopsida > Nymphaeales > Cabombaceae > Brasenia > Brasenia schreberi. The sequence continues at coordinate 9,816,786 of JAYKKT010000063.1, forward strand.
CTCATAAGTGGCACATCAGTTCATGGTTTGTAACAAGGGTGTCTCAATGCATGTTGAGGCCTAAAGCTAAATTCTTAAAAATTTCAAGGCCTACAACGAAATACAAGAGTGACCTAAAAATGTAGCTTAACAAATTATATATCATAAGTGTGTAAAAAATTATATATTATAATTGGTTTTAGTTAGACTAATAGATACAATTGGGAGGCCAAGGCTAGATGCACTCCTTGGGTATTGAACTCGTAATGTTAAACTTCATGAGTCAACCCTCTAGTTAGGTGAATTATTTCAGGCATTGTGCTAGTTAGAGTAATAATTGATCAAAGCCTTTTAGGGATCTAAATCACAATCATTGTGGGAAAGCTTAGTACATGCTAACGACATTACATATTAACATATCTAAATAAATGCCAAACATTGATATTTTCATTTTAAAAACAACAAGAATACTTCTACTTATTGCAAGTGCACTTAATTCAAAAAGTAATCTTTTGTTTTCTACTGCAAATTTTAACGGTTCATCTTTTAAATTGGGTGGTTAAGATTCATTATATATGTTAGCACGTTGCTAACATATGCGATGGACTCTCATTATGTGTTTGAGTGTAAGCTTAGCATTTCTTTTAAAGAAAAGTTTATTAAATTTTGAAACGATTTAGTATCATAAATGCCATTCGGGTCCAGGTCCATAAGAGGATCCGTTTATAAAGGACACGGTGACGAATCATAGACCTGTCGTTTAGCGTCGCCATTTGCTAGCATAGACTGGGTTCGCTCGCAAACCAGATGAACGGCCACCAACAATTAAATGGATTGAATCCGTAACGGAAGCCGTCCATCTTGCTGGAGCCGTCTCGAGGATATATCTTCACCGCAACTCATCGTTCTTCTGCGGAGTGAAACCCTAACGCCGAAGCAGGTAAAACCCTTCTCTCTCTCTCTCTCTCTGAGAACCATAATCTTTCTGGTCGAACACTCGATTTAACGGTATTGGCCATAAAATTGGAATGTAATAAGCGATACTGAAACCCTAGTTCCGTAGTGGAGATCTTCGTTCATTCGACTCATGTTTGATCGTCTAATTTTCTTTACTATGATACCGTTTTTTCTTGATCGTTGAGATAAAAGTAATTTGATCAATTGAGGGATTAAGTTTTCTTTGTGCAAATATTCGACGAATTCTTCGATTCATTTAGGATCTAGGGTTCAATATTGGTTGTGCAGATGGGTGAGGGCGGGAAGAATGGTGTTACTGTTCCCGAATCCGTATTGAAGAAAAGGAAGAGGCTGGAGGAGTGGAATCTGGCGAAGAAGCAAGAGATTGAAGCAAAGAGGAAGAAGAACGTCGAGAACAGGAAGCTGATCTTCAAGAGGGCTCAGGAGTACGCAGAAGAGTATGAGGCGAATGTGAGATAGTGATTTCCTATCTTCCGTATGATTTTGGTCTTACATTTGATATTCATGAGGAAAAATACTGGGTTATTTCGATTTCAGGACAAGGAGCTAATTAGGTTGAAGCGAGAAGCTAAGTTAAAGGGCGGATTTTACGTCAATCCAGAAGCAAAGTTGTTGTTTATCATCCGTATCAGAGGGTGTGGCAATTATTCTATTTTACTTCATTGAAGTTCACATGTGGAGGTTTCGATGTCTATATGCATATTATTTTGAATTCTTTGGGTTTTAATTAAGCTTTGTTTCGAAACACTGAAACCGGGAAACAGGGGTGCCTATCAAATTTCTCTTATTTGAGAAATAGTGGATGGGGTTGATAACGGAGCACACGGTCTTTCACTGGTATGTGCTAAGTGCATTGGCCGTGCACGCAAATCTGATGCTTTGGGAAAAACTATCTTTTCTTTTTCTGGTGAAATTATTAAAAATATTATCGTTGAATGATGGTTTTTGACGTTCTGTGTGGGGCATCGATTTGCATCAACAAAACTATGCTTTCCCTTGAACATGGCTGGAAATTTTGTTTCCCCGTTCCACTTGTTCCAAACAGAGCCTAAGTATGTTCATTGATGAATTTGCGATTTGCTTCTATTGTTTACGTGGATCCACTGAGGGTGCGTGGCATTTTACCAAAAAGGTTTCTTGAGTGATAAAATATCTGCAGGCTTTTCATCAATCATCTTCTGTGGTATGATTTTTAACCCAACATTTACACGAAATTGAGAGAATATCATGGTATGTTTTCAGGCATTTGACTGAGCTGGATGGTTTTGGCTGGTATATCTGGCTAGCACGACTAGAACTGACTACTTAGTTTGTCCCAGCATATGAATCTTCTGTCACTGCAAACAGAGGTTGGCCTTCAGAAAACAAAAGACCAAAATATGGCAGCGAAAGGGAACTGATCTCTTGTTTTCTATCTGAGATATCAAATAAGATCTCGAGGTATTGTTTAAGTTCAGCTGCAGAAAACGAATCAGAGAATGCCAGTTAGGAGTGTATCACCTGGTTGTGCAGAAACCTCATGGGGATTTTATTCCTTGAAAGAGTCAATCTTCTTTGGGTCAGCCTCTTCCCAAACTCTAGGATAAATTTGCCATAAACTTTACTGTTGGGATCCCACCTGCATATGGTTGAAACTTTCTATGGCAATTCCTTTTAGGCTATGTCAAAGACACCAAAGGGGTCTATGATCAGCTCGGAGAAGTGTTGTATTGGACACCATATCTGACATAACTGGCCTGTGTTGACCATGTTTTGTTCAATTTTTTAAGAAAATGTATAAAAATGATTTTAAAGTAACATGCTATGCCTTTTCTCCTTGCTGCAAGCTCAAACCAAGTTGCCTCTTCCGTGAGCTAATAAATGTGGCCTGAGTTGTCTCTTCTGAGTAAAATACTTCTGATCTAAGCTTCAGAGTTTAATTTGAAATTGTCGCAATTTCATTGCTTTGCCTACTTATATGTGTTCCTGTTTCTTCTTCCTTTTGCTGTAGTATCAATGCTATGCATCCAAAGACTAGAAAGATTTTACAGTTGTTGCGTCTGCGGCAGGTAATTGATTTCTGTACTTCCTTTTTCAAATTGAAATTCTTTATAACTGTTCTGTAATACTATCTGTTCCTATAGATATTCAATGGTGTTTTCCTCAAGGTGAACAAAGCTACTATGAACATGTTGCACAAGGTTGAGCCCTATGTGACATACGGGTATGGTTTTATGCCATGACATCTCGGCACTTGATACGTCCTTGTGTGTTGATTTAAATAGAAAATTGACTTATCTTGTCTCATCTTGACATGTCAGAACTAGAATGGCTTAGGTTATATGTCATAGTATTGTTGGTGGATATGTCGCTGATTGAATGCTTTCATAATGCATAGTTATCCCAATCTGAAGAGTGTGAGAGAGCTGATTTACAAGAGGGGCTATGGAAAATTGAACAATCAACGTATTGCACTGACAGACAATTCCATCGCGGAGCAGGTATGCTTTTTTTTTTTCCCATCTCCAATAGCGTCTAATTTTTCTCTACCGATTATATATGCAGATTTATATGTTGATTGCAGGCTTTAGGCAAGTTTGGAATAATCGGTGTTGAGGATTTGATTCATGAGATAATGACCGTAGGCCCCCATTTCAAGGAAGCAAACAACTTTTTATGGCCATTTCAGTTGAGTGCTCCGTTGGGGGGTCTCAAGAAGAAGAGGAATCACTATGTGGAAGGAGGTGATGCTGGTAACCGCGAAGATAAGATCAACGAGCTAATTAGGAGGATGAATTAGGCAAGTTTCCTCGCAAAACAATAGTATAGAGGTGTCCTTGGAAGTGGTGATGCTGCTGCTGCTACCATGAAAGCAAGACCAAAGTAGCTGATTGGGAGGGTGAACTAGAAAATTTTCTCCTATCCTGTATTTCTTCTTGGGTTTTAGATTGCGGTTTCTTTAAGGTTGATGCTATATTTCTTTGTTTGCTGATTTTATTGTTTCAGTGGTATATCTAAATGAGCATCTATTTTTGTTATGAAATTTTGGCGCTGTTAAAGTTTTTAAATGGTATGTAGGGTGGCTGGTTCAACCAGCTGAATGAACTGATCAGTTTTTGTTCATGGGTTGTTTGTCATCACAAATTCATCAACCAGCTTCTCACCAAAGTTAAAAACTGTAATAGTTCGTATGTAATTTTGAGTAGAAATGCGATTTCTTGATTAAAATTAAGCAAAGCTTTATTTTCATAAAAGCTTCAAGCAGAATTGATTTATTTTTTAGGATAACAAGATTGTAAGATTTGGTCATTTAATTACAGTAACACCCATTAACGGCAGGGTATATGATGAATGTTGCTTTTGACCGATAGATAAAAGAGATGATGTGTTTTAATGGAAAAATGTAAAGTTATTTTTGCTTTTTGCCTGATAAGGAATGTTGGAAGTTATTTTTTATTTTTCTTAATATGATTGATTCATCTGTTTTGATGAAAAAAGTGGGAGTGGTTTTTCCATTGGTTTGGATAAAAATTAGTTTGAATATACCAGCTTTTCCACTCACCGAATTGATTTAATAAAACTATATGCATGAAGCGAGCTAGTACAGATCCAGTCCCCAATGCGTTGCTCATGTTCTACTCGCATAGCTTAAACTTTTCAACTCAGGTACGGTTCATTTGAATCACGAACAAAATTGCCCAACACTTGCCTTTCTCTTCAGGGAACGGGTTGAGATTATGAAAATATAAACCATCTCCACTAAGAGCAGAGCCATCAAGCAAGAAGCTTTCTACTGCACAGACATGGGCGATTCCTAGCCAGCCCAGTGGTTCCAACTGGACGGCCGACGGTATTGAAGAATCTCCAATTGGCTCGCTATAATGCTTATGGGTTGAAAACCACGCTTCCCTATATTCATTTAGTTTATAATCCGTCCTTTTCCCGTTCAACAATTGCAGATAATGAGAGAGAGAGAGCTGTTCTTACTCCCATCTGTGTAGTTACAGAAACAAAATCACAGACAAGTAGTCTCTCTACGTATAGAATAGAAAAGAGATCTGATCATCTATGGCCACAAGGTCGTGGTCATCTCCTTCTCTGAGTTGGGTTGCTTGCAAGATCAGGGGGAAAGGAAAGGAAGAGAAACACGATGTCTTCTTAAAAGCAAACCAAAGATAAACAACCGAGGAAAAGCTTAAAGTTTGGCACTCAAACCTATAACTCACCTGGCTAGGGGGCTCAGCCTCACAAGCTGCAGGTCCTGAGCTCCATACTCGGGACACACATACTTGACATAGGCCTCCCTTAACGGAAAAAAATAGTCTGGTTGAAGATAGCAATTTTGGGTCTGACCTGCAACACGGGCCAACCTGAAAAATCTGTGGATGGGTCGAGATTTAGGCACTCAGAGTCGGGTCTGAGTCCGCCCAGAAAAATTCTGTGGGATCTGTGGTTAGCTCAGCCCCAACACGGAACTGCTGATATATAGACAATAAACGCACTCCATACTATATACACATATTACGCCTATACATGTCTGGACATATAACACACACGTGGGTCACTGTCAGGTCAACCCGAACACGAGCTGGTGGGGAATGGGTTCAAAGAAAATAACCTGAAGAAAAAATGGTTGTTTGGGTTAACCTGCTTTTGACCCAAACCCAAAGTGACCGTTGGCCCAAATCTCCCACCCCTCATTCTGCTCAATAGACATGGCCGGTTTGGAACTGGCTCACTGTTCGAACCGAAACTGAATCAGGCCATGAACTAGGTGAAATCGGAACCCCAGGCCTGGGACCGTGGATCATCTGGTTCGGTTTTGGTTCCATCTTTCAAACCACCGATTCTGGATTTTTTAAATTTTTCTTTAAAAAGTAAAGTTTTTAAATTTTGTTGCTGGTTCCAGGTGGTTCCGGACTCAAACCGGAACCACCTTCGTGTCACTTAGGGCTTATAGAAGGACCCTTTCAGGTCAAGGCTCACATAGCCGACTTAGAGTTCCCGCTCTCTTTTATGTTCTGCATCGTGCTTGTGTCATTTCATGCTTCTCTAAAAATCATGTCAAACCCCGACGCAGCTCTTTTCACTTTGGGTGGAGAAGGACACAGACATTTCAGGTCATGTTCGTGTCTGATTTTTTACTGCGTCTGAATCCACGCCCCTATGAACATGACTTCACCTGAACTAGACGACCAAATTGGCAGTAGGCAGGCTGGCAACAGTTCACTCCAGGTTAGATGATAAGCACCAAGAAACAAAACTATGTGCGCACTCTTGCAATGATGATTTAATTCATTTTGCTTATATATTAATTAGATTAGCATTGCTTCATATTATTCGAATGGTCTGATTCGGATTTGGCGTCTGTGCTTTCCCCCTCCTTTTGATGCTGAAATCATGCACATCCGCACCAGATGTACATCCCAGGTATGAAACTCACCATGTGCTTCAACTTGAAAACTATTGAGCTCATCCAGGAGAAACGTTAGCTCTTTGTGCAAGTTTGATCTGCTCAGTCAGGATACCTAGATAAGAACCCACTAGATTGGTCTAGCCGGTCCATTGAAGCTTAGAAGCACATGACTCGAGAACAAACCGATCTAGATGACCATCTTGTTAATCTGGGTCCAATCAAGATATGTAGAGAAGCACAGACGAACCCAGTCCAATAGTTGGGGCCTAGAAGCACACACAACTTGCGAATCAAGCCAATGTTAAAGACCATTATGAAAAACTTGTTTAAGAATGTTTACTACTACTTGAATCATTGTTTCAGGGAGCTATAATAACTAGTTCTCATCCCAATCATGCCAAGAAGCAGCATCTTCAAGTAAAGAAAATGGCAGTGAAAACATGTATGCATGTGTGAGCGGATTCATGTGCTGACCTGACAACCCGACCTGAACCTGATTGAAAAATCCAGGCCTTTCATCGCTCTCTCTCTCTCTCCCGGCGCACATCCGGAGAAGAGAGCGCCAACGTTCAGGTTCGTTTCTCTGGAGCCGGCAGTACGTCTTTTTGCAGGCCCACCGGCAGCAAGCTTCTGCTGTATCTCTGTCTGTCTGTCTCTGTGTGTGATGGTTTTGTGCTTTCACTCTTCTTTTGCTAAGGTCATCGTTTCACGGTTGCTGCCTCTTCTTATCTGGAATATTGATTTGTAGTTGCTAGTTGTTTGAGTTACTCTTCATTAGTTTGTGGGGAGTACGTTTTCTGTGTATACACTACCAGAAAGTCGGGTTAATTTGGGATTGCACAGCTGTGTTGGATGCATCTGCTCGTCCTTCTAATTTGCGCCACTACGTCTGTCCAGAAAATTAGGTTTTCGATTCACTCGATTGAATTCTAAGCAAGTTCCAATCAGATCCTGCTTAAACTAAGTCGAGCGCTGACGAAAAGTTCGTTCGAGAGCGAAGGGAAGGGTTTCGATGGCGTCGGAAGATGGTGAAGGCGCTCCCCAAGTCACTCTAGAAACCTCAATGGGTCCAATCACCGTCGAGGTTAGATCTCTCTCTCTCTGAATTCTGAATTGGTATCAGTGGTTTGAGAAATGAGACTGTCTAAAATGAGATAAGTACTTTACCGATTGTTCTGTTGAACAGATGTATCACAAGCATGCACCGAAAACATGCAGAAATTTCATGGAATTGTCAAGGCGAGGTTACTACAACAACGTCAAGTTTCACCGCATTATCAAGGTTCTCTCTCTTTCTCTCCCAGTTCGTGTGTTCGCGTGGCTCTATTCACCCAAAAACACTTACTGTGAACTGTTTGTTTTCACTTGGTGGTTCAGAATTTCGTCGTCCAAGGTGGGGATCCGACCGGTACAGGTCGCGGTGGAGAATCCATCTATGGGTCTCTCTCTCTCTCTCTCTCTCTCTCTCTCTCTCTCTCTCTCTCTTGCACAAAGGCACGTACGTACACACGCACTCATTTGTTTCTTTTTCTGCTGCGTAAGTGCAAAGTTTGAAGATGAGATAAGAAAGGAGCTCAAGCATACGGGGGCTGGGATTTTATCGATGGCAAATGCGGGTCCGAACACGAATGGGAGTCAGTTCTTCATTACTTTGGCACCCGTCCCTTGGTTGGATGGTAATCTTTGTTCTTCCTATTTATCAATTCCTGTCCACTTACTGTTTTTCATTATAAACATAAATTTTTCGCATCACAACGTTTTGCGAGTTGTCCAATTAATATGCAAGTACTCCATACATAAGTAGACTGACATAAAGAGGTTATTACATATCACTGAGCTTGGGAGAAAAATTAGATGGCGGGTGTTAGTTTTATGCTTGCACTGCACTGAAGCATACAAGGCGATCCTTGGAAGGTGCTAGAACTTAGTAAAAGGAATGCTACACTATAGATACATTTTCCCTATTCAAGAAGCAAGAAGATATTGTTCTTAGGTCATCTTGCTAGATAGCATTTAATTTATGGTACTTAGCCTCAGTGAAACTGTATGAGCTTCAAGTTTTGCTGTCAAGAAGGTAAATAACTATTTGATCACCGATACCTATCTCTTGTCTGAATCTTGATGACAATTCACCAGAATTTGGGTCTATGCATGTCAAGAATTATCTAGGGCTTCGGTTACTACAAAGGGTTCTTGTTAGAAACTGATTACCACCATTTGAGCTTCAGCAATTAGATGTAACATCTTCCTGGGGAAAAGTACACGATGACTATGATAATGGTTCGCCTGGAAACAACGTGAAGATAAAGAGCTTTTACAGTTTAACAACCACGAGAGGGTAAATATAAGCACCCCTTTGACAGTCCACTATAAAACAGCTTTTTATTGCATTGTACTAAACATTCAAATGTTGAACTATTTATCACTGCATTTTACAGCCCATAGCATCACGAAGTAACCAAACCGGTTTCAGCTTTGGTACAAGAGCACTACGTATAGAGTCATTACACACTCTCCCAAGGTTGGCTATATTAGCAAAACCTCTTGGATGTCATTGCACCGCTACTCCTTTTACCACCGAGCTGTCAGTTTGCTATGGCCCATGTCTTATTCATACTTCTCAAGACTTAAGATTCTCATTAGACCAACCAAAACCAAAAGCAAGCCTTCACCCCACAATAAGTGAGGTCAGCTTCATGGATCTGGGGCTTTGATGTTAGAAAGGACTTCTTCATTCATTTACTCATTATACACTAAGTTCTAACAAATATAGATGTATGTTTTGCTTCTTGCATGGGGTACATGCCTTCTTAATGCTTCTCCAGCTTTCGTACATGATGCTTTTGTTTGTTTCTCATGTTCATTTAATTTTCTATTTTTAATCCTGTATTCTTGGTGGTTTTTTCATATGTCAGTCATACAAGCTTGTAGTTGTTGCAGGAAAACATACAATCTTTGGTAGGGTTTGCAAAGGAATGGAAATTGTCAAGCGACTTGGAAGCGTCCAGACAGATAAAAATGATAGGTATGTCGATCTACATTTACTGGCCATATTTTATCATTTTTCAAATTGAAGAATATAAACAGCATCTTATTTGAATATCCTTTTAAGTATTGCATTAGTTCATGAAATTCAGTTTACTGTTTTATGTGTCCAAACAAGAAAAGATAACCACGTCTACATCCATGTTCCATGTTATTGAGAAAAAAATGGGCTTGTTTAACCGGTTTTGAGAATTTAATGCCATTGAGAAACCAATATAATGAAATCTCATCATCCCCAAGTGGTGTATTAATTGATACTGACTATCACACATGAAGAAAGCAGAATGATGAGTGCCTCTTCTTAAGCTGCATATTGGACGTGGTGAGAAAAGTGAGTATCATCCATAATTCCTGTTTATCATGGAAGGCTTGTTTTGGAGAAGTTGTTTAAAACTTCTCTATTTTAGATTATGTAATTCATAAGTGTACCAAAGTAAATAATGAATCTGAATGACTGAATTTGCAATGGCTGTCCTTTCTGGCAAGATGCTCTTTGCCGCTGTTGTTTCAGATGTCTCATTCAGGTCTGTAGCCAACACAGCAATGTCTGGTGTGGTTTTTGTTTGGTGCATTTCTCAAAGTGGTGCTTGTTTGGAAAATATTGGAAAATTTCTAAAACTTTAAATATATGGCAAAAATAAAAACATAGAAATATTAGTTAGGTTATATAGCGGATTGTACTGCTTTTTGAGTGGATAAAATCACACATATAATGTTATGATGATAATTATTATATAGCGGATTGTACCTCTGCCCCGGCCTAAGTACCATTCAGAAAAGATCACAAAAATTATTCCCAGCGCTCTGAGGAGATCGAGAGAGAGAGAGCAGGGTATGCGAAAACTTATCTGGAACCATGACCACGAAAATTTGACATCTGGTGTTAAGGAGTATAGGAGAAGACCAAGCATCACTTGTCCTCTTATAGATGAATGAGATTTAACGTCATTCTCAGCATAAGATAAGAAAGGAGAGAATGGAGGGAAATATTTATGAGAACGAGAAAGAGAACTTTAGTGTTAAGCAATTTGAAGAGGTCAATAGTCTTATTGTACGTGACATTGGAACACTTACATTACCGAATGCTCATAGCCCTTTGTTAAAAGTGTTCCACCCTTTCCCCCACAAATTGTTACTCATGCTACCAATGAATTAATACATTAGAATATTTATTTTTCACTAAGGAAAGGAATGTTTCTCTTTTGCAAGTAAAAAACTGTCACTAAATTTGCCAAACTGTTAGCTACACATTTTGCAACTCCTCCCATGTAAGGGGTTACCCTTGCATGGCCGGTCCCAAATTCATATAAAGGAGGAGGGTTGTGTTAGGCTTCTAATAGATAGCGTAAAACTTTGTCGATTTTTTATATCATCGATTACATAAATGATGAGCATTGCGTTGGGGCATCTCCTCTTAGCGACGTGCGGTAGAGTCAAATTGAGTGAAAAGTAAGCAAAGGCTTCTATATTTTCGCTCGAATGTAGTGAATCAATTGGAGAGAGGGTTCTCACATCATGGATGGGTGTGGGTAAAGAAGTTAGTCTCGCTACATTGCTGTCGTAACGTAGTGAATAAATTACAAAGATGATCTTTACATTTTCAATATGGATGGATGCGGGGGTAAGGAAGCTAGTCCTAGATAATAAGATTCGTATTGGTTCTTGGAATATCACAACATTGTTCGGTAAGCTAATGGAGGTGGTAGATAGTATGATTTAGAGAAATATTCATATCCTATGTTTACAAGAGACAAAGTGGGTTGAAGAAAAAACAAAAGAGATTGAGGATACAAGTTTTAAATTATGGTACTCAGGAAAGGAAAATGCTCGAAACAAAGTTGATATTATTATAAATAAAGATTTAAAAGATAGTGTAGTAGACATACAACGTTATGGTTACTGAATCATGACATTAAAATTAGTTATAGGAGCTGAGGTTTTGAATATAGTTATTGCTTACGCACCCTAAGTAGGACTAGAAGATAATCTAAAGACGACTTTTTGGGAGGAGTTAGATAAGGTGATTCAAATAATTCCACAAAGGGAGATGATTTGTTTAGGAAGAGACTTAAATCGACATGTTGGTAAAGAGGCATTAGGATATCAAGGTATTCATGAAAACTTTGGTTTTGGGGATATAAATGAGGAGGATAGGAGATTTTAAATTTTTCTATGACATTTGATCTCTTTATAGTCAATACAATCTTCAAAAAAACGAGATGAACGTTTAATTACATATAAGAGTGGCTTATCACAAACACAAATTGATTATTTTGTTTGTAGAAAAAAATATAGAGCGTGTTGTAAAGATTGAAAGGTAATTCTAGGAGAAAGCTTAACCGCCCAACTTCGACTTTTACTTACGTATTTATAGGTAAAAAAGTGGACAAAGAAGAAAAGAGTGCATCGAGCTATTCGGACAAAATGGTGGAACCTCAAATCTAAGAGAGGTGTACCGGCACAAAAAAAAGCTTGATGGTGGAGTGAAGTAGTGCAAAATAAAATCAAGGCAAAGAGGGCATATTACAAATTACATTATGCTAAAAAAACTAGTGAAACTTTAGAGGCTTATAAGAAAGAAAAAAAGAAACGAAAAAAGTCGTTAGTGAAGCAAAAGCTAAAGTTTGGGAAGATTTATATAAAAAACACAACTCAAAAGAGGGTGAAAGAGATATTTTTAGGATAACTAGGGCTATAAATAAGAAAACTAAGGATCTTAATTTTGTTAGATGCATCAAAAACAAGGATAAGAAAATTCTAGTGGCAAATGATGATAAAAATAGATAAAAACTATTTTTATAAGTTTTTAATGAAAATAAAGATGTTAGTATTAACTTAGGAGAGTTAGCCAAATCATAAAAGTATATAAACCACAATTTCTAGTGACGTATTCAAAAGAACGAAGTCAAAGAGACTTAAACATGTGAAGGATGATAAATCGGTAGGACCATACAATATTCCTATAGAAGTTTGAAAAATCCTAGGAGAAACAGGAATCACTGGCTCATAAAACTAGTGTTGTCTGACGCGTATCGTATCGTGTATCGCTGAGCTCCACGATACGGGCGTATCGTATCGTATTGTATTGTATCGTATCGTACTTTAATATTAAAATAATGTAAAAAATAATTAAAAATTAATAAAAAATCGAAAAAAATCAGGAAAAATCAAGAAAAATCAGATAATTGCTTTAAATTCATATAATGTAAGTTTAGTATAGATTGAGCATTCAGCATTGAACAATTGCATCCAAATTTACATATTTTGAATCCAAAAAATAAAATACAGACATAGTTTACACTTTACAGTACACTACAGTTACATATAATGTTACATTTTACAAATTGTAATCAGGATCATCAACTAAATAATCTTCATCTTCTCCTTGTTGCAGATCCTCATCATCATCAGCCACGCCCACACCTTCTTCTTCAAAATCAAATTCTTCATCTCCATAATGTTGTTGCGTTCCTTCCAAATTAATCCAGGCAACGTCTTCTTCTGTTAGGAGGGCATTTTCTTCAGTGTCTTCCATAACCCAATCTTCTAATATATCAAAATTATCCAAACTTATTGGATCAAACTGACTTTCTTTTCTATTTACTTTTTTTAATTGCCTATGACACAAACAAAGATAAACAATTAGTAAGTAATATTAACAATTGAAAACTGAAGTTAAATAATATCGAATTGAAAATTTGAAAGTAATACAACATTACCTTTCACGAAGGCGCATGTTACAACGAATATAAACCAAATCATTAAGCCTTTTGTGTTCCAACCTGTTGCGCTTTTTTGTATGGATGTGTTCAAAAACACTCCAATTTCTTTCACAACCTGTTGCACTACAGGTTTGGCTTAAGACTCTAACTGCAAAATCTCTAAAGTTTGGACAATCACTTCCAAACCTGTTCCACCAAACATCTGTAAAAAAAAATATAAACATTAGAGACATAATAATCCACAGTAATGTAAGATGCAACTTAAATATGAAAATAAACAATGTATCTGGACGCATCGTAGAGCGGTTGCGAATTGCAACAGGCAAACCCATCAAGTGAAGAGCATTATCATATATCTCCATCTCTCGATGTATCGCATCTACTATGCTCTCATCAGGGACTAATCTGTCGATGCATTCAATGATTCATCGATTAACCTCACCGTCCCTTTTGAAGGTTGTTGAGTACCTCAATGATGGGTTTAGATAGTAGGCTGCTGCATGAATAGGCTGATGCAATTGTTTATTCCATCTACTATCAATTATTTTCCACACGGGCACATAATCTCTTTTTTTTCCATTAAAGTTATTTCTGATCGCTTCTTTTGCCCTGTCCATGGCTTCATAAAGGTAGCCCATAGATGGTTTCTCCTCGCTGTCAGCCAATCTCAAAACTTTCACTAAAGGACAAGTAATTTTCAATAATCTGATACATGCATTCCAAAATGAACTTCTAAAAATCGTTTCTGCAATCTCATTTAACTTTCTGTTCCTTCTGTTTTGTGGCAACTCTGCAAATTGTTGCCACTCATCTGAGGAGAACATTCTCTTTAAAGCTTGCTTCTGTCTCACAATACTCTGTACAGATAAGAAGTTTGTTGCGAACCGAGTTGCAGCTGTGCGAAGAAGCTCTGCACCTTCTGTGTATCTCCTCATCATACATAAAACAAATGCATGGTTGTAAATAAATTTTGTAATATCTTGGCAACACTCAGTTGCTGCCTTTATTTCATCCATCTCACCAATGTCCTCGAGGATGAGATCTAAACAATGGGCTGCACATGGTGTCCAGTAAAAAGTCCCATAAATATCAGCTAACTCCTTTCCAGCTGCTTTGTAGTTAGCTGCATTATCTGTAATCAATTGGACTACATTTTCTAGCCCAACCTCTTGTATAACCTTATTAAATTCCTCTCGTAGGATCTCTGCAGTGTGCCTCTCCTCTGACATATCTAGAGATCTCAAAAACATGAGTCCTTTAGGACAATATACAAGAAAGTTTAGCAATGTCCTTCCTCGCCTATCGGTCCATCCATCTGCCATGATAGTGCATCCTGTTTCCTTCCACGATTGTCTCAAAGTCGAACAGTATTGCTGCACTTCAATCACGGTCTGATCTAATATCTTCCCTCTCAACTTCTGATAAGAGGGCATCCTGTATCCTGGACCAATGTTAGCAATTGCATCTGCCATTGCTTGAAAATGAAAACTGTTTGCTGCATTAAATGGAATGCATGCATCATAAAACCATATGCCCACTGCATGGTCTGCTTGATCGTGCAGTTGTTCTGAAGCCATAGCAGCACGAATTCCTAGCTGAGCACCAGGTGTAGTGGAAGGAGGAAAGAACGAATGTATGCTAGAAGAAGAAGCTCTTCCTCTATTCCTTCCTGAACTTCCTCTTCTGCCACCTCCAAAGTCTTCAGCTGCAACCCTCTTTCCTCTGCTAGGTGCTCGCGAACTGCTACTACCAATATCTGTTCTAGCATCTGAAGGCAAACTATCAATGAATCCAACTTCAGTGGCAGTAGCATCATCAACTTCTTCACACATCTGGAAATCATCCTTTTGTTGTCTCCTTTCCTGTATGCTCTCAATTATCTGCAAGCATTGCCATTTAATACCTTCTGGCACACTTCTAACTCTGCCTGTGCATGGAGCAACTTCTTTTCTGGTGGTGTTTCAACCTTGAAATTCCACCACTAACCACCTTTTCACAAAATAAACATATGATTTTTAACCTTGAACCCTCAACTGGTATACCCCACTGTCATGCCGGATCATCGGACTTTGAATGAGAGTCTCTACCACCCCTTCCTGCCATCTCAATGGAGTACTTTAATTCAAACAAAAACCTGAAAATAAAAGCACTTCGTAAATCCCCCAATCTTCAAATAACACTCAAATCGAGTGTCTCCCACTTCATGAATGCAATAAAAATCGTATACACACACTTAATAACTTCATATTTTGTCATTCAAAAAAAAAAACTGAAATAACACAAAAAACAATAAATATAAAGGAAAAAAAGGGAAAAAACATTAAAAATATACCTAAATCCGAGTTTGGAGGCTTGGACGGACACCGTAGGGCACGATTTTAGAGCTTTGAACACCAAGGAGGCGAAAACCGACTCTTAGGGAGCTTGAATAACCCAAAAGGAGAGAGGAAACCCGCGAAAAATCGCGGGTTTCTCTCGGGCGGCGATACGCACCGTATCGCACGATACGGTGCGATACGCCTGCACCTACGATATGGGGCCCCGTATCGTATCGTGGTGGCCCACGATACGATACGTATCACACCGTATCGTACGATACGGTGCGATACGGACAACACTGCATAAAACTATTTAATAAAGTATGAAAAAACTAAAAGATGCTCGAAGAATAGAGAGCGAGTACACTTATACCCATATACAAGAACAAGGGAGACATTTAGAATTGTGCGAATTATCAGGATATCAAGTTAATGAGCCATACTATGAAATTGTGAGAAAAAATTATCGAACGTAGGTTAAAAAAAGTATCAATAGAGAAGCAATTTTGATTCATGTCAGGCAGATCTACTATTGAAGGCTTGAAGCAATTCACCTTTTGAGACGTCTTATGAAATATTTTAGAGCAAAAAAGAAAGACCTTCACATGATATTTATTGATCTAGAAAAAGCTTACGATAGGGTACCGAGAGAGATTCTTTGAATAACCTTGAAGAAAAAGGTATCC
The DNA here is from genome assembly GCA_036023115.1 of Brasenia schreberi. NCBI lineage: Eukaryota > Viridiplantae > Streptophyta > Magnoliopsida > Nymphaeales > Cabombaceae > Brasenia > Brasenia schreberi. The sequence continues at coordinate 9,832,909 of JAYKKT010000063.1, forward strand.
CATTGACATACATAAATCTTATAAGAGACATGTACGTTATGTAAAAATATATGTAAGCACTCATGAAGGAATGACAAACTTTTTTAAAGTTAATAGGGGGTTACATCAAGGATCAACTTTAAGTCTATACTTATTTATAATGGTGATTGATGAGTTAAGAAAACATATTCAAGATGAAATACCTTGGCGTATGTTATTTGCAGATGACATTGTGTTAGTGGAGGAGTGTAAGGAAAAAGTTAATAGAAAATTGGAGCTATGGAGAGAAACATTAGAAAGTGAAGGCTTTTGACTTTGTAGAACAAAGATAAAATATATTGAATGTAAGTTTGATAATTTGGTTACTTCAGAGGACAAAAATTAAAATTAGCACACATTACATCCCTCAAAAGGAAAGTTTTAAATACCTAGGGTCAATTTTTCAGAGTGATGGAAGAATTGATGAAGATGTTACACATAGAATTAATGTAGGTTGGTTAAAATGAAGAAGTGCATCAGGTATTCTTTACGATAAAAGATACCATTAAAGTTAAAAGGTAAATATTATAGAGTAGCAATTAAACCTGATGTTTTATGGTTCTAAGTATTAGGTAGTTAATCATCAACATATACAAAAGATGTCATTTACATAAATGAAGATGTTGAGATGGATGAGTGGTCATACAAGAAAAGACCGTATACATAATAATGAATTTATTAGAAACAAATTAGGAGTGGCACCAATAGAGGATAAAATGAGAAAATATCGTTTAAGATGGTTTGGACATATAGAAAGAAGATAAAAAGAAGAACCTTTAAAAAGGTATGAAAAACTAGATTTTGAAAGTATTAAAAGAGGTAGAGGACGACCACAAAAGTGTTGGAAAGAAACAATAAAGAATGATCTAGCTTATTGTGAGTTAACTGCTAACATGGCACGTGGTAGGGCTCTGTGAAAACAAAGAATCCATGTAGCTGACCCCATCTAGTATGGGAAAAGGATTCGTTGTTGTTGTTGTTGTTGCTGCACATTTTGCATCCTCGTGTGTCTACAAAGATACTCCATCTTGATGCTTGTTTATTTTGTAAGTAGTTGTATACTGGAAACTTCATAAGGAATGGTTTTGTTCCCCTGCCTTTAGTTCTTTGCAATTCTTCACATCACAACCACTAGCGTAGAAGCCCCAAAGATGCTACTTTGAAGAAGGTGAATCATGTTGTGCAAATGAAGTATGTGGATGGCGGCAGCAAAAAGTGGCCTGAGCACTATCCAAGTTGGGTATAGCAAAAGAAAAAGTAATGTCACTTATGTAGTTGCATTATGCCTGATTGCAAATGGTGATCCCCTAACTTGTCGCATGTAGTTGCATCATATTCTTCTGCTTTCTCTTTAGCTTTCAAACATCTCAACAAACTATAGGAGAAAGAGGCTAGAGAGGATTAATGTTCATTAGGATGGTGAATGGTGATAATGCAAAAGAGCGTCACTCCTTCAAGTGTTGCACAGAATAAAAAGTTGGCTAATTTAGATGGTCGATACAGTTAACATGGGCACAAGAACTGAGGTCAATGAAACTGTGGATGCAAGAGGTGATATTTCTCTGCCACCATCTTCGGTGAAGTAAGCTTCCCAATATGACTGGAGTTGCAACCTCAGCACTAAATCCATAATATAATATTTCAACATCTTTCTCTTTTTCCTATGCATATTGCTGCATGGGTAATAGCGAACAATACCAGAATATGGTGTAATATCTTGTTTAAGGACTTACCCTCGTTTCAGCAATGTGGGAGAATGCACATAATCTTCAGGCCCAAAATCACATTAAGAAATAACTGAATTGTATTTTTTTTGTTATTTCATTCATTTAGGGTAGTTCTTCTAAATATTTTATTTATATCAAATACATTTTTTTCTTGAGAAACTAGAAATACTAGTCATTCGGAATAATATTGAATTAATAAGATTCCACATGTTCGATTCATGTTGCTTATTTGCACAGGAAGATGAGAGACATTCATCTTAATGGAAGTTAAGAAATTTAGTGCAAGAGATTGAGTCAGTTTTCATTGAATAAAAGGGCTCCTTCATGCCACAAAGATTTACATCATCTGTCATGTTCTTCTTTCTTAACCCCAAAGAAAGTTCACCTTTAGGATTATGTTATCAGTAATTAGTTATGTTTCATACTGATACGGACCTTGAACGTGTTTTTCTTTTGTGATTAATATGCCTTTCAGAACATTTTGAGTCTTACCAACAGGAAGCATATGTTGTGTCAACGCATAGTACACTGATGTGCTTTACAATTACATGACAAGAAGATTGTATTAAAGATAAAGATTTTTTTTTATTCCAACCCCTCGGAAGGTGACCCAATCAATTGAGAAGTCATGATGTTCATAGAAAGAACACCTGAGCACATATGGTGGTCTCTTATTCACGTGTTCCACTTAGCATGAATAGGCTGGGCAAGCTGATTTGATGTGATTCAAATTTGATTTTGTTAATATTTTGCAAGACTAGATCAGCCACGAAATGATGCCCCTTAGGGTATATGCCACTTAGCCAAACAGTTCTGCTTGTGGGGATACTTTGCCAGTGACAACCTAGAAAACATGCCTTCAATAGGGATTCCTCAAAAAGAAAAATTCTCATTGATACTATAAAAATTTATAGTACAGTTATCGTTCAATTTCTGGAAATTTGCTTGTGTGCCCCAAAGGAGGTCCTAAGGTCCTAGTAGACATGTCCAGTTTCAGTGCAGTTTCAAACCGGCGGTTCTGTTTAGTCTGGAACCGTACTGAACCGGCTCATGGTAATTTAAAAAAATATAAAAATTATAAGAAAAATGTAGGAACCAGTAGTTTAGAATCATTGGTTCTGGTTCCAGTTTTATAGAAGGTAAAACCGGAATTGAACTTGGTGTTCCTCGATTCGAGTTCTGATTTCACTAGTTCCAGGTTAAGCCAGTTTTATAAGACATGGTTAGAAACCGACCATGTCTAGGTCCTAGTATTATTGCGAAAGCCTCCGGCAGCTAGATTGAAAGTCGGCTCAACGAAGTATGCCTATGATAAGGATTCCCCAAAAAGTAAAATCATCCATTGAGGGTAGCCATACAGCAAGCTGGATTTTGTAGATAGCTGATTATTTGTTTGTGAGACCCAAAGGGGGTTCAGCATAGTGGAACGAGCCTCTGGCTGCTAGACGGGAAAGTACTGCACAAGCCAACAAGCATAGGCCTAGGAGGTCAAGGCCCTAACATTAGAGTTTTATGCTGGGTTTCTCCAACCTCTCAAGAGGCATTTTCCGATTTATCAAAAGATAGGATAAAAACTATTTATCTTTGTGGTGCTTCTTGTTTTCTGTATTAATTCTGCATAAAATGGTGCATGCATCTAATCTAATGTAACAGATGCATCTTCTTGATTTCTGTTGAATATTAACTTCTAGTGTGTATTCTCGTCAGGCCTGTTCATGACGTGAAAATATTGAGAACCATAGTCGAAGATTGATCATAGGGGGATGTGGCTAGAACTTGGTTCTTCATTTTGCCTTGCAGTGTGCTGTATCTGTGACCAACTAAATGAACAATTTGAAAGCTTTTCTCTTTTCTTTTTCTTGTGATTGGCAAGCTGGGGTTGGGTGGAAACCTACCAGAAATGCAGACCCGGGGATCGAAGTCATTACATTCAACTTAATGTACTTTTAATTCTATACACTGCATATGAGAATTATGGCTCTTTGTGAATAGAACCTTGAGAAGTTTGAGACCTCTGCAGCTACAACAACAACAACAACAACAACAATTAAGCCTTTTTCATATTAGACGGAGCCGGCTACATGCCATGATAGCAGTTAACTCAACATAAGCTAGATCATTCTTTATTGTTTCTTTCCAACACTTTTGTGGTCGTCCTCTTTTTCTTTTAGTACTTTCAAAATCTAGTTTTTCATACCTTCTTACATACACTTCTTTTGATCTTCTTTCTATATGTCCAAACCATCTTAAACAATATTCTCTCATTTTATCCTATATTGGTGTCACTCCCAATTTGTTTCTAATAACCTCATTTATATATACGGTTTTTCCTTGTATGACCATTCATCCATCTCAATATCTTCATTTTTGCTACAAATATCTTTTTACATGTTGATGATTAACTGCGTAACACTCATAACCATAAAATATGTCATGTATAATTGTTGTTTTATAATATTTATCTTTTAACTTTAATGATATCTTCTTGTCACAAAGAATACCTTATGCTCCTCTCAATTTTAACCAACCTGCATTAATTCTATGCGTAACATCTCCATCAATTCTTCCATCACTTTGAAAAATTGACCTTAGATATTTAAAACTTTCCTTTTAGAGAATGCAATATACTAAGTCGAAAGCCTTTGGTTTCTAATATTTCTCTCCATAGTTTCAATTTTCTATTTTTTTCCTTAAACTACTCCACTAATACAATGTTATCTGCAAATAACATATGCCAAGGTACTTCATCTTGAATATGTTTTGTTAACTCATCAATCTCCATTATAAATAAGTATGGACTTAAAGTTGATCCTTGATGTAACCCAATATTAACTTCAAAGAACTCTGTCATTCCTTCATGAGTTTTTATACATGTTTTTGCACCATTGTATATATCTCTAATAAGGTTTATGTATATCAATGAGATACCTCTTTTTTTCAAGGTTCTTCAAAGAACATCCCTTAGTATCATATTATAAACTTTTTCTAAATCAATAAATAACATGTGAAGGTCTTTTTTTCCTCTAAAATGTTCCATAAGACATCTCAAAAGGTGAATAGCTTGAATAGTAGATAAACTTGACATGAATCCAAATTGGTTCTCTATTGTACTCGATACTTGTTTTAACCTACATTCGATAATTCTTTCTCATAATTTTATAGTACGGCTCGTGAACTCGATACCCTAATAATTCACACAATTTTGAATGTCTCGGTATAAGTGTACTCGCTCTCTATTCCTCAGGCATCTTTTGGTTTTTTCATATTTCATTAAATAATCTTGTAAGCCAAGTGATTCCTGTCTCTCATAAGATTTTCCAAACTTCTATAGGAATATTGTCTGGTCCTACAGATTTACCACCCTTCATATATTTAAGAACCTCTTTGACTTCATTCTTTTGAATACATCAGTAGAAATTGTGATTTATATACTTTTCTGATTTGACTAACTCTCTTAACCTAATACTAACATCTTTATTTTCATTAAAAAACTTATAAAAATAATTTTTTCACCTATTTTTTATATCATCATTTGCCACTAGAATTTTTTCATCCTCGTCTTTGATGCATCTAAAAAAATTAAGATCCTTAGTTTTCTTATGTATAGCTCTAGTTATCCTAAAAATATTTTTTTCACCCTATTTTGAGTTGAGTTTTTTATATAAATCCTCCCAAATTTTAGTTTTTGCTTTACTAACGACCTTTTTTTGCTTCTTTATTTGTTTTTTATAAGTCTCTAAAGTTTCATTAGTGATAATGTAATTTGTAACATGCCCTCTTTGTCTTGATTTTATTTTGCACCACTTCACTCCACCACTAATCTTCTTTATGTGTAGTTACACTTCTCTTAGATTCACCTAACACATCTTCGTTATTTTTCTAATATGTATAGCGATATTGTTTCACATATCACAAGGCATACCAACATAATTTCAAGCATCTCCTTGGAGGACTTTATGTTTAAATATACCTTCTTTTTTGCTTTTGAGGGTCCACCATTTAGTTTGAATAGCTCAATGCACTATTTTCTTCTTTGTTCACTTTTTTATCAGTAAATCCATAATTAAAAGTTGATGTTGGGTGGTTAAGCTTTCAACTGGAATTTCCTTGCAATCTTTACAACACGATTTATGTTTTTTTTGTATAAACAAAATAATCAATTTGTATTTGTAATAAACTACTCTTATAAGTAATTAAATGTTCATCTCATTTTTTGAAGATTGTATTGACTATAAAAAGATCAAATACAACAACTAAGCATTTTCCCATATTAGACAGGGTCGGCTACATGGATTCTTTGTTTCCACATATCCCTATCGTGTGCCATGTTTGCAGTTAACTCACAATAAGCTAGTTCATTCTTTATTGTTTCTTTCCAACACTTTTGTGGTCGTCCTGTACCTCTTTTAATACTTTCCAAATTTAGTTTTTCGTACCTTCTTAAAGGTTCTTCTTTTGATCTTCTTTCTATATATCCAAGCCATCTTAAACAATATTCTCTCATTTTATCCCCTATTGGTGTCACTCCTAATTTGTTTCTAATAACCTCATTATGTATACGGTCTTTTCTTGTATGACTACTCATCCATCTTATCTTCATTTCTGTCACAGACATCTTTTGTACATGATGATTAATTGCCCAACACTCAGAACCATAAAACATGGCAGACCTAATTGTTGTTCTATAATATTTACCTTTTAACTTTAATGATATCTTCTTATTACAAAGAATATCTAATGCTCCTCTCCAGTTTAATCAACCAGCATTAATTCTATGTGTAACATCTTCATCAATTCTTATCACTCTGAAAAATTGACCCTAGGTATTTAAAACTTTCCTTTTAGGGGATGCAATGTGTGCCAATTTTAATTTCTATGTCCTCTTAAGTAACCAAATGATCAAACTTACATTCCATATATTCTGTCTTTGTTTTACTAAGTCGGAGGCCTTTGCTTTCTAATGTTTCTCTCCATAGTTCTAATTTTTTCCTTAGATTTCTCCACTAACACAATGTCATCTGCAAATAACATACACCAAGGTACTTCATCTTGAATATGTTTGTTAACTCATCAATCACCATTATAAATAAGTATGAACTTAAAGTTGATCCTTGATGTAACCCAATATTAACTTCAAAGAAGTCTGTTATTCCTTCATGAGTCCTCACACATGTTTTTGCACCATCGTACATGTCTTATAAGGTTAATGTATGTCAATGGGATACCTCTGTTTTTCAAAGTTCTCCAAAGAACCTCTCTCGGTACCCTATGATAAGCGTTTTCTAGATCAATAAATATCATGTGAAGGTCTTTCCTTCTTTTTGCTCTAAAATGTTCCATAAGACGTCTCAAAAGTTGAACCGCTTCAACAGTAGATCTGCCTGACATGAATCCAAATTGGTTCTCTGTTGTACTTGATACTTGTCTTAACCTACGTTCGATAATTCTTTCCCACAATTTCATAGTATGGTTCATTAACTTTATATCTCGATAATTCGTACAATTCTAAATGTCTCCCTTGTTCTTATATATGAGTATAAGTATACTCGCTCTCTATTCCTCGGGCATCTTTTGGTTTCTCCATATTTCATTAAATAGTCTTGTGAGCCAAGTGATTCATATTTTTCCTAGTATTTTTCAAACTTCTATAAGAATATTATCTGGTCTTATCGATTTACCACCCTTCATAAGTTTAAGAGGCTCTTTGACTTCATTCTTTTGAATACATCGGTAGAAATTGTAGTTTATATACTTTTATGATTTGGCTAACTCTCCTAAGCTAATACTAACATCTTTATTTTCATTAAAAAGCTTATAAAAATAGCTTTCCCATCTATTTCTTATATATCATTTGCAACTAGAATTTTTTTATCCTCGTCCTTGATGCATCTAACATAATTAAGATCTTTAGTTTCCTTATCTTTAGCCCTAGTTATCCTAAAAATCTCTTTCACCCTCTTTTGAGTTGAGTTTTTTATATAAATCCTCCCAAATTTTAGCTTTTGCTTTACTCACGACCTTTTTCGTTTCCTTCTTTGCTTTCTTATAAGCCTCTAAAGTTTCACAAGTTTTTTTAACATAATGTAATTTGTAACATGCCCTATTTGCCTTGATTTTATTTTGCACTACTTCACTCCACCACCAAGCTTCTTTTTGTGTTGGTACACCTCCCTTGGATACACCTAACACATCTTTCGCCACTTTCCTAATATGTATAGCCATATTGTTCCACATATCACAAGGTGTACCAATATAATTCCAAACATCTCCTTGAAGGGCTTTCTGTTTAAATATATTTTTTTCTCGCTTTTGAGGTTCCACCATTTAGTCTAAATAGCTCGATGAACTCTTTTCTTCTTTGTCCATTTTTTTATGTGTAAATCTATAACTAAAAGTCGATGTTGGGTGATTAAGCTTTCTCTTGTAATGACCTTGCAATCTTTACAACACGCTCTATCTGTTTTTCTACAAATAAAGTAATCAATTTGTATTTGTGATAAGCCACTCTTATAAGTAATTAAATGTTCATCTCGTTTCTTGAAGATTGTATTGACTATAAAGAGATCAAATGCCATAGCAAAATTTAAAATCTCCCTACCTTCCTCATTTATATCTTCAAAACCAAAGTTTCCATGAATACCTTGATATCCTAATGTCTCTTTACCGACATGTCCATTTAAGTCTCCTCCTAAATAAATCATCTCCCTTTGTGGAATCTTTTGAATCACCTTATCTAAGTCTTCCAAAAAAGTTGTTTTTATACTATCTTCTAGTCTTACTTTGGGTGCGTAAGCACAAACTATATTAAAAACCTTTGCTCCTAATACTAATTTCAACGTCATGATTCGGTCATCATATCATTGTATGTCTACTACACTATCCTTTAAATCTTTATTTATGATAATACCAATTCCGTTTCAAACATTTTCTTTACCTGAGTGCCATAATTTAAAACCTTTAACCTCTAAATCATTTGCTTTTTGTCCAACCCATTTTGTCTCTTGTAAACATAGAATATGAATCTTTCTCCGAATCATAGTATCAACCACCTTCATTAGCTTACCGAATAATGTTCCGATATTCCAAGAACCAATACGAATCTTATTATCTAGGACAAGCTTCCTTACCCCCCACATCCGTCCATATTCAAAATGCGGATGACCCTCTCTGAAAATTATTCACTACATTCGGGCAGCAATATAGCGGGACTAACTTCTTTACCCACACCCGTCTATGATGTGGGAACCGTCTTTGCAATTAATTTACTACATTCGGGCGAAAATGTAGTGGCCCTTGCTTATTTATCATTGCATTCAGGCTCTGCAGCGCGTCGCTAGGCGGGGACGCCTGAAAACAATGCTCATAATTTTTGTAATCCATGTTATAAAAATCCGATGAAGTTTTATGCTGGCTGTCGAAAGCCTAACACACCTTCCTCCTTTATCCGGGCTTGATACCGACAATGCAAGGGTGATCCCTTACATGTCTATTTAAGTCACCTTCTAAACAAATCATCTCTTTGTGGAATTCTTTGATTCACCTTATCTAACTCTTTTCAAAAAGCCATCTTTATACTATCTTCTAGTCGTACTTGGGGTACGTAAACACAAACTATATTCAAAACTTTTGCTTCTAGCACTAATTTCAATGTCATGATTTGATCACCAAATCGTTGTATATCTATTACACTATCCTTTAAATCTTTATTTACGATAATACCAATTTTGTTTCGAGCCTTTTCTTTTATCGAGTACTATAATTTAAAACCTTTATCTTCACTCTCCTTTGCTTTTTTTTCTTGTAAACATAAGATATGAATCTTTGTTCGAATCATAGTATGTACCACCTTTATTAGCTTATCGGACAATGTTACGATACTCTAAGAATCAATACTAATTTTATTATCTAGGACTAGATTCCTTACCCCTGTATCTGTTCATGTTGAAAATGCAGAGACTCTGTAATTTGTTTACTACATTCGAGTGGGACTAACTTCTTTACCCACACCTGTTCATGATGTGAGAACTCTCTCTACAACTGATTCACTATATACGAAAAAAAATGTAGAGACTCTTGCTTATTTTTCATTGCATTTAGGGTCTATAGTGCATTGTTAAGAGGGGATATTCCAATGTAATGCTCATAATTTGTATAATTCATGGTATAAAAATCTGTCAAAGTTTTATGCTGGCTGTCGGAAGCCTAACACAACCCTCCTCTTTTATTCGGGCTTGAGACCGGGCATGCAAGGGTGATCCCTTACATGGGCGGTGTTTTGAGACCTTGCAGTTGTGTTCTTTAATTAATTCTGGTTGGTGTTTTATCTGCGAATGGAATGTGGGTTCACAATGTGTATCTACCTTCCGTTTTCCTCTTCAATAGCGACATGTTCATGGGTTATTCGTTATTGCTTCGCAAGCTGAGTTTTTAATATAACGAGTCGAGTTCGAACTCATTTGAGCTTGTGCTCGTCAAAAACGATGCTCTCATATTACCTAGAGGAGAAAGTACATATTCAGCTGTAAATATTCTGTTGCAACCCTTGAAGAACCAAAGAGTTCAGAGCAAGTACATGTTCAACTTGGTTAAGGTCACAAACAGAACAATGACAAACTAGAACTAGCTGAACTGAGCCAATCTACAAGCAGCTCCGTTTGTTTACCAGCCCTAATTACAACGGTGAGTGATCCAGATCATAAGGACTTAAGGAGATTGAGTCTGAAGCTCTGCCATTACCCTTCCCTAAACACCTTGTGTTTTTATCAGAGATGCATGAACAGATACAGTAAAAGGGCTGTTATTGATATCAACAAACAGATACAGTAAAAGGGCTGTTGTTGATATCAACAAACAGATACATCCATCAATTTATTCATGTACAAACAACAAACACATTTGTAGCTGAACTAAAATGCATTAAGTAGATGGATGCAGGTCAAACATAAGGGGGAAGATCGGATAAGCGCTCGAGTCAACCAGTCAGTGTTATCATAAACAGTTTGTTACCACGATATTATGGCAACTTCGGAACCCAGTTACGTCTAGGTCATTGGAGGATCCCTTCTCCAGAAGCAAGGGATTTGCTCCTGGGCGGTTTCACACCATGCTACCGATGGCCCAAAAGAGCCATTGAAGATGGAAGTGAGGTACAACAAGGCCATCTTCGTTTGCCTCGCCTCTCTTCTTCACAACAATTGCTTCTGAATGCCGGAGTACCATTACCTTTAAACCTACAGGCCAACTTGTGATCTCAAAGAACAATTGTTTCCAATTTCTGTTCTCAAAGCTATGGCACTTACCCTAATCCTTGACGGTAGCAACTTGTATCGTACTCTGCTTTCTTTTCAGTTGGCTCCAATCATGGCTTTGAATGAATTGAACAGAGTTACGACTTAATATTTTGTAAGTTCAGGTAGATCCTGGCCCTGCCAATGAACCATATCCTCTTCAGCCATTTCAACAAACGGTTGGGTAATCTTCTAGGGAACCATCTCATCTCATTCCCGGAGTCCACAATTTATTCTGTGAGGTCCTCCCACTAGAGGTTTCGATATCTAATCCATATGGATCAAACATTAGCTGCTCTGTTCGAAGCCTTGCCATGTCCTAAGTCATATAGCTTCTTATGGCTACGAATACCCATTGGCCAGACCAGACTTTACCCACTCTATGGGGGAGACCAATTCAATCCTCCTAACAATACATTTATCAGACATTATCTGGGTGCGCTACGGCTCCAGAGCCACATTCAACGGGGTTATCAGAACAAGATACCTCCACAAGAACAGCTTCAAAGCCAACTTAAAGCAACATGGTCACATTACCTGCTACCCCCATCAATGTCTCTAATTGGAATTACTCTCCGGTGTCCTGGTAGGACCTTTTAAACGCATTTACTTCCACCACCTTACAGATAAATAATGTGAGGTACGTCCTCTCCAACAATCTGCGGTTTATGCATTAGGCAACTCAGTTATCAAAGTGAGATGGAATTGGTGCAGCCCGACCTATGAAACCTTGCATAATTATCTCATTAAGGAATATTTATGTAGGTTTGCGCTTGGCAAGAAAGAGACCTATAACTGTATCCTATATGAGACCCCTTGGGGAGGTTGCTGAAGAGAGATGCATGATCTGCATCCGTCAAGTAGCACCTTCCATCATCCTCTTCTTTGCGAAACTCTAACTGCTAGACACCCTAGGGCAACCGAGTCAACACCCACCCCCATCTGACATAGCTTTAGATGTAATCAAGTTTGATACAAGATTCCTCCTCCTCCAAGTTTGCCTCTTTCAAGTGGAAACCACTTGGAACAGTCTAAGATCTTAATTAGAAGATAAAATCATTTTGCCAATGGTTCTCTTAAAATCATAAGCTATTAGTTTACTTAATTTGGTATTCAAAACTATCAATGCTAAACCCAACAGTTCATCAAACAGCATACAACACTTCATGGGCCAAAAAGTGAAAATGTAGAAAAAGAAATACAACGGTGTTCCAGAAAGCAAAAATGTATGACATGATCAAAAGGAGCCTACCCAAATTAAATGTAACTCCATTCAGCATCTTATTACAGCTATAGTCTAATTTCAGTTTGCAGCATCTTATTAAAATCTATGAAACTCCATTCACAAATTAAATGTAGAATTACAGCTTTTCAGCGTTCTAATACATCACGCTCATAGCTGGGGCATCACAGATCACAACGAAATATGATCACCTACTTATCGCACACCAGAAACAACAAGGCATGAGAAAAAGCTACGCTCTTCAGGATCTATAGCAGAATAAGTTACAACAATCACAGCAAGGAGTTCAACAAGTGCACAAAAATGAAAACATGGATTTCTCTATCATAGAAAAGCAGAATTTTCTAGTGCAATCGAACCAAAACTTCTCACAGTTTGAAGTTCCCCCTAATTGCACCTAACATTTCAATTTAGTCAAAATGGATACAAAATCCGCAGAATTTACCGAAGATATGCAGGGATCTTGATGCGGACGGCGAGATCTATCACGATCAGGCCGATCCCGCCGAGGACGAACATGAAACCGGATGAGAGCCCCTCGATGATGTACTGGCCGTTGACCCTGCCGGAAAGGAAGACGACGGGATTGATGGCGCCCGTTGCCGGATCTTGCGTGCTACCGATGCCGGGTGGCTCGACGATCACGTCGTAGACGAAGCCGGAGACGACGACGAAATACGCGAGGAGGACGAGGGCGAAGACGGTCATGGGAGACGGAATAGAGAACGAGGGAACCTTAAGGCGGAGACAAGGAACCCGTAAGGAAGGAATCTCAGAATGTGGAGAAATGGATCGATTGAGTCGAAATCCGACGGAGAGGAAGCCGCTACGGAGCTATCGATTTTCGGCGCCATTGTTCTCTCTCTCTCTCTCTGTAAAAGGACCTCCAGAGAGGAAGAAGAGGGAATTAGATTTCTGCAGAGAACCGGAATATGTACACACAGAAGAACCGCAGTCAGAAGGAAGAAGACGGAGATAGAATTACCAGGGAGGTGAAAGGACCATTGGGTCCGTGTTCTATTTCTCTAATCCACAAGCTATCCTCTATGTATGTTCTTAAAACGGGTCGGGTTTACCTAAACTGGCTGAATCCGATTTAAACTTGTTTCGACAAACCCGATCCAAACCTTTTTTTCCCCTGATACAGTGGGAAGGCCGAAGCGAGGTATGTGCGCCCGCGGAATCGAACTCATTCCCTATGTATTGTGGAGTGGAGAGAGCGCCAGGTCGTCCTCTGTAGAAAAGGTTCAATCAGAACGGTTTTTAGCAAGAACGAGCCAAATCAATTTGAACATACTCAACCCATTTGGTTTAAAGAACGAACTAGGGACGAACCAAACCGAGCTCAACCACAATTGGCTTGGTTCATTTACCATCCCTACCCCAGTTTGTCATTTAAAAAAGGAAAAAGCAACTTTCACCCAACCAGCACCCGCCCCGGGCTGAAAGCTTCCTCTTACAACCCGCCTAACCCCATTCCATGGGTCCTGGAGTCAAACCCCGCACTAGCCTCGAACCCGATCTGCTATAACCCACCCAGCACTACCTCAACTTACAAAAATAAAATTTAAAAGAAAAATCCATCAATATAATGTATTTCACAGAAAACATAATATTTACTCCATAGTAGTCCAAATTATTTAATTAAAACTGATTATATATGTGATATGTATCTAAAATATATAATTAATATATAACAGATATGTATGATGCACATATATGTTATATAAACACACTCGCTCAAAGAATTAGAACATATTCACGAGTGCACAAGCAAGGTGGGACAGGTATGAGTGCAGTGAGCCATAGGAGTGCATTTGAAACTGTCGAAGAAAACAAATAATTAGAATACATACACACACATATAATTTTAAATGACAAAATGAGAAGCATTTAATACGTATGATATATTAAATGTCAAATAAAAAATATATTAATATTTTACTTTTTTAAATTTAAATCTTTACTTTTAATCATGCTAATAGAATAATAAAGATGTTTATGCATAAGTATGCAAGATATTGTGTTTTATTTAACTCTCTTTCTATATATATATATACATAGAGAGAGAATATTAGGTATTGCTTGATCATAATCACCGTTTGATTGATTGTTTGTCCCATGTCACGTTTAATGATTTCATGTGAATTAAATGACATCAATCATTTTATCGATGTTGATAAATAACTTGATTTATATTGTTCATGTGATCGCACAAAAGATACATATATAGACACTATATATAGGGTACACCCACTCTCTTTTGCAGGTCCTTTTTATCTTGTCCCGACCCCTATAGTGGGTTTTTCTCCTTCAGAACCCGTTGCATTTAGGGCCGGGGCGGGTAGAAGCCGTCATCCCTACCCAGAACCTTAAAGAGGGTTATGTCACAGGACGGATTCCTGTAGCCCGCACGCACCCATCCCATCCTTCGTCCGATGGCTTCAGAGAGCGCGAGCACCAGGCGACGCATGGGCGTAGACGCACGCACAGATTGATGTAAACCTCCCTTGTACATGTATGCGTTGTATTTGGTCCATTGTAAAGCCCGGGTGTGTTCTATGAACTTGGGCTAAGTCGAGTCGTGTGTGCAACTTGGCTTAGTGTGGTGTCGGTTCATAGTGGGTTAGGTCTAGTGCTGTGAGTTAGGTCCAACTAGGTTAGCTAGGTTGGGTCGAATGTGGGCTGGGTCTTGTAGTTCGGTTCTTGTATGGATCGGATATGGATCCACGTGTTGGGTCTTGGATCCAGTTAGTGCTGGTTCGGTTCATGCTTGAACCGAGAGTGTGATTTGGGAGGGAACGGTTAACTTCAAGTGAAGTGTAACCATCCCTTAGTGCTGGGAATGTCTACACACTTGGGACAGCCAAGTGTCCCGCTGTTGGCTACGGTTACCAGCAGTGCTTTAAGAGGAAGACAGCACATCAGGCGGTTGCTGAACGACTGAAGCGTGGAGTTGGCGGGAGCAGTTGAGCAGTTCCAACCTTGCGGCTTTAAGTGTGCAGCAGCCCGTGAAACAGAGGTAGGCTGAGAGTTTCCCGAAAAGGCTGGGAGTTCCGTGAACGACTGGAGGTGCTTCCCGTGGAGCTGTGGAGTCATGGCGGACCAGAACTTGGGCTGGCTCTTGGAGAAAGCCACATGCAGCAGATCACGGTGTGAGGCTGAAGGAAGGAGTTGCGGCAGCAGTGGCAGCAAACCGTTGATCCTTCTTGCAGCAGATTCAACCGGGTGTCATCTGCAAACGTCCCAGGTCAGTCGTGTACTCCCTCTCCAGCAAGGCAACCGTGAGCAACTGAAGGTCTCTTGGTGGTCGCATGGCAACCGAGTTCAGTTGCAGCAGGTGCGACAGTCTTCTTGTGGTGCAGCGTGCAACCAACGGTTGGTGAAGACGACCCCTTTGGTGAGTGTCTTCCCTGGACTATTGCACAACCGAGTGCTTCTTGGCGTGAGGTGCTGCAGATAGAAATCTTGCGGCCAAGCAGTAGGCATTGGTGGAAGCTAAATCTCCCTAGCTGCCGTGAGAGCCTTGAACAGCAACACAACCACTCTTTCCTTGTGAAACAGGGGGCAGTCGAGTACCCTGCAGCAAGCTAAGGCAGCTTGCAGACGAGTGGCGTGCCGAAGGCAGGTGGAAGTCGAGCCTTCCTTGGACAGTCGTGCAACCATCGATCTGGTGGTGAACAGAATGCAGCGGTGTTTGATGCAGACGGTTCCTTGCTGTTGATGTACAACCGATCCTTCCTAGGACAGCCAGGCTACCTCTTGGTGAAGAGTAGTCAACCGAGATTGCCCCTTGGACAGCAGTATTGCTGCCTATCGCTTGGAGAGCAGAGAGCAGCAACACAGTCGAACATCCCCTGGTGTGAAGGAGGAAAAGAACCTGCGGGCAGATGCCTTGCTGAAGAACCTACTCTTGCAGCCGAGTGCGTGCAGCGAGAAGGGGCAGCCGAGTGTAGCTACAGCAGACCATCGTCTGGGTTTGTGCAGTTGGATATTCACTGCGGCAGCCAACGGTTCGTTGTAGCAGCAAGCATCAGTTGGGCTAACTCTTGGAGAAGAGTTTAGCTGATTGTGAAGCGGCAAGTCCAGTCGACTGTTGTCAGGAATGCAGCCGCAATCTGCAGTGAGTGCAGATATTCCTCTGAGGTCTTGTGACCCAGACAAGTGAAGCCGAGTGCATAGCCATCAGTGCAGCTGAACCTACCCGTTGTGTGGGTAGTCTTCCACTGTAGGAATTAGCTAGGCGAGTGTGTAAACTCAGCTTGGTTTGGGTGTGAACCATAACTAGCTAGGATCTGTGTGAGACAGATTTGTATTCCGTGGAAGTGTGGTTCAGTTCAGTACTTGTGTGTAAGTGTGTGTTATGTTTTGGTCTTAGAACGTAGAGTGCATAGAGAACAAGTGCAGTGCAGCAGTGTGCTCCTTAGAGGCTTAAGGTGCTGTGCTCCTTAGAGGCTTAAGGTGAAGCCATGATCCACAGTTGGTGCAGCTATTGGTGTCACTTAGCAAAGAGCAATCGAGGGTTGCTGTAGCAGGTTCAGGCCAAGTGTTATTGGCGGTACGGAGCGGCCAGATGCAGCGAGGTGCTCTGCAGTCAGGTGCAGCCGACCCTTGGGGTGAAGCACAACCGATGAGTGCCAAGAATCGGTGGATTCTGTGGCAAGGAGAAGTTAGATAGTAGCGGCCATTCTCTAGGCGTGCGTGTGTGAGTTACACAGCTAGTTAGGCGAGACAAGGTCTCTGCTCAGGTTTCGGGGGAACCTTAACTAACTAGTAAACCCCTGTTGTAAGGGTGAACCGTGTGAACCTTATAAGTGCTGTACGTCGGATGTGGAAATCAGTGAGTGTAGTTTAATTGCTGTATGTTTTCTGTTTGTTACGTTCTTATTTTGGAACATAGGTTCGTTATGTTCTTGGCATGGAGATCGGAGGAGCTGATCCCGACTCCCTGCACACTTGACGTGATTTGGGTGAGCCAACTAGTCAAGGGGAGTCACGAGCAGAGGCTATCCGCTGAGGAACGTGTACAGCGAAAAGAGAACACGTTCCACATTGGGGTTGATAGTCCAGATTGGGGATTATAGGATCACTCGGTCATTCTACCCCTCACGCGTCGACGAACGCGCTAAAAAATTTGGTGTTAAAAATTGTCGCGTGAGTGTTATTGTTTCTAATATGTCACGCAAGTGAAAATATAACTAAACAAAACCCTAAATCGCGTCATCGCCTCGTGCTCCATCTTTCCCTCCCTCGTCTGCATCTGAAGGCCCACGACTATATTTCTCGGCCACGGGAGACTCTTCCGGCGAAGTACAGCCGGTGTACGGTAAGCGTTACCTCCCTCATCATTCTCTGTTTCGTCTCTCATTACTTCCTTCCTTTCCGCTCTTCTGTTTGCGATATAACATTGGCGTTGTATGTGGTGAGGTTTTGCTTTTGCAATAAAAAAAAGTTTGGAGGATTCAGTAGAACATTCACGGCCAAGATTGGAGGTTTCACATGAATGTTTATAGTTTCTTATTTTTTCAAAATGTTGTTGGTAACTATTTTACTTGTTATTTGTATGCTTTGTTTAGTGTGTATGACAGCTATAGTGTCGTCTTTGAAATTCGACTGTTTTTGTTGAATTGAACTTTCATTGAATGGTGATTTTGCTATAAGTGTTAAAAGTAACTAAATTGAAGGCACACATACACGTACGTATCCAGAAGTTGAGATACTCCACCAATTGCCGGTTTCTTTTGTTTTTTTCCTGTTGCCTTTGTGCTGAAGATTTACTGTCCAATAGGAATTTGACTGTTGATGTTACATACTAAGTTCTCTCATTCCCTGAAAATCGGAGTTTTGGAAGCTTGGACGGTGTGAATGTTTTGCATCCATTATGTATTTGTTTTGCATAAGGTAGTTACTTCTGTATTTTAAGTGGTGCTGCACATGATTATTTGTAATAGATTTTGTTGGTTTTGTTTATGCTAGTGTGCTTGATGACTTAATGAACTCAATCTCTTTGCAGCCGCACTGTGATTCACTTTTTCAATGAGGTTAGAGAAGTGTTGGTTGACTTGGTTCTGCTCATCAACTATCTATCGTGGACATGTGTAAACACCCAATTTTTTTTCAAAATAAAATTTTTTCTATGTTTTATAAATTTTGCTTTTTTTGGCAGCTTTGGGTCTTTTTAAGGATTTTTCAAATAAAGATACCTTAAATGAACTCATTTTGGCATCAAAATTTTCTATCAACCTCAAAATGAGTATATTATATCCCTCTCGAAAAAAATCCAATTTGGACAAAATTGCATAAAAATGATTATTTTGCCCTCAAGACCAAATTGGTAGGATTATGCCTTTTTAAAAAGATTGCCTTCAAAGAAAGGATGATTTCAATTTTTTTTTATAAACAAATGAAAATGAGAACATTGAGAATCGAACCCAAAAACGTTTGCAAATTTATAAATTTATAAAATTTCAAAACCCTTGATATTCAAAAACAAATTAAATTCAAATCAGACCTCAGAAAGTCGCTCGGTCAAGAATAGTCTCGTTCCGAGACGTGATACCCAAGGGTTAAAGTGATTCGATACCCTACACCCTTTAAAGTAGTTAAAGTGGTTCGATACCCTACACTCATTAAAGTGGTTCGATACCCTACACTCGTTAAAGTGGTTCGATACCCTACACTCGTTAAAGTGGTTCGATACCCTATTCCCGTTAAAGTTGTTAAAGTGGTTCAATACCCTACACCCATTTAAAGTGGTTAAATGGTAATGTGGTTAAAGACTGACTCACGGAGCGAAAGTAGGTCACCCATGCAAACAGAAACTGGGAATGAAACCCAATGTTTTCTAAAAATAATATTTGATTTCATTAAATTTGATGTTTACAAATATAAAAATATTTTTTTATAAAGTGTGTGAAACCATAGTTGTCATATAAAACTCGGACCGGAGGAGGCAAATTCCCTGAAAAGAGGAGGTGGTATGGACCAAAAAGGCAACGATCGAGCACCTTACAATCTCGACACTATTGGGTAAGGTAACCTATCATTTTTAGTTTTAGATATTAGAAAGGAAGGTCGGCGTTAAAAAAGAAAAGTTGATGTTCAAGAAAGGAAAGTCAACGTTCAATAATGAAAGTCAGTGCCCAAAAAGGAAAGTCGTCCATCATTGAAGCAGTGAGAAGTTTCACAAGCTTCTTGTTTGACTCCAAGTTGGCATTTTTCTATATATTGTATGCTCTTCCATAGCCATAATAATCATTGACCGATTCATCCGAGTTTTCATGAGAATGACCTATGACCATTCCTTTTACTTCTTCGTGGCATTGGATGGGATGCAAAAATTTCTTCCACACAAAAACCTGAAAATCTTTAAAAGCTAAAAGTTCTAGAATTGTGACGACGGAGATATTTGAAGTGCACAGACTTAGCCAATGTGACTAAAAAAAGACCGTTTGTGTTGTCTAGGTCCACCTTTGTGGGGTCAGGTGCACAACCATTTGGTATGACCTTGCCTTCTCAAGTCCTAGCTGAACCCAGCTTCACTTACCATATCAAATGGAACAGATTTTTAGCAAGAAGGGTCGGCATCCACTTACCATATCCAATGGAGCAGATTTTTGGCAAGAGGAGCCAACATTCACTTACCAATTTCAACCACCTTCAATAAGACAACTTGCCTTACAAAGAGCTGCAACAAAGAGGCAACCCTTTGCCTATAAAAGGGGCCTCAAGGGGGCTGCAAATGATCTCATCCAACGATCAACCAAGGCAAGAGGGGCCAACATTCTCTCTTTCTCTCCCTCTCCCTCTTGCTTGGGTTATGGGATGTTGGATGGGATGAGATTGATGATTTCGGATGATTTTGTGGATTGGCTTGGTTGATCGCTGGATGAGATGCTGCAGTCTCCTTGAGCCCCCTTTAATAGGCAAAGGCTGCCTTTTTGCTACAGTTCTTTGTAAGGCAAGTTGCCTTATTGAATGTGGTTGAAATTGGTGAGTGAATGTTGACCCTTCTTGCCAAAAATCTGCCTATTGGATATGGTAAGTGGATGTTGGCCCTTCTTGTTAAAGATCTGCTCCATTTGATATGATAAGTGCAATTGGGCTCAACTAGGACTTGAAGGTCATCCCAAATGGCTGCGTTATCACCTGTCCAGTGGGCTGCATGCCCAATTGACCCCACAAAAGTGGACCTAGACAACACAAACAGTCTCTTTTGAGTCACATTGGCTAAGTCTGTGTACTTCAAATATCTTCGTTGTCATAATTCTAGAGCTTTTAGCTTTTTAAGATTTTTGGGTTTTTGTGTGTAAGAAACTTTTGCATCCTATCCAATGCCACAAAGAAGGAAAAGGAATGGCCGTAGGTCATTCTCATGAAAACTCGGATGACTCAGTCAATGATTATTATGACTATGGAAGAGCAGACAATATACAGTAAAATGCCAACTAGGAGTTAAACAAGAATCCTGTGAAACTTCTCATTACTTCAACGATGGATGACTTTCCTTCTTTAACGTCGACTTTCCTTTCTTAAACGTTGATTTTCCTTTTCTTCAACGTCAACTTTCCTTTGTTGACGCCGACCTTCCTTTGTTGATGCCGACCTTCACCTAAAACTAAAAATAACAGGTTACCTTGCCCAACAGTGTCGAAATTGACAGGTGCTCGGTCGTTGCCTTTTTGGTGCATACCACCTCTTTCCGGGGAATTTGCCTCCTTTCGGTCCAAGTTTTTTATATTATAGGTATGGTTTCAAACACTTTATAAAAAAACATTTTTATATTTGAAAACATCAAATTTAATGAAATCAAATATTATTTTTAGAAAGCACTGGGTTTCATTCCCAGTTTCTGTTTGCAAGGGTGACCTACTTTCGCTCCCTGAGTTAGTCTTTAACCACCTTGACCATTTAACCACTTTAAATGGGTGTAGGGTATCAAACCACTTTAACACTTGAGTATCATGTCTCGGAATGAGACTATTCTCGATCGGGCGAATTTATAAGGTATGATTTGAATTTAATTTGTTTTTGAATATCAAGGATTTTGGAATTTTATAAATTTGCAAACATTTTTGTGTTTGATTCTCATTTTCATTTGTTTATAAAAAAAATTGTTTGAAATCATCATTTCTTTGAAGGCAATCTTTTTAAAAAGAAAGAATCATGCCAATTTGGTCTTGAGGGCAAAATAGTCATTTTTATGCAATTTTGTCCAAATTGGATTTTTTTTGAGAGGGATGCAATTGCAATATATATCATTTTGAGGTTGCTAGAAAATTTTGATGCCAAAATGAGTTCATTTAAGGTATCTTTATTTGAAAAATCCTTAAAAGACCCAAAGCTGCCAAAAAAAGCAACATTTCTAAAAGATGAAAATTTTTTATTTTTATTTTTTTTAGGTGTTTACAACATGGAATTCAGTTTGTCTGGAATGCGGCGAAGGTGGGGATGCATTTTATTCTTTATTATATCCATGGTATCATCTCATGCCTAAACTTGGATCAGGTTGGTCCTCGGTAATATCTAAGCCAGATCAACAATAGCAAACAATGGTTGGATCTTTTACTACCAAGACTGAAATGAAAAAGTAGTTACAGCTTCAAAAGCAATAGGAAACTGCAGCTGTAGCTGGAAAAGTAGGAAAAATGTAGCTACTGGATTGAGGACAACAGTAGTTGGTGCGTTACTAACAGTTCCCGTGTTCATGTATATTTGGTTTTCCAAAATGTGATAATATAAGTAGTTACTGCCATATTTCTGGAAAAGGCAGCGGTTCATTGCGCCAAGTATATTTAGCCTCTGTGTTTTTTTTATTTCATTAGAAGAACTCTAAAGTCTAAAAGACACATTCAATGTTGGAATCTGGTCACTTAGAGGTATAGATCTGTTTGGGTGAACTTCAGACCCTTTATTGGACTCTCCATCACCAAATTAGGTTGTCTGATGTCAAACAGTGTTGACTTGCGCTCCCTCTAAAGATACTGCCATTGTTCTTACTTACAGAGGCTGCATAACTTGTGTGATTCTTTAAGACATTAGGCTGCCGTTTGGGAATGTAGAAACAAGGAAATGGTGTTTCCAGCATCATTACTGTATTCTGGAACAGTCACCGCCAATGTGTCCAAGTGCATCGGTCATATGCACAAATCCTGGTTTTGGAGCTATTACATCTATACGGTGTTGAAAATCATGGATCGAGCATCAATTTGCACTGTTGCAGTTGCAACCACCCCCTGCAACAACTATAGTCTCAATTTCTCAAACAACGGAAGTTTCTCTTTGAAACAGCTGGAGACACCGTTTCCATGTTTTCCTTTTCAGAAATGCAACTGCACAACAGGTTCTCCATCTATTGATTTCATATGACCTTTTTGATATGATTTCTCTGATGCTTTGAGTGTTCATGATGCCCTTGGAAAGGGATATTTTGTTCCCACCAAAAGTAAAGTACGTGATAGCCTGTTGGTTGCTGCAGATATTTAGGTTCTGTAGATAAAAATGTCATAAGAACTTCAAAATGAAAAGGAACCCACGCAAAGTGAAATGGACTAAAGCATATAGAAGGTTGCATGGCAAGGATTTGACTCAGGTGATTAACTTTCCTATTCGAACTCTCTCTTAAATTTATAAGAATTAAATGTGTAATATATTGGTCGTCAATTTTGTGGCAGGATTCAACTTTTGAATTTGAAAGAAAGCGAAATAGACCAGAAAGATATGACAGGAATGTCGTGGACAACACTCTGAAGGCAATGAAGAAGATTGATGAAGTTTGTGTGGCTAGAGAGGCTAAATTCTGGGAGAGCAGGTTGTAACTTGGATGTTGGATCTGTTTATCAACTCACTTATTTCCTTTTTCTGATTCAACATGTTGCAGATATGATTTTCAACTGCTGTTTTTTTCTTTTACGGACGAAAGGGGAAGAAGTTCAAGGAGATGAAGGAGGCTATGAAGGAACTGGACCAGAACATTAGCTTGGTTCAAGCTCCGGAATCTCTGTTAAAAGAAACTACATCTACAGCTCAAAAGGTCAAAGTGCGGGTACACAAGCCGAAGACAGAAGAACGCAGCACAATGGAGAGTGATTGATACCCGGATAGATTGTCATCTTGCAATGTTGCCAGGCTTTCCGCTGTTTGCCACACCCTGAAATATGTCCAAAGGTTGGTTGCCATGATGTAAAAATTTGAGAATGAGTTGCCTATTAAGAAACTGTTCTAGTGTGAATTATCTTTTCCGTGTATTTTTACTTGCTTTAATTAGAAATATTCAACTTTATAAGATGTAGAGGTTCAATTTTGCTGCACTTTTGAATGTTACGTGCTGGATTAGGCAGAGGGCTAGTGGGTTCACTGCAGGGATCGAGAGGTTGACCTCTTCTCAATCTGTAACCATACTTATGAAGCAACTAAATTCAATATGTATTATCAGGAAACTTAGTTCAGAACACATCCTAAGACCTCTTAGAAGTTGCCAAACTTAGCGTAGAGGTTTAGAGAACCATAAGTTGACCATGACCCTGGCTCCATTGCTTCGTGGAGGAGCCATTGTTGGTCTCATTTTGGTAGCTGTCAAGTATGGTAAGTAAGGTCCAGTCTTGTTAGCTCGAGCCAATGACATGTTGGTCAAAGTTAGAATGGTTCATGGGGTCCAGGAATGATGATAAGGTAATGACTCGACTGACATACTTGGCTAACTTTAGACTGTTTAGGTCAAAACCTAGAATTGTGTGTGTGTGTATATATATATATATATATATATATATATATATATATATATATATATATATATATATATATATATATATAATTTGCTTTCTAAAAGTTTCTCGTCTTTTAGAAGTTTCTTGAAACACTTGCTTTCTTTTTCACTGTATGATTTTAATCCTACTCTGTTAATGTAAGTGAAGGCCGCTCCCTTGTTATTGGGCAGTGTTTTGATCTTGAGCACGACGATAATGAAAATGCAGCGGACTGCAAATCCTGGAATGACAATTAGACCTTGTCCTTGGGTAGTAGGCAGCAAGCAGAACGAACTTTTGTCAATCAATGACACCTTCATAGCTGGCCGGGCCAGTGGGGCCTTTTCTTTATGTGAAAAGCAAATGTGGAAGGTCTACAAAGATGCAACATAAGTTCCACACCCAGGTGAGGATCATGAACTTCACAGTGTTCAGAATTTTCACACGAACCCATATCTCTCGGAGTAATCTTCTTAATATCAATAATAATTATGATGATGATTATAGTATTTATGCATTGGAGAAACTGCCTTTCCAGGGGTTAAAACAACATGAAACTGACATATGTTCTGTGTTAGCCTGTTAGGCATATTGCTGGCTTAACAATCAGGGCGGTGCTTATGGGATTCAAGCCTCTGATTGGCCCTAGCAACTACAGGCTCTTAAATAATTTTTGTTCGCAGAACATAAGAAAATCTTCAGATTTTGATCCCTCAATCCAACAATAGTTGGAGGAAGCCCTCCTGCAAGGTGAAAGACCTGCTTTCTCGCAACCAGAAAGCGTGGGGGGAAGGAACTCTTTTGTCCTTTGTATGAATTGTGCTGCAGGCCTCGCATCTCATTTCACTTTCCATTTGCTTCTGAATTGCTGGCGTATTGTTCCCCTCACCTCCTATCATCCTCTTGTATTTCATTGCTATCCCTTGTTTCCCATATATTTCTGTTGCACTCTTTATTTGTAATAAAACCTGTGCTTATATCCACTTCGGTTGTTCGTCGCTTTATTGATCTCCATGTTTCTTACTATGTAAGAATGCTAAAACTTCCTATACATTTTCATTTGCTTCCTATAGGCTTTTTGCACTTCTAAAACATATTCCAGTGTATGTTTCTCATATGCTTTTACGATCAAATTTAAGAAGATTTCATGACACGATCTAAGTCCCCAAACTTGAGAAAAAACACGGTATTAATGGGTCTGTTGAACCAGAACATGAACCACAACAAGCTTTCATAGGATCAGGAACTAGTAACAAAAAAATAAATCCATTAGTTATCTGAATCCACTTACCAATAATCTAGAATGGTACTTCGTATTCTATGTTACTTTGGATCCAAGCCTGAGTTACTCGTCCTTCCCCAAGTAGCCGAGTCCTGTGGGCTTAACTATATGCGGCTCTAGCAACGTTCATCCCCACATTAGGAAGGGGTCCTCTCGGGGCCTTGTTCTTTTCCGGGAACTTCAGCCGTCTGAGATTTTCTTTTGGAGATGGTTCTGGAATCGATACTAAACAATTGTCACATCGGTCTATCTGCTTCAACCACGAACCAACCGCGAGAAGGTGTCCGATATGTTATCAAAGTGGTGCTAAGATCGTGTCAGGTTTATTTATCTGGCATGATGCCCCTGCTTAACTTGGCAAACATCAGTTATCTGCATCTAACGCATAAGTGGTGACGCCCAGGCTAGTTTCAAAACTATAACGTACCATTTCCATTCGTAGTATGAACACAGGACTTTCATAATAGATGGAATCAGCTACATTAAATTCTTTATTTTCATAGATGCAAACAGTAAACTTAATATAAGTTATATCATTCTTTATTATTTTCTTTTAATACTTTTATATTATTTCTCTTTCATTTTAAATATTTTTACCGTTCAATTTCTCATACTGATGCCTAAGCTAGTTTCAAAACTATAACGTACCATTACCATTCATAGCATGAACACATGACTTTCATACTAGATGGAATCAGCTACACTGAATTCTTTATTTTCATAGAACTCATCATGTGATATGCGAATAATAAACTTAATATAAGTTATATCATTCTTTATTATTTTCTTTCAATACTTTTGTATTATTTCTCTTTCATTTTTATATTTTTACGTTCAATTTCTCATGCTTTTTACTAGAACTTTCTTTCATTACCTTTAAAAATGTCCAAACTAACATAATAATATATGAAGCCATGTAAATTTACACCAAGCAGTCCAAACCCCAACCTTAAATTTCATCTCAACTTGCACTCGTAAAGGAACCCATGTATTAAATTTACATGGTAGTATTAAAACACCCAAGTATTAAAGTAATTAGGCAATCAAGGGTTTGAAACCCATGGTAGTACCCCACCTTGGGTAACCCATAGTTGAGAAAACCCCTCTTCGCCCTAATAGGTGAAAATTATAAAAATGACATTCATCAAGCCTTCACGAGTCGAGCCAACTAAACATATCATATTCTTTTTCAACTCATTTGGTTTGATGAACCAAACATGGTTTGGCAAAGAACAAGCTGGACTAAGACAAAACGTGAGCAGCTTGGTTCATTTACCAGCCCAACTCCTACCTGGTAGCATGAATCCATGGTAAAAACTTTTGAAGCGTCATTCAACTTGACATCTTTCATGGATCAAATATGGCTAAACCATGGATTTTGATCTCATCTGCTCTCACTTTCCATCAGGCAAGTCTGCGATAACTCAACCCATTTCGAGACATTAAGTTCGGCAGGCATTTAGGGCCGGAGGAGCAGCTTAAACTTGAAGTTTAGAATTACTTTAAAAGCTAATTTGCACACCAAATACATTACGTAAATAAATATTCATGTGTGATTTCCAGTGATTGAAAAGCCAATGTTCATTAAGTTGGTCATAGAACAAATTAGTGCAACTGTCAAGTTGAAGAAGGAGCAGAATATATTGACTTGAAAAATGTTTCATTTTCTTTTTATTAGAAAGGGGACATACTCGACTGAAGGACCAAAGAAGTTATTTGATAAATTGGGAGTCTTTTGCAACCATCCAGATAATACAGGAACCCTATGTCTGAATGCGGCAAACAACTGCTTCTTATGGTCTTCTCTGGAAAATCCAAAACCAGGGCGGTCACATCAAAGGTTGGAGAGCCCACAGGAACAGCTCGGGAGCGGATAGCCATGACGGGTTGCCCTTTGCTGATAAGATTTCAGGCCCCCCATTATTACAGTTATCTCCAACGGATTTCTCCTCTCCCCTCTTTATTACACACCACCACATAAGAAAGAAAGCGTAGTTTTAGAGAGGGAATGATACAGAGTCCGATTTTGTTGGTAGTTGTGTGGAGGGCAGGCTTACCCATCTGAGACTATCAATTCAATTTGGTTTTTTGAGTAAAGATCGACGAACTATCAATTTTCTATATAGAAAGAAGAGACATCATGTCTTTGGTTCTAGATAGCAGACAGATGGGGGTGGTGAATTTTCAGGACCAGGAGAAGAAGAGAGGGATTTCACGCTTCTTGGGATCGAGTTTCCATGGAAAAGAGAGTTGCGCAGGCGATAAAAAGGGTTTGGTATTTCATATAGGAAGCAAGGAGATTGATAATGATTCCTCGGAAAGTTCTTCCATCGGTCGGTGTTCAAATTCCACCGTCGGTGATGGTGATAATGAAGAAGATGAAGTGCAGAGTCGGTTCAAGAGTCCTCTCTGTATGGATTCTTTGGAGGATTCTCTTCCTATCAAGTGAGTTCTTGGATCTTCATCCTCGTCTTCTTCTTAATTTTTCTGCTTGATTTCTTTGATAAATTCTTCGTTATGGGTGCCATTTTCTTTTCAATTTTTTAGACAAATTTCAATTTTTTTTTCTGATGATCAAATTTAATAACATTGTTGATGATGTAAAAGAATTACGGCCACCATCTTCGAAAAAATGAAATAAAAAGGAGTTATTTGAATCCGAAAAGCGAAAAAGTTTTTTTTTTCATATCCTTGTCCTTTGTATGAGATATTTTCTTCCGTTCACGAAATTCAATTCTGATCGTTCGTATTAAAGGCGAATCTTGGAATGTAAAAGAACCTTATCGTGAATGTTTATTAGTTGCTTTCTTGCTGCGATATCGAGGCAAAAGGAGGACCAGAAGTATTTCCTTTTTCAGAAAAAGCGAATAATATGGGTTTCCTTGGTGGCAAACATCATGATGTCCATAATTTTCCCATCTTTTTGATCGTTTTATCAGGGGAAAAAAATGGTAAAAGAAAGAGTTCCACAGATATACTATACATCATTAAGAACCATAAATCCAGCAGAAACGCATCCGTTTTATACACATTACTCATGCTTACTGTTTCTGAACTCCTCAGAAGATGATTGAATGCCACTGTATTTATTTGTCAGCATTGAATCAAGGACATTTTCATTTATCAATGATTTCTCTTAAGTCAATGTGTTTGCTCTCTTCAATGGAAGGTTGAGAATTAAATTCCAGTCTACCATATCGCCATATGCGTTTTGAAGGGGTCAGAGGGTTGCTGAATATCAAAGCCAACACGCAGATTGAGGTCTGCAAAATCTGTTTATATCTCGGCAATCAGCTTTCGTTTACAAACCAAAATAGAAAATAAAAGCTATGATCTTCAGAAAGAGCATTTGTTTCTTAACATTCATTGCAGAAAAAGAAAAGAATTAACAGCATTGTTCTGGTTGACTAAGGGAGGTGGAAAATGACTAAAATGCGTTTCATTTGATGGACAATATGCAGGAGGGGATTGTCAAATTATTTTTCTGGCAAGGCAAAATCTTTCGGGTGTTTGTCGGATGCGATTTCTGTCAAAGATTTGGCTAAACCAGAAAACCCATTAAACAAGAGGAGGAGAATCATTTTGGCCTCTAAGAATGGTGGAACAAGAATTGGGTCGCGTAGTAGTCTGAGTGCATGCGGCATGCAGAAGAGTCTGTTGCCTCTCCTTTCCCTTCTAGAAAGGAAGGTGGAGGAGGAAGAAGATGACAACGACAACGAAGAGAAGAGAGATGTCTGCACTTCTCCATTGCCACAGAGAGGAAAATTTAGAACTTTCAGGTCTCCAAGGTCATTATCTCTATCAGATTTGCGTCATGTCTGATTTTTGTTTTTCACATTTTCTGATAAATTTTCTTATTTTTCTAACAATGAATTTTGTAGTGATGAATGAAAGTTGTATATATATATATATATATATATATATATTCTGTTCTAGGTGATACATGGTGGTGAACTCTCGTTACCCACAAAATTATAATGCCCAGTTGAATATTACGTAAAGTGAGGATCATTACTCTTAATCTAATACTTAAGCTGCATTTATTTTCCCAAGTATTGGCCACCGGAAATAGATAAATAAAGTGGGTGGACTCAGGATTTTGTTTGTGAGGCGCACTTGTATTTCGAGTGACGTTTTTTCATATTTCACATCGATAGAGCATTTGTATTTTTTTATATACAGTAGCGAATATAAAAGAATTTAATTTCGGATGAGATGCATGCCTTATCTCACTCTAAAGTGGTTCACAAATGGTTTTGACCCTGCCTGAATCGGTCGAAAAAGGTTCCCGTAGGTGGGACCATTTGGTTTACCATGGTGAAAGTATTTGGGTATGAACAAAGGCCCAAAGAATGGTCGATATATTCAATCTCATTGCCAAAAATAAAGTAGAAAAGAAATAATTGATATATTTAAGATAATTAGATATGTGTACAAAATCCTGTTTGGATATATTAAATTTGGAGGGTTTGATCCTGTTCGTGAAGGATAAAGAGGATTCACACCCTTGAGGCTAGAGGTGGTCAGTTTGGACCCACCAGAACCGGTAGGAACGGAAACCAAAGGAACTGGAAATGTGAACCCTTGCGATTTTGTTTCGATTTTGCCTACCAAGGAACCAGTGGGGTCGGTACTTGTGATCAGTTCGGTTTCAGTTCCAGGTTTGGGTGGAACGGAACCGGCCAGATCCAGTGCCCAAGCTTCAAACAAGGACATCATCTGGTCCATCAATTTGAGAAAAATTGATAGCTCAGATTTGTTTGGGGAAGGGGGCGGTCTGCCTCTGTGTCCACAAAAAAGAGGTTTTTAGGAAAGTCTGTGATTGCTTCACGTAGAAGCGTTGACCCCCTCAAAAATTTGGGATAATTTGATCTTTTTCTAAAATATTTGTTTTTATTGGTCTCTTTTGATGGATTGGATATAAATCGAGATGATACTCAGGATAAGGATTCTGATTTGATAGTGGCTGTCAATAATGGGAAGATATTTGCTGGTTCTTGGGTCCTTATCAGAGTGAGCTTGGATCCTTTGGATAAGAATACATTTAGGACTGGAAATGTAAGATGGGCCTTAAACCCGAAAGAAACACGACATGACCCAATAAGTCCATGTTCATGTCGAGCAAGAAAAGATGGGTCTTATTGGGTTGACTCAAACATGCTATTTTCCTGAAATATAACAATCACTGCAGAAGCCGGGCATGTACATAACCTGAAACATCTGATTTTTTTACCCCGGGTACGGGTACGACGATGGGGTGGAAGCCCAGGAATTAGATTACATACCTCGAGTCACCCTGATATGGCTTTGTTGGTACCACCGAATGTAACACAAATAAAATTTGGTGTGTGTTCTGGGTGTGACCTATTTCTCACATGAGAAAAAATGACAAGACACAAACACAGAAGGAAATATGAAATTGCTACACCATATACTCCTCTTTCGAAGTGCGAACTGGTTCATGTCGATATTGAAAGTGGATTTGATCCATTATATGTCAGCTGGCTCTGCAGTTCGCTTTGCACCACGGTTGTAATAAGCTGGTTTGGTTTAGTTTGGTTTGGTTCTAGTCAACTCCTGTACTATGTATAGTTCGGGTTGGTGCTCAGGTTCGTTAACATGGCATCTAATGTAACATTTGATGCTATCATGGTAGATAATACAAACGTGATATCTTACTCAACTAATATAAGTTGAGATGATAATTGATGTGTCACATCAGATTAAGGATGATAATATTAGGCATTTATAAGCTAAATTAATAAAAGTAAAAAATCACAAGATAGCTTACAACAGTTTAGAAACTATATGAACCAAATAGAAAATCTCAAAAATTTCAAGGTACTTTTGTTATGTCTTTCCTAAATTGTATATATATTTGTATCAAAGGTTACATGATTTGTTTTGGGGTTAGTAATATAACTGATAGAGGTCTGCTAAAGCCCACTCTCTTATTGAAAAAAAGAAAAAAGATACATGAGTTGAGGCAATATGAGCTTGGCCCATTTAAGCTTGTCTCACCAAACTATACACCTGTGGGCCCTTGTGGCTAGCAAGATAAGCTGAGCCAAGCGTGTGACCATATAAGAGGAAGAGAGCACAAACTTGTATCATTTTGCAGATCTTGTTGATGGGGGAGGACTGCATCAAAATGCACAGCTTATGTCCTGTCTCAAGGGCATGATGTGGAGGCTTTTGGGGTTTGATTATGACAGAGGACTTGTAGAACTATTACTCCGGTGTCTGTTCCAATGCCCAACCTTAAAGGATGAGTTATTGATTAATCTTATAACGAAGTAAAAAGTGAGGTCGTATGATCATGCTTCTTGGTGTGTGAAAACCCTCGATCGATTACAAGGCAAATTGGGCCTACAGTTTCAACTGTGTCTGCCCAGGTCTTGTATCAAACACCCCATTATGGATTTTGGCTGGATCCTTTGAGGGCCCAATATATTGAACCCTTTTCGATTTCTTGAACAATTTCACGTGAAAACAGTAGCGTATACTTTTTTTTGGACACCATATTCTGACCAAATTTGTGGTTTGGTTTAGGTGAGGAAGTCTGATCTTTTGTGCTGTTTCTCATTTTTGGCCAAGGAAAATGCTCTCAATTATAGCTTTGTGTGGTGGCTATTATAGCTGAAAACTTGAATTATTTCCTATGTATAAGCAAAGTCTAGGGATCATGGCACAATGGCTCACCTGATTAGGGGGTTGACTGGCAAGGTGAAGGTCATGAGTCCAATACCCTGGGTGCGCACTTGGCTTTGCCTCCCTGTCCTACGAAAAAGAAAGTCTTGTTATCATATGAGTTTATGAAATTTTCGTGATAGAAAATTGTCTCACTAATATATAAAAAGTGTAAAAACTTGACATAGCTAAATTCTGTATTAATTATTTTTAGTAGGAGAAGCCCAAATTTTGAGCTTATTTTATGTCTCTTTCTCTCTTCCTAAGAATATTTTGTTCTATGGAATACTCTCTTTTTTTATAAAACTTATTGTCTACTAAGATATCATATTTTAAAAACATAAGTCTAGCATCAATCCCCTTACTACTTTGAGAGCTCTATGTTTTTTTTATGAAGATGAAACAGAGCAACTTATTACTTTGAGAGCTCTATTTTCCCTCCTCTATTACTGATAGAAGGAGAAAATAGGAAAATAAAAGATTCTCTTTTTCTGAATTTAAATTGATATGTTTTTATTTTTAATAGCATGTAAAAGGGTTATTTCAGCCGATCACTTAAAGTAAAGAACTTATAATTAAGTATTGCATTCATTTATTTAGAAATTTCAATATTGGAGCCTTGAAACTACATGGACCATTGTATAGATTCCCAAACTTAAGGGAGGCTGATTCGGTACTTGTTCCCCTTGAGCAAGTTCTCAAGTTCGAATCTTGTGAATGAAGCAAACCAGTGGTGGGAGAGCTTTATGCTCAAAGTGGTGCACCTAAAAAAGCCCTGCGAGGTGATGCGGACATCTTACTCAAGGTGGACTCAAGAATTCTTTTAAGGTGAGACGTACTTGTATTTCAAATCTATAAAACACTTCTATTTGTTATATATAATAACATACTCATGAACTTTTAAGATTTCGGGTGAAACACCTCACCTCGCCCCAAAGTGGGTCTGCCACTGGTCTTAATGCTTGGGGAGATGGATGGATCATCTTGCAATATGGTATAACGGTACAAAACTAACTCATGATGAGGTCTTTGTTATCTATAATCAATGCATAATCAAGACTTGATATGCAACTCATCCTCAAAAAATATATTAAATATGACAATCATACACGATATGCGAACACCATCTCTCTCTCTCTCTCCAATAATCTAAAACCAAAAAAGGATTTGTTAGCAATGCGATTGTTGCTGCATGAGGATTAGGGCAGGTAAACGAACCAATCTGCTTGTGGTTCAATTGGTGATGGGCTTAGATTCGCCAAGACAAGCTTAAAAATTCAAAGTAGTCATTAAGTGCTTTAGGCAGCTCCTAAGCAGCAATAAGTATAGTTAGTTAGCAGGTTTAAATTAATTAGGACACCATTTTTAATGTTTTGAAAATTACAACATTTAGTTTTTTTAGTGCTCAGCTTAGAGGATTTGTTCTAAGCTATAAATAGGCATGCTTAGGTTGTATTGAGGGAGTATTTGATGAATAGGATTCGTGAGTTTGAAACTCTTTCTTTACTCTTATCCTTTTCAAAGGTGGCGAGTGACTTTGCTCTTATCGTCCATCCTTGGACGTGGGGAGTGTGATTCTCATCACTCTTTCCTTGAGTGTGGTGAATCAAACCCCGTGACATGCAAAATTATCGGCTGCATTGTTAGTTTTCATTATCTCCCTCTCTCGTATTCTACCTTTGCCTCATTCTCATTCTCACTCGATTCTCTCGACTCGCGATTCACATTAGGCTTATTCATGTTTATGATATGAGCAAACATAAAACGACTTGACTTGTTAACCCCATAAGAACTGACAAGAAAAATGTAAGTTGGGTTTGGCGCAATTCGTATTGGACCATTGAATTAAATGCGTGGAACTTAAAATATACATTCTGGAAGACCATGTTCATGCAAGCGCTTGGGTGATACAATGTCATTAACTGATCAAACCTTTCAATTTACAACAAAGTTATGACATAAAATTGTTTTATTCTATGAAGAAAAATTAGGTTTTCTACGGACCAAGTTTGAATCTGATCATTGGATTCAGCATCAAATCCATATCTGAATAGAGAGTTTGAGAGAGAGAGAGAGTGAGTATAAGATGTGTTAAATTAAGAAATTTTCAACCGGTGGCTAGTGATCACCTAAAACGTTTAATATTTTTAGATCAATGGATTTTATACATCACCTAAAATCCATTGGAGAACCTCACAGCCCACTAATATTATTAACTTTTCATATGACATATAATTGTCTTATTTTATGAAGAAAAATTAGGTTTTCTACGAACCAAGTTTTAATTCCGATCGTTGGATTCAGCATCAAATCCATATCTGAATATTAAGTTCAATTTATCTATCTATACACACACAAATATATATATATATATATATATATATATATATATATATATATATATATATATATATATATATATATATATATATATATATATACACATATATATATATATATACATACATATATATATATATACATACATATATATATGTGTGTGTGTGTGTAAGATGTGTTTAAGAACTTTTCATACCGGTGTCGTAGATCTGCTAAACAAGGATTACTGGTGCTACGTTGTTAGATGTGTTTAATTATTGGACCTTAATACAATAGGTTTAATTATCCAACTAACCAAGCCACTGACCTAATAATGCAAGCAAACTTTGGACACTTGACTTGTGATTAAGACTTCGATATATGACCTCTCTCTCACAGCTGAAGGACAGACCATGGTTTTTTTTTAGAGGCCGAAGCCAGGTATGTATGACCTGGATATCGAACTCACTACCTTCAACTTGTCGGTCAATCCTATAGCAAGGTGAGCTACCTCTCATAGGGGAGCCTGAAAATATCTCCTTTAAAAGTACACAACTTGCTCTTTTTTTCTTTAATTTTGTTGGTTTTGGAACTTGAGTCATCACAAATTAGGAGAGTCATAGCCGGTTATAGGCGGTAATTTAAAAAACAATGATTCTTTAATTAAGCTAAATCATTTTTTATTGTTTCTTTCAAGCACTTTTGTGGTCGTCCTAAACCACAAAATACTGCCTATAACCGGCTAACATGAACATGATAGAGCTACGTGGAAACAAAGAATCCATGTAGCCGACCCCGTCTAGTATGGGAAAAGGCTTAATTGTTGTTGTTGTTGTTAATGATTTCGGTTTACCCATAACTATGAACAGTAACCAAATTGGGACAATGCTACGAATTGTGGCAAAGGAGGTGAAACGACGGAGGGAGCATAAGGATGGCTCCCTGACGGTCTCGCCGCCATGGAAAAACTAAAAAGAACACTTCAAAAAGTAGGGATAGGATAGGTGTGTGTTTTGAATCGGTTACCGGATCCAGTTTGGGCACGGTTCAGCTCCCTGTTCCAAAATGGGATGTCTACATTGGGCAAGGCATGGAGTCACATTTATTGGCACCTTATGTGGAAACTCTTGATGAGAGCTTACCAGTTATCGTATTGAACTCGGCTAAATGTATGATCCCTCTTCACTAATGGTCGGTCTAGTGAGTGAATAATCTTTAATTTAACAAGTACCAATTATATTTTAGAAATTTCCAATTAATATGATGAAATAAAAGGCAAACCCACAACGTTAGAGCAGAACTTGCAAGGCTCTTTGACTCCCATGTTACAGGTGGCGAGTTAGATCGCCCGGGGCGCATGCTTGTGTTGGGGGAGTTTTCGTTCTCTCTTTGTAAACAAAAAAAAAATGATGGGACAAAAGGCAATAATTTTCTAATATTTCGTATCAAAATATTGTTAAAAAAATTGGTTTTTAACACTTTTAGTTATAAGAAACCATTTTTACCATTCAGTTTATCAAACTCCTATAAGAAGGAATAAAAAACTTGATGTTGAAAATGTTATAAGATGAATAAGAAGACCACAAAAGTATATGATGGAGAAAAAAAAGAATGATCTAGCTTATATTGAATTAACTATTAGCATGACTCATAATCGATCGAGCTTTGTAGAAATAAAGAATCCATATAGCTGACTCTATCTAGAATGGAAAAGCCGTAGTTGTTGTCATGTAGGCAACAGAATACGTCATTAGCTTTTACATGGTTTAAGCTGTGAGGAATAAGGCTAAAACTTCTCGAAAATGTCGACCCGACTTGATCAAAAGTGACAGCATTTAGCTTGAACGGCTACTTAATGCTTTATATTAAGCACTATTAATGCCTCAAAACCCGGTTTTGACGACTTAAAAATAAAATTTGGTATTTAATACAGCTAATAAATGGGTTAGAACATACTGAGTGCAAGGTCTGACCCACACTTGGATGATACCTAAATATTGGAACTGGCCATCCCAGAAGCTACCCAGACAAGGGCTAATTCGAGCCATCTTTTGTCTGGCCCAGTTTGGTTGGGAAGGGTGGGCTCAATAAGACTAACCAACCAACCATATTGAATTGGCATCAAACAACCACATATACTAAATCAACATGGGACAGTCTGTGCATATGCTCCCCTATCCCAAGTCCTTGCCTATACAGACTAGGGGTGTTCACGGTTCGCTTTTCAACTTCTACAGAACAAAACCGAAGAATTTTGCTAAATACAATGTATTATGCCATGAGATTATTTGGATATATGGTCTATATTTTATATGTATATAAGGTTATAAAACTCATATATATAAACTTATAAACTTGTCAAGATTTAAATTCATGTAAGTATAGAAACTTTATATATATATATATAGTTATAAAATTTGTATACATAAACATATAAAAAATATATATAACTTTTATAACCGGTCGGTTTGGTTTGGTTCTAGCAGTTCCATGGACGCCCTTAATGCAAACTCAACTACATCAGGTGCCCTTTTGGGACCTACAAAAGAAAACCATAATCCATCATTACCCCAGGCAAGCCATGCCTATTTGCACATTTCACCTTGTTAGTTTCAGTAGTTCAACCTAATTTGGTTAAAGTTTGGTTGCCCACCATTATCCAATCTGTGCATCTTACCATGCCGTCGAAGGCCCTAACCTAGCCGATGATAGGCAATATACGATGTGAATACGACTTGAAATTTTTGCATCAGTGTCAACCCAAGGTCAAAAAGAAACAGGTTTGGGTTCGGGTTGGCTTGTGTTTGGCATGAAGAGTAACTATTAACCCATTTATGAGTGTAGGAAATAATATGATGTAAAAGCATCTTATATGCCTCAGTTCAATTAGCTCAAGCACTTTGAGTTTAGGTTCCTATGTTTTTCTGGAAAAACTAATCATATTGATGTGCTACTAAGGCAAAAGAACCACAAAAAAATCAACTTGACATCTTTTGTGATATATAAATCAATTGTTCTAAGCTTGTAAAGCTAAGAGTATTAGGAGCACATCAATATGGTTAGTGTGGGTTCATTGCATAAATTTGGACAATTGATATATAAATCAATTGTGATATATAGAGCAAGGTTCAAATTGCTTGTGGGTGGTTTAGGTTTGGTATGGCTTCATTTTCCTGAAATTTGGACAAACCAAATATGCGCAAGTCTATAGGAACCCGAGGGCCTTGACAAATACGGCCACGAAGGAAGGAAAGGTGGCCGAATTAGACGGCAAACGACGTGATAACAAAACTCAAGTAGAAGCAGCACGAAGAGCAATAGCTCACCTGGCTAGGAGGTTAAATCACAAGTTGAAGGCCATGATATCGATACTCGGGGCATGCTTCTGGTTTCAGGCTCCAATTGTACCGAACAGAAAAAAAAACTCAGTAGAAGCAACTTAAGAAACAAAGAAAATATGATTTACACAAACCAAGAAAACAAGAGATCTTTCTGTTTCCCTTGAAATGCATAATCTGCAGAAACATCACAGAATCAAGCAAACTCTGGCACATAAAGAACAGTATGATCCTTCGGTCACCCCTTTCATTTTGGAGAGATCTCATGGTTCTTAGTCTGTGAACATACAACTCTCTTCGTCGACTCGGCATTCTTTACCAGCAGATTTGCTTGCCGAGTCGCTGACAACAAGAATCCACCATTCTTGTAGTAGGCTAGTCTCATGCAGAGATTTGAACAATTGGTGAGCGGGGATAAATGTTTTAGTGTAAATACTACTAACTCTAAAATGGTAAAAGAGCTCTTTTTAACTCTTAGATTTTTAGATACGATGAGTTAGCACAAGAAGTAATAGCGCTTCCGGTTGGGGATCCACTCAAAAGAACCTTCAAGTTTCACTGTCAGAAGTTCGAGAACTGAGGGCATGCATATAGGGTAAAAGTCTGTTTAACCTCAGCTTGCCAACGAAAAAATATTGTATACATCACCATCCGGTGAGACCGATAATGGGAGTCCCTTCAGTAGGTCGAGAATTCTGAGTCTGTCATCTCGATGATTCAATAAAAATTCTTGAAAGTCAAAGCAGCTACTTTCTTTCCGCGGAAACCTGGAAGAGCCTTCTTTGACACCAAATGAGCTCAGATACATTGATTCCGTGGTCGATGATCGATCTCACTATCGTGTGATATTAGCATTCAACTATAACAAAGCATAAACAAAGATGCTTCCTATTATTAGAAAACGAAAATACACCCAAAATCTATCAAAGTCACTTTTACGTTCTGATACAAATACCATCATCTCAGCCTCTAATTGCCAATCATACGCATTCCTCTCATTGCAAGCAAAGAAAAAACATCTAGGCCAATTTTCATCTGCTACAGAAGTATAGACATCTGTGGCACGAATATGTGACTGAAATCAGCACCAAAATTGAAATAGCTCACAAAACTGAGATTAATATCAAGTCAATGTTTAAGATACTTTTCAACAAACGAACAGAGTCCCGTCTGCTGCAAGTGACATCGACTAATTATATCATTCAGCAACCTAATATTGCTTAGTGTGATGC
Source organism: Brasenia schreberi (assembly GCA_036023115.1). NCBI lineage: Eukaryota > Viridiplantae > Streptophyta > Magnoliopsida > Nymphaeales > Cabombaceae > Brasenia > Brasenia schreberi. Next base: position 9,871,789 of record JAYKKT010000063.1, read on the forward strand.
AATATGAAACCTATTCTGATACATTGAAGGAAGAAATAGAACCTGCTGATATTGTTAAAAATCCAATTTTAATACCCCAAGGAAATATCTTTTGGTAACATTCTCAGGCCAGACTCCATGTTTTCCTCACTTTTGACAGGTCATAATGTACGAGGACTTCATTGATGCGAAAACCAAAACTTCCCAAACGACAGCGACTCCAGCTTGCATCATTTTCTTTTACAAATCTTTTGACGCTTTTCTCCAAGGGAATCACTATTCAGTTTAATAGATTTCAGTTCGACAATACCATGTATCTGTTTCTGGCATGACACTGCATGACAGAATGTTAGAAACCACTCCAATCCACTGAGATTGTTGAAAAGATACAACATTTTCCTTAACAGTATACAATAATGGTTCCACAAACTTGCTACCTTAAATCTGCTTAAAGTTTGATAACATCTCACGTCACAATGCAAATCTCATTTCAGTATCAACAGAAACAGAATACCACATAACTAACATCTACGACTACTTGCTTGTTGAATTAAACTACATTTGAAGCCTTCTCAATAAGCAAAAAACAGAGATTGGATGACTAGGTAATTACCTAAAGATGACATTGCAGCCCATTTTTGTATGAGGACACTATCAATCCTGCAAGGCGTTCGCAGGACCTAGCAGAGTCTAAACTCTAAACAATAAGTCAAGGTCCATGACTCAGAAGCATACCTATTATCAATGCTAGTACCGTTCTGAGATAACAAAGGAACAAAACTGACATCATTCTCATTCTGAAGCTTACAACAACAACAACTAAGCCTTTTCCCATACTAGACGGGGTCGGCTACATGGATTCTTTGTTTCCACAGATCCCTATCGTGTGCCATGTTAGCAGTTAACTCCCAATAAGCTAGATCATTCTTTATTGTTTCTTTCCAACACTTTTGTGGTCGTCCTCTACCTCTTTTAATACTTTCCAAATTTAGTTTTTCTAACCTTCTTACAGGTTCTTCTTTTGATCTTCTTTCTATATGCCCAAACCATCTTAAACGATGTTCTCTCATTTTATCCTCTATTGGTGCCACTCCTAATTTGTTTCTAATAACCTCATTATGTATACGGTCTTTTCTTGTATGACCACTCATCCATCTCAACATCTTCATTTCTGTCACAGACATCTTTTGTAATGTTGATGATTAACTGCCCAACACTCTGAACCATAAAACATGGCAGGCCTAATTGCTGCTCTATAATATTTACCTTTTAATTTTAATGGTATCTTCTTATCACAAAGAATACCTGATGCTCCTCTCCATTTTAACCAACCAACATTAATTTTGTGTGTAACATCTCCATCAATTCTTCCATCACTTTGAAAAATTGACCCTAGGTATTTAAAACTTTCCTTTTGGGGAATGCAATGTGTGCCAATTTTAATTTCTATGTCCTCTGAAGTAGTCAAATGATCAAACTTACATTCCATATATTCTGTCTTTGTTCTACTAAGTCGGAGGCCTTTGCTTTCTAATGTTTCTCTTCATAGTTCCAATTTTCTATTAACTTTTTCCTTAGACTCCTCCACTAATACAATGTCATGTGCAAATAACATCACCAAGGTACTTCATCTTGAATATGTTTTGTTAACTCATCCATCACCATTATAAATAAGTATGGACTTAAAGTTGATCATTGATGTAACCCAATATTAACTTCAAAGAAGTCTGTCGTTCCTTCATGAGTCCTCACACATGTTTTTGCACCATCATACATGTCTCTTATAAGGTTAATATATGTCAATGGAATACCTCTTTTTCTAAAGTTCTCCAAAGAACCTCCCTCGGTACCCTATCATAAGCTTTTTCTATATCAATAAATATCATGTGAAGGTCTTTCTTTTTTGCTCTAAAATGTTCCATAAGACGTCTCAAAAGGTGAATCGCTTCAATAGTAGATCTGCCTGGCATAAATCCAAATTGGTTCTCTGTTGTAATTGATACTTGTCTTAACCTACATTCAATAATTCTTTCTCATAATTTCATAGTATGACGCATTAACTTGATACCTCGATAATTCACACAATTTTGAATGTCTCCCTTGTTCTTATATATGGGTATAAGTGTACTTGCTCTTCGTTCCTCGGGCATCTTTTGGTTTTTCCATATTTCATTAAATAGTCTTGTGAGCCAAGTGATTCCTATTTCTCCTAGTATTTTCCAAACTTCTATAGGAATATTATATGGTCCTACCGATTTACCACTCTTCATATGTTTAAGAGCCTCTTTGACTTCATTCTTTTGAATACGTCGGTAGAAATTGTGGTTTATATACTTTTCTGACTTGGCTAAATCTCCTAAACTAATACTAACATCTTTATTTTCATTAAAAGGATTATAGAAATAGTTTTTCCATCTATTTCTTATATCATCATTTACCACTAGAATTTTTTCATCCTCGTCTTTTATACATCTAACATAATTAAGATCTTTAGTTTTCTTATCTCTAGCCCTAGCTATCCTAAAAATATCTCTTTCACCCTCTTTCGAGTTTAGTTTTTTATATAAGTCATCCCAAATCTTAGCTTTTGCTTCACTAACGGCCTTTTTCGCTTCCTTCTTTGCTTTCTTATAAGCTTCTAAAGTTTCACTAGTTTTCTTAGCATAATGTAATTTGTAACATGCGCTCTTTGCCTTGATTTTATTTTGTACTACTTCACTCCACCACCAAGCTTCGTTTGTGCCGGTACACCTCCCTTAGATACCCCTAACACATCTTTCGCCACTTTCCTAATATGTATAGCCATATTGTTCTACATATCACAGGGTGTGCCAACATAATTCCAATCATCTCCTTGAAGGACTTTCTGTTTAAATATATCTTTTTTCTCGCTTTTGAGGTTCCACCATTTAGTCTGAATAGCTCGATGCACTCTTTTCTTCTTTGTCTATTTTTTTATTTGTAAATCCATAACTAAAAGTCGATGTTGAGTGGTTAAGCTTTCTCCTGGAATTACCTTACAATCTTTACAACACGCTCTATCTTTTTTTCTACAAATAAAGTAATCAATTTGTGTTTGTGATAAGCCACTCTTATAAGTAATTAAATGTTCATCTCATTTTTTGAAGATTGTATTGACTATAAAGAGATCAAATGACATAGCAAAATTTAAAATCTCCCTACCTTCCTCGTTTATATCCCCAAAACCAAAGTTTCCATTAATCCCTTGATATCTAAATGCCTCTTTACCGACATGTCCATTTAAATCTCCTCCTAAACAAATCATCTCCCTTTGTGGAATCTTTTGAAACACCTTATCTAACTCTTCCCAAAAAACTGTCTTTATACTATCTTCTAGTCCTACTTGGGGTGCATAAGCACAAACTATATTTAAAACTTCTGCTCCTAACACTAATTTCAACGTCATAATTCGGTCACCATATCGTTGTATGTCTACTACACTCTCCTTTAAATCTTTATTTATGATAATACCAACTCCGTTTCGAGCCTTTTCTTTACCTGAGTACCATAATTTAAAACCTGTATCCTGTATCTCCTTTGCTTTTTCTCCAACCCATTTTGTCTCTTGTAAACATAGAATATGAATCTTTCTCCGAATCATAGTATCTACCACCTCCATTAGCTTACCCGATAATGTTCCGATATTCCAAGAACCAATACGAATCTTATTATCTAGGACTAGCTTCCTTACCCCCGCATCCGTCCATAATCAAAATGCGGAGACCCTCTCTGAAAATTTGTCACTACATTCGAGCGGCAATGTAGCAGGACTAACTTCTTTACCCACACCCGTCCATGATGTGGGAACCCTCTCTGCAATTGATTCACTACATTCGGGCGAAAATGTAGTGGCCCTTGCTTACTTCTTACTGCATTCGGGCTCTGCAGCACATCGCTAGGCGGGGACGCCCCAAAGCAATGCTCATAATTTTTGTAATCCATGTTATAAAAATCCAACGAAGTTTTACGCTGGCTGTCGGAAGCCTAACACAACCCTCCTCATATCTAGGAAGCTTGCAAATGTTAAAAGATCTAAACCTTGAAATGGAGAAAAGAAACATAATTGACAGGAAAGTCGTCACTTGCTAAAAGCTGGAGACCAAAATGTAACCAACTTTGAAACACCAAGACATCCTGCCAGATAACACTGATGAAGCCAAGTCAAACAATGCATGAGTTAAAGAAGCATTTCCACAACGAGCAATGGCTCACTCGGCCAGGGGGTCGACACAAAAGTAGAAGGTCACGAGCTTGATACTCGTGGGTGCATCTGGCTTCGGCCTACCAGTTGCACCCCCCAAAAAAGAAAGAAGCATCCGAGATGACACAGGAAATGAACAGACTTCTTAGGTTCAAAGGGCTGACATATTCCTGGCAACCATAACAGGGAAACAACAGGAAGCAATGGTTGTTAGATAATGAATCGAATCCTGTTCTTCATTACACCTCTAGGCAAACAGCCAACCTCATATATTACATGCTAATCTAAGAAAACAAAAGCAATTCAAACGAGTTGGGTCCTTAGACTCTACTCCTTATCTGGCCCATCAACATCAATGACAACTTTTGGTAATTCATTCCTAAAAGATAACGTCTGGTACATAGAATTTAGAGCTTATTAGTCAAAGAGACATTGCAAAAAGCACTGAGCCTCAATGCCTACTGCCTGTATCTCCAGGTAGTGAATACCACAAGCATAGAACCACATGTTCAAATCACCTTCTAATATGGGTTGGAACTCCAGTCAGAGAGTAAATCTCATGTTTTGGAACTACAGCATCAAAACCCAAAGAGCGAGTTAAACAATTCTTTATCCCTCCAGCAAAAGTGTATAGTGCACCAGTCATAAAACAACCAAACATCTGTCATAGAATGGTTAAAGATGATACTTTTTATGTCATCTCTGTTATCTTGGTCAAGAAGTTATTGTATCTAATTAACGCAAAGGAGCAGCGAAAATGCCAGCTCAACCGGCATATTATGTGCCGTGCTGTATAGCTCTTAAATGAGAGATGAACAGAGATTTCATCCATGAAGAACAGTCACATAGATGTTGGACCTACAGCAGCCGTAAGTATATATTGCTACGTGTAATCCCAATTTAGATGCATTTTGTAACTTAATTCTACTAGTGAGAGGGATTATGTGTGTGTGTGCGCACATAGAGAGAGAGAGAGAGAGAGAGAGAGAGAGAGAGAGAGAGAGAGAGAGAGAGAGAGAGAGAGAGAACAAAGAAGAACAAGATCCAGGAAAATAACCAAAAGAGAGAAGAGCTAATGTTAGGGTCTACAAAATGAACACTTAAGATACAGCTACTTGGGGAATCAATTTACTTTTAAGTGACAAAGTGGGTTATACAGAACCTAATTTTCATTATTTTCACCAGAAAAGGATAAAATCAACACAAGAAAATAGTTTTAACAAAACCTTAATGTTTAGTGAATTCAAGAAGTAATTAAAGGTGTAAACGGTGCTTAACAAAATAAACAAAGAAGGGGCAAAAACCTCCATCTTTACTCAAAAACTTAAGCACGCCTACTGTATACGGAAACCTGAATCATCATAACCTCATTCAGTAAAACCAAATTAATCCCCAATCAAGCACCAAAATACATGGATCTAAACTGTTCCCATCAAGACCAATCTCCAGCCAACACTCATAACCGATAATATGAACAACTAGGAGCGAAAGCAGAATATCAACCAGAAAAGTGCAATAGGAAACAATCTATATTACAAATAAATTGCAAAAATCCCTAGATTCACATCAAATTAATGACTTTACATGTATCAAGAGAAGAAATTACAAGGATTCCTACTAAACCATAAGACGATATAATGAATGGCATTTAGATATTAGAATAAAGGAGCAAGGTAAGGCAATACATATAGCAGTAAAGTTACACTTTAGCAACAAAACAGTGTCAAGGATCAAGCATGCCTATACGGAAATGTAAAGTTCTGCTGCTTCTGTTGAATCACTACTTGAAGAACCAGATGCAGTACCTCCTTCAGAAATGAATAATCTCTATATCATCGTTATATCTAACAAGGATTGGATCGCCATCAGGACCCTGTGCCTTGGAAGCCTTTTTTGTCTTTCCCTTGCTGCAAGCCATGAGCCATATTCCCAAGATAAGCCTACCAACTCCTGTATTATTTCATTCTACTTAGATAATGTTGCAATAAAAGTATGTACATGCTTGCCCTTCCACCTTACTCTGTTGCACCCACAGTCAAAACCATGCTTTGGATGCAGGATGAGATTTGTTCAATTTGTACAACAGAAACAATGGTTATCAGATAAGTGTATCCTTATCTCTCCCCCTCCTACTTTTGACAAGGATGGCTCCTACAACTAATACCATATCACATAACGGTGGGTGCCGTGCAAAACTGATTGGCCGTTACAGTTGGATTGAGCTTTCCGTTCGAATGCTTCTCTTTCCCGCTAGAATATTTTGCAGGCTTCTGCTGAAAGAGGGATCCTAGCATCTTCTCCAAACTCTGAGGTGAGTACTTGGCATACTTGCTAGAGCTTGTGTCCTGCTCAACCAAGGGCCCGTAATTCTGCATATAACTCCGGTAGACCGGAACAATGGCCTGAACAGCCATTTGACACATCTTCTCTCTAAGATCCTTCTCGGAGACAATCCAATTCATATGCTTCTTGTACAATTCATCAAATGCCTCATTGAATGCCTTGAGCCTCTTCTTCACCAAGTCCCGGGAGGTTGCCCTTCCACCCGAAAAGTAGATCAGTCCCTCGCGACTCAGTAAAGCTGGAAGCTTTGCCCATGTATCCTTGAAGTAATGGGTTGCAAAGAAATCCTTGTATTGTTCATGCTCCTGGAGCCAAGGGCCTCCCATTAGACTCCCGAGATTTGTCCCCTTGTGTTTGCTGAAATGCCAATGGCAGTTCACCATGAACAGATTCGCCAGTGCGGCGTCCTCATAAGCCTTCGACCATGTCTCTAAATTGGCTTCTAGAGCCCTAATCACATTCTGAATCGCTTCATTCAGAAGCCCTTCTTGAAATTTCTCCTTCTTCCAGCTCCGATGGATCACAAGTACCTGCGTGAGGAGCGGCCTATAATTGTCGCCTAACAGTTGGTTGCAGTACCCAGTGATGAAGCTCACGAGCTTCGGCACGCTGCCATCAGCTGGCGGCGGCATTTGCCTCTGCAACTCCACCTGCACTATTAATTCCCAGAATATCTCGCACACTCCATCAACCAATCTCTTGATCAGGTCGCGTGTGAGATTCTGGATCCCTTCGCACGGCTTCGACCGGAACAACCTATTGAAGTCCAATCTGAGCTTGTTCAATGAGGCAAAGATATCGAGCATCTTGACGAGTTTGATGGGATCCTTCTTCGTCTCCGTAACCGTCATCCCAAATCGGAGAAAATCTATCACTCCGGCCTGTTCAGCGATGTTCGCGAAGCAATCAGTCCAGGTCTCTGCCCCGACCCTCTCGAGAACGTCGGCGCACAGTCTGTACTCCATTTCCAACAAGTGCTTCACCGTGAACTCGAGATGCCGTCCCCATTGCGCGATGTAGCCTTCGATGCTCTGAACACCATCGAATTCTTCCGTCGAGATCTTAAGATAGTCGAGGTTCAACAACCGGACGCTCGACTGCGCATTCTCGCTACGCACCTCCGTGTAGATCGCAAAGCACCGATCAAGCCGGCCGTTCGCCGTCAAACGATCGAGGATCGCCTGAAGTTTCTGCACGACAACGCCCGGGAGCGGCGATGGCGCAATGCAGGGTCTATCATTCTCGTTGACGGGCTTCGGCATCTGGAGAGGGGGAGCGCCATGGTCGACGAGAAGTCGCCGGAATTCACCCTCCAGCTTGCCGAGGGCGACATCGAGCAGACCGCTGTCGAGGCGTCGGGTGTGCTCGTCAACGTCGGGTCCCTGCAGCTCCTCGAGGCAATGCAGGGACTTCTTCAGGTTAGAGAGAAACCTGTCGTCAGCGACGGAATTGTCCTCCAAATACTCGGCGATGTCGCCGAGCCACTGGATCGCGAGACCACAATTCTCTGCGAGGAATTTGAGCGCCTCTTCGAGTCGCTTGACGACGGAGAGATAGCCAGGGAGGTCGGAACGAGGTTCGGAAAGAAGCGAGCGCTCTAGGCCGTGCACGGCATCGAACACCTTCAGAACGGCCGCAGCCGGGCCGACCGCCCGGTCGATGTGGCCGGCAACGGCAACGAGGGAATCTCTCTGTGCGCGAATAGGCCGCACGGCCGCCTCGAGCGCTGGGAGCCGCTGTTTAATCTCCTCTAGGCGCGGTCCCGCCCGGTCGAGCGCTGCAGATAGCGACTTCGATTTGTCGACGCAGAGTCGCAACGATCGCCTCGCTGCCAACAAAGAATCGATCTCTCTCATTTCCCCTCAATGCCCAGAGAGAGAAGAGAGAGAGAGAGAGAGAGAGAGAGAGAGAGAGAGAGAGAGAGAGAGAGAGAGAGAGAGAGAGAGAGAGAGAGAGAGAGAGAGAGAGAGAGAGAGAGAGAGAGAGAGAGAGAGAGAGAGAGAGAGAGAGAGAGAGAGAGAGAGAGAGAGAGAGAGAGAGAGAGAGAGAGAGAGAGAGTACTTCAGCTAGAACTTTGCTTTTTCTGAATTCGTCTTTGCGACCAACAACAGAAATCTCAAAAATCTGCCATTTGAGAAGTTAGGAAAGGGACTTCGAAGAAGAAAGGATGGATTTTGCGGCTATTTTTGCTTGAATTTGTAGTTCTTGTCTGCCAACCACAAGAGAAATCTCATGAACCTGCCATTTGAGAAGGCCAGAAAAGGATCCTGCATGAAGAAAGGACGGATTGAAGTCAACCAGGGAAGCTGGGGAATTCGGCCTGCATTTTCCCAACAAATTCTCAACACCCCACTTGACCCTTTGAATCTCCTTCTGCTTTCTCAACAAAAAGAAATAAAAAAAGAGGTGTCTTTTCTTTGAATCTTCTGTTGGCGGATCGGTGGTAGATTTGGGGTTCCTTGTTTTTGTACTTGGCTGCTGCAGCTAAGATGCTGATGTCGAGGATGACGATGGTCGATGGTTCTGGATTGGGTGAGTGGTGAGCAAGAGAGAGAGAGGGGGGTTAGGGTTTGAGCGCAGTGGACAGGAACAGTGCAAATGAGGAAGAGGGCCTAAAGATGAGAATACATAACCATGCTTTCCTGTCACCCTTTTATTCATTCGTCTTGTTTTCCATCAAAAGTGATATTTCATGGTATTAAATTGAGATGAACTTGTAAGAGAGACAATGTTGATAAAAAAAGCATACATCATACAAAGAAGTGGGGAATTCCAAACTATGAGCAATATGATATTTCTAAAGCATATCTATCTAATAAGCTATTGAGTTCTTTGATGGAGTTTGATTTGTTCAGCGTGTTGTGTTTGGAAATCTATATTCCCATAAGGAAGTTTTTGAGAATTAGGGTGATGAATTTGTGTGAAAGTTTGTAATGCCTCTTATCAATCAAATATGTCTGTTCATTCTGAATATTAATAGAGAGAAGGTGGTGTATGCAAACTGGCTTGTGCAAAAGCCAATCCAAGCTACGTTTTATCGTGCAATTCAATGAAAATAACAAAAAAATGATTTCTTGCTTCATATGATATGATGACTAGAACTTCTAAAATAAGAAATTATGTACATGCACTTAAAATGTGATTAGATACGATAACTTGCTGTTTCAATTTGAATCATATATCTTTTTCTATGGGCAAAGCACATTTTGCATCAATTTACTAGGGGTATTCAATCTTGAACCCAACCTCTACTTGAGATTCTTGGTATTTTAAAAACCCAATCAAACCATTGCATGATCAAAACCGAATCAGTTCAGTTCTGAACTGCGGTTCTACTTATTTAGGGTTTATCAAAAGATTCTCATGGGTGATACCTTCTAAAAAAAATAATATCATGTGGTCAATGACCACATATCCGATATTAATATCGGATACGAACAAATACTAGACTTAGCTAAAAAGCCAAAAAAGTTATGCTTTGTTCAAACCCTTAACATCATAAAATATCATGAATCTCCTCACTCCGTCTCCCTTGTTGATACGATACTAAAATTTTACTTTCTCAAAAGGTTTTTTCAATAGTTTGGTTCTAACAATGGAATCATGAACCAAAACACCCCGTATTTCTCCTGTTAAAACCGAACCGAACCAAACTGTTTGATATCTAACAGTTTGGTTCCGTTCCAGCAGTTCCTTGAACACCCCTACACTTTACATACAAACCTATACACAACCTTCTCTCTCTAGTTAAAAAGTATACAAGACATTTAATTTATTTGTGAAATCCTCAAAAATTACATCTGAATTAAAAAAATAAAAAGATTAATCTACATTTCTGCTCTTTATAAAGTCCATATGCTTATTGAATAATTATGGCCTACGCTGTTTTCCATATAATTTTAACTTTATTGAAAAGGGTCCAAGTTGTAGTTACCGACTGCAATTGACTCTCAACTATAAAACTATGTTTGATTAGGAGAAGAACAAGTCATTCTAGTTCTCCACGGACAATATGCTAATTTCTTTTGTCGATCTCAGTTAAGTAATTTCGTGACAACTTATATAATAAATCATTTATTCACCAAAACAAGCGGCTCTGCTTTTATTACTCAAATAAATGTCTCAGCATTTTAAGGATTACATTTGAATACTCCCTTGCCAGTTGACTCTAGTGCCAAAGCATGTGGCTCCGAAAATTGTTGCTCCTTATTTTTTTTTGTAATCTCTCTTTCTCTCTACATATATATATATATATATATATATATATATATATATATATAAGAGAATAGGAAACCCATAAAAATAGAGAATGTAAGGAACCCATTACACTGGTTTGATTTTTGAGATGAATAATTGATGTGATAAAATATAAAGCACTTAATACACAATACAAAGTAAAAAGTATAATAGTCATTCTAATTCAATCTCCAACATCAGGCCATTGATATAGTAGAGATGATGAGTTTTTTTTATGGTTCTTTATGTTTGTGGGTTTCTGAAATTTAGACTTTCTCTCCTTCCTCCCCCCTCTCTCTCTATATATATTTCAAACTTATTTATGTTTAAATTCATTCAAATATTTTCATGGTCTCATTGATATGATCAATGCTAGAGATTTGAATGTGAAAAGTGAAATGTAATGTTACGTATTAAACATAAAGTAAAAAAATATAATAGTGTATTTTATTTTCTAAATTCAAATATTGATTGATATTGATTAAACGATAGAAATGTTTGAATAAATATTTAAATATGAATGACTCTAAGCATGTACTACTATCTCTAATATATAACTACTATATATATATAACTAAAAAGAGGAATCCATTTTGGTGGATACCGAATCATCTGAGTTCTTTTAAGAAAGGATGTGGAGTACTTTCGATTTCCTTTCCTCGCTTTCCTTCCCTCCTTTTTCTTTTCTAATTTTACATTGGCCGTTCCAAGAAAGTGAAGTGAAGGGAAACAAAGAAAAGGTATGGGGATGACTACGTCGGCCCTGAGCACGTGTACCACCATGACATGGTCCCTATTTGGATCTTCAGATCCAATAACCAATCGGTCCATATTATTGTGGGTCCGAAAACAAAATGGTTCAAATAGTAGTGAAAAATTCGTGTTCATGTCTACCCGAACATAAGGAGGCGCAAAAATAGAATGTTGAGTTCACCTGTTTTTGACAAAATAGTTGACACTAGAAATTGTCAGCTTGCAACCGCTGAGCGGTTTCAATCAGAGCCGAACCAGGTCAAGAATTGATCAAACTGGACCTAGAAATGAAGACCACCCGGTTTAGTTCCGGTTTCATCTTCTACAAAACCCGAACCAGGCTGGAATTGGAACTGGTGGTTTCAAGATGTCGATTCCATTTTGTTATTTTTTTACTTCCAAAACTTTTAAAGATTTATTCCGATTTAGAACTCAAAATAGAACCAAAACCAATGGTTTTGAACAAGAACTAGAACTGGCTTAGTCCTTGTTTGGTTTCGGTTCTTAGTTCCAGGTAAACCGAAACCAACCATGCCTATATGACATCACAAAAGCATGACTAAAATCATGCAAGCCGGAGCCTGTATAGGTTCATGTTTGTGTGTGCGTGTGCGTGCGTGCATGTGTGTGTATGGTGGACCCAGATTTTCTGCCTAAGCACGTTCATGTATCAACTAACGTAAGTACGAAAATCTGAATGGAATTTAAGACAACCAATCTGTCGGTGCTTGTTTTCTTCCCAGTTAATGCGTAGGAAGAGGAACACCTCAGTTATGGCAATTGACCCGATCCGAAAACCCCGGTTACGTGACTGATCCAAATGCATTTTAGTTGAATCAGCTGACCTAAAACTCATCTACTTAACAACCGGATTTGGATATGGTTTTAGGTTTTCCTGGACAAACCCTAATCATGCCCAACCTGATCCAAGGGATATCATATATATATATATATAGAGAGAGAGAGAGAGAGGAGGAGTTTAGTTGCATAATGTTGTTTGGTGCATAATCTTTTACAAATATTTTCATCATCTAATATTTGAGATCGATGATAGAGATCTGAATCAAAAGTACCTTTTTATTTTATATATTTTGCATGTGTGCATTAGATACAAAGTGATTCAAATCTCTACCATCAATCTCAAAGATCACACGCTGAAAATGTTTGTGCAAGATTATGCACCAAAGGTCATTATGCAACTAAGACACCATATAATTACACTTAATGCACCGTGTTCACTAAATGCAAAGTAATTCAAATATTCATTGTCGATCTGAAAGATCTAACTATGAGATATTTGTGTAAGATTACACACCAAAGGTCATTATACAACCAAGATAACATATATATAAGTTGCCATATAATTACACTTAATGCACCATGTTCACTAAATACAAAGTAATTCAAATCTTCATTGTCGATCTCAAAAATCGAGCAAGGAAATGTTTGTATAAGATTATGCACCAAATGTCAGTACACAACTAAGACGTTATATATATATATATATGAGTGATGAGATCCTACCCACCATTGACACTTGTTTATTCTTTACTTTTGGGTGACATAAGTATAATAAAAACATCTTTCATGTTTTTTTAAAGCCCTTAAAAAATTTGAAATTACAGTGGAGTTACTTAAAAGCAATGATGGGCATGCATGGGTGAGCAAGATCCTATATATATATATATATATATATATGTGTGTGTGTGTGTGTGTGTGTGTGTGTACACGCATTGGTGAATGCATAATATCTCTAGGTGAAATATCTATATTGTTTGATTTCTTAGATGAACAATTCAGGTGATAAAAAAACATGTACAAAAGTATAATTATACTTTTAATTCAAATCTCAATTGTTAATTCTCTCAAATGAATGATAGAAATGTTTATGTAATATTATGCACGAAAAGACATTACACATTTAACACTATATATACATAGAGAGAGAGAGAGAATGGAGGGTTCAAAGCATATCATGTTACTTGAGACACCCAAAAACATGTAGTGAGGGAGTTCAGGAAAGGTTACCGATTTCATGTCCGTGGTGGGTCATCTCCTATTCATGTAAAAAACAGGTCAACCCTGAAGACAACAAGATTGTTCTCGGGTCAGTATGTGTGGACAAACAAGGACATTTGAGGTTGTTGGGTCTCCATATCATATCATGTTTGAAATTGACAGCAATTTCATCTTTTGGGTCATTTCATGTGCTCTGTTTGTGCTAAAGCGGGCCAACCTGAACACAACCTGGTTTTCTTTTTTCGTGTTACTTTGAGCGGACATTGCCTGGGTGCATCGGCATCCCACAATCTACATAACCTTCCCAATCAGCTAAGGCCAGCCTACTTTACAAACCAAAACCAAAACCAAAACCAGAACCAGAACCAAGCCTCCTTTTGTACCAAGTTAGGTCATCTACATCGACTCTACTTCCCATCCTTTGTTAAAGCTACGTTACACCCACCAAACTTTGATTCTATTGGTATAACAAAACGTGAAGTATTGCATTCAGGAAAGGTTGCCAACTTGGTGTTTGGGGTCATGCCAACATTGGATCATCTCCTATTCATGTCGAAAACAGGTCAACCTGAACACAACCATATTATTCTCGTGTCACTATGTGTGGGTACAAACATGGACATTTAAGGCTGTTTTCTTGTTAGGTCTCCACCTCATCTTTGAAGTTGCCAGCAATGGCAATATTAACCTGACCCGTGGGGCCTAATCCAATCTGATTTGATCAGATTCAGGTTTGGGTATGGGGATAAGATGCCCCAAACCATACCCGACACACATGCATCACACACACACACACACACACACACACACACATATATATATATATATATATATATATATATATATATATATATATATATATATATATATATATATATATATATATATATATATATAGAGAGAGAGAGAGAGAGAGAGAGAGAGAGATGGATTGTGCTCAGAGTAATTCATTGCTTTTGGGAGACATGAGCATAATAAAAATATCTTTCGTACTTTTCTAAAACTTCTTAAAAACTTTGAAATTATACTCATGACATTCAAAAAGAACAGTGGATAAGAGGTGTAAGCATAGAAATGATAAGTTTTTCTATATATATAGAGAGAGAGTCATAAAGAGATAGAGCATAGTCTACCACCAAAGGGAGTCTAGCAGCTCCCATCTCTCTCTCTATATACATACATATATACATATACACACACATATATATACGTACATATATATATGACCCAATTTTGCCTTGTACCTACATTGTGCTCATCGGGTAAAAGATAACTTGAACTCATACCTCACCCGTTAAGGTTCGGGTCAGTTCTGGGTATAGGTATACCCATCCCCGACCCACCCTGTTGACATCCCTAGCAATGCAATGTCATAAATAGCATGGGATATCTATTGTTTGGTTCATGTAAATGAAAGGCTGACCAAGTGCTAGCCCCCTTAGCTCAAATCCTGGCGCCTCCCCCAGGTGGTTCAGCCACGAAGGGCTTTACTGCACATCGCCGTTGTACAAGGCTTCTGCGGAAGACCTTTTTCTATCAATGGGCTGCATTAAGTTGGATCCGTGGAAATGAATCCCACTTAATCAGATAATTAGATCCAGAAGAAAATTTTCAGTACAAGTGTGACTTTTATTAGGTGAACAGATTTTACTGTATATTGAAATTGCAAATAATGACATACCACCACCCGACCTCATCCGTGATTTATATTCTTCGAGCTCCAAAAGTCCAAGCAATTTTAGATCTGAGTCAAGTTTAGATTCAACAGAAAATCAAAGTTGGACCCATATAAATTGTTATTCAAATCCAACTATCCATAACCAATCTGACATAATTGATTTAGGCCATTGGACATCTGAATCCTACTCCTAAACCAACAGTATTCCTCTCTCTCTCATATATATATATATATATATATATATATATATATATATATATATATATATATATATATATATATATATATATATATATATATATAGTATATATATATATATATAGTGCTAAATGATTAATATCCTTACCTACATAAAAATACTTAAACATCTATACAATTTAATTTTTAAGATCAAAGGTAGACATTTTAATTAAAAGTGTCATTTGTACTTTTATACTTTGTATTTAATGTACTATATAAGCTAAATGCAAAGTAATACATACCTTCACCAAAGATCAACAATGAAGATGTTTAAGCATTTTATGTACCAAGACATTATGAATTTAGCTCTCTCTCTCTCTCTCTATATATATATATATATATATATATATATATAGTTACACAAACACACCC
This sequence comes from Brasenia schreberi, assembly GCA_036023115.1. Taxonomy (NCBI): domain Eukaryota; kingdom Viridiplantae; phylum Streptophyta; class Magnoliopsida; order Nymphaeales; family Cabombaceae; genus Brasenia; species Brasenia schreberi. Next base: position 9,887,631 of record JAYKKT010000063.1, read on the forward strand.
AAACGTGCACACTCTGGGAATTGAACTCCCCACCAGCAACAATGGTGCTAGAGCGCCCTGCCGAGCTAATGCTCTTGGTGCTATGACATGTGATTCTTATTCGAGGCAAAATGGTTTCTGGGTATAACATGATGACACGTCATTGGCCAATTTCGGATTTGGATCTAGTCAAATGCAAGATCGGATCCAACATTATCTAATGCCATTAGCATTTTCCATTCACGATGCCTTTATTTAGAGGGGGTCTAGGTTGACTCAAAGTGACCCGACACAAGTAGAGTCAAATCTGGGCTGACCCAGACTCAATCCATCCTGAACAGGCAGGAATGGGTTGGACTACTCGGGTAGGGTCGACCTAGTTTGTCCCAACCTGAAGTGGTCCAATCCAAAACTCGACCCGTCCATCTGATTCGCCATCTCTAGTATTAAGCGAACTCTAAATAAGTCTCAAATTAGAGATTTGTTGGCAAGTCAAATTGGAGATTTGTTGGCAATCTCACATGTAAAGGAATCTTCTTTGGTTACTTGAACAATCAAGCAATGTGGGTGTTTGACAAAAACTTGAACAACCATAGTGGAAAATCCTTCATGTTCATTGCTGGCATTGGAATTCTATTTGAATATATGTATTAACGCGGAAAATTGAGGACTTGTAACGACAACAATATGTTACTACAAAACTTGGGAATTTATTTTCTCACTGCTAACTTGTAGCTAATTTACTCATCACTGTTCGAAATGTCAAGCTTTTCAGTTCAGTTGTTATTTAGTGATGGTGAGAACGGAGCTGATCTTGGTCCAGCATGGTTCGGAGCATGCTAAATTCGTTTGCAGTTTGGTTTTAGTTAGGAAATGGCTCATGATGTTATTCAAGTTGAACACTGGGTGTTTGGTTTCGTTAGCCCCGTGCTACTTTTTCCTTAACATATTCAGTTAAGTCAAAACTTAATCACATCAATTAAGTACATTATGTTGGATCTAAAGTCCTAATTTTTAACTTGAGACGACTTACTTAACTTACTAAAGATTTAATATTCTCAAAATAGTTTTTCTATTTTTCAATAAACTCTCCTAATTCTCAAGAAACTTTTTCGGTTCTTGAGATAGTAGTGCTCGGGAAACACCGTACGAAGTTTATATAGAACGTGTTCCTACTTATGATTTCAACACACAATTATTTAACTATCTCTTTAAGTTCTCAACACATGAGAAACTCCTTATGTAAGAAGAAAGATTATTGTTGTGGAAATTAAAAAAAGACACACTTCTGTATTAAAAATCAATAACATGACATATCAAGAGATCCCATACGGTTCTTAGCTATGGAGTAACCGAAATAATCGAATTTAGGAACGAAAAATTGACCGAACTCAACCTAAAAAGTTCAGTTGATTTACTTCTAACCGAGTTGTCAAGGTCCAAAACTAATTGAGTTTAGGCTATTTAATATTACAGCTGTATCCATGCAATCAACACTAACAATTAATATTTTGTTTTATATAAGTAGTAAAAACTAATTCCAATCATAAATCATATGGTTTGCAAATGCACAAACTCCAAAAACTGAATCTAAGTGAAATAACTGAATTCCTTTAAATACCAAAACTGAGTAAAAAAATGATAAACCGAACCCGACCCGGAACAATCCATCAGTTTAGCTTGGTTGGGTTTTCACTCATAAATGTCATCCGTAGCTCTCGTGGGTTTGTGGGTTCGGGTCACGTAATGCGGATCCGTGATGGTCTGGACGTAAACCAAAGAGCTCAGATGGTGGGCCCCACCTTTCACGTGGCTTCTGAACAAAGAAGGAAGCAAACCAGCTGCAGTTGGGCCCCACCAAGGGCTGTGGGTCCCGCCAAGTGGAAATCTGCGTTCCCAAACAGTGATATGCCCTTTAGAAAACTCTTTAAAAGTGTCAACCGTGCCCCCTCGGCTACGACCGAGGAGATTTTAGGGTGGACATGCAGGTTGAGTGAACTGAAATTCAAGTCAACCTCCAAACCAAATCTTGAGTTTGAGTTTTACTTGTTTTACTTTAGCACTATATATATGGATATAAATAATGGCGAACCCACATTAGAGCATTCGAGATTTGAAAAATTCTTAAATCCTATATAGAAAAATATAAGTTCTCAAGTGAAATATAAGTGTGCTTCACTCCAAAATAGTTGTTGGGTTAATTGTTATATATAATCTTAGTTTCATAATTTTTTTTGTCCATAATCTTTCACAAATATCTTTATTGCTCAATAATTAAGATTAATAATAGATACTTTAATTAAAAGTATGATTGTATATTTGTACTTTATATTTAATATATTATGTGTATTAAATGTAAAATATTTAACTCTCTACTGTTGATACGATCGCTGAAGATGCTTGTACAAGATTATGCTTGTACAAGTTTACTAACATAGTTTTTCTATATATATATATATATATAGAGAGAGAGAGAGAGAGAGAGAGAGAGAGATGGAATACTTCACCTTCATACATTCCTATTAGGTTTTCTAGAGGATGAGTTTTTATGACTTTTTAAATGATATTCATTCTCTCTAAAAATAAAAAATGCAAGAATATATATTTTAGGAGTTTGTAGGATTTAAGTTTTATCTACATATATATAAAAAAACTATGTTAGTAAACTTAGGTGATTGCAAATTGAAACAAATCTCAATCATTCATCTTTAATGATGACTAATTAAAATTTAAAAAGTAAAAGTTCTTATGTGAAACTCTTATATTTAAAATTTAGCCATAAATCATCAATTGAGATTTGTTTGGATTTGCTATCACCTAAATGTACTAGCATATTCTTGTTCTTATATATATATATATAAATATATATAGAGAGAGAGAGAGAGAGAGAGAGAGAGAGAGAGAGAGAGAGAGATGGAATACTTCACCTTCATACATTCCTATTAGGTTTTTTAGAGGATGAGTTTTTATGACTTTTTAAATATATCATTTAAAAAAATGCAAGAATATATATTTTAGGAGTTTTAGGATTTAAGTTTTATCTACATATATATAAAAAAACTATGTTAGTAAACTTAGGTGATTGCAAATTGAAACAAATCTCAATCATTCATCTTTAATGATGACTAATTAAAATTTAAAAAGTAAAAGTTCTTATGTGAAACTCTTATATTTAAAATTTAGCCATAAATCATCAATTGAGATTTGTTTGGATTTGCTATCACCTAAATGTACTAGCATATTCTTGTTCTTATATATATATATAAAACTTGATCGTACAATCTTTTATATATGTATAATCATTTTCATCTTTTACTTTTATATAATATATATATATATATATATATATATATATATATATATATATATATATATATATAAAGAGGTCAAAGCCATATGCAAACTGTATAGGCATCGAACTCATGCACTCCAACTTGAGAGTCGACTCCCTGGCCAGGGCTACTGCTCTTCGTGGTACTTCAAGATATCTTGAAAGGAATTCTACGAAAGGGTTTGCGTCGATCACAACGATGACTCAATAATCCATGTAATCAACATTTCTCTCACCGTAAATTAAGACTTGGTTTTGGTTTTAGATTTGGCAGTCTCAGCATCAAAGGGTCTGACCGGAGCCGAGATACTCTTTACATCCATCCCTAAACAAACGTAGAGAAGAAGACGCCGGACGTACCAAAGAGCCATGCACACAACTAAAAATTAAGGACATAGAAGAGATTTAAGAGATACCTATGGGTATTACTGGTATTGGGATTATTCGGCAAGTCCAAATGAGTCCGTTAAACTCGCATTTCGTCGTCACCAACATTGACTTTCAGAAAAAAGACAAAACGATACTCCAAAAGCGGCCAAATGATTTACCAGTATTCCAATTCCCACGTAAAAATTAATCAGTGTTAAATGAACTGAACCGTCTAGGTCAGGCTGCTTCTTAGCGTTCGTGTTCAGCTCGTTATACCATTTGGAACACGAACACGGTCTATTCAGCTCGGTTACACTTGTTTTTAAAATCATTTTTCAAGGTAAACTAGACCACTCAAAGCAAATAAGCTTGTTAAATTTCAACTTTTCAAGTCAAAGAAGTCACACCAAACAGACGTACAAAGCCGTGGGTGGCCTGCTCCATGGTCCGAGTCCGAGTCCGAGTCCATTTTAACCGGTCAAGGTTGCTATACCACCTACACGTTCGGTTTCGACATAAATTCGAACTACTCGCCCAACGCGCACATTGAATGCAAGGAATCGAAGATAAAATGAGGAACGCAAAACCAAGTTTGATGGTGCCACTGACGCAACCAGTAAGGAATATAATTCTTCAAAGGAAAGCAAACCGCTAAAGATTAGTCAAGCAAGCAAAAGCTTTTACTTTTACTTTTTATAATTTGGTTCCACAGATCACGATGAAAGAGAAAGCAAAGAACTCTCTGCGAAATTTACAGGATTTCTTTTCCTAGGAAAATCATTGTCATCTCTAACAATTCTTCTCATTTTGCATCCAACGAGTAAAAGGAAAAGAAGCGAGTTAGGTGTGAAGCATCTGCTGCGCTCCAGACGATTCGAACAAGAGACCTGCGCTTTTGTTAGCCAGGGAATGGCGATGCTCGCCCTCATACGTAACAATGAGCATGGACGGATCGTCGGCCGCTCTCTCGACGTGCTTTCTTGCGGGGCAGCCTCTTACGGTACTGCATTTGTAGTATCCCCTGTATCACAAATTACATAAAACAGATTCGAGTCAATCTCTATCTTTCTCTTCACAAGATACTCGATTTCTTTCTTAAAGTTTCCCACACAGAGAGAGAGAGAGAGACCTTGGATATGGCGAACCCTTTATTGGTTTTTGCCCGTATTTTCTCCAAGAGTACTCGTCGGCAGGGATATCAGCAATCTTCGAACTAATGGAAGGGACTCTGGTCACTTTCTTTATCTTATATTTACTGGAAATACAAAGAAAAAGGAGAATTAAGAGAATAATTATCATCAACATAAAGAGTGCCTAATGAACAAATCCATATGCGCGTGAGGAAAGAAAATTGCAAAAAATAAAAAATCTTGAGAAAAAGAAAACTAGGTCCTTCTTGAATCGTTCACTTGTTTATATCTTTAAGTTCGAAAATATTCTCGCCGAGAATCTTATGGGTTTTCCTCATATTTGATGGTCTCTGAGAGAGAGAGAGGGATTTTTCTTGTTTCCTACCTCTTCTTAGAACAATGGCACTTCCCTTGAGCATCACATTGGCCAGAAGCGTCGGCGACCGGAAATCCATGGCTTCCCTGGCACTTGTTCTTCGGAGGAGACGGAAGGGCCGGCCGGCCTGTAGACATAGGAGCGGCGGCCACATTGGTAGCAGGGGCAGAGAACGCTTGGTCACCGGTGACGCTGCCGTCTCCAGTCACCGACGACATGAATGAGCTCGACGTCGACATTGGGGGCGAGATGCTCGTCGAGCCCGCCGGGGTGCCCAACTTCTGGGAGCCGCTGAAGACCGTGGAGTTGTACTTAACAACAAAAGAAGGGAAATGGTTAGAAGGAGGAAGACAAGGGGCAGACAGCGATGCGGACGGTGGGTTGGAGCCCAGTTGCAGCTCAGGCTCATCGGAAATAGGCGTCACGGGGCCGCGGCGGAACCGGGCGTGGCCGGTTCGGTTGAGGAGGGAGATCATCTTATTGAACTTGGTCACGGTTAGATCGTTTATCTGGCTACAGTTAAGATCGAAATGAGGGGTGGGGTTGTCGCGAAAACTTTGCTGCGAGAGGAGGAAGACGAGCTGCTCCATGCTCACCTTCTGGATCGCCGATTCCTCGCTCGGCTTCTTGAAAACCATCGTCTCTACGGCCATCGTCTTGATCTTCTCCGAGTTCACCTCGTCTACACCGCCATGAAAGGAAAAGAGACCAACTCTCTCTACTGGTTTTGCAGGCAAATTGTGCAATGAAGGTTGGGGGTTTGCAGCGTTATATAAGGGAGACAACCGGGAAAGCCGGTGATCTAATCGTTGACAACAAACAGTCATAGGGCAACGAGTCACTTTGCCTAGATATCCGAACAGGACTTGTTTGAGTTTACCCTTATAACCTTATTTAAGAGCGTGAACGGTTGGACTCGTTTCGGATCTAGATATCTTCCGGCTATCATTTTCGGATCCAAATATCCGAACAGGATCCGGGTTCTAGCGGGTCTTTGATCAAGAAAGCCATACGGGTATACAAGAAGAACCATAAACGACACCTCCATCCTACCTTAAAAACAAGGGATTCAAATTTTTTTTTTATACCTCAAAGTTTCGTGGATCTTACCTGAGACTGGTCCAAACCAAACTTAAATAACCGAATTTGTTTAACACTTAAAATCGAAACCGAATCTAAAAATTCAAAACCGGCATATTTTCCATCGGCCTACTTGCATTTGTGTTTAGGCTGGTCGTACAAAATTTATTCATTCATTCACTGCATGCAAAGGATTACGCGCTTCCAGCTTCAAACAGATCGATGCTAATGGTCGACCATGGTGCAACTAAGATTTAGTGGGCTCTGTGACTTAGTGCAGTTTTGACTTTGACTTTCTTAATAGACAATTTAGTGGGGTTTGACTTTGACTTTGTTAATCAACAAGTTTACGTGCAAACACGAATCGATGATTGAGCTCCTCCTTCACTCAAGGTTGTGTTGGGTGGAGGTTTTCAAACTTAAATTTTGGTCTTACTCGATGATCGATAGTGCGGTTTCCTCTATGTAAATTCAATCTCGAAGGTGAACCAGTGGTCTGTATGGCAAAGAGGTGGAAACATAAGATCGTGAGGTGAAGACACCTGGTTCGATCCTCACTAGCATAATATCTATAGCTTTACACACTGAAACATGTAGGGCATTGCGTAGTGCATCTGACCGATGACACAATACCCACTGATAACAGCGCAAGATCTACGATGAGATATACATCGATACAGTGCGATACGGACCAATAAACATTAATGATTCAAGTGCCTAGATACTAGCATCAAAGCACCTATATACAATGACATGGTTTCCTATCCATAGTAAGTGCACAAAGTGAGGTTGCTGGTCTAAATCCAGTCTAGCAGGTTGAGATGGACCAAAACTGCCACTAGAGCTGATTGGAATCGGAACCAGGGAACTCATGGTTCGGTTCTGGTTCTGCTTCTACCTATTGGGAAAACGAAGTAGAACTGGAACAGGAGATTCCAAGTTGTCTTGAGTTCTGATTTAAAATGGTGTCCTTTGTTTCAAGAAGGTTTCAAATAAAATTGGAACAAGAGCCGGCTTAGAACCAGACCAAATGTCAAATCGGAGACCAGCGGAACCGGCCCCGTAACTGGATTCGGTTCCATGGTTTGGTCGTCGAACCTGACGGGCTAGGTCTACCTGTACGAAGCATAGAAACGAGAATGAACAAGGAAGGAGTATTTTGGTAATTCAATTTAATTGGCAAACCTAAAACTGTAGAACAATTTTATGGTGAAGGTTAGTTTCGTAATATAGTATAATAGTTGACTGTAGAGAAGTTGAGACCGTGTAAACCGGTGACAGCCAGTAGAAAGCACTTCAGCCGTCCGATTCACTCTTGCCGTTGATCGGACGATGGAAAAAGTCAAACCATGCGTTATCGTGGTGCGTTAGGTGGACCCTTTCTTCAACGTGGAATCAAAGTCACCGGACGGATCCAGACCTTTGACTTTGCTGAAAAATCTATCAATCAGCTGCCAAATTCCGTTTCGAACACGGCCTCACACTAGGACACGACACGATAAGACACGAGGATTTCCAGGTAAAGCAACACGGAAAGACACAAAACAGTTAGCAACCAAAACACTTCGAGAAAACCCAAAAGAACTCGACCTGTTTTTCCACACCGGCACAAGTCACATGACACGAACATGACCCAAAACAAATAATTGCCATTTTTTTGGTTATAAGAGGAGGGAGAAGTGTAAAACCCACACTCACACATGCATACTTTGAGAGTCAAACTCCCCATCAGCAGCAATGGTGGTAGAGCACCCTGCCACTGCTTTGGGTGCATAATTGCCATTTTTAGGAGAGACATTGAGGATGTTAATGGCTGGATCCTACATTTCCACTTATTGATATAGATTATGACTACCAATGGAATTTAGATTTAGCACAGATAAATCTACATCATATATGCACCCTTTGATTAACATGATTCTTTTTTGTTTTTTTACAATGGAGAGGCCGATGCATGAAATTCATAAGAGGGATATCAAACTCATGACCTTCAACTTGTGAGTCAAGCCCCCCAGCCAGGTGAGCTATCACTCTGAATTCTAATGATCACATTGTTTAATACAAGATATTCTATTATAAGTGCTATAAACCATGGTAAAATATCATGCAATGAACCTTCCTTTATGGACTTGAATTCAAATTTGACACAAGTCGAATAGATGCCTAATAATCCATAGACAGAACCATTTAGTTTGTGGGGAAGGGCTTGGTTTTGATTTTGCTTGTGTTCAGTAATACCCAAGTGGCATTAATTCGATTCCCTTTTATAAATCTGAATCTAAATCCAAATCCAAATATATGACGTCAGATTCAACAATAGTAGCATCCATTACATTGACTTCTCTCACTACATTTCGCTCCATAAAGTCATCGCTGTGACCAATCTCTAATAGGTCAGTCAGGATTGCATACACACACACACAAATCCAAGATTATTTGGTTTTATTCTTTCTATATACGTGCATCATGTGCATGTATGTGTCTGTTTTAGTATTAGATACTCTTCTGGTTCTGCTTGTGCTCAAAGAAAGGCCAGACCCGCTGTCTAGGGAAAGACTATTGCCCAAGCCACTTAAGAGTTAATGGCAGACCCAGGAAAGAGGCACACTTGTATTTTGGATGAGGTGTCGCGTTCACAAAGTACTTATATTTCTCTATATACAGTGGCCAATCCATGAATTTTTCAGATTTCATATGAGACACATGCTTCACCTCACCCTAAAATGGGTTCACCATTGTTAAAAGCCAAAGTCAAAACAGATATGGGTCTGGAACCAAATTTTAGTGCCTTTGCTTTAGTTGTGAGCCTTTTGATCATGGACGGCGAAGTCAAAGACTTTACAAAGGCCAGAATATCTTAAACCTCTAATTCTGGTTTACATCCTATAAATATAAAAAGAGTTGGGAAGAATATGGGTATAATCTTCCCATGTTCCATTAACCTTACTTTAACTAAGCTTATTTCTATGCATGATGGGGTCTGCTAGAGAGTGCCGTGCTATAGTGTCCTTTAGCAAACTTGTATATGAAAAGCTACATAAAAATCGATTATTATAGTTATGCACTTGTTTAAATTAGCTAAGTTGAGGATGAAAAAGTTCTAGAAGGATCATTCGCCGACTAGTTTTCATTGTTTGGATAATCCATAGATAATTTTTAGTTTTGATAATAAAAAAAAAGATTTTCAAGGAAGTCACCCTGTCGATACAACTTCACCCAAGTATGCTTAACTTTGAAGTTTTGATGAGATATAATGATTTAGTATTTAGATGTTCATGCTTTGTACTAATTAAAAGAGTCAACAAAGTCTTCCTCTGGTTGAACTGCATCAAAAGACCCACTTTGTGCAGGATGGGCTGATTAGGACCTAGATCCGCACCAAACATCATCTGTATCCACTGTTTGGTTCAATCTGGATCAGCTTTTAAGATCCATATGAAGAAAAATATATCAAAGTTATAATTATCCGTACCCTGCACTTCTCCATCAAGAAGGCGTCTTGTGTCCTTTCTTGCTCAACGAAGGAAAGAATTAGTGGTTCTCCCTTTCCCGAGTAGTTGAGAGTAGACGAAAACATTATATGTTTGATCTATGAACTAATTAAAATTATTATGATCTCTGACATGAAAAGATAGGAAGGTAGGTCGCCGACTTTCTTCTCATTTATTAGCGTAATCAATTTCTAGTTGACGAACAAGTTCTCTCATCAAAGACCAGAATATGTATGTGTACATATGGATTATATATGTACGTATATGTATATGGATGTACAGGTCTACATGTACACGTATACTGGCTTCTTTCTCTCTCTCTCTCTCTCTCTCTCTCTCTCTCTCTTTCTCTCTACACACAGGTCTACATGTACACGTATACCGGCTTCTTTGTCTCTACACACCATATATATATATATATATACTACATAAGGTCGAACTCTAAGTTAAGGAGAGTCTTAAGGCTAGATTTATCCTTCTCTCTCTACACACCATATATATATATATATATATATATACTACATAAGGTCGAACTCTAAGTTAAGGAGAGTCTTAAGGTTAGATTTATCTTGGTTGTCAAACATTGTCATTGTCAAGAAATTCATCATAGTTTGCATTGATTTTAGGAACCTAAACAAAGTCACTCTTAAGGATGACTTTTCTCTATTGAGCATTGACTTAACCATTGATAATAGGACAGGTCATGAAATGTTCTTTATGGATGACTACTCTAGATACAACTGGATCAAGTTACATATAAAACATCAATATAAGACCGTGTTCACAACTCCTTGGGGGACTGTGATTAGACGGTGAAGCCCTTTGGACTTGAGAATGCTTAAGCGACATATATTCTTTCACGATCAAATTTTAACATGTTCAACTACAAGGTCAAAATGCATTGTCACCTGCTTCGTGAATTTTACCTACACACCTGAATAAGAGGTCTCATACTTTGAGGAATGCGCATGAAGACAACAATGACTTACAGGCAAGGTGACGAAACAGAAGCCGGTCATCGCACCTTTAAACCCGAAAATCTCAAAATAAAACAAAAAAAAATGTGGTGGGTTTGGTTGTCCTCAAAACTATATGAATTGTCTCACTAGAATGTCACCAAAAAAAGATTAACATTCTCATAAGCAATATATTCGTTAAAGCACACGACATATAGCTTCCTTTTAACCACATAAAATTATTTTATCATCATTGTCGTCAAGGAATGAATTATAAAACATTGCATGAAGTCAACAATATAGAGAAAGATGGTGGGTGAGTGAGTAGATAGATGCTCACTCATGTTCGATCCTTGCTTTTTGGAGCATAAGTATAATAACATTATCGTTCACCTTTTTTTCAAAACCCTTAAAACTTCTTTAAATTATATTCATAATATAAGAAAACAATAGGCGGGTAGGATCCAGTAGAAAAAGCGGATCATGTGTATAGGAAAATTGGATCCTGCCCACTTATTATATGTCTACTAATGTCCATTTATTGTTTTCAGTGGAATAAGGGTAATTTTAAAAAATAAGGGTTTTTAAAGATTTATGAAAGATAATATTACTATGTTTAAGTTTTTGCCTAATTAGTTTGATAGCAGGGTCAAGGATGAGATGATGTTCAATGACTTTTGGGTCTAGCCTAAGCATGTTTGAACATGTTTATGCAAACATGTATTTGTTCCTTTGTAGGAACTCAGTGAATAAATCTTTTTTAGGTTGAGTTAGGCAATCACCTATCTTGGCCAACTTGGGGTTTAACTCCTACTTGAGGTTTACTTCGACGAAATCTCCTCCTAATATGTTAGATGGTTTCTCTTGACATTTTGTGGCTTTGCCAAATTCAAAGAGGACAACAATCTTATTATTGTTTGCTCTAGACTTAGGCATTGTCTCATCAACATTCGAGTTCTCTCCCATCTTGTAGCTATGGATGACAAGTTTAAGTTGTAAGGTGATAATCAGGGTTGAAAAGGGTTATGTATGATATGGTGAAGCAATGTGAATGTGTTGTAATATTGATGTGATATGAATAATAATGGAGACAATAATATAAATAGAAGGAAATGAATGCTTAGGTATAAAAGTACAAGACTAAAATAACCTACATACTAAAGGAAACTGCTGAAAGTTTATTTTTGTATTTTTCATATCTTCTATTTTTCAAATTTTTTTATGTCTTAATTTTCTACTTTTTTAAAATTTTTGTAATGAATATCTATAGGTCTTGGTAGAGTTAGAGGACACACCTAGTAGCATCTTCATAGTGGGCCCATATTAAGTCATTGAGAAACTTCTCTTCCAAGAAGAAAAGAGAAATGAACCAAGGTAAGACTCATAGGATAGCCCTAGGAATAAGAATTTTAAACCGTAATAGTGAGACTTAGGGTCATTAGTAACCCTATCAATAATGGAAATAAGTGAGGTGTTATAAAGCATACGCCCCTTGACCCAAGCAAGAGGACTATTATGATGAGGTCCTGGGTCAAAACAAGACTCGTATCAACCGTGACAAATTCTAGGTTCCATAAGTGTAGATGAATCCTGAGAGTGGGTATCAAGACCTTCGAAGGGAGAGTATCTTATGGAGAGGAGCATCCTCCAAGCCTTCCCAAAATGAGCAAAGATGGGGTATTCAAAACAAGACTAAAGGAGTGAATCATCAATCTGCTCTCCAAAGCAAAAATCTTAGGTCTGTCAATATGATCTATGATAAAGACTTAGGAGGAGGAAACAAAAAAAGTAAGAGCATTGTTAGGATCTAGTGATGAAACAAATAGAATGAACAAGCTAACTTTTGTGGGATAAGATACGAAAAATAGCAGGTCAACTAGGACCTCATGTCTCTACAAAGTGGATCACGATATCTTTCTCCTATGACTACCACAGTTTGACCATACCATGAGATCTTACGCATCAGTAGTAAGTGCATGACACAACCTTCACGTCCTGGGTCCAATAACAACTTAAGAAGAGGTTGTATGAGGAATCTAAGTTTATAACATTAAATTGGACGATACAACCTATCGATAATGGTGAGGATGACAATACCCTCAAGAGTGGAAGTATGGCCGTATTATCCTACGATTTGGATGTCAGTGAGAGTGAGCCTTGCTTTGGGGATCCTCATATGAAGAAAAATTCAAAAGGGAAGGATATTGAGGTCTTTGCTTTCATCTAAAAGATACCTAAAAATAAGTATGACATTGATTTTTAAACCTATGTATGAGGCTTAGTTATGTGAGAGTATGGGTCTAAGAAAGTCATAGGTATCAATCAGAATGGGTGACACTAGAATGATGAAGGACACAAAAGAAGTAGTTTCTTGTACCTTCATCTTTTTTAGTATGTCTTTCATCACCTTAATGTGTGGAGTGAGGATAATTATGATGTTAAACTTTAAACCTATATATGAGGCTTAGTCATGTGAGAGTATGGGTCTAAGCAAATCATCTAAAAAAGTCATAGGTGTTAGTCAGAATGGGTGACACAAGAATAATCAAGGAGGCAAAAGAAGTGGTTTATTGGACCTTCATCTTTTTTAATATGTCCATCACCTTAATGTGTATGGGTGAAGATTTTATCAACTCGAGGATGAACATGTGGACTTGTGATCAGGCCAAATGGTTCTCAAGGTCATACTTGAGTAGTCACTCTTTCTCCTTGTCTTGTGTCAATGCCAAAGCTTTGGGAGCTCTAATCCCAATGGGCCCTCGTATAGTAGGGTTCCTGAGATATTCAAGTTGGTAGTTTTTGACAAATCTTATGATTTGATCTACATGAGAATTGGAGTTATATGAAGGACTTTGGATCTAGGGAGCTGATCCTCACAATGTGAGAACGAGACTCTGTACTCATGGGATGGGGCAAGGTTGAGGATCAAAGTCTTCATCCCCATCTATGTTTCAAAACTTCACCTCCATCCTCGTCTCCATCCTAGTGACGAAGACCAAAAAAGCCCATTCTTGGTCCAGTGTTCCTCACAGGTTCTCAAAGTGACTCGTCAATTGAAAGATCAACACTCAAATACATTTGAGCCCACATTTATATCATAATTGAAACCTTAATTTATGTAGACTACATTCAAATTCGAGCATACTATAATAAATGAATTCATGGGACAATGATGATGAATTTATGAATTAGAAAATGAGTGACAATTTTTTTATTTAGCATCACACATAGTTTGTCTTCAAATTGACCTAACTTTCTAGAATCAATGGAAGAGGATGTTGGGGTCAAGTTCGTGGAGTTCTTGTCCATATATTAATCACTATCGAGAATTTCCTTGCTCTCCCATTCTCATCTCCTATTTCATATCCCCAAATCCATCCATGGGGGTCTCCGTAGGGAGCGAGGGATGCCCTCCCAATGATATTCTCCATTTGAGGCCCTTGAGTTGTAACAGTGGAGGAATTCATAGGGCCTCAGATGACTACAAGGGTTTGCCCTCTAGTGAGTTCATGGGAGAGAAGTGATCTAGACTAAGTTGATCTCAATATGAATACTGGGTCTAAAAGAAGACCACAAGTCCGGTTAAGACAAGCTTGAAAAAAAATCTTGGTGAAAAGTTGAGGAATCAAAAGGCGAACTACAAAGAAGAGTGATTGGGTGATACTTTGGAGAGGAGTAACCCAAGTATGGTGAAGTCTTTGGGACACAGACTAGGAGGACTATGGGAGATTCCAAACAATTAGGAGGGGATATCAAATGTAGTTTAGGGAATATGGGGAGTTGCTAGAAGATTTTCAGTGATCAAGGGGTTGTTGAAGTGTATTCTGGCAAATTTGGAGGTATATGTTCTAGTGAATGGGTAAAAGATGTTGAAAATGAGGATGAGGGTGAAATAAAGGATCTTAAGTCGACCAACCAACCAAGGATTGACACATGGTGATGTGAGCCTTATGGTGTTGAGGAGAAGGATTCTTAAATACACCTTCGTCTTTGTTTTTCTTGTTAGGTTTTGGTTCTTTTGACCCAATGCTTAAAAATATGCATTCATTTGTGTCTTGTATATGGAGCCTATGAAATTACCAATACCGATCGAGATACTGCCTTTTTTAATGGGAGTGGAGGAACATATTGGAGTATGATCAATTCTCGTTCTGACATAATGTCTAGGACTTTTGTGAGAGTTTGTCTTAGAGGAGTGAAATTCCATTTCGAGGTCCATGTAGGGTTTCAGGATGTCATTGTCTCTAGTTTCCTTTTCATCTTTCAGTTCAAACTTCAGAGGAACTTTGGATTCAAATCTTGAAGGGAGGGAGGTCAAAGTGGATGGGCCCTTTAGCTTATGACTGAACCTAGGGCTTGATTTCTATCTTTATCTTAGTTATGTGGATACTAGGTTGGTCTTTGGTGGACTTGAGCATGATGAAGTCGTCATAAATATCCTTCTTAAGGTTGGATGAAAAAATGTAGAATTTTTTATAAGGTTTTCAAAGGAAGAAACCTTGTGCAGGGCTAGCAGGGCTCCAAAGTTAGAGTGGAAGTTCTCGAGGATGAATATAACCATGCATGCCTCATTGGGTGGTTGCATGACATGTCGTAATATGGCTCTCCACCAAGTTATGTTGGTATGTGCATCCTCACCTTTCATTGTTTTGTATCTCTCAAGAGAAGAAACCTAGGGGCTTGATTTCTAGCTTTATTTTAGTTGTTTATATGGATCTTAGGTTGGTCTTTGGTAGACTTGAGTCTCATGAACTCATCATATATATCCTTCTAAAGGTTGAATTAAAAAAATATAGCTTTTTTTATGAGTTTCTCAAAGTAAAAAACCTTATACATCGCTATCATTACTTGAAAGTAAGAGTGGAAGTTATTGATGATGAGCATAATTATAAATGCCTCGTTGGGTTGTTGCTTGACACATCCTAATATGGCTCTCCATCCCATTATGTAGGAATATACATCCTCACCCTTTATTGGTTTGTATCTCTCAAGGTGCTTTAAGTGGATGTAGTATCTATGTATAGCCAAACCTTTTCATAAAGGATGTGGTTAGGTTTTTGACCATTCAGAAATGACTTAGGTTTTGACTGACCATTTATATAGAGGCGTCACCTTTTAAACTATGAGAGAACCAATATATTTATTTAGTACTATTATTATTATTTTTAATGGTTCTCCTAGTGAATAATTGAAGGTGTGAATTGGGATCTTCATGACCGTTGACCTAGTGGAAGTGTAGAATTTCATTATTGTTGTTGGTCTCGTAGTCCTCCTTTGTCTACATTGGTTCATGCTTGTACTTAACCTTATTTTCCTTGGGCTTGCTTATCTTCTTTGGTTTATACTTCTCTTTAGTTTCATTGTGTTCATATTCCCAAAAGCTTTTGCCAGAAGTAGAATAATCCTTATCTTTTTCCTTTTGCTCTTCGAGAATATGTTTCTTATACAAGAATAATTGGTTCCTCGAAGTTTCTAGTTCAACCTCATAGTCTTCGAGAGAAGACTTGGGTATTGGAATCTTGGAGGAGCTATGTTTAAGCTTAAGCAGTTTCTTGTTTGATTATGTGGTATCAACTGAATCTAACACTTTGACTTTTTTTTACTCTGAGAGGCTATGAGACAAGGACTCCACTTTACCCTTATACAGAGTGTCGTAATGTTGGGTAAGAGACATTTTGGATTACAAAGATTTTACACTAATCCTAATGTATGTGTGTAAGTGTTATACACAACCAAATATAGAAGAAAACAAATAGGAGCAAATTGTGTGTTTTTGCATGGTATGTGAAGCAATTAATGGTGCTATACACTATGCGCATCGTGTGTGGAAATGCCAACCAAGATGATCACTAAATGAAAGCAAATATAAATTTACACTAAGCAAACGTTTTTTTAGACCCACCAAGGTCCCATCAAGCATGTCAAAAGATAATTGTACGTGAATTTTTGGTCCCATACAACCTCTGTCCACAACACAGTCCTCTTTTAAATGGGTCCACAACATTGGTTTGGATAAAAGAAGAGATTGTATTTGGGCTCGGCTAGATGTCTGAGACATTAACAGCTAGGTTGGATTGGATCTTGGGCGAGCATCTAACTCAAGCGAGTCATTTTGAATCGAGTTGAAATGGGTCTGATAGAAGAAAGAGGGAAGGTGACCCGGTTTAAAAGAAATCAAAATGGGGCCAATCGGCAATTTTCCAAAAATTAATTTCTTCGCACCAACTTTTCCAATTTTTTAAAAATATTAAACACAACATTTTCTAAAATGCCAGTTTTAGTGAGGCTGAACCGCGACCCTGTTTTTGTCATCTAAAGCAAAACACCAGTTTGTTGACAACATTCTTTCGATTGATAGCAAAATGTCAGTTTCCTTGGCCTTCGGTAATCTTTTTTTAAAAAAATTGATCTACTGGTTAAATGAATTCAGATACTTTAGGGAGAGATGGGACCGAGGAGATGGGACCGTTCAAATATATTATCTTATGGTTTTTCTACTTTGACTGTTTCTATTCTCTGGTCGATTAGGCGACTGAAGTATGGTTGAAAGTTGCTTGAGTTTAGGTGAGTGTTTTTTTAGTGATGATTATTTTATTTTAGTAGAAAAGTGTTATTATATTGTATGTACCTAATAGGATCATATAAGTGTATTATTAATTTTTCATTTGCTTTGCTCGTTGTATGTACTGTTTTATTATAGATTTCTATGAATAAACTTTCGTTGATATCGGCATGTTCATATTCATTACATATTGCATGTAACCTTATGATTTTTGGCAATAAATTATAGTTTATTCTATGAGAGATTTTGAATAAGATAACATCCTTTTCAATATTGAAAGAAACAATAATTGGATGAGGCATGAATCAAAACACTTTTCATCAAAGTCCATCTCAAAAGAAAATCAAGTATATGCACCAATAGCGAAGAGGCAAAAAAATAAAAAATAATATAAACAAAATAAAGAACAATGTTGCAAACAAGAACATATATCATGTCACCTCAATAAGAGACTAATTCCAATCTCTTTCACCGTGAAGAACTTTGTCCAACAACCGCTTCCAAACGTTAAAACATGTAGAAAACAATATCAACCATCCAATTGAAGAATTTTGTCAGGCATCTGCTTTCAAATATCAAAATATGTAGTATGGTCAACCCGTAAAAGTAACTTTATTATTAAGAGTTCACGTTGACTTCTATAATCTCTAAGCACTACATATCAAAATATGTCGTACACTCAACCCGTAAAACAATAGCTTTATTATTAAAATTTCATGCTGACTTCTCTAATCTGTAAGCAAAATATATGTATAAAAGATGTGTGTATGCCATTGTGAACCCATGATTTTTTTAGATATCAGGTCACTAGCCCTAAAATTTGTCACTGATTGGCTGACCTTACCCTTAAGTCAAGATCTTTAGGTCTTCACAATACAACCAATATACTCTATTGAATATATACACATACATATACATATATACACATACATACATATATACACACACACACACACACACACACATATATATATATATATATACAGAGAGAGAGAGAGTGGTAAATGCTTAAATCTCATCTATGCTCATATATACTCAAACATTTCTAACGTTTGATTGACATCATTATCAATAGAGATTTGAATTAAAAGTATCATTTTACTTTGCACTTAATATGACGTGCATTAAATGCTTTTCTCCCTTTATCTCTATAACCATTCATATTAAAGAACGAATGGTTGAGATGATAAAGCATATTTGAGCATCTACTAATATATATCTATATCTATATATAACCATCTCAATAATTAAATGATTGAGATGATAAAATGAATTTGAGCATGGATGGAGTGTGTGCATCAACTATGCTCTCTCTTAGAGACCCTAGTCTGTTGGCACACCGATCTATACTCAATTCTACTTTGTCATCTAAACTATTCAATTTTTAAGATGAACAATTGAGGTGATGAAGGAAAAATTATTTAATGTAGATGGTGCATTATATGAAAGTACAATGATACATTTAACTTTTAACTTTTAAATATGTATTGTTGATCATGTGAATCGAACATAGAAATGCTTTAGTGGATTTGGGCAAAGATGTGTATATGCATTTATGTATACACTTCTCAAGGACCACCGGCTAGGGTCTTAGGGTATATACTCTTGGAAGACCCAATTATTCCTATTTGATAAAATTTTCAAAATAATTTAACATTTCATGTTTGGTGTGATACCAAAACAAGAGAAGAGCCATTTAAAGTCACTTGTGTATGCTTTTGATGGGGTGCTACATTGGGGTTAGTGTTTGTTATTGAAGAGCTTGTTATATAGGCCAAAGGCCATAGTTATACTATGGTGTATGATAACCTGTGTATGCTCTTAGATAGGTGTTACGCTGGACTAGTGCAAGGTGAGTTAATGGGTCTTCATTGTTTTCTTTAGGAATTTGTTGTCCTTTGACACAAAAGGCAGTAAATAAGCCTAAAGGTTAGTGTAATTAGCTCCTTAAAGATATTTGTACATCAATATCTTTTTGCAAAAGCCAACATCTCCAAAAACTTGTGATTTCATTATATTAGGCTTATTCTCACTCTTTTGGAGAATATGACTTAGCTAAGAGATGAATTCATTAAGCCAGAAGGGTTCGATGGTGGCAACATCCTTAGCTGGCAAAAGAAGATATGTTTTCTCCTCACCTCTTTAAACATTATATATGTCCTCACAACACCCAGGAGGAGGAAGACGCTATCAAGCAAACTCATAAAAGGAAAAAGTGAGACAATGATGACTACATTTGTTTGGGCTATATCCTTATTGATATGTTGGATACTCTCCTTGACACCTACCTACCTACAACAAGTACAAAGGAACTATGAAACAAAGTGAAAGCAGGTTACATGGTTGAATACTCAAATAGTAAGAAATTTTTAGTTTCTTACTTTACTAATTATAAGATTATAAATAGCAGATCCATTATGAAATAGTTCTATGAAGTAAAACATATCTTAAATAGTTTCAAGCAGTATAATATGAACATAGATGATACCATTACCTTATCCTCCATTATAGAGAAATTTTTCCTCAAGATTTCAAAAGTCCTCCTAAATACAAGAAGGAAGATATATTTCAAGCGATTACGAAATCATCTTAAGCTTGAAAAAGATTGTCGAAAACAAGATGATTCTAGTTATTTAATCAATGAAGAAAAGTCTATGTTATGGATGAAGTTACGTCCATGATACTCTCAAAAGGTAAATACCGATATTCTGTTAAATCTCAAACACAATGGAAAAGTCACAAAAATGCAAAAAAGAAAGAAAAATGCTATTGTACTGGAAAATCCAGATATTATAAGAGTGAGTGCCAACATTATAAAATGTTAGTAAAAGAAAATAGTTCACACCTTTAAGATCACCTTATGGTGATTATATCCAAAGTGTACTTAGTTAGAGACATTGGGTTATGGTGTGTTGACTTTGAAGCAACTTGCCATGTATACAAAACCAAAAGTCTCTTAAGGTCCATAGTTGAAGAAGACGAATCCATATTATATATGTGCAATGCTTCAACAATTCAAGTTAAAGGCAAGGGATCTGTATAACTCAAGTTTATGTTGAGCAAAGTTCTTGTTGTAAGATAAATTGAATTCTTTGCCATCAAATGCATCAGATGAAGAATCAATGAGTTTGTAACCAATGAAACTGTTGGTTCAACGAGTGCTTCATTTCAACTGAGTTGCCAAGCAACTAATATGGTTTTAGTTTATGTTGAATCGGTGGACCTGATATAGTTGATGATACAAAGTCGACTGTTGGATTCTCTACCCATATAACATCAAGTATTGATAAAGGATCAACAAAACATAATGAAGAATCTGATATCGATGAATCTATTGACGTTTTTGTATTGGTTCCTGACTACTTTTCAAAAATAGATAAAGACATCGATCCTTTAGAGATAGACAATAAAAAACTGGTCATCAATGACTGTGATTGTGAATCAGTCATTGATGATAGTGGAGCCTCAGTGGAAGCCGATGATAGTGAAGAGTTCCCCATCAATTCCCCAAAATTATTTATAGTGACCTACAACCAATAGGTGAGTCTCCTACTTTTACAAATATAAGCAATATTGATGGCATTGAATCAATCAATTTTCATGCCGTCACACTGTAAGCTACCAATCAGGATGGTTACTTGAGTCAGCTCAAGGGGCGACATTGCAAGTCAAGGGTGGTTGCCATTACCAACCTATTCCATACTCAACCATTTCACAAAATGGTTTGGCCTACTATATGGATTCATTGGCTTATGGAGTGACCGCCTTCCACTATTCAGCAAGATATTCAAGCTAACTAACTCAGGAGGCAACCACTTCACACCATTACATAGCTGGTTGCCCATACCTACTTGCTTGGGGGGAAATTGCCTCATATAATGGTCTCGACTGTTACTTATATCTATCAACACTTACTTAACAAGTAAGCGGCTTGGTCAATGGTCTATCTTATTTGATGAACTCGGTGAAAACTTAATCAACAATTATGTTATTATAGTTAGCCTAAGCATATACCATTGGATACAATAGTGATAAAATAGACAATATGTTAATCTATCCAACTAATCAAGTTTACAATAAAGGAGGTACTTTTATTATCGGTTGGCTATTAGGGCCTCACCATAAACATATGAGTGGGCTTGTGATAACTACACTCATGATGACATCAATAGATCAATAAGATGTAATTTATTGAAGATGCTCTTGATAACTACACTAATGATAACATCGATGGATCGAGAAGATATAATTTATTGAAGGCTCTGCATCTTGGGACGACTACAACAACAATAACATGTTTGACAATGACCCTACAATGTTGATGGTGAAGCTTATCAAGCCACTTATCACTCATCTAGGGATGACTGACTACTCGGGAGACTCCAACAATCAAACACGTGTAGATCTAAGTATTCAAATTGCTCACCAAGAAGTGGCAATGGGTGAGCGAATCAACCTGATACTCAAGTAACAAAGCTCTATTACTTCTTATACCATGGGAGCAGATAAGGGTAAGGTCCTTACTATAAGGCGTTGAGTCCTTATTGTAAGCGCACACGAAGCGAGTAAGATAAGTACCCATCCTTGCTCATGTTCCATAGAGAGTGACCTTTCTTTATTGCACTTTGGATGATGTGAGAGAGCTTTTCAATAGCGAGAAAAATCTTCTAGTGATAAGCAGGCTTGTCCAATTCCTCTACTTGGAGATGTGAAAATAGAGAGAAAGGAATAACATTCACACTATAGAGGAATTCACTACAAATGCAGTAGAATATCACACTAGAAACCTAACTCAGCAACTATAAGGCATGGTAGCTAGTTGCAGAAAAACTCAATGCTGCTTTTGTGCTAAACAAGTAATTATGAACACTTCAATGGCAACCAAATGACTCTATGTAACTGTAACATCTTCACGACTAAAGAATTTCCTTAACACGAAGCCAACATTTTGAGAATTGAAGATCTAGTGGATCTTACCTTCCCAATATTGAGGCCAACCCCAAGGCCTATTGGACCAACTAGTAGGTGGCTCTTTGGTTACTTTTAATCTCTTATAGTAACTCAAGATGTTGTAGTTGACTAACCTTGTACTTAGTTGAGTAAAAAAAAAATGGGGGTCTCAACAATGATGCCAATATCTTAGCTCTAATAAATGAATACTTATTTAACTTTTGACTTTATATTAGTGTATACAACCTTCACCCTTGATATGAATACCTCAACTAAAGTTTGTAAGGAAGAAATATGTTATTGCCAAAAATTTAAAAAGGATTCAAGGAGCTACTTCTAAAGTTAATTGTCTACCTTCTCATATAGGCACTTGCAAAAAATGTTAGGAGGCACTATGAAAAGTATCAAATTAGCCCTGCCTCCCAACATTAAGAATAGGATTTATAGCCTACTATCCTTTGAGTTACAATGGATGGAGAAGAATCTAGAATCAACCCACCATCCACTATAAAAAGAGGTGTCAATCCATCTTGAAGATTTATCAATCATCATATATCATCTTGTTGGTTCTCCATTGCTTTCTCTTTGTGCATTTCGTCTTTTTAGATCGAGTTGCATAATCAAACCCACAACAATCAGGAATTTTTCTCAAGTTACAAAATTCATTAAAAATCTAGTTTTAGATTGTACTTGAAAAATTTGTCTCATCTATTTATCTATAGATCAAGAAACTCGAATCCGAGTTTGGACAACGGAGATATAAAGAAAACAATTTGACCTTATTAGAAAGGGTCTCTGCATTTTGCCTAAATGTAGTGAATAATTTTCAAAAAGGGTCTCTGCATTTTGAATATGGACGGATGCAGGGGGTAAGGAAGCTAGTCCTAGATAATAAGATTTGTATTAGTTCTTTAAATATCATAACATTATCCGATAAGCTAATAGAGGTGGTAGATACTATGATTCGGAGAAGGATTCATATTTTATGTTTACAAGAGAAAAAATGGATTGAAGAAAAAGCAAAGGAGATAGAGGATACATGTTTTAAATTATGGTACTCAGGTAAAGAAAAGGCTCGAAACGGAGTTGGTATTATCATAAATGAAGATTTAAAGGATAGTGTAGTAGACATACAATGATATGGTGACCAAATTATGACATTGAAATTAGTGTTAGGAGCAAAGGTTTTGAATATAGTTTGTGCTTACGCACCCCAAGTAGGACTAGAAGATAGTATAAAGACAAATTTTTGGGAAGAGTTAGATAAGGTGATTGAAAAGATTCTACAAAGGGAGATGATTTGTTTAGGAGGAGACTTAAATGGACATGTCGGTAAAGAGGCATTAGGATATCAAGGGATTCATGGAAACTTTGGTTTTGGAGATATAAATGAGGAAGGTAGGGAGATTTTAAATTTTGCTATGGCATTTGATCTCTTTATAGTCAATACAATCTTCAAAAAATGAGATGAATATTTAATTACTTATAAGAGTGGTTTATTACAAACACAAATTGATTACTTTATTTGTAGAAAAAAAGATAGAGCGTGTTGTAAAGATTGCAAGGTAATTCCAAGAGAAAGCTTAACCACCCAACATTGACTTTTAGTTATGGATTTATACATAAAAAAAAATGGACAAAGAAGAAAAGAGTGCATCGAGCTATTTGGACTAAATGGTGGAACCTTAAAAGCGAGAAAGAAGATATATTTAAATAGCTTCAAGGAGATGTTTGGAATTATGTTGGTACACCCTATGATATGTGGAACAATATGGCTATACATATTAGGAAAGTGGCGAAAGATGTTTTAGGTGTATCTAAGAGAGGTATACCGATACGAAAAGAAGCTTGGTGGTGGAGTGAAGTAGTGCAAAATAAAATCAAGGTAAAGAGGGCATGTTACAAATTACATTATGCTAAGAAAACTAGTGAAACTTTAGAGGCTTATAAGAAAGCAAAGAAGGAAGCGAAAAAGGCTGTAAGTAAAGCAAAAGCTAAAATTAGAGAGGATTTATATAAAAAACTCAATTCAAAAGAGGGTGAAAGAGATATTTTTAGGATAGCTAGGGCTAAAGATAAGAAAACTAAAGATCTTAATTATGTTAGATGCATCAAAGACGAGGATGAAAAAATTCTAGTGGCAAATGATGATATAAGAAATAGATGGAAAAACTATTTTTGTAAGCTTTTTAATGAAAATAAAGATGTTAGTATTAGCTTAGAAGAGTTAGCCAAATTAAAAAAGTATATAGACCATAATTTCTACTGACGTATTCAAAAGAATGATGTCAAAGAGACTCTTAAACATATGAAGGGTGGTAAATCGGTAGGACCAGATAATATTCCTATAGAAGTTTGGAAAATACTAGGAGAAAAAGGAATCACTTGGCTCTCAAGACTATTTAATGAAATATGAAAAAACCAAATGATGCCCCAGGAATGGAGAGCAAGTACACTTATACCCATATATAAGAACAACTAAGACATTAAAAATTGTGCGAATTATCGAAGTATCAAGTTAATGAGCTATACTATGAAATTGTGGGAAAGAATTATCGAACGTAGATTAAGACATGTATTAAGTACAATAGAGAACCAATTTGGATTCATGCCAGGTAGATCTACTGTTGAATCGATTCACTTTTTGAGACGTCTTATGGAATATTTTAGGGTAAAAAAGAAATACCTTCACATGATATTTATTAATCTAGAAAAAACTTATGATAGGGTACCGATGGAGGTTCTTTGGAGAACTTTGGTAAAAAGAGGTATCCCATTGACATACATTAACCTTATTAGAGGCATGTATGATGGTGCAAAAACATGTGTGAGGACTCACGAAGGAATGACAGACTTCTTTGAAGTTAATATTGGGTTACATTAAGGATCAACTTTAAGTCCATATTTATTTATAATGGTGATTAATGAGTTAACAAAATATATTCAAGATGAAGTACCTTGGTGTATGTTATTTGTAGATGACATTGTATTAGTGGAGGAGTCTAAGGAAAAAGTTAATAGAAAATTGGAACTATGGAGAGAAACATTAGAAAGCAAAGGCCTCCAACTTAGTAGAACAAAGACAAAATATATGGAATGTAAGTTTGATAATTTGGTTACCTCAGAGGACATAGAAATTAAAATTGACACACATTGCATCCCCCAAAAGGAAAGTTTTAAATACCTAGGGTCAATTTTTCAGAGTGATGAAAGAATTGATGGAGATGTTATGCATAGAATTAATGTTGGTTAGTTAAAATGGAGAGGAGCATAAGGTATTCTTTGTGATAAGAAGATACCATTAAAGTTAAAAGGTAAATATTATAGAGTAGCAATTAGGCCTGCCATGTTTTATGGTTCTAAGTGTTGGGCAGTTAATCATCAACATGTACAAAAGATGTCTGTGATAGAAATGAAGATGTTGAGATGGATGAGTGGTCATATAAGAAAAGACCGTATACATAATAAGGTTATTAGAAACAAATTAAGAGTGACGCCAATAGAGGATAAAATGAGAGAATATCGTTTAAGATGGTTTGAATATATAGAAAGAAGATTAAAAGAACCTATAAGAAGGTATGAAAAACTAAATTTGGAAAATATTAAAAGAGGTAGAGGACGACCACAAAAGTGTTGGAAAGAAACAATAAAGAAGGATGTAGCTTATTATGAGTTAACTGCTAACATGGCACATGATAGGGATCCGTGAAAACAAAAAATCCATGTAGCCGACCCTGTTTAGTATGGGAAAAGGCTTAGTTGTTGTTGTTGTAGAAACATATGGGGTCTCTATGAGTTGAGCTTCTTGAGAAAAAGCCATAATGCATTTGTTCTTATCAAAAACGATCGATTTTTTTTTCTCCAAAAAGTACTCTTTGCCCTCTTTTCGAGAAATCAAGAATCATGACAATTGGAGCTCGAACGAGAGTTATAGTAAAACAAGTCGACCCTAGAACTAGGTTGCTGACCGATCATTGCATTCAATTCTAAATATAATTGGTCAATTTTTGGTTGTTACATATTGCTATAAGTTTAGTTTTCAACGCGACAAAAATTATATCATATGTATCGAAAGAGGTACAGCCAAAATTGTGCATCCCTCTCAAGTCGTTCGTAACCGACCCAAATTCCTTCCCGATTACCCGAATGTAGGTCATTTCCAAGGTTTTGACCCCAATCGGATAAGAACCTCTATAAAAACATGAGAAAGCTTGGAAGAGCTCTAGGATGCTCGGAAAGTGCTTCAAAAATCCCATTGAACCTCTTTCAATACGAGTCTTTACCGATGTATGCTCAGTCGGATTCCCAAAGGCTCCAGTTCGCCTGATCCTCTCGAAGAACAGACATTAGGTGTTTAATGTTATACCTCAAACCCAATCCAGTCGCAACAGCAAGATCTTTGTGTTATTTCAAAGTAGCCTATTTCGACGACAAGGGGCTCATAAATCATCAGCTTTTATAGTGCCTCCTAATAATTCCTCCCTACATGTGCCTATACGAGAAAGTGGATAAAATTTTGAAAATGGCCCGTTGACTCCCTTCTCAATCTTTGGAGATAAATATGATTCTATTTTATTTCGAAGCCCTGTTCCATTGGTAGCATTAGCGATACTCCTCATCAAGCTCGTCAAATTATTGCGCACTCTTAATTTCTATTCAACATATTGGACGTCAAGATTGCTATCTTGGCGGACTTTTATGCCATGCTCAAAACAAGAAATCTTTTCATACATAAAGAATAAGGTTCATGAGAAACTACGACAGTGGAAGCATACCTCTTTACTCGATGGCCTGTTTCAAGCTTGATTATCTCCATCGGACTTTTATGCAATTTTGGTGGAAACAGCAGCCGGGAGAGCAAAAATATCATTGGACGTTGGTAACACTATCCATGTCTGTTAGGATCCATGGATTCCTGGAGTTCTATTGTTCAAAATTACAAACAATCAACTTCAGTTGGAGGCTTCTTCAATGGTGAGTCAATTAATGACATGGTAATGTTGAAAGGATTCGTTCAATCTTTCCCGCAGAAGTTGCAGCAAACATCTCACCAATTCAACCTTCAGGGAATGAAGACAGTATTGTATGAGTGCCTTCCTCATCCAAGTGGTATTTGGTTTCTTCAGATTATCGTACGGGGTTCGGCTTATTGCACGCCGATCAGTCATTGGCAAATCATTGCTCACGACAGAAGTTTATCTGGCGCACTATTTGGAAACTGAGAGTACCATCCAAGCTGTGGATCTTGATATGAAAGTTGCAACACGATGGTGTGCCGGTAAGAGCCCGACTGCAAAATCGCATTCACTCCATTGATATTACTTGCCTCAGGTGTCATTATCAACCGGAAACTACATTGCGTTGCTTTTTACAATGCTCGATTGCTTAAGATGTGCGGCAGGGCATAGACCCTCTATTGCCTCAACAGAGTTCCTCTTGAACAAGTTTTCACGAGTGGTGGTATTCTCTGGTTTATTCTCTAAAAGGTAGGTGCGGTTGGCAAGACCCAATGGGCCTATCTGCCTTCACATTGTGGAGGCTATGGTGCTCGTAGAACCAACAAGTTTTTCATGGCATCAGAGAGGAGCCAGAATCCGTTAGCATTTTAGCAAAGAAGCTAGCATGTACTCAACTGGTTGGTTGGATTGAAGATTGGAATTATTGCTCACATGTACTCATGCCCATCCTTTTTCTCATGCTTGCTCAGCATGCAAAAAACTGGTAGGCTTTCATCCATCCCAGTATTATTCTCGCCAAAGCACACTTAGCTTCGCGGAGTTCTTATGGGATCCGGTGCTGGTACCATGGGAACTGGTGCATTAGTTCTGATCTGTTCGCACGCAAAGCAAAACTCTTTGGCCTAGCAAGCTACACTGAGATTTGGTTTACGCTGATTTGCAAGAACCAAAATCCAAACATTCAGTATGGTAATTGAGGCTTGTTCCTGATATAGCCAACTCCCCAGGTCTAAGTTGATGTACTTGGGCAAAAGAACTCCCCACCAAGGTTGCAGAATCTTGACAGACTGCACCACACAACAATGGTAGCCTGCTTCATCCTCACCAATTCATCGGGGAATGTCCTCATCAGCAAATCATTGTTGATCAAAGGATCCATCAATCTCAGCATTTCTAGTTACCAACACGGTGGAATCAATTGGCATGATGAAACATCATGATCGATCAGTGAAGCAAACACCTTCTCTTCTGACACTAATAAGCTAGACAGAGGATATAGTATTTCACATTAAAAAATAAAGAAATTTTATATATCTAAGATAATTAAATACATTATTATGAATAGCAAGAATAACATCTAATCTTTAAGAAACTTAACTATTTAGGAAAAGGTAGTCTTGATTTACAAGAAATATGAAATCTTCATAATTTATAAAAAAGGTGGTCTTTATTTGCGACAGATTGAAGTTCAAATGAAGATAACAGGCTAGTCTGAAGTTTGTGAAACAGTGTGCAGGCAACGAATTCCAAAACCAAGCCTACTCACACACTGTGTTGATCCGCTATGTGGATTCTTTCTTTGCCGTTGGCATATTGGCCTGTTATTACTAAGGGAATATTGAAAAGAAAAAAATCAGTGCTTGCAGTATTCGAAAAGTAAGTACCATAAAATCTAATTTCAATGGGAGTTACAGTTCACTGCAATGCACAATAGGACGATATGTGAAATATGCGTACGGAGTGCAAACTAAACTGTATTCAGAAGCAGCTAAAGATTACTCATGAAGTTCCAAAATGTTAGTGGAAGTGAGCCTTCATGGTGAGTTAACAATTTCAAGAAAAACTAGATTCAAACCTCGGTTTTTCATGGTTAACAATCCCTAGGTTTATGGTTAAGATAGTTATGTCACGGTGAAACCAAGGAACCATACAACTTTTTTCGTACTAGATGGGGTCGGCTACATGGATTCTTTGTTTCCTCGTAGCCTTATGTGTCATACTAGCAGTTAACTCAACATTGAACTAGATCATTCTTTATTGCAGGTCTAATTACTGCTTTATAATATTTACCTTTCAATCTTAATGGTACGTATGATTTTCCTAGTCCAAACATTGATGGCATTTATATACCAACAGTTTGACTGAAATGAATTTCTTGCAACATTGTTAAAAATAAAAGGTATGAGATATTCATATCCTCAATACTAATGAATCTTAAACCTTCAGTTTACACAGCCACACAGCAGAAATGAAGATGATACTAAGCCTTTCAGGGAAGAATAGTACGTGCCGGCCCAGATGTCTGCAACATATATGAACTAGTTCCATCATATAAATTTCCTTTTCTATGAAGTCAAACAATTTTCAGATATTCTTGCTTCTTTGAAGGGAAATGTGGCGTAGCCCATATAAATCACCACAAATTTCATTGGCGACTTGCAGAAGCAATGACTTGAAGACGAATTGCATCCTCCACCCCTGCACCAGCCCTGCTCATGTCATGGTTGATCAGCGATCTGAGCGACAATGCCGAGGACAGCTTCTGTCTCCCACCAAGTGGGCAACAATATCAGTGCACTACTACCATGAGATCAAACCACCCAACCACAAAGGGATCTCCACTGCGCTGGGTTCTCTTTAAGCTCAACAGGCAGCCCCAGCGCAAAAGATGAAATTAGTGGGGGAAGAGGAAGGCACTAAAAAGGAGTCCCGAGAGCTTCTTGGCAAACGTATTGCTTACTAATAACAACACTGAAAGCAAGCAGTGGAACCAACTCGACTCATCTCCACCGTGTCGACTTAGTCTAGCAATCATTTGAAGGCCCAATACCACATCAATGAGACTTCAGCAGAATAACCTATCTATTTTACATGATACTCCTGTTACAGCCGATAAAAGTATATCCGATCACCAATACATTTCCATCCACATTTCATCGGCTAAATTGCTTAACCAGGATGATTCATCTTAGAGTTAACCATTCATTTCATGTTAGTAGTCGATTGATCATTTCAAGTAAATGTGTGTGTGTGTGTGTGCAAATGATATGTCATAATAGAGACATGCATGCGACATGATTTTTAGAGTATTATACACGAAACATGCAACTCTCTCTCTGGCAAACATCTATAGGCTCAATTCAACCTACCTCTAACCAAATAGGGCATTTTTATCTGAATCCAACAACATTTTGATCCCAGTTTTGGGGATGGTTTATCACAGTGGAGCGAAGGAAAGGATACAAAAACAAAAGGGAATTCTATAAGTTATGCCCTTTCCCATTTGGGTCCCTAAGTCCCATAAAGTGAAGACACGCGTATTCCTGGTCTCAATCAAGACAAGTGAAAACAGACAAACCACTGACCACATGAACCAATTCCATCTGTTCGGTGCCAATTCCAATCGTCTCCAAGTCATCAACTTCCCTGCAAATCACTGTACGTGCATCCCCAACCATTGAAAAGATTAAAAAAGATGAAACAAAGTCAGCTAAGAGAGAAACAGAATTCCCATCGCTCATGAATCCCATTCATTTGAGTTGGCTGAAAGAGAAAGAGAGAGAGAGAGAAGGGAGGAACAGAATCCAATTCCGATGCTAAATATCACCTCGATGATCCTGATAATTAGACAGAAAAGAGAAACCCCCAAGAAATGGAAGGCAAAAGGAAGAAGAAAGGGAACGAAGAACACCATCCAAAATGTGCCACCAATTTGGCATCCATGGCGTTCGTTCTCGTTCCCCAAATCGAAATTTTTAACAAGAAAACGAAGAAGAAGCAACCAACAATCCCAAATCCATTCGTCCCCATCAGCAATCCAGGAAAACGGAATCGCAAATCGCAAATCGCCAAAGTGAAGGGAGAATGACGAGCTTGCGGTTTTATACCGTTCTCTCCACCGATTCGGAGGCGGTTCTCACCGTTGCTGGTGTGGAAGCGGAAGAATTCCTTACTGTTGTGGCCGCCGTGGAGTCGGAAGGATTCCGGGCGATGGGAGAGAGCTGAAAAGTGGAGGAGGAGGAGGCGTAACTCTCTGCTGCCGAGTGATGAAAGGGTGGGAGAGGAGCATGCCGGCGGTCCACCGCTGCGTAGGATCCGTTTGTAGGCACCGGAGAATGAAGTCGCGGAGCTCAGCCGAGGCTTCCGGCGGTGCCTCGGGAGGCGGTGAGCAACATATGGCGTTCATGAGCGTCGCCCAGTCGGTCTGCCGCACCGCTATCGGAAACCTCCCCAGATAGCATTCGAGAATGCTGAGTCCCAAGCTCCAAATATCTCCGGCGGAGCCGTTGTAGTTCCCCTCGTTCAGGTCCGTGTTGATGCGTTCGGGGCTCATGTAGGCAAAGGTTCCGACGGACGACCGGCAGGGGTCCATCGTCTGCGCGAGGATCCGGCTGACGCCGAAGTCGGCGATCTTGGCACAACCGCGGCGACCGTTGATCAAGAGATTGGCCGGCTTGATGTCGCGATGGACGATCCGATTCCTATGGAGGTAGTTGAGGCCTTCCAAGATTTGGCGGGAGAAGACGGCGAGCTCGGCCTCGCCGAACCGCTTTCCTTCAAGGGATCCGCCGTCCATATACTCGAGCAAGACCTGGATCTCGCCGCCGTTGTCGAACATGCCGATGCAGCGAACCAGGTGCGGCGAGCTGGTCCGGCAGAGGATCTCGATTTCTCGGCAGATCTGACGGCGGAAAGTCTCCTCATGGTTGCCATAGATAACCTTAAGGGCGTAGAACGCATTCGTGGGAGCGTGACGAACCAAGTAGACCTTGCCACCGTTGCCGCAGCCGATTAGCCGCACCTTCTGCAGGTCGGAGAAGGCGATCGGGGCCGACGACGCCGTCGGTGGGAGAGGGAGGGGCCTTGCTAGGGAGATGTCACGATCCGGAAGGGGAATAGGTGCGACGGCGAGGTTCGGCCTTCTCCGCGAGAGGCTGCGGTTAACGTTTCCACCGCCGATGCTGCCGCCGGTGAGATTCATCCCAGCCGCCGGAATCTTCGGATGTGATGGGGTCTGACCCCTTTTTCTCTCTCAATCACACCCACAACAATAAGAACCTCGATTTCTTCCTTTTTCTGTGGAAGGTGACGGTGGTAGTGTGGCTTTTCTTTCCTTCTTCCTTTGATCGATCTTCTTCGTAGAAGGGACAAGAATGACTAAGAATTTGAAAGAGAAGAAGAAGAGAAAACAAAGAGAAGAAGGCTTCTGATCAAGAGGTGTTGTTTCATCGAAGGAATGGAGAGAGAGACTGTTCTCCTTTTCACCTTCTCTCTCTCCTCCCTTTTCTTCTGTTTGTTTCTCGTCTGCCGCAATCATGAAGAAAAACCCGTTAAACGCATAGAAGGCGAAAACTGCATATACATGAATACATATAATATATATATATATATATATAAGAGAGACGAGTGTTCTTCACAAAGGTTCGAGGAGTGTAGTTCTATGCGAAGAATGATGTGTTTGAGACAGAGAGAGTGAGAAAGAGAACTCTTATTTACAATGGTCTGGAAAATTGTCTGCAAAGCGTGATGAGAGAGAGAGAGAGAGAGAGAGAGAGAGAGAGAGAGAGAGATTGGATTGTGGGGTGGGGTGGGGTGGGTATTGGGAGTGAAGTGAGTAAATAAATGACTCCCAAAAGCCTTCTTCAACCAGAAAATTACCCATTTTGAAATCTGATACCTTTCTTTCCAATAATATCACGTCTTAATTACTACACCGTTATACTTACTCTCTCTCTCTAAAATCTTTTAGCCAAGTTTAAGGGAAAGCGAGTTAACTCCGTGGAGAACGGGTTCTTTTAGGAAAACATGATTGATATGCTTGGACTGGGGTCAAGTGTTTTTCCCGGAACGTCCCCACCCACCATATTTGTCATATTGTCCGTCTTCTTTGGGGCCAACAGCCACTTGCAAACATCAAAATATGTTGTAGCCTTAACCAGTAAAATAAGAACTTTTAGTATTAAAATTTCCACTTGAATATTTTATATATATGTGTGTCGATCGGTGGGGGGGAGAGAGGTCTTTAAAACGATGGCATCTCATGTTCGATTTGATACCCAAGAGAAGAGCTGTTCAAAGGTCCATGTTGATGCTCTTCAAAGGGCCATGTTGATGCTCTTCAAAGGGCTAAAAAATTGGTTGTGTCCGTTGCTGAAGAGCCTACCACATAGGGCAGAGTCTAAGGATATATAATGAGATCATGCACATTCAACGGGCATAAAGTTCCAGAGACAAGAAGTCTTTTAGCATGTTAGTATGGTTTGAAAAGCCATGCTTTTTCACAAGTACCATTGATTGCAACACCTTGAAAAATAATTATCTTTGTCTGTGGTAATGTCTTTTGATAGAAAATGGATGGTATTATGGTTATTATGAATAATGATCCTAAGTCAACAATGTACATGTGAATGTCGTCTCTTGATACCTTTACAATCTTCCGCGTAGATTATGTTTCTATACTCTTGTTATTTAACCAACTCCTTTTCTTCCTTAAATTCTTTAAGTAACTTAAAGCATTGCGATAGGAACCTTTATGCTTTCCACGTTCATGGGTCAAACACATGACTAAATAAGAAAGAATGTAAAACTGCCAGTAGTTGAGGCACCCTTCTTTTAACTTTTGGAAAAATCAACATTTCAGCAATACATGGTTTCTAAAAACATAATTGCTAGAAAGCATAAACATTATCATTAGCAACATAGACTTTTTAGGGCACATTTGCATTATAGTGCAATTTAGAGATGTACAAAATTCTTCAACAGCTTTATTGATTAACACCAAAAAGACATTGAACCTCAACCTCATTTTCTAGAAAAACTACTACAAGCCTCAACTTGCCAACATGGGAACTTCAATTGTTCAAAGCCCAACAAAAACCTTGTACTTTGGGTACCTCTTCTTTGCCTCCTTTCCACTTCCTTCCGCTCACTTTTCCCTCTAAAGACCAGGGAATTAACAGTCTATCAATTGTATGCATTAATACTTAGTAATTCTCGATCTTAAGAGAATGTTCCAAATCTCCTCTCATCCATTTTGTTCATCACCTCTTACTTTTAACAAAACTTCAGGAACATTCAAACACAAATGTCACTGCTATCAAAATAAGAAAGTTGCCATTCCATCCACACCACCATGAACGGATACATCAAGGAGTTTCCCTACCACTAAAGATGTTGTTAGTGCTTTTTGAGATGTAGCCCTAAATGCCACTGGGCGCAACCTGACTGAGAACCAAACGAAGCATAGAGGAAGCTTGAATTCTTTGTAAGAATGAGATAATCAAGCCCTAGAACCCTGATAAAAACACATTACAATTTTGTAGGGTTGGTTGAGGCTTCCAAGACAACATTTACCTGACAAAATGTCATTTAAGTGTAGCTAGAAATTGACTCGACAAATTCACTGGTCAAATCTAACATGATGAACATTAACAGTAGTCAACTGCAGACATTACTCTCATAACATCCAATCTACGATTACAGCTAGATGCATCAGGACAAACATAACACCGCGGATTGGAAATCTGAACTACCAAAAGGGAAAGCGAGAGCATCCACTTAAAAACAAATATTTTGATCTCCCACGTGAAAACAAATATCACATGTGAAATAAATAGTACCAATTACTAAATGCCTACAGGCAGCACATTTGATTTAAAAATGGACATCAATAACAACCATATCTAATTGACAGAATCCGTTAAACCAAAAGGCCATGACCTGTATTTTATCAACAGTTCCTTGCCATACATATTCGAAGATATCCAAGAAAATGGCGCTCTATAACTGTGACGCAGATCAAATCTAGCAGCATAATATCATTTTACTGACGAATATGCAACAAATGCCACCAATGCTACCATTCGGTGGCTAACGACGAAGCTAAATAGTCATCATCATGCTAAAGCAAACAACCAAAGAACGAATAGAGGAATCTATCGGAAAATGAAAACCCCACCACCATATTATTCCACCAAAATGTACGCATCCTTAACTACTTCATGAGGATTGGAATTGATTCGACTCTATAGAAGGACACACGCAGTGAGACTCCGCGCGCGCGCGCACAGACACAGACACACACACAGAGATGTTAAACTCCGAATCCTTCTTTCCTGATCCACTGGGAGAGCGAGAGGGGCGTGAAACGAAGAAAGGAAAGGGGAACGGAAGAGAAACGAGGACGAGCAATAAGGCTTATTGCCGTGACATTGTTAGGGTTTTGATCGGACGGCAGAAAACACACACTGCTGCTGGGCGTAAGCGGATCCAGTTCTAAACTCGGGTTTCACGCGTACCGAATCCAATATAATTGGAACTAGCCTGATTGAGTGATTGGACCTGGTTGACTGGGCCCAGACTCGAACCAAATTTGCTGTTTCAATACTTAAAGCAAACAAGTAGTGTGGGGACCAACGGGTGGGGAGCAAAACCGGGGATGTTTTAAGTAACCTATTAAACTGACCGATCCGATTGAACCAAACCAGATCAGTGGCTTGGTTGATCCATTTGCTTTGTCGTTTGGTTTTGTTCCAAGTAGTGACGCTTAAAGAAACTTTAATATCTGAACCGTTCCGTCAAGTGGTTAAAATTTAAATTCAAAAGTAAAAAAGTATTCAAGTACTTTTTTTTATAGATGTACTTAGAAATTTTGACTTTTTGACTTAATATTTCAAAGTGTGGATGAAATGTATATTTAAGTAAGAATGAGTGCGTGGATGACTAACCTCTGTGTATATAGAGAGATAAAAAGAATAAAAATTGCTAGGCTCATATTCATGTTAAACTCTTTTTAACAATTTGGGCAATCCGATCGAATGTTTAAGATTTAAAAACAAAAAATACAAAATACAAAATTTTGAAAAAAATACTTTTATTTTTTCATTTTTGAATTTGAACTATTTGATCAAATAAATAGATGGCCAAGGTTGTCAATGATAGTCTACGGAGAGTCTAGCAACTCTGATTCTCTCTCTCTTCTCTCTCTCTCTCTCTCTCTCTCTCTCTCTCTCTCTCTCTCTCTCTCTCTCTCTCTCTCCATATATATATATATATATATTATGAGAGAGAGAGAGAGAGAGAGAGACCAGCTCTCATCTTCCATCTTTGGTCTTTGCCTTATTTCATTCCATTAGTAGTTGAATCCACGTTAACCTTAACACGCACGATAAATCTGCATATTACAAACGCATCTTTCAAAAAAGCAAGTCTTGTTAATAGCAAGAATCAAGCATATTTACATTAATGCTTTGTTTGGTGTTCATAATTTCTTATTCTTTCTTTTTCCTTAGGGCCTTTGAGTTTGAATGAGTAAGATTTGCATATTTTGGTGTGTATTTGTTGCTAATGATGAATTTATTTAGGTTGTTGATCATGTATGATTACGGTAGAAAGCGATCAATTTGATGAAAAGTTCAATTTTGATAGCATATTAAAATGTAATGAATACACCTAGAGTGTTAGCTCAATGGCAGGGCGCTCTAACACCCCGCTGCTACTGGTAGGGAGTTCGATTCTCAGGAGGTGTGGCTGCTTTTGCGATCTCCGCTTGCAACCAAAACAAAAAATTGTAAAGAGCGGTGGTACACGCCTAACATAACTGGAACCACGGATTCGGCTTAGTTATTGTATTGGTTTGTTTTGGTTCTCCAAAAGTTGCTAACAAGATTAATTTGGTTCTGGTTCGAGGTTGAGTTTAGAACTAAAACAAATCAAACCCACTGTGGGTAGACTTTTGTGGATGGTATTCAGAACTTGGGTTTTGATCCAAATTTCCTTTCATCAACGATACCGGATCCACGTTAAGTCGAACTTTGCAAGTCTGATCTGAATAAAGACTCGGGTTTGAGTCAAACCAAATCCATTAGAAGGTATTTAATTACGAGGCTGGGACTATAGTACTTGAAATATAGTTCTAGTTCGAATGGGCCATTAACAGCTACATGTGAAGAATCTGAAAAATGTTATATAGTGCTAAAAGATCGCCTATCGTTGGACTGGTGTAATACAACAGCATTTTTTAAAAAGCAGAACCGGAAACACCACTATTTGTGCTGTTAAAATAATCTCATATTTCACTTCTTTCCAACAATTTTCCTTTTTGCCACAAACCCCTAATTATTGAACTCGTGACTTTCATCTAATGAGTTGACGCCATATCCACGTCCTCTTTGTACTTTCAACATTTTCTTTTCTTATTTCAACATATTCACCGTAAAAAAATTCTCACACCTTAGTACCTTACCGATGGAGCCCATCCACCAATGTTTTCAAATGTCAAAATACCTTAACTGCGTCTCTCATTTGAGATTCTATCGATTCTCCACCAACTTTTCTCAAGTTACCTCATTAAGCATCAAGTATAGTCGCAAATCCACACCACCATCTTCATTTCTTCCAGGGCCATTATCAACCCATGAGATTGCCAAACATTAGAATCACATGGAGTTGCTGCATCACACAGATCAAACTATCAGAAGCCTACAACCATTTAACCTTAAGATTTGCACCACATCCAAAGATGACCTTTTCAATCTTCAGTTGGACTGTATTACAAACTTCACCTGGGCCAGAACATGTCATGAACCTAGATCCACAAAGAGAGAGAGAGAGAGAGAGAGAGAGAGAGAGAGAGAGAGAGAGAGAGTCCAAACACAGCTGTAATTCACACTCAAAGAAAGAAAGTCTTTAAAATATCTTACAATAACCTTCTATGGCACACAAGACTAGACCAGAAAGGAGAATGAACTATAGCAATGGCAGTTGATTTCTGTATGAGATGAAATAAAAAATAAACAGAACAGAACAGATAAGCCAGGTGACGGATGCAACTTGAGCAAAGTACACAACCTACCATTTCAATCTCAATCAACTACACAACCAAACCCAATTGTATGGAGTACAAAGAGACGATGCCTGTGAATAGCTTTCACTCATGAGAGTTTGAATGATCAACCAAGAAACGGACAACAACGCAAGTGATATTATCGGCACTGCCTCTGTCATAAGCTTCCTCCATGAGTTTCTTAGCTGCTTCTTCAGGATCGTCCAAAAGTTTAACCATTGAAACAGCCTCCTGCATCAGTGGAATGGTGGATCAGCTTCACCAATCTAAGGAACCATGAATTCAAGCATCTCCATAAATTACAAAAGAAAAGGAACCTCGTTTGCCACCACATCCCAAAGGCCATCACTTGCAAGTATCAGAAATTCAAGAGTATTATCAACCTTCTCTTCCTGCCATCAACAAATGAATCTAAAATAGTTACCATCGCCGAAGTTATTGATCATCAATGCTCTAAAGAACTTTGTACATGATCGTTATTAGGGAAGTGGTCTCTGTTGGTATGCATATAACTGCTTATAAAGTACTGTAATAATTTGAGCTGCATTAAGGATATATTTTGTAGCCAAGGCATACTTACCAAGGTCACCATTCTAAACTTAGGGTAGGTATAAAACAACAAGAACTTCTACAAAATATGCCATGGAGCCATTTCAATGTCTTGCATCATGTCTAAAATCCATGAACTCCCCAAACCACAAAAGACATGGAAAAAGATCTATTAACCCACATTTAGTGAAGCCTGGGATCTCAACCAACAAAAAAGGCTTCAATAATGTCACTAATCTTGATAGATATAAGCAAAATTATACGTGTTTCAGAAACAACCTTCCATAAGCATTTATTATGAAGGCGAAGGTGTTAGGACCCAGTCACCATAAAACAAGCTAGCACAAATACTGAGTGAAGCCTGAATTTCACGAGTCAGGCTCCAAGTCACCGGGATTGGCTAATGACATGTTTGTGTGCACTACCCGGTTAAGCCCTGGCATTTGTACAGTTTGCTAGAGGGTCAGTGTAAAGCTTCAATACTAAATAAGGCTGTCATTTGATACCCAGGGTGCACAACGTTGCCACAAGGCTGAATTTGCAAGCTCCTAGGACGTCAGGAGGGGAATACAGCGTTTTGAAAACCGAAATTGCAAAACTTCTCCTAGAAAGGCGTAGTTATGAAGGGTCAACGGCAAGCCATGTCTTCCATCATCAGGGCCATCTCAGATTTTCAAACAAGTAGTCGAAATCAAAGTTGCCTACTAACAATCTCGGATAAATGACTTTCCAACTACACCCTAAAGGAAGAAATTACGGTCCATATCACTGAAGACTCACCCTGATGTGAGGCATTGCAACAACATATTGTTTCAACTGCTTATCACCAAAAGCCCGGGAAACAGCAAGAACACCACCAACTCTCCATGTACCTGAGGTAACAGGTGGCCACATCATAAAAAGTGGCTAGAAGTAAGCAAAGTTCATTGTCAGCAGAATGTCTGCAAAATAATATTACTTGCCTGCCCACATTACAAAACCTCCAGCATCCTCAATTCGTTGACGCTCTTCAGTATGATCTGGCTTGTGATCACATGACACAACTATAGCTGCAGCAAGGAAAAGAGCATCAGAACATGCAATTTGGGAAAACAAATTAGTCCCACTTTTAAGGGATCGCTCAAGGCTTATTGGGCTCACAACTAGTTTTTTCTTCCTGTTATTTGCAGTTTGAGAGTATGCAGATTATTATTCATATTTGACTTGGACTAAATGATGAAGTGGTTGCATAAAAGCTTGTACACAAAAGAATTTGATTTTTCAATACAATACAAGATTCTGGCGCATAGAGGATCCCCTTGCCTAGATAGGATACTTAATTTGTCCTGAGATGAAGCTCGAGTTTGAATTAGGGACTTCTTTCCCGCATACAAGCTATGGTCCAAGGGGAGGTTAACTCCAAGACCAAGGGGCCTAGGTTAGTTCCTAAAGGACTTTGATACCAGAGACCCCTTAAGAAGGACATCATATGCTTGCTATATTCCTTGATTTTAAAGCTGATGTTTTCTCTTTGAAGATTGACATGCAATCGATTTACATGTTTAGAAGCTCCACGTTAATGACAAAGAAGGCTATCTACGTTATGGTTGGTAACAGTTGAAAGAGAGACTATGAGACATAAACATATGGATCACTTTCAGAATTAAAGTCCGGAATCTGGATCGCAGTCCAAGCCACATATTTTTCAGCTTCAATAAGAAAAACATTTATGAGAAGAAAATAAATCAATTTGGAGAATGATTGCAAAGTTAAATATAAATTGTAGTTAAATCAGAACATCATTCAATCGATGTTTGATGTTCTTTCATACAAATTGGAAGATGGATCTTGCCAGTTAAAGACAAAGTAAATGTCATATATCCTGTGAAAAGCAAGAACTACAACAGGAGTTTCAGTACTCTAAGCATAAATAAAGTCAAATTCCGTGCAAAAGGAGCCACAGCTCCTCCAGCCAGGGGTCGACTCCAAAAGAACCTTCAAGCTGAAGGTCATGATAGGGTCCGCCTAACCCACAAGCTTGCTGATCAAAAAGAAAAATAATTTAGATAGTACCTTGTCCATCCCGACAAATAACAGCACGAGAGTCGCCAACATTCGCAACAACCAAACGGTCACCAACAAGAACAGCAGTTGATGCCGTAGATCCCGCATCTCGATTCTGACTGTTATCTGATTTGAGAAAATCTGAATCCGTTTGCTTGTATGCATCAACTGCAGTAGTAAAAGGGCACATGCATACATATCAGTCAGATAAGTCAAAGTGAAAAATGAAAACATTAGAATTGACATTCTTAATATTGGAGATGTTAGAACCTAATGCTGCTTGAGTATCAGTGATGAAGTAAGGATGGCTGATCAAATTACTAAAAAGATTTTTCTTCACATACTCAGCTGCCCGTGAACCACCGTGACCTAAAGATACGTACATACAAGGGTGAGAGCAGACAACTACAGCAAATCAACGTTTGATAGTTAGCACACATAAAGCAAAACCATGTGAGGAAAAAGATAACTGCTACACGCAAGGACCCTTGGCTCTCCTCGCTAGAGACCCTACTCAAAAGAGCCTGCAAGTGGAACGTCATGAGTTTGCCCAGGGGCATGGATATCAAGTGGGGATCTGCCTGACCCCAGCCTGACAATAAAAACTTAAAGAAAAGCAAAAACAAAACTGCTGTACATCAAGTTTGAAGTCTTAATATGCAACTTTGATTTCAGTATCCACTTTCATTTAGTTATTAGTTTTTCTTATGAACCTTTTAAACCATACATAAGTTTGACAAGATTCAAGTGGAAATGGAGTCATTGAAAGAGAAACATTTACCGTCAAATACTCCAAATAAACCAACTATCTGCTCACCAACACCACAAATAATGGTCTCGTAAAAATCTTCCATCGAAGACCTCTTCCCGGGAGAACTTGCAAAGCCATAGCTAAACCTGTGATCCTGACTGTTACATGAATGCAAAAGTCCAATTAGGACAAGACAAAAGGAATAAAAGAAAAAAGAAGCTCATATTCATATTTTGCAGGCTAATTGAACACATTTCAACATTCTGATAATAAATTTTATCAGAAGATACACGCATGACCTAGAAAGAGATGAATATCCGATGGATGTTCACCAAGAATTAAGAGGTAATTTCTAAGACTTAGTGGTAAATTTACAATGCAGTTACTCGGTGTGTGTAAGAGAGAGATTATTGCAACTGGGTAATGAACAAATATGCAGCTAACTGAGTGTCAGCTACAGCGATAGGGTTGCCCAATCCTAAACAACAGATGCTTAACTGGGATCCTAATTTACCAAGGAGCTATGCAGCTTGGTCTTTTAGGGTTCGAGACAATAGTTAACTATTAAAGCTCTTTAACAGTAAGTCGCCATTAGTATCGGAAAGAAATACCGTCATCAAGTTCAACATGCATTCACAAAGAAAAAAAGTTAAAGATACAAGATCGTTTTGAAAAATGTGATCATATTAGTACATTGTACCATAGCACCATTAACCTCATTAAATAAAAACAACATAAGATTAACAAGTTTCATCAGTACATACACTATGAATCTGAAACACAATGTTGTACCACACTGCAATATGACCATTTCATGGCATAAAACACAAGCCATATTGTATGAGAAGACTCCAGCCCTATGTTGGCAGCTGATAGGCACCCTAGGCGGCCTACTTGCCATCCAGTGGCTTAGGCTGGGTGTGCTGGGTTCAATTAGTTTGGGAGCCTTCCCACTTTTAGAATTGAAGTAGTATTATCAGCATTTTGAGGATATTGATGATAAAGAGACTCATATAAAGGAATTGCATCGTGATTCATGAGAATAATAGGTCCTTTCAAGTGTAAGTGACGTTAGGAGGTTCATTCAAGGAAATCCTGGAGAAAATTACTGTTCCATGCATTTCTAGAAGATGTTACATACGCTGTTAAGTAGCAGATACAGGAAATATACTGTTAAGTAGCAAATAAAGGAAGGGGCCACAATTATGGACAATGTCATTGTTGCTATTAGGCTCCTAGAATCATACGAATGGGAGAGCAGCAACATTCTTGATAAATTCAAGGATCGGAATCTTATAAACAAGTTTTGAAGAATACTGACACGAAATCAACTGAAGATAATATTGATTCCTTTTGCAAGTTTTTATAAAGCTATTCACGTTGATTCTTTTTGCAAGTTCTCTCTCTCCCTCTGTGAGATATACACATACACAGACACATCCATTTGTATTAACAAATAAAAATGCTAAAAAGAGAAATCAGAACACACCTAGCCTGTGATTTTCCAAAACCAACTCCAACAGAAGGGAAAGGAGAGCATAATTCGGAGTGAACATTAATATGCAATAATACATACTCCATGCTACCCACTTAGTGAGAGAGAGCCACAGAAGGCTTAGTTTTGGTGTTACATACTATGTGCTCCTATCTCATCTAAATACTGCAAAGGGTGAGAAATATGTGAACCAGTGTTATCCATATCACACGATACGGTGCGATACGTATCATAAGCATTGTATCGTAAAAACCCATTTATCGTGTTGGGCCCGTATCGCACGATACGGGCGATACGCTTAGGGACCCTTAGGCCGAACGAAAACCCGCATTTTTGCGGGTTTCTGTGATTTTTTCCAGAACTCCCCAAGCTTTCCTACCGTGGTTCTCCCCCTTCTTGGTGTTAAAGGCTTCAAAAACGTGCTCTACGATATCCGTGCAAGCTTCCTAACTCGGATTTTGGTATATTTTTAGTATTTTTCT
Source organism: Brasenia schreberi (assembly GCA_036023115.1). Classification (NCBI taxonomy): domain Eukaryota; kingdom Viridiplantae; phylum Streptophyta; class Magnoliopsida; order Nymphaeales; family Cabombaceae; genus Brasenia; species Brasenia schreberi. Next base: position 9,930,976 of record JAYKKT010000063.1, read on the forward strand.
TCATTTTTTCCTTTGTATTTATTTATTTTTGTATTATTTGTATTATTCTTTTTTTGAATGACAAAATATGAAGTTATTAAGTGTTTGGATATGATTTTTATTGCATTCATGAAGTGGGAGACACTCTATTTGAGTGTTATTTGAAGATTGGGGATTTACGAAGTATTTTTATTTTCAAGTTCTTGATTGAATTAAAGTGCTTAATTGAGATGGCAGGAAGGGGTGTTAGAGACTCCCATTCTCGATCTGATGATCCGGCATGGCAGTGGGGTACACCAGTTGAGGGTTCCAGATTGATGATAAAATGTTTACTTTGTGAGAGGGTGGTTAGTGGTGGAATTTCACGATTGAAACACCCCCTAGCAAGGACTAGGAAAGAAGTTACTCCTTGCATGCACAGGCAGAGTTAGAAGTTTGCCCAAAAGCATTAAATGGCAATGTCTTCAAATGATTAAGAGTATACAAGAGAAGAGACAACAAAAGGACGATTTAGAGCAATTTAAGGAAGATGATACGCTATTGGATTCACTGATAGAATTCCTTCAGATGTCAGAACAAAGATTGGTAGTAGCAGTTCATGACCACCAAACAAATAAGGGAAAGAGGGATACTGAAGACTTTGAAAGTGGTAGAAGAAAAAGCTCATGAAGGAGTAGAAAAAGAGTTGCTTGTAGCATACATTCATTTTTTCCTCCTACCACTACACCTCGTGCTCAACATAGAATTCGTGCTGCTATGGCTTCACAACAACTGCATGATCATGCAGACCTTGCAGTAGGGAGATGGTTTTATGATGCATGCATTCCATTTAATGCAGCAAATAGTTTTCATTTTTAAGCAATGACAGATGCAATTGCTAATATTGGTCAAAGATACAAGATACCCTCTTATTAGAAATTGAGAGGGAAGATCTTAGAGAAGATCGTCCTTGAAGTGCAAGAATATTGTTCGACTTTAAGAGAGAGTCATGGAAGGAAACAGGATGCACTGTCATGGTAGACGGTTGAACAAATAGGCGAGGAAGGACTTTGCTAAACTTTCTTATCTATTGTCCTAAAGGACTTATGCTTTTGAGATCTCTAGACATATCAGAGGAGAAACACACTTTAAAGATCCTACGACAAGAATTTGATAAGGTGATATGCGAGGTTGGGCTAAAGAATGTAGTCCAATTGATTACAAATAATGCAACTAACTACAAACCAGCTGGGAAGGAGTTAGCTGATATTTATGGGACTTTCTATTGGACATCATGTGTAGCCCATTGTTTAGATCTCATCCTCGAGGACATGTTTTGTGTATGATGAGGAGATATACAGAAGTTGCAGAGCTTCTTCGCACAGCTGCAACTAGATTCGCAACAAACTTCTTATCTGTACAGAGTATTTGTGAGACAGAAGCAAGCTTTATTGTGAGATAGAAGCAAGCTTTGAAGAGAATGTTATCCTCAGATGAGTGGCAACAATTTGCAGAGTTGCCTCAAAATAGAAGAAATAGAAAGTTGAATGAGATTGCATAAACAATTTTTAGAAGTTCATTTTGGAATGCATTATTGAAAATTACTTGTCCTTTAGTGAAAGTTTTGAGATTGGCTGACAGCGAGGAGAAACCATCTATGGGCTACCTTTATGAAGCTATGGACAGGGCAAAAGAAGCCATCAGAAATAACTTTAATGGAAAAAAGAGAGATTATGTGCCTGTGTGGAAAAAGAGAAACCATCTATGGGCTACCTTTATAAAGCCATGGATAGAGCAAAAGAAGCAATTAGAAATAATTTTAATAGAAAAAAGAGGAATTATGTGCCCGTGTGAAAAATTATTGATAATAGATAGAATAAACAATTGCATCAGCCTATTCATGGCTTAATGCAACATCATATTATCTAAGCCCATCATTCAGGCACTCAGCAAGCTTCAAAAGGAACGGTGAGGTTAATCGAGATATCCTTGATTGTATAGACAAATTAGTCCCTAATGAGAGTAGGGTAGATGCTATACATCGAGAGATGGAGATATATGATAATGCTCTTCACTTGATGGGTTTGCCTGTAGTAATTCGCAACCGTACTACTATGCGTCCAGATAAATTGTTTATCTTCGTATTTAAGTTTCTTAAATCAATACATCTTATATTATTGTAGATTATGTCCCTAATGTTTGCCTTTTTTTACAGATGTTTGGTGGAATAGGTTTGTAAGTGATTGCCCAAACCTTAGGGATTTTGCAGTCAGGTTCTGAGTTCAACATGTAGTGCAACGGGTTGTTAAAGGAATTAGTGTCTTTGAACACATCCATACAAAAAAGGGCAACAGGTTGGAACATAAGCGACTGAATGACTTAGTTTTTATTCATTGTAACATTCAGCTTCGTGAAAGGTAATGTTGTATTAGTTAGTACTTAAAGATTCAATTCAATATATTATTTGACTTCAATTGTTAATATTATTTACTAATTGATTATCTATCTTTCTTCTAGGCAAATAAAAAAAGTAAATAGAGAAGAAAGCCAATTTGATTTAATAAGTTTGGATAATTTTGATATATTAGAAGACTGAATTATAGAAGATAGTGAAAAAAATGCCCTTCTAACTTAAGAAGACATTGCATGGATTAACTTAGAAGGAGGGCAACAACAATATCAAGGAGATGAAGATTTTGATTTTCAACCAGAAGGTGGTGATAATGATGATTAGGATCTTCAACAAGGAGAAGATGAAGATTATTTAGTTGATGATCATGATTACAATATATAAAATATAAATGTATTTCATTTTTTGCTTCAAAATATGTAAATTTGGATACAATTGTTCAATGTTGAATGTTCAATATGTACTAAACTTTGCATTATATGAATTCAAAGTAATTATCAGATTTTTTCTAATTTTCTTGATTTTTTAAATATTTGTCTATTTTTTAATATTAAAGTACGATATGATACGCCCGTATCATGGAGCCCAACGATACGCGATACGATACGCGTTAGACAACACTGATGTGAACGAATCAATTGTTAGTAATTCAGACCATTGTTATTTGTATCGCACTGATTACAATCCATGATACGATACGTATCGTCAATGATATGATACAACATAGTATATCATAGAGGAGAGTATTGTGATGTATCGTGCAATACGTGCCGTATCATGCGATATAACCAGTATCACCCATATCGTACGATACGATCTGGGACCCTTTGCCGAACAAAAACTCACGTTTTTGCACGTTTCTGACTTCTTTTTAAGGCTTCTAAAGACTCCCTCCTGTGACTCCCCCCTCCTTGGTGTTAAAGGCTAAGAAAAAAGTGCTTTATGGCATTCGTGTAAGGCTCCCAACCTGCATTGTAGGTATACACAGTGTTGTCTGACGCGTATCGTATCGTGTATCGTTGGGCTCTACGATACGGGCGTATCGTCTCATATCGTACTTTAATATTAAAATAATATAAAAGTTAATTAAAAATCAATAAAAAATAATAAAACTTAAAAAAATATTGTATCGTATCATAGTGTTGTCTGACCAGTGTTGTCTGATGCGTATCGTATCGCGTATCGCTGGGCTCCACGATACGGGCGTATCGTATCGTACTTTAATATTAAAATAATACGAAAATTATTTAAAAAATCAAGAAAATTAGTAAAAATCCAAAAAAAATCTAGAAAAATCTGATAATTGCTTTAAATTCATATAATGCAAAGTTTAGCACAGATTGAACATTCAACATTGAACAATTGGATCCAAAATTACATATTTTGAAGCAAAAAATGAAATATATTTACATTTTACATATTTTAATTTGTATCAGGATTATTAACTAAATAATCTTCACCTTCTACTTGATAAAGATTCAAAGTTTCTCATCACCTTCTGCTTTAAAATGAAAATCTTCATCTCCTTCGTGATGTTGCACTTCAAATTAATTCATGCAATGTCTTCTTCGGTTAGGAGTGCATTTTCTTCGTTATCTTCTATAATCCACTCATCTAATATATCAAAATTAACAAACTGCTATCTTTGTACATGTAGTTGTCATATTTGCTAATTTTCATATGTGAGCAAAACAATGAGCTCAATTTCTTTGATTATTGACTCTATGACACCTCAGTGATGTGATATATCCCTTTTTCTCTTACAAATACAATTAGCTTTTTAACTAATGCTTGAGCTTCATTTCTCACTTCACAGATTGAGTTAAGCCTCACACACGTTGATCATGTTCATCTCAATGGAAGTCACGTAAGGTGAACCCTAAAATAGTGAAGTTGTGAAATGCCCAATCAATTAACCAAGACAACCAAATGTTTTTAATTGTTTGCGATCTCATGAAATTAGAAACTGCTAGCAGAAATATACCTAAAAGTTGGTAACAGAAAGGAAAATGATTTTGTCATAAATTTTATTTGTTTATAAATTATTTTTATTCAATAAATAAAATTATAAACCCAAATTACAAGCATAGGGAAGTGAAGAGAGGCGAAGAGAGGCCAGAAACCTATAAAAAAAATTTTGAAAAAAAAAATAAAAAAAAATTGGGCATATCGCCCTTATCGTGGCTTCCCACGATACGATACGTACGGTGCGATACGGATAACACTGTCAACGACACCTTCGAAATCAAATTATTCATCTCATGATGTTGCGCTCCTTCCAAATTAATCTAGGCAACGTCTTTTTAGTTAGGAGGACATTTTCTTCAGTGTCTTCCATAACCCAATCTTCTAATATATCAAAATTATCCAAACTTATTGAATCAAACTGACTTTCTTCTCTATTTACTTTTTTTAATTGCCTACGACACAAACAAAGATAAACAATTAGTAAATAATATTAACAATTGGAGACTGAAGTTAAACAATATTGAATTAAAAATTTGAAAGTAATACAACATTACCTTTCACGAAGGCGCATGTTACAATGAATAAAAACCAAATCATTAAATCTTTTGTGTTCCAACATGTTGCGCTTTTTTGTATGGATGTGTTAAAAAACACTCCAATTTCTTTCACAATCTGTTGCACTACAGGTTTGGCTTAAGACTCTTACTGCAAAATCTCTAAGGTTTGGACAATCACTTCCAAACCTGTTCCACCAAACATCTGTAAAAAAAGACAAACATTAGAGAAATAATAATCCACAGTAATGTAAGATCCAACTTAAATATGAAAATAAACAATTTACCTCGACGCATCATAGTGCGGTTGCGAATTGGAACAGGCAAACCCATCAAGTGAAGAGCATTATCATATATCTCCATCTCTCGATGTATCGCATCTGCTATGCTCTCATCAGGGACTAATCTGTCGATACAATAAATGATTGCTCGATTAACCTCACCGTCTCTTTTGAAGGTTGCTGAGTACCTGAATGATGGGTTTAGATAGTAAGCTGATGCAATTGTTTATTCCATCTACTATGAATTATTTTCTACACAGGCACATAATCTCTCTTTATTCTATTAAAGTTATTTCTGATGGCTTCTTTTGCCCTGTCCATGGCTTCATAAAGGTAGCCCATAGATGGTTTCTCCCCGCTGTCAGCCAATCTCAAAACTTTCACTAAAGGACAAGTAATTTTCAATAATCTAACACATGCATTCCAAAATGAACTTCTAAAAACTGTTTCTGCAATCTCATTCAACTTTCTATTTCTTCTATTTTGAGGCAACTCTGCAAATTATTGCTACTCATCTGAGGAGAACATTCTCTTCAAAGCTTGCTTTAGTCTCACAATACTCTGTATTGATAAGAAGTTTGTTGTGAACCGAGTTGCAGTTGTACGAAGAAACTCTGCACCTTCTGTATATCTCCTCATCATACACAAAACAAATGCATGGTTGTAAATGAATTTTGTAATATCTTGGCAACACTCAATTGCTGCTTTTATTTCATCCATCTCACCAATGTCCTCGCGGATGAGATCTAAACAATGAGCTACACATGGTGTCCAATAGAAAGTCCCATAAATATCAGCTAACTCCTTCCCAGCTGGTTTGTAGTTAGCTGCATTATCTGTAATCAATTGGACTACATTCTTTAGCCCAACCTCGCATATCACCTTATCAAATTCTTGTCGTAGGATCTCTGCAGTGTGTCTCTCCTCTGACATGTCTAGAGATCTCAAAAACATAAATCCTTTAGGACAGTAGACAAGAAAGTTTAGCAAGATCCTTCCTCACCTATTTGTTCAACCGCCTGCCATGATAGTGCATCTTGTTTCCTTCCATGACTCTCTCTTAAAGTCAAAATTCCAGGTTGCCTGATCATATAGTTGTTCTGAAGCCATAGCAACATGAATTCCAGGTTGAGCACCAGGTGTAGTGGAAGGAGGAAAGAATGAATGTATGCTAGAAGAAGCTCTTCATCTACTCCTTCCTCAACTTCCTCTTCTGCCACCTCCAAAGTCTTCAGCTGCAACCCTCTTTCCCCAGCTAGGTGCTCGTGAACTGATACTACCAATCTCTATTCTAGCATCTGAAGGCAAACTATCAGTGAATCCAACTCCAATGGCAGTAGCATCATCAGCTTCTTCACACATCTAGAAATCATTCTTTTGTTGTCTCCTTTCCTGTATGCTCTCAATCATCTTCAGGCATTGTCATTTAATACCTTATGGCAAACTTCTAACTCTGCCTGTGCATGGAGCAACTTCTTTTCTGGTTCTACTAGGTGGTGTTTCAACCTTGAAATTCTACCATTAACCACCTTTTCACAAAATAAGCATATAATCTTTAACCTACAACCCTCAACTGGTATACCCCACTGCAATGTTGGATCATCAAACCGATAATGGGAGTCTCTACCACCCCTTCTTGCCATCTCAATGGAGTACTTTAATTCAAACAAAAACCTAAAAATAAGAGCACTTTGTAAGTCCCCCAATCTTCAAATAACACATAAATGGAGTGTCTCCTACTTCATAAATGCAATAAAAATCGTATACACACACTTAATAACATCATATTTTGTCATTCAAAAAAAATAAACGAAATAACACAAAAAAAACAAATAGAAAAGAAAAAAATAGAAAAAATATACCTAAATCCGAGTTTGGAGGCTTCCACGGACACCATAGGGCACGATTTTGGAGCTTTGAACACCAGGACATATCGCCCGTATTGTACGATACGGGTGATACACACTGAATCGTGCGATATGGCCTGTATCGCACGATACAGTGTGATATTCTGTCATTTACGATACACTTACCTATATTGTATCGTGACGTATCACACCGTATCGTACGATACAATGCGATACGGATAACACTGGGTATACATTTTTAAGTTTTTCGATTTTTTTTATTTGTTGTTTTTTGGTGTTATTTGTATTTTTCTTTTTTAAATGATAAAATATGAAATTATGAAGTGCGTGAATATGATTTTTATTGTATTCGTGAAGGTGGAAGACATAGAAATTGCTCCTTGCACGGATAGAGTTAGGAAATTGCCAAAAGCCATTAAATGATAATATCTAATTGTCTATAGATGATTGAGAGCATACATGAAAGGAGATAACAAAAGGATGATTTAAAGATGTTTGAAGAAGAGGATAATGATGTTGAATTTGGTGATAGTATTCCTTCTAATGGTAGGATAGAGGTTGGTAGTAGTAGTTCTCGACCATCAATCAGGGAAAATAGAGTTGTTGAAGATGTTGTAAGTGAAAGTGGTAGAACAAGAAAGAGTAGAAGAAGAGTTTCCTCTGACATACAATTATTTTTCCCTCCTAATACTACACATGGTGCTCAACATGAAATTTGTGCTGCTATTGCTTCAGAACAACTGCATGAGCAAACAAACCTTGTAGTGGGGACATGGTTTTATGATCCATGCATTCTATTTAATGCAGCAGGCAGTTTTCAATTTCAACTAATGATAGATACAATTGCTAACATTGGTCTTGGTTATAAGATAGCCTTTTATAAAAAGTTGAGAGGAAAGTTATTAGATAAGACTATTCTTAAAGTGCAAGAATATTGTTTGACTTTAAGAGAGTCGTGGAAGGAGACAAGATGCACTATCATGGCAAACGGATGGATAGATAAGCAAGGAAGAACTTTGTTAAACTTTCTTATCTATTGTCCTAAATGATTTATGTTTTGAGATCTTTAAACATGTCAGAGGAGAGACATACTGCAGAGGTCTTAAGACAAGAGTTTTATAAGGTGATATCCGAGATTGGACTAGATAATGTAGTCCAATTCATTAGCAAATACTTATGGGACTTTCTATTTAACACCATGTGCAACCCATTGTTTAGATCTCATCCTTGACGATATTGGTGAGATGAATGAAATACATGCAACAACTGAGTGTCGCCAAGATATCACTAAATTTATTTACAACCATAATTTTATATTATGTATGATGAGGAGATATACAGATGGTGCAAAGCTTCTTCGTATAACTACAACTCGGTTTGCAACTAATTTCTTATATGTACGTAACATTGTGAAACAAAAGCAAAGTCTTGAAGAGAATGTTCTCCTCAGACGAGTGACAACAATTTAAGAGTTGCCTCAAAATAGAAGAAACAAATAGTTAAACAAGATTTCAGAGACAGTCTTTAGGAGTACATTTTGGAATGCATGTGTTAACTATTGAGGATTATATTTCCTTTAGTAAAAGTTTTGAGATTGGTTGATAGTGAGGAGAAACATCTATGAGGTATCTTTATGAAGCCATGGATAGAGCAAAAGAAGCTAAAAGTAATTTTAATCTAAGTCACACAAACACTTCTAAGGGATGGAGTGTTGACCTCGACACGGGTGCGACACCGACACTATGACGGTGCGGCATGGCAAAAAAAATGCAAAAAAAAAATTGTAACTCACGGTTCTACCGTCTATGGTGTATTTATCCTGTACAAGCCGATCAAAGAGGGAGTAATCTATGAAAACGATAAAACCGAAGACTCTTAGTCGACTCATGACCTTATCTCCCATGATGACCACCTGAGTTACCTCACCATAGTTTCCAAAATGCTCCTTTAGCTTGTCTTCTATCATCTCCCATGAAACTCCGCCAATAAACATAGAAAAATATCTCAATACGAACCTTCTTCACTTTCTTTTGTGTGGATATTCCATGCTTCAAAATGGGTCTTTTTGGATAAATGGGTCCGGATAGTGAAGATTGATTTGTGTATTATGATGAAATTAGTAGTTGTTTACCATTTATGTGTTTTGCTTTAATATAAAGTTGTGTACTTGCTATTGTCATATACTTATGTTAATTGATGTCTCACATGTTGTAGTTTGAATATTATATATAATATATAATATTATATACCTAGTCGTGTCGCCGCACCCAAAATTTTTAAAATTTATCGTATCTCGCACTCGTGTCCACACCCGCACCCGTGTGACAGATTTTAATGGAAGAAAGAGAGATTATGTGTCCGTGTGGAACATTATAGATAACAAATGGAAGAAACAATTACATAAGTCTATTCATGCAACACCTTATTACCTAAACCCAACATTCAGGTACTCAACAAGCTTTAAAATGGACGGTGAGGTAAACCAAAGTATCATTAATTGTATAGACAAATTAGTCCCTGATGAGAGTAGAGAATATGCTATACATCGAGAGACGAAGATCTATGATAATGCTCTTCACTTAATGGGCTTGCTTGTAGCAATTCGCAACTACACTAATATGCGCCTAGGTAAACTGTTTATCTTAATATTTAAGGTTCTTAAATCTTATATTTATTGCGGATTAAGTCCCTGCTATTTGTCTTTTTCTATCAGATATTGGTGGAATAGGTTTCAAAGTGATTATCCAAACCTTAGATTTTGCAGTAAGAGTTCTGAGCCAAACCTATAGTGCAACGGGTTTTGAAAAGAATTTGACTGTCTTTAAATATATCCACACAAAAAGCGCAACAAGTTGGAACATATACGGCTCAATAACAGAGGTAATCTTGTATTAGTTACTACTTAAAGATTCAATTCAATATTTTGTTTGACTTCAATTGTTAATGTTATTTACTAATTGCTTATCTTTCTCTTATAGGCAATTAAAAAAGTTAAATAGAAAAGTAAACCAATTTGATCCAATAAGTTTGGATAATTTTGATATATTAGAGGAGTGGATTATGGAAGATAATGAAGCAAATGTACTCCTAACCGAAGAAGACATTAAATGGATTAATTTGGAAGGAGCGCAACAACATAATCAAAGGATGAAGATTTTGATTTTGAAGCAGAAGGTGGCGAGGATCTTCAACGAAAGGACAAGATAAAGATTATTTAGTTGATGATTATGATTACAATATGTAAATGTATTTTTTTCAATTATGAAATTTGTATTTTTTTCTAAGGATTTTGCTTCAAAATATGTAATTCTTTTTCAATTATTGAATGGTTAATGATGAATATGTACTAAACTTTTGCATTATAAGAATTCTTTGCAATTAGCAGATTTTTTTTGTTTTTTTGGCTTTTTACTAATTTTTTAGTATTAAATTACGATACTGAACGATACAACGTATCGTATCATGGACCAAAATGATACACGATATGATAGGCGTTGAACAACACTGGTTCAGATAATGGATGCATGAAATAGCAATCACTAAACAAGCATAAACGGGAAAAAAGAATGGAAAAAGATGCATATAAGATCACATGTAAAGCAATATTAAAAAAATAAATACATGCACACATTGTGTATGAGCAAAGTAATATTAAGTAAATAAGTACCTCAGGCCTCCTCCCGTAACAGGGCCATCATCAACTTGTGTGCCACTCGTAGAAAGGACTCCGTTAAGACAACCCATTGTTCCACAGATCTATTGTCAACTGACAAATCTATTCAATAGCAATCATCATATTATCTAATTTAATCAGTATATAAATATATACTGCAATATGAGATATGAACAAATAAGTCAATAAAATAAAGGCATTAGCAAAAAGGAACTTCACAATCATAATCCAATACTATGTGGAACCATATCAACTTCAAAAGAAAAAAGCATAATCAATTACTTATTCCATCAACAAAGAAACTACATACAGTTCATGAGGTGAAAACAAACTCAACCAAGAGGCAGTATCACATTAGCATCACATATCAGAAATCAAGTTGCAGAAATGGAACTGTTATTGCAACTGAAAAGGAGCATATATAAAACAAAACATGTTGAAGAGACAGAATGAGTTTCCAACAGCCTTCCCCGAATAAAACTTAAACCTACAGAGGCAGTTTCATTGTCACAAGTGCCAAAGGTAATTAACTGATAAACCACATTCTTAAGGACACAAGTTTAATAAATTTCACCCTAGAGATCATAAAACTAATAAGAATATGTGATTCTCAAAACTAAGGGAGAAGCAGTCCCTCCCTTAGATGTACAATTGATCTACCAACTCTATTTTTCTGGTTTAAAGAACTGAAAATTGGAACGTAGAAGGAAAAGGCATCTACGAATCGCTGGAGTTTGAGGTGTAGGCACGATTTTCTGACAACTCAATGGGAAATGACTATAAAGTTCTTGTTTTACGTCCCTCCAAAGAAGCACTTTTATTCATTGACAAAAAAAGCTTCCTGATGATCCCTATGAGATGAACTATGCAGTATCAATCTTCAGGGTCATATTAGGGAAAACAATTTGGAGGATTTGCAGATCCAAGCTCTCTCTCTCTCTCTCTCTCTCTCTCTCTCTCTCTCTCTATATATATATATATATATATATATATATATATATATATATATCCGCGTGCATGCACACACATACAGACACATTTATATAACATGACTTTGTAGAAATCTGGCAACTAAATGATATATTAACGATATGGATGCATTTAACATGGTCTGCTTAGTATGACACGGGGATCCATTATGTTTGAATGAAACAGATTCAGGTTTTTGAGATGGTAAAACCAAACAACAGCTCATAAGTACAGAAAATACAAACACAAAAAGTAGAATGGAAAATTGGCTTAAGTCCAGCATGAACCAATTGTTGAAGACAAATAGAAGCACAGTATGCATGTATTTGAGTTGGTTTCAAGGTATGTATAGAAAACCCTAAACTAGTGTAATATGGAAAAGAAGTACGTAGAAAATTACGTACCATCCAGGTAAAGGGAACTTCAACCTTCTAAATTAGAGGAGTAATCAAACTTTCGTAACTGATGAAGCCACAAAAGACTTTCGTTGAATTACACTCATAACGAAACGAATTCAAATTTTAGTTTTAAGTTAACCAAATAGCACGAAACTTAATTATGCGAAAAACTTTCCTCTCTCTATTTAAAGTTAAACCAACACAAATGACAGCCATAATCTTCAAATCAGAAAGATCATTTATAATTCTCAGGATGAAAACCAATCAAGTTATCCAGATATAAGACGAAGAATTCTTAAAAGAACATAAAGTATAAGAATTGGTCCACGTAATCCACCAACCACTTCGTCCTCAAAGCATCAACAATTCGACCTTCGGAAAGGAAAAACATAGACAGGTCACAAAACCCGAAAATAAGAATACATCCGACGATTTGAACCGAATTCATCAAAATTTAGGCTTACGGGGAGAGAGAGAGAGAGAGAGAAGAAGAGACATACCTCGAACAATCGATGGAGCCTCAACCAGAATCACAGAGAGAGAGAAGGAAATGGGAAGCCGCAGATTGGGACCGTTGATAGGAAGAAGGAAAGAGAGAGAAATTCGGAAACGCGAAAGAGAGATGTTCGCTTGAAAGTAAACTCCTTCAACGACCACGTGTCAAACATCGGAGGCATCTTCCGTGCCTACCAAGTCAAGAGCGCGATTTCGTGCTCCGTTCATCTCTGCCCTCCGCACGATACCCACGCCCCTCCAGCCGCGCTCAGCCGTCCATCCGAGTACGCCGCCGTCGTACTCTCGGAGGCGCCTCCGGAACGTGGTGGGCTGGACGTGGGACCCACACTCTTAAAACGTGCCGCCCTCCGTGTCAGTATTTGGGCCCCACCTTCACCGTCTCCCTTCCGCTGGACTTCCTCGCGTCAATCTGCATTCGTAATTAAGATCGATCCGATCCGATCCGATTCCCTTCAAAATTTCCGTATACGAGGCAAAATTTTGAATCCGTGCAAAGTTTTAAACCGATTCTATGCATTCCAGTGCAACTCACTCTACCTAGGAAACAAAGCAGAGTAGTTTATGTTTTGATCAATGGACTCGTAAACTCTAGAATTGGCTAAAATACAAGTGCACCTTACCTCAAAAAAATTTATGAGTCCTCCACCGTGCATCATCATCATTGTTAACATCTCAAGTATTTGACCTAACTTTCATTGGACTTGCTCACAAACAATAAATGTGGGTTGGATCTAGTTTTGGATTGTTGGCTTTAATTTGGCGTAAAACCGCTGAAATTTGCTTAATATATATACATATATAGTATATATATACATAAATATGAAAGTCAGGTCAAATGCAGGTTGGCTTTAATTTGGTGTATATATATATATATATATATATATGCAGGTTGGCTCATTCGATAAATGCGTGTTGGATCAAGAAGGTCATGCATTCGGTAGGCGAAGGAGGCATTATTTTTTAATCATAAGAAGGAGGCGGCTCCCAAAGTTTTTTTCTCCTCCAAAACTTCAAACTTCTTTTATGGGTTGGAAAATCCCAATGTAAAACTGCTTGATTAGGGCCCTCGCCCCCAATGCCTACTACTCTCACTGAAGCAAACCCGACCAGGTTACGATTAATGCCGGTTTTAGAAAATCTTTGAGGGTCCAACGAATTATAGCCCACAAGTTCAACTGTGGGCTATACATCTTTATGAGGAGGGCGCCCTACTCAATGTAGATCCGCCGCTGGTTATGATGCCGGTGGCCATGTGACAAGGCCTCCTGCAGGAGCCCGAACCTCAGTGTTGTAAATTCTGGAAAGAAAGGCTAGTTTGGGTCGTAGCAGATCCGTTGACCACACCAATCGTTATTGCTATGCATGTTTAGGTCGTGATGGCTGTATTAATTATCTAATCTGTTGGCTTTGGTAGATTAAAGAGCATGAGTGCACGTATCGGATTTGGGTTCTATGATCTCAAACGGCATACCTGACTATGCTTTTTTTTATGGCAACTGGTGTATGCTTCTTCCTTTTTGTGCTTTATTTTGGAAATTTGGAGACAAATTAGAACTTAGCATCTAAGTAAATGAATCGGATATGGGTCAAGCCATAGCTTTATCCTTTCTAAATTTTGTATATGGATACAGATTTGGACACCATGCACATGTGAGAGATAGATCCATATGAATCATATTGAATATCATGTGGATAATGTTATTCATATCCTCAAGAAAATGGATAGAGATATGGGACAATATAAGCAAATACAGACCCAGATAAATTTTGTTAAAGGAATCTATAAAATATGCACATATACAAAGTATACAATGGACCACAAATCACCTGATTAGGGGATTGACTAACATGTTGTAGGTCATCAATTCAATACCTAGGGAATGCATATGGCTTTACCCAATTTTACCAATAAAAGGAAAAAACTGTTTTTCTGTATCGTGGTTTGTAAAATTGTCGTTTTAAGACCTTGTGGTTTTTCTAATACTTGGGTAAGTGTGGTTTGCATTGTTATGATACTTAGTAGCCAACAAGTAATACAGGTTTTTTTTTTGTGACGTCGCATAATAAAGTAATATTACGTCCGTGCTACATTAGCATTTTTTAATAGTATTGAGAAGAGATATGGCATGTATGTATTGATGTGGTATTGACATGGCCATTAGAGATGTCAAAATGGGCCTGGCCTGAGGGGCCGACCTGACCCGAACCTGGGAAAACGCTGGGCTGAGACAGAGAAATCCAGCCCGTGTTTGAAGCAGGGCCAACGCAGGCTGGGCTGGGTTGGCCTATAGGGTCATAGGCTCGTTAGATATTAGATCGGGTCTATAAGACCTGATCCAAATCTGCTTGAAATTCAAATTCAACCACAACTTTTTAAGCTTCAACAAGCTATATACATATACACATATAATAAAAAACTATATATACATGTATATATAAGCCAAATATACTACATAATAAAAATTATACATCTATACATATAATATAGTATATATACAAGTTTTATATATATTGGTGGGGGGGGGGGGGGGCTGAACCCGCCCGCCCATATTGACATCTCTAATGGTCATGATGTGTGTGATAATGTGGCATTGATGTAAGCATAGTACAATGGAGAACGTATTGGTACCTAAGTCTTATGATAGTGCAAGCTATAAGTCATCAAAGTATCATGAAAAATGTCATAAGATACCAAAGTGATAATTTCGTAAACCTCAAGATGAAAAGTAATTTTTCCAAAAAATATGATATAAGCAAGTGTAATTATAAATAAAAAACAACTATAAGTGGATATCATAAATGTGAATAGAAAAACCAAAAAGGTTTACGGCATAGTCCATTCTCAACGCTGCATCTGTTCCGGGTGGACCCGAAACTCGCTGAACTTGGGTCGTTGCCATTATTATGGCATATTCCTATAGATCATGGACCAGAATCCAATTCTAAATGTTGGACTGCTTTCTTAAAGGGGTATGAAAACGTGAATAGAGTTGGTGAGCACGAATAAGAGATCAAAAGGTTGGTTCGGATATTTATCAATTCTATATCCGATCCAGCATAGTATTGGATAAAAGTTTGTTCATTCTAATGCTCGTAGCTTTTAGTCAAACCTTAGGTTGTTCATAAGCTCTTCAGGAAACCTAGACATGGCCAACTTCAACTGGAACTCAAACAGGGCTAGGAAATGGTTAAAACCGAACTCGCGGCTACCCAGTTCAGTTCTGGTTTCACTTCACCTTTCATGAAACCAGAACCGATGGTTTTATTTTCTTAATTTTTTATTTTTTAAAAATATTTTCGCTAGTTCTAGAAGGTTTAGGGCTCAAAGTGGAATTGTTCCAAATCAGTGGCAATGGTACTATAACCGGAACTGACCCCAAGCCAGTTTGGTTATGGTTCCAGGTTCTGGGGTAACTGGAACCACCAGTTTCCATCCATATCTAAGGAAACCCATAAACCAAATCTGAAGATCCAAAAGCCTCCTGGCTTGACAAGTTCAGAAAAATGCCTGTCAATATAAAAAATATATAAGTAAATAAATAAATATCCGAGTCCATAAATCAATGGTAGGTGGGATGGGGCATTCCTGTATCGATCCCAAATTCCGTCTGTTGGCATCAAGTTATTTGGAAAAGTTACAGTGCACTCTAAACTTGGGTCCGGAACTACAAGGTCTGATATGTTTCTGATCATTTTCACACACACCCAAACATGCACACCCCAGGAATCAAACTCACCATTCGCAACATGGGAGTCGGAGAGGCCTAACGTTCTGCGTGTTTTTTCAGATCAGATCCACTCCATTCAAATCCAGGTACTAGCTGATCGGTTTTGACAAAAATTGAGCAAGTACCTGGGCTTGAGTAAAAGTGGGTTCAATCTGATGCAACCTGCCTTTGACAGAAAAATGAGATAAACGGCTCATCCATCGGCCTAGGATGTTCGCGTTTGGCCTCCTAGCTCCGTTCAGCTTGTCTAACCTTCCTACCCATGTATTTCTGTTCTCCTTCACACCAATCAGAGGCACTTTAACTTTGAGGGCATCAATCACAACCTCGTTTGCAAACTTTAAAAGTATTGCCTACGGTTCAATTCATGGGCTATAAACTGTCCTAATAAATTTCCCAATGGGGCACATAGTCCACGCTTTCAAATGCTCAACCCATAGTACAACCGTGGGTTATTTGCCCATACACCTTATAGGGACAATGGGGACCAAAATAATGCTTCGTGGTACAACCGGCTGGACTCTCTGAAATCCACTATCAGATGGCAAGTTCGACCCGCAGGGGGTCGCATGTGTATGTATGTGTCTTAGGCTTCTGACTCCCATTGTAACCAGAGAGAAAAAGGAATACAAACAAAGGGGATGGAGATTCATTACTTCAGTGAATTAATCTACAAGTTAATACCAATTGTGCTAGAGATGTCAATACGGACCGACTGGGGAGGAAAATGTGGGCAGGGGGCTGGCCCGGCTATAAAAGGGCCACGAGCCGGGCCGGACCAACCCCCTGGGCCAAGCTTCATTGCTCAGGCTGGGCCAGCCACTGTATGTATATAATATGAGAATATGGAAGATGTTAGACACTTTCTTGTGTCAAACTCTACTAGACGATATGTATTATCCGTGCGATCACATGGACAATACAAATCAACTTGTCCATCAATATCGGTATGAGGTTTAAAGCCTATACGTGAGTGAATTAAATGCAACTCGGAATAGGTGCTTTGATTATTATCATATGATTGATTGCATACGGTGGTGATGATAAAGTAATATTTAACGAGGCTTTATAGCAACTCTAACTCTTTCTATATTATACATTATATATATAGAGAGAGAAAGGTAGTGGTAAATGCATAATGTCTTTTGGTGTATAATCTTGAACAACATTTTGATCATTTGATTGATTTTATTAACAATGTAGATTTTTTTTAAAAGTACCATTATACTTTTTATTCTTTGCATTTAATTCACCATGTGGATTAATTATCACCTCAAAGATCGAATGATTGAGATATTTATGCAAGTTTATGCACCAAAAAATATTATGCATTTATCACTACCTCTCTCTCTATTATATATATGAAAATCAAATCCTACCTATCACTGACATGCCCATATACTGCTTTTTGGTGGTATGAGGCGTGAGCGAGAATGGTCAGTGGTGGGAAAGATCCAATTACTATATATATATATATATATATATATATAAAGAAAGGGAAAGAGGAGTTGGGTTTAGTTATAAATGCATAATGTACTTAAGTGAAAACCTTGTATAAATATTTTTATTGTTCAATTGATATGATCAACAATAAAGATTTGAATTAAATATTTAAAATATTTACATAAAATTGTGCACCGAAAGACATTTTGTATTTACCACTAAACCCATTTTGATATCTCCATATTATGCTGAATTCTTTGACCTTGTATTCATTTGCGGATTGCAAAGAGTATATTACAACCGTTGTGCAATCAGCCTGCATCAGGGCTAGCATTGAAGAAAGTTGTTGTAATTTGTTACAATGTTATGGCCATTCTCGGCTCGGGTCCGTTACCTATGGAGAAGCCGGATAAGTAACGGACAACCGTTAATGGAAAATCCGGTAACGGCCATCCGTTACCACTCCCAAACGAGGGAAGCCACGAGAGGAGAATGCCAGACGACGGGGGAGCGGGTGCCTATAAAAAGGCAGCCCCTTACAAGGTGAAAAAATATAGTGAGAGAAAATCAGAGACTCACACAGAGAGTTTTACAGATTAACAGAGTCTCACAGATTCACTGATTCACAGTCGTCTGAGAAAATCCTCGTGTGAAAACCTCGCGACCTCAACATCCGCTGCGCTCACTGAAACTCCGACGATCCAGAAGAAAGAAGGTAAGAGCTGGAAAGTTCTCCGTCAGTGGTATCAGGGCCTCGTTCCCTGCAAAAAAAAAACAACAACAAAAAAAAACAGAGAGAAGAAGGTTAGGAATTTTTTTTTAAAAAAAAAAAGAGAAAGAAGTCGGCAGTCAGAAAGGAAAGCCCAAAAGACAAAACCAGAGACCAGCCGGCGGAAAGACCAAAGACAAAGCTAGAGGCTAGCCGGCGGAAAGACCAAAGGCTGGCGGAAAGACCAAAGGCAAAGCTAAAGGCCAGCCGACGGAAAGACCAAAGGCAAAGCTAGAGGTCAGCCGACAGAAAGCCCAAAGGCAAAGCCAGAGGTAGGCCGACAGAAAGCCCAAAGGTAAAGCCAGAGGTAGACCCGCGAAAAGCCCAAAGGCAAAGCCAGAGACAGGCCGACGGAAAGCCCCAAAGGCAAAGCCAGAGGCAGGCCGACGGAAAGCCCTAAAAGGCAAAGCTAGAGGCAAGCCGGAGGAAAGCCCCAAAAAGGCAGAACAACGGCAAGCTAGAAAAAGCCCGAAGGCGAGAACGAAACAGCAAGCGACGAAGAGCAGCCGGCTGGAGTGCCTGAAAGAAGAAGAACCCAATAGCCGACGCCGACGGTCGGCCATCGGCCGAAACCCCCTCTCTCTCTCTGGAAAATTCCAGACCTGTAGAAATCTTTTTTTATTTTTTACGTTTATAAGCGATATAAAATAAAATTTAAAAAAAAAACCACGGTTTTCAGAAAACCGCGACGAGAAAACCAACGGTTTTCAAAACCGTCGTCGGTTTCCCAAAAACCACCAGTGGTTTTCTGTTAATTTACTGTTTTATCCAACCCGGTTTGGAAAATATCGTTTCTGCCATTCAGTCAAAAGACAGGTTTACTCTTGTTCCTTTTGAAAAATTACAGATTCGCCCTGAGAGTTAAAATTATGATTTTAACCCTGATCAGTTGCAAATTTTACAAGAATACCAAATATTGATTTTACGAGTTTGTCCTTGTGATTTTTACAAAAATACAAAAAAGGACAAATAAGTAAAATTATAGATTTATCTCTTGGTATTCGTTTAAGGGTTTAGAGGCAGAAAAATCCTTAGGAAAATTATTAATTCTGCATTAAGTTAACGTGTTTCTTGCTCTGTGTTTTTCCTTTGTTTTCTTTAGAAAGAAAAAAACCGCTTGCTTAGTATTTTTGCTAAACAAAAATGAGTTCTAGGATATGTGTATCCGAACTGACAAAAACAGAAAAACTAAACGGTCTGAACTTTCAGACATGGAAGAGAAGAATCCCGTTAGCTCTAACACTAGAAGGTGTAGAGTGTGTGTTAAAGGAAACAGTGCGTCCTCCACCACCAGACACAAATCAACAACAATTAGAAATGTATAAAACATTTCTAAAAGACAATACCATAGCAAGAACTGTAATGTTAACTTACATGGAGGATGACCTGATTAGAGTCTTTGAAGAATTTGAGACTGCGAAAGAGCTGTTTGACTCATTAATAGCTAAGTATGATACAACTGCAAAGTTGCATATGCAGTTGCTACTACAAAAATTCAACTCCTATAGAATGAAAGAAGGAGAAAATGTAGTAGAACATGTAAATCATATGCTGGTAATGGCTAGGGATTTAGTTGTAGCAAAATCAATCATTCCCAAACCAATGCAGATATCAACTATACTGAACAGTCTACCTCCATCATGGAATGTGGTCACCACTGTCTTAAGGTTAGGGCCTGAAATCAACCTTTCAGAATTTTCCCTAAAGCTAGCAATTGAGCAAGAACACATGCTCAAAAACAAAAGGGAAAAACTGCTAATAGTCTAGGATGAGTTGGTATCTAGCTCCAAATCCAACCAGAAAAAGAAACCAAATAAAAAGTTTGGCAAGAATAATAAGAAAGGTAGTCAAGCTTTTAAGAAATTACAGGAAACCGCTTCCCGGATCAAGTGCTTCAACTGTGGAAAGATGGGGCGCTACAAGAGGGACTGCCGCAACAACCCACAACGCGGACAATCGGAGAAGTAAGACATAATCTGTGTAATTTCAAAATGCTTATACTTGGACCACTCAGTTACAGGTTGGTGGATAGATTCCAGAGCTACAAGACACATCTCAAAAACCAAGAAAGGGGCAATTGATCTAAAAGAATATCAACCCGGAAAACATCGTGTGTACATGGGAAACAGTACTTTTTCTGATGTTTTGGGTATTGGATCCTTTAGGATATTTGTACAAGGCAAACCAATTGTATTGACCGATGTGTTAATTGTGCCATCTATAAGGCGCAATCTGGTCTCGGTTCCTGCCTTAGTAAAGAAAGGTTTTGAAGTTAGGTTTGTACCTAACAAGGTGACTGTGGGAAAACATGGGAGAATCTTGTTCTCAGGAGAATTTGATGTAGAACATGGACTGTTCAAGTTATCCGATAATGAAAGTTATCAATCTCCTGTTTATATTGAAAGTGTCTTTTCTGTTGATGTGAATATGTGACATAAACACCTAGGGCATATAAGTCTAGAAAAGTTGAGGAAATTATCCAACTTTGACTTATTACCCGAATTTAAGGAAAAGACTTTCAACAAATGTGAAGCTTGCATACAAGGAAAAATGACAAGAAAAGTCTTTCCTAAGGAAATAAAAAGGGCAACAACCCTGTTAGAGATTATTCACACAGATTTATGTGGACCTTTTAGAGTAAAGACATATCGAGGAAAGGGTTACTTTATAACCTTTATCGATGATTACTCTAGATATATGTATATATATCTTTTAGCACATAAATCAGAGGCACTTGAAGCATTTAAATAATATAAACAAGAAGTGGAAAATCAATTGGGGCATACTATCAAAGTCTTGAGATCAGACAGAGGAGGTGAGTATACCTCAGCAGAATTTTTATAATTCTATAAAGACTTTGATATTACTAAATAAAATACAATGCCTAGAACACCTCAACAAAATGGTGTAGTTGAAAGGTACAATAGAACCTTATTAAATATGACAAGGTCTATGATTATTGATGCCTCTCTACCAAGAGTATTTTGGGGAGAAGCGGTAAGCACAACTATTTACGTACTTAATATAGTACCATGTAAAGCTGTGTTCACTACACCATATGAGATGTGGTTTGGGAGAAAACCCAACCTAGGTCTTCTCAAGAGATGGGGATCAATTGCACATGTCAAGATCCTTGATCAGTCTAGAGATAAACTAGACAGTACGTCCTTGAGGTGTATATTTATTGGATATCCAAAAGATTCAAAAGGATATCGGTTCTATCATAAGGACCAAGGACTCATTGAAAGCAGAGATGTTGAATCCTTAGAAGATTCTAAGAATGACATCCTGGAAAACAATGAAGAGTATGTTGATGATTTGGTAGACTTTGACCAATCATCTTTTGAGTCCATAGAAGAACTTCTTGAAACTACCGATACCTTAATTGGACATAAGAGGCCAAAAGCCATTCCATCATATTTAAAGGATTATCACACTTACCTTTCAGAAAAAGTGTGTAATTCGGTAGATTTAGATGAATTGACTGATAACTTGACTTATCAGCAAGCAATGAATTCATCGGAAGCAACAGACTGGGAGAAAGCCATGGATGAGGAAATTAAATCCATTGAGAAAAACCAAGTTTGAGAATTGGCTAATTTGCCAAAAGGAAGAAAAGCTATAGGCTGTAAATGGGTTTTGAAAAAGAAATATAAGGTCGATGGTATAATCAACAAGTTTAAAGTGAGGTTGGTTGCAAAGGGTTTTTAGTAAAAGGAAGGGATAGACTATGTTGAGACATATTCTCCAGTTATGAAATTTGCATCCATACATATAATTCTGGCAATATCTGCATATTATGATTTGAATTTACATCAGTTAGATGTGAAGACCACCTTTCTAAATGGCGATCTAGAAGAAATCATATACATGCAGCAGCCCGAAGGATTTGTGATTGAAAGCCAAGAAGATAAAGTGTATAGGTTGAAAAAATCCCTATATGGCCTAAAACAGTCACCTCGCCAATGGTATTTAACTTTTCAAAATGCCATTCTAGAACTTGGGTTTGTGGCTAACAAACTTGATCACTGTGTTTATGTTTGGAACAGTGGGAGCCACTTTGTCATCTTATCTTTGTATGTCGATGACATATTGTTGACTGGAAATGACAATGAAATGATTGTCAAAACCAAGTCATGGTTGAACTCCAAGTTCGAAATGAAAGATATGGGAGAAGCATCCTATATCCTGGGTATAAAGATCTCTCGAGATAGAGGATCTAGACTCTTATGCCTGAGTCAAGAGAGATATATAGACTATATCCTCAAGAAATTCAAAATGGGTGAATGCAAGTCTGCAGACACCTGTTGCAAAAGGGGTGAAACTAAGTAAGGCTGATTGTCCCGGTGAAGGAGACGATAAGCCTAATGTTCCTTATGCTCAAGCTGTTGGCAGCTTGATGTATGCTATGTTGTGTACAAGACCTGATATCAGCTTTGCTGTTGGTCTTGTTAGTAGATATCAAAGTAATCCAGGTTGGCAGCATTGGATAGCTGTAAAAAGGATTTTAAGATATCTGAAAGGAACAAAGGACTTGAAACTATGTTTTCAAGTAAATAAATTAGAAGTAGTAGGATACTCAGACGCTGACTTTGCATGGAGCAAAGATGACAGCAAATCAACCTTAGGACAAATATTCTTATTTGGAGGTGGTACTGTTTCTTGGGTATGTAAGAAACAGGGTTGTGTAGCATTGCATACATAGGAAGCTAAGTATATTGCTTGTTGTATGGCTGCAACAAGTGCTGTCTGGATAAGCCGCTTCATACGTGATTTGAAACTGGAAATAACAGATGAGCCGGTGGTTATCTATTGCGATAACAATGCAGCAATTACTCTTATTAAGAGTGGAGCAGATTGCTCAAAAAGCAACTACTATGTTCATGATATGATTATGAGAAAGGAAATATCCATCTCATACATGCCAACAGAAGACATGTTGGTAGACCCCTTAACCAAAGGCATAACAAAAGAACTCTTCTCAAAACATGTTAAAAACATGGGTTTGAGATATGCTGTTATATAGGTAAATAACCATACAACGGGTGATTTGTTGTGTAGAGAAATAACCACACAACAGGTTCTGATTGCAATAGTAATCAGGGATCGACATAACTAGGAAAAACCCCGAAAAAGTGGGAGGAAAACCAGTATGTCGATACACTTGGCTCGAATGGTCAAGTGGGAGATGTTACAATGTTATGGCCATTCTCGGCTCGGGTAACGGCTAGACTGGCCATCCAGCCATTACCTGAGGAGAGGCTGCATAAGTAATGGACAGTCGTTACCGAAAAATCCGGTAACGGCCATCCGTTACCACTCCCAGACGAGAGAAGCCACGAGAGGAGAATGCCAGACGACGGGGGAGCGGGTGCCTATAAAAAGGCAGCCCCTTACAAGGTGAAAAAATATAGTTAGAGAAAATCAAAGACTCACACAGAGAGTTTCACATATTAACAGAGTCTCACAGATTCACCGATTCAGTCGTCTGAGAAAACCCTCGTGTGGAAACCTCGCGACCTCAACATCCGCTGCGCTCACTGAAACTCCGGCGATCCAGAAGAAAGAAGGTAAGAGCCGGAAAGTTCTCCGTCATAATTTTCATAGCTTGCTCCCAAACGGTGTCGTACCCTCACAGGAGTGTCTATGTGATGTAGGACCACGGCCCTGCATTATGTCAAAGAGCCTTGCCAGGTGACTTAACACACTGGGTTCGATGAATGGCATATTTACACAATGCACGTAGCTCATCTTGCAGGGGTCCTTGACTCATAATTCTGGTTTTGAGTTCGACTCCAAGGGCATCCATGGGTGTGTTTTAGGCTTCGGCCTTCCATTGTAACCAAAAGAAGTGCAAATTACAACTGTTGCACAACCGACCGTGATCCATGTGAAGGCCAAGACTTCTTGATTAGTGAAGGGATCACTTTATCATCCCAAGCAAGATTTCATGGAAACGTACCTGGGATCACGTTTTCCGTTTCAAAACAATATCGAAACCTGATTCGTGGCTGAAGCTAGACATGTTTGGTTCTGGGTAAACCGGAACTGGTAGTTCCAAACCCATGGTTCCAGGTTATCTGGAACTAGAACCGGAGCCAAACCGTCTAGAACACTATCTACTGATGAGTTATGCCTCAAGATATGTTATTACATGTAATATATATATATATATATATATATATATATATATATATATATATATATATATATATATATATATATATATATATATATATATATATATATATATATATATATATATATTTATTATTAACGAAAGGTTTAAAATTGTCGGTTTTGGTTCCAAGCCGGTTCCTGAAAATTATGGACCGTAACCGAACCGGGAGTATCCAGATCCGATTCTGGTTATTGACGGTTTTGAGGTTGGTTCAGTTTCCGTTTGAACCGCCGAACTAATTCCAAACTGGCTATATTTAGCCCAAGCATCACTAAAATGTTTGGGCGAACCAACTTAGTTATATTCATCCATCCACTACTTTCAAGAAAAAATGCTTAGCTTGTAAAATGTGAGGTGTGTACTTGGATGAGAAGTCTTTGGTTGTATGAAAGATATTAGTGTACGTCTTTTACATTTTATTTTCCTTTCTTTTACACATATATACATACATATATATACACATATATATATATATATATACATTCATATAATATATATATATATCATGCTATGGTGTCCATTAAAGTATCATGCAACATCACATCGGTGAACACTCATCTAAAAGGATGGTCATTTATCATTGCTATGATATTAGAAGATGCTTGGTGTCGGCTTCATGCAGCTTTTCAAACCCTATTGACAAGTCAATACTGTTAATAAAAAATGCCCAGTCTACTATTGACAAGTCAATGCTTCGTGGCTCGATTGGATGTTCAATTCTTTCTTCCTCATTGAGACCATATAGGTTGGGCTCCCATCACTTGTCCTTTTTTCACCTCTGTGGATAGTGTGCTCCAACTCCTTCCTTGTTAGAATCTGGAGGGATTCGATACTACATACATGAGATATCTCCCTTTGGATCGTTAGGAGTTCCATAGAACTCTAATTTTCTTCCACATTAGGCCCTTCTTCTCTTAGCCGTCATTTTTTAGTATGTATGGATTGCGAGTGGTAAGGTTGAGACTGCAATTTCGACAAGGAGTTCTCCAACCATTGGATCAATGCGAGGTGTGATTATATGACCTTGACATGGGACATTATCTCTTTCTAAAATATCTAGAGTGGTTATGTCATCTCGTACTTGCACCTCAACAACCCAAACAAAACTTCGTTGATGATGACATGCCATTAAACCTGGCTTCACTCCGTTTCCTTGGCTTGAATTGGAAGTTTCTTTTATCAAGTGCCATATAGGGCAATACCAAATGAATCCATGATGGTTAAGATGTAGCGCCTCTCGAGGCTTCTGCCTCTACAGTATCTCATGAGGCTACAGATGAGGGTTGTATTTATGTTGAGAGGCTCCTCAAATTTGTCAAATTGTAGGTTGGATTGACAAACAAATGGGTATGGGCATCTCTCATTCATCCTTTGTCCTAGACATGGTCAGTTCAGAACCAACTCGGTAGTTTGAACTGGAACCAAATGGCCTCAGAACCACCGGTAACCAAAACCCGCCAAACTGGCCCCAGAACCGTAATTGAGTACCCCTGGTTCGGTTACGGTTCATAATTTTCAAGAATCGGCTAAGAACTGGAACCAATGGTTTTAAGTTACTGGTTAATATATATATATATTATAAATGTAATGACATGTCTTGAGGTGTGGCTCATTGGTAGATAATGTTATGAACTACATCTTGCAACGAGTGACCAAACTCATGAAATTTTTGAAAGAAGACCTCAACAAATTCTTTCACCTTTCTATTGGAGGTTAATCAAATCAATAGGGGTTGATTGTGGATAAAATGTTTGAGAATCACTTTCTACATCTCATCTCAAGTTTAGATTGACCGAGGCTTCAACAACCTATACCAAGCATATGCTTGAGAGATGATACAAAGAGTTTAACTAGAAAAATCAAGTACCATAAAAAGTAATATTTAGCCCTATCTATGTGTAGTTACATGAAAAGGTTACACTTTAAAAATAAAGTGAAATAAATGTTCATGTTAGTTTTTTTTGGATTACCGAGATAGGGTTATGCAAGACCCCTACTAGACAAAACATGAGATATATACAATATGCAATGAGACTTCAAATGGTCCTGAAATGACCAAAATACAATCTGGATTTGTTTGGGTATGTTAGGATTCGATTAGGTACTTGGGTCCATTGTCTGTCATTATACTACAGACTTATCCATAACCAACCCAAATCCGAACCGTGTCATCTCAAGACACATAACGGGGACACCACAGTGCCTGACATGACACGAAGAGGGAGGACACAACATGATGCATTCTTCTCAAAAAACCCACAACCGCCTATTTAGGGGCCAAAATCTATTGTTTCTAGCAATATTTCTGGCTCATCAACGACATGACTATATACTAATCTCCCTAGCAATCATTTTTCCTCAAAGAATCATCGATGACAAACAAAGGTTTGCTGAATTTTATTGTAAAAAAACAAAAACCCTATTTTACCTCAAACCTGACCCTTTTACAGTTAGCTCAACACATGCTCGATGTGTAGAACTTCTCCCTCAACCCCTTTTTCTTCTCTATTCCACTTTCTTTCTTTCTCTCTTGCAGGCGGGGTTCCTCCTTGCACTGCCCCTCCTTCCCCCTTGAGCAGCAGCAATGTTGCTGTTGCTGAACAGGCCGGCCACCACATCACTAAGGTGGCCTCAGGCCAGGCCACGGAGCCACTATCATAGCTCCGTAGCAGGCACCCAAGGTTGGGTCCCATGCGGGTTTGGGTCGGGCCTGATCTGACCCGACATCATAGATATCATTGAAGGTTCTATAAAAATTCTTGACATCATCATCATTTGCAATTGAAGCAAATTTGCTAACAATGTCAATTCTGGATGACTCAATTAAAATTTTGTTCCTTTTGAAATGATGCAATATTTCCTTCTACCATTGCCATTCCTTGATATGAGTCATTACTTTCCTTACTATCCATCCCACGTGAAGGAAGTCTCCATCATGACTCCACAAGGTGAAGCCTACTGAAAACAATATTTTCTTTTTGTATACTGAGAGCTTTAATCATCCATAGTTGGAGGAATCTATTGATTGATACAAACCATGTGTAATGAATAGGATGGTGTAAGTTTTGCATTGTATGTAAGATGTATTCCTTCACTCTTTGCAAAAGAACTTCCTCTTTAACTGTTGTTGGGGGTCGATTAGGATTGCCATGAAAGATATAGTTCTTTTTTCCCATAAAAATCTGATGTTCTGAACATCCCTAATGTTCCAATGCACTTGATTTTGGAGAGGCTAACAACCTAGTAATGTAGATTCCCATCCCAAGAATTACAATCATCTTTTCAGGAAATCATAAGCTATTTTTATGTAGATATTTGGATTTGACTAGCAAAGTCCATGGATTTGACTATTTCGCCACCACTTTCCGGCTGTTCTTGGCTAATAACACCAAGTTATCTTCTTCCACATGACATATGCAAAAACCACATTCTTCACTTGGTTGGCAAACGTGTTCCCATTTCAGCAAATGAAGAGAACGTTTATGCTCGCTGCTATCCCAAAGAAATATCTTTATAATGGATTCCAATCGCTTAATGCCTCCGTTGGATAGCTTGAAGGATAACATACAGTGCAATGGGATTGCCCGAGGATAGCTTTGATCATAACAATGCATCCAACTAAAGAAAAAAGAGAGGACACCAATATTTCTAGTTGATTTTGCATCCTTGAAATAATAGGTTGACATAGGGATAAGGTAAGCTTACCTTTAAAGAGCGGAAGGCCAAGATATTTCGTTGAAAGTTTGATCGCTCTCCCCTAGCTCTCTGATCCGAGAGGGACTCATGGAAAATGGAACTTAAGATGATTTGTTCATATTGACACACATACCAGAGTGAGCTTCAAATTCCTCAAACATTTGAAGAAAATTCCCAATTGACTTCCTTCTGTCCCAAAGAAAGAAGAGTGCGTCATATGCGAAGAAGGAGTGGCTCCATTGAATTCCTTTTATATTGATTGGGATATTCTCCTTTTGGCAACAAAAAAGGCTAATAAGCTTTTATATTATATTATATTATTTAACAAGCATTCCATTAACATTAAGCTTTATATTTTCTTTAACAAGCATTCTTATTTTGGAAACAAGTACACATTGCGATCTTATTCATTTATTTTTATTTTACCTTCATTAAAATAAAATACTATATATCAATAAAGGTTTATGTGCCACATTATATAGTGTTATTTACCTTTATTAGAAACTATAAACATGTAAACTCTATTCAAACCAATTTTGACAAATCAATAAAGAGTCGTGAGTGATTGAGATTAAAAATCAAAGAATTGAAATGTACACAAAGTGGATACCTCATTGTTTCTCTATATATTTTTCACTTTTTCTTTTCAATCTCAACCGTCAATATCATTCAATCAAGTAGTTGAGATTGGTTTAGATGGAGTATGTTATGAGTAGTTCTTCTACCTTCTCTACAGTAAATAAAACATCCTCACTTACAAACTAGTGGCCTACCATATCCTTTGAGTTTTTCTTTTTTTGACACAACAAGGTGGCCAAGGCTAGGTATACACATCTTGGGTATTTATATTTATATGTATATAGGGCCTAATCTGTGCTCAATCCTCCTCAAACATCTTTTCCATTCGATCATCACAATCAACAATAGAGATTTGAATCTCAAAAAGCAAGTATATCATTGTTGCACTTCCTATACTCGAATCTAATGCTCAATGGTATATTTTTTTATTTTTGGAATGTATGCTTTTCAGGGGCCGGGCAAAATGACCACTTCCTTGCTTGTTTGTTTTCCTAAGTGTGGGGGTTGCTAGATCATTCCGGACCTAGTCACCTCCTCAATACTTTTCCTATGACTCGATTCTAATTGGGCTCTATTTTGGTGTTTTGGTACACCATGAATTTATATCAAGTCTTTAGCTAAGGGCGAAACTCTAAGCGCTCCCCGGATCACTACTTGCTTGACTTTTTTTAGAATTACGAGAGAGGTATGGTGTGTGGTAAGTAGTGTGAACCGTCATGCTGAAAACATGTGTTGATAGCATTCCCATGAGAGTTTATTGGAGATAGGCATACCTCAATGGCCTTCCCACTAGTGCTTGCATGATTTGGAAAGGGTTTAGGTTGGACCTAAAATGTATGTTCTATATAATAACTGAATAAAATAGTTATTCAGTCGTCCAATCTAAATTCTAAAATAACCAAACTCATTATATAACCATGAAGGTGAAAAGCATTAATTCCAGTCACCACACAAAATGCAATATCCGGATGTGTAACATTGCAAGTGTGGTGCAAATAAAGAGAATAACAACCTCATCAAATCATGTTACACAATTCTTAAGAAACAAAAAATAAAACATAAAAACAAAAGCTACCAGTAAGCCAAAGGGTGGGGCTCTTTTATGCAAAATGGAGACTACACTTTCCTCTTATAGTAAGGCAAGCTTGTCACATCAAATCTACAATAAACGGAAATATCTTTAATTAAGAAACTTAAGTGAATTATAAATATAACAAAGACAAAAAGAAAGCACTGTTATGCTCACCTTTACGTTTTCGTCTTCTTTTCTCCCTCCTCTTTTATACTTTTATTTTCTTTCTTTTTCATCCTTCAAATTCTCTCTTTTTATTTTTCCTTTTTTCTCCTCCTAACTTTTTTCTTTTCTTTTCTTTTCCTTTTACATATACACCAGTAAAAAGGAGATGCAAAAATTAGAATGTTGTCTCATCACATACCATAACTAAATACTTATGGTATCAAAACAGTTTTAAAAGTTAACACTTGCTACATTATAAACTAATGTGATGTCAACAACTAATAGACAAACTGACACACATCATTTCAATACAAGGCCCTAGGAAAAATTACATCATTTTCGACATGTCTACTCAAGGCTATCAAGGTGGTCTTCAAGAGATTTAGATTAACTGCATCTTCCATCCCAATGCCTTAGGACACAACCCTATAAAATGTCAAAACATGTTCAAATCAGTAAGTAGTAATATGCATTGTTGATTGGAAAATACACGAAAACACACGTAGGTTTGAAAAATGTCTTGGGTCATGATGCAACTACGAAACCTAATTAGGAAGTTTAAATGATCCACCATGCAGAATTCACGTGGTTGGGGCTTATTTAGACCTAAAATGTATGTGTTATAGAATAGAATAATAAAATGGTAACCAAACTCATTATCTAACCATCAAGGTGAAAAGCACTAATTCTCATCACCACACAAAAGGCAATATCTGGATGTGTAACAATGCAAGTATGATGCAAACAAAGAGCAAAACAACATCTTCAAATCAGGTTACAGGGTTCTTAAGAAATAAAAAATGAAAAATGAAAACGAAAATTACCAGAAAGCCAAAGTGTGGGGCTCTTTTATGCAAAATTGAGACTACACTTTCCTCTTATAGTAAGGAAAGCTTGTCACACTAAATCTGCAATGAACGAAGATATCCTTAATTATGAAACTAAAGTGAATTATAAATATACCAAAGACCAAAACAGAGCACAATTGTGCTCACCTTTATATTTTCTTTTTCTTTTTTCCTCCTCTTCTATACTTTTCTCTTCTTCTTTGATTTTCTTTTCTTTCTTTTTCGTTCCTCAAATTCTCTCTATTTTATTTTTCCTTTTTCCTCCTCTTAACTTTTTTCTTCTCATGTTAACTTTTTTTGTTCTAATATTTCTTCTCTTTTCCTTTTACATATACACCTACTTAAAGTAGATGCAGAAATTAGAATGTTATCTCATCACATACCATAACCAAATATTTACGGTATTCAGAGACGTTTCAAAGTTAACACTTGCTACATTCCAAACTAATGTGATGTCAACAACTAATAGACACACCTACGCACATCATTTCAATACGAGGACCTAGAAAAATTATCACATCATTTTGGACATGTTTGCTCACAAGGCTATCAAGGTCATCATCAAGACATGTACATTAAGTGCATCTTCGATCCTAGCGCCTTAGGACACAACCCTGCAAAATGTCAAAACGTGTTCAAAACACTAATTTGCAATGTGCATTATTGATTGAGAAATACATGGAAACACGTCTACATGTGGAACATGTTGTTGATCCACCAGGCATAATTCACATGGTTGGTGCTTATGCTGGATCTAAAATGTATGTGCAATAAAATTGTTATTCAGTCATCCAATCTAAAATCCAAAATAACCAAACTCATTATCTAACCATCAAGGTGAAAAACACTAATTCTTATGACCACACAAAATGCAATATCTGGATGTGTAACATTGAAAGTGTGATGATAAAACAAAGAGCATAACAACCTCTTCAAATCAGGTTACAGGGTCCTTAAGAAACAAAAAATAAAAAAAAATATGGAAACAAAAATTATCAGTAAGCCAAAGGGTGGGTCTTTTTTATGCACAATGGAAACTATACTTTCCTCTTATGGTAAGGCAAGCTTGTCACACTAAATCTGTAATGAACGAAAATATCTTTAGTTATGAAACTAAACTATAACAAAGGCAAAAACAATGAACAATTATGCACACCTTTATATACTTCCCTTTGTTCTAGGTTTTCCTCTTCTTTTGTCCCTGCTCTTCTATACTTTTCTTTTTTCTTTTTTTTTCCTTTGGTTTTTCTTTTTCATTCTTCAAATTCAATCTATTTTATTTTTATTTTTATTTTTATTTTTTTCTACTTCACGTTTTCTTTTCATAATATTTATTCTCTTTTCCTTTTCCATATATACATGTAAAAAGGAGATGCATAAATTAGAATATGCAGAAAAGTGTTATGTCATCATAGACCACAACCAATTATTTACGGGATTCAGACACTTCCCAATGACAACACTTACTACATCAATCATCACAGACCATAATCAATTATTTAAGGTTTTAAGACACTTTCGAAAGTTAACATTTGTTAAAGGTTTAAACTAATGTATTTTCAACAACTAATACACACCTACGCACATTATTTCGATAGAAGGCCCGAGAAAAATTTATCGCGTCATTTTGGTCATGTCTGCTCACAATGCTATGAAGATGGTCATCGAGTGATGTAGATTAGCTACATCTTCCTTTCTGAAAGCCTTTGGACATAGTCCTGCAAAATGTCAAAATGTATTCAAATAAGAAAATTTCAATGTTCATTGTTATTTGAGAAATACATGAAAAAACATTTGGGTAGGAAAGATGTCTTTGGTCATGCAACTAGGATGCTTAATTAGGGAGTTCACATGAACCCTTGTGCAAAATTCACATGATTGGGGCTTACATTGGACCTAAAATGTATGTGCTACAGAATAACATAACAAAATGGTTATTCAGTTGTTCAATCTAAAATCCAAAACAATAAGACTCATTATTTAACCATATAAAATGCATTAACGGTATGTGTAACATTGCAAGTGATGGGATATGCTTATTGTTCTACCATAGAGTGTTTATTCATGCTAATAAAGAAAATGTCCTGGCATATATACCCTTTATCTAGATATGTATATAGTGCATGTTAATGATTGACACTCTACTATTAATTATTTTATTACATTGGTTGCTACATTTTTATAGGTGGGTGGCATGAGATGTAAGAAGCAACAGAAAGTAATCCTTTATTTGGCAAAGCTAAATAGAGGCCTATTACCACTCCCTACATGGGAGTTTTTCTACCTTCACCATCAATCATTTTGTATGATGATAGCTGTACGACACTTGGCCAACACTAGCGGAAGTTGAAATCTCAAAAAAGTAATAATACGAAAAGCAGCATACCTATCATATGAGTAATAAGCAATGCAACCGCAGACCATATTGAGAAGATCCATGAATTACAGAGCATTTTGGCCACATCTAGACCCGAATCACATTCCAAGTGATCATAACCTATGAGTTTCTGCGACAAAGGAATATGCATCACAATCCTAAGCTTCTTGCAACAAAAGCCCCTCTGCAAATGATTAACAAAGAGCTAAAATTTCACATCAGTATACATAAGAATAGTTCCCTATCTCACAACAATTTAGTAGGCTGATAATTCCGATCAATATCTGTTCTTAACTCTTTTGATAAATTAACAATCAAGTTTCCAACACATGTTGCTAACTTCTAAATTAACTACCAATTTTCCAATTCAACATTCAAATAGGGAGATAGCTCATTCCATTATTATATAACCCAAGAGCAGTCAGTTGGAAGCACAAGAAATTTATTTGTGGAAATGACATTCTAAAGAAAAAAATTGGGTAATTGATCTTCTTTGCTTTTGAAAGTGGCCACATGGGCTGAAAAAAGTGGACCTAACTTTTGTTAGGTCTACTTTCTTCTACACAAGTTTTGTTTTTCCTTTCGTAAGCATACTGCCATTGGCTAAACCTAATAGAGGATAAGATGGTATATCAATGACTCCTGAATCCAAAAGCAACAAATATGCAACTCAATCCACATGATGCCTAAAGATCCTCATTATATTTTCTACACTATGAAATAAAAGCTAAACAAGAGTTTGAAAAAGTATAAATGGACCAAGGGTAGACAATAATCACATGAAGGAAATCAAGGGCAAGCTCAACAAGTTTGATGTTTTTGGTCCAAATATCAAACAAACAATATCTAAGTCTGTCCCTTGTAGTGTATGGCCAACAGTTGACAAGACTCTACTATTGATTATCATGATCAACCAATATAAATGTTTGAGAAGATTTAATCATGAATTGGATTGAGCATATATGACTGTGAGAGTGAGAGAGAGAGTGTGTGGAAGCTATTAGACAAGCCCATTTAAAACAGTGCTCAATCATCACCATTGTTTATGTGAGTGATCAAGACACTTATCACACATTAATGCATTCACGTACATTAAATGACATTGATCCTCACATTGATATTAATGGGCAGTTCAATATGAGTCGTTCCTCTGATCATACAACAGACTCAAATCGTATAGTAGAACATGTTATAACATAGTGTCTAGTAATTCTTATTTTTAATATTATATATATATATATATATGGACATGGAGCATGTAGATCGAGCTCCAAAGCAGGAGAGGTGCGGATGATACGTCATTATCAAACTGCACAGCAAAACTTGATTAAGATCTTAGCCATCCAGTATTATGATGGAGGGATCTTGCTTCAGTACAGTCCTGGTGGACCCACCATGGAAGAGTCCGACAATCTTTAATGACTGAGTCAAAGATAGCGTGGCCTATGTCCCATCATGACCTCATGAAAATGGTGACACCTTGTTTTCTTCTATAAGAAGGATCCGTATTAATTTACATTGAGTCGAAATGGGAGCCTAAATTTCAAAAATCAACTTAAAGTCTATTAGTCGATGCCACAATCAATGGTCATTGATCATGCCAGTCATTGTAGAGGGATTTCCACTTCCAACGCATCCACTTATTTCAGCCTCAATTCCTCAATCGAGTCACCCATTAATGACCTCAAACTGTGTCTCAGAACTTTGGTTCCACCGAGTTCATCATCGTTCTTTTAATAACTGGATCACTTGCGCCTTCCGTGTCCATATCTTAAAGGCCTGAAACATGCATTCCATCGTCTTTGCACCTCTACAATTACAAACAATTCCGACTGTTGTTCCAGGGCCAATTCCGACGGTCGGAATTACAGTGGGCCTTCGCTTCTTCTTCTTTTTGGTTGTTAGCCAGCTTCTGCTCCGCCTTTCTGACCCGGCAGCCGCCGTTCCGGTGATAAGTAGAACTAAAGTTGAAACTGTAACACTCTCGTGCTTGATAGGACAGAGACAAAAACATGGTCTGATCTTACATGAGAGATAAGCGGATTGCTGAGATAGGCTCCGGTGCTATTTTCAATTTGAATTTTTTGCTAGTTGAGTTCTTAATTTGCGGGATTCATAATTAAACTTAATTTCGAATTCATTCATGAGCTTAGTCGCGCTCAACTTAATCAGGCATGTCTATGAGTTTGCTCGAAGGTCAATTCGAACCGCTTGAATATAGCTTGACCTTACGGATCAAAGCTTGATTGAGCTTGAGTTCAAACTAAGTACCCAAGTTGACCTTGACCATACTCCCCCTTAGACTGGGATCGATTGAACCCCTGGTTTAGATCTTAATCCCTTAAACAATCGCTGATCCACAAGAAGAGACCGACTCGTATATCGTGTTTAGCGATGGGGGGTTAGATTCAACTACCTCGTGTTTGACTTGGAAATCGAGAAATATTTCTGAAAGAGGTCACATACAACATAATATATATATATATATAAAGAGAAATTGATATATAATAACACACTTTGTGCTAGCAAATCCAAATAAATCTCAACCAATTACTTTATAAATCTTAATCATCTATCATAAAAAATGAATGTTTGAGATTTATTTATATTTATTAGCACTTAAATGTGATACCATGTGCCAGTGTCTCTCTCTATATGAATGTATTTATATATATATATATATATATATATATATATATATATATATATATATATATATATATATATATATATATATATATATATATATATATATATATATATATATATATAGGTAGGAGGATCTAGATCGTGTTGGACAATTTGGTAACATTGATTGGCTGTCAAACAATCAAGCACAACTCTTTGTACAATATGATATATAACATGGTAGTACTAGAATATTCAAACAAATCTCAACTATTCATTTGGGTTAATATATGATTGTAATTTGAATTCAAAAAAATAAAAATATCTATACGAATAAAATATATCCACAAAAGGTACATATGCATTTTTTTCTTTTAAATCTTTCACCTAAGATGTATATATATATATCATTAAATAATCAAGAGTCCTGAAATTCATCGCAAAAGATCTGGTTGAGTTTATGTTAGGCCATTGGATGTGCAACTCTAACCTGAACGTGGAACTGGTCAAAAACGTACAAAAGCCTCATAAAAGTGGGGTTATATATATCACGTATGAGGTGCTAAATATGATGTAAATTAGGATCATGTTCGCAAGTGAAAGCTTCATTCGTTGTTGTCAGTGGGCCAATTCAACCGATGACTTTTTGGGTCAATGTAAGCTGGTTCAAGGGGGGGACGGGGGACGAGGGACGGCTGAGTTTGCTGATTTGATTTTTTTAATTTATAATATTATTTCAATATATTTTCAAGTACTTTGGTATTTAAACAGTCAATCTGATTCATCGATTCGATTCGATCTCTGGCGAGTTTCTATACAGTTTTGGAAAACAATTTGATCCAAAAACCGGATTGAATCAACAAGTCACCCCAATATGCAGGTCGAACTGCGTTCATTGTAAAGGACAACGCCGCTGATCATAATTGAAAGGGAGGTATATATAACTGCTGTTTCGTTCAACCCCTGGCTATTAAAGTATTCTTCTTTAGTCAATAATGAATGAGACATAAAGATTACGTTCACCCTCTTTTTATTGCCTTTTTGGCATTTCCAAGGCGAGTTTCTTCTGTATTCCTTTTCCCGCATCACCAACTTCATTTTGTTTCCTTCAGGAAGGTGTGTGTGTGTGTGTGAGAGAGAGAGAGAGGATGGACGATAGCCACGATGGAAGTCTGGCTTTAGGAATTGGACGTGGGATCAATCGTGAGGATTTTCAGAAAGAGATGGAGACACCCATCAAATTTCATGTATGGTTTCCTTCGAAGGAGGAAGAAAAAGATCAGAAGAGGAAGATAAAGATTGGTGGTGATTCCAGTGAGGAGGAAGGAGAGGTGGAAGATGATCTGGGAGATAACAGAAGCGGAAAAAAGAAATTGAAGCTCATCAGGGCACAATCAAACCTTCTAGAGAAGAGTTTTATGGAGCACAGAACCCCCACTTCTGTACTTCTCCTCTCTCTACTTCTTTCTCAGTATTGCTATCTTATTCATGCATGCCTACGTACGTACATACATACATACATACTATCTGTATTGTGCGTGTGCGTTGTCTGTGTGTTTTTCTAAAACAAGCTCATATTAATGCCATAAATATATCAGATAGTAAAAAAGTTCAGTTGCACATACTATCTGATTGCAAAGCATCTTCTTTTGTCCCTCTCTTCAAATATTATGCAGAACCAAAAGCAAATGTTGGCGAAACAACTGAACATGCTTCCTCGTCAAGTTGAAGTCTGGTTTCAAAACAGAAGGGCCAGGTAAAATCATGATGGCACAGTGTTGATCTTGATAGCTCGATGATCATTTTGAGATTAGGAGCTTAATTTGGAGTCATATGATGCTTGCTTGCTTTTATTTGTCATATAAGTGGAGGACGAACCATGAGGATTCTCTCATACACACATATATATATATATATATATATATATATATATTGTTTCATTTAATTTGTTATTATTTAAATAAACACAGAAGAAACTTTCGTTTGGAAGTGGCAAAGCATGTCATTAGGTCCCTGTGCCAATATCAGGGTAACATTCCTAAACCATCATAATATGTATATATAAAAATAAAGATTGGGCATGTTGATGAGGGAAAGGGATGTGACGTGAGAATGATGATGTTAAAGTAGGCAAGGTCACAACTATGTACAGATTGGGAATCAGAAATAGCTAAGGAGGGGCGCAAGCTGACAGCAATGGACGGTGGAAATGTTGCTTGCTGAATAAAAAAATTATTAATTGATTAGTTTGGATTACCTCATCCGTTTGAATTTTAGAGTGCGGACCCTTTCAAACACCAAGAAAAAGTAATTCTTAATCTCTCTCTCTCTCTATATATATATATGTGTGTGTGTGTGTGTGTGTGTGTGTGTGTGCGCGTGCATGCACATGTGGAATTGCCTCTGAAAGTTTTAGTTGGCCAACTTAAATTTATCCTGATGGTGGTTGTGTGCCGTGCATCTTGATATGTTGACATTATAGAAATTTATGACACTAAAAAC
The DNA here is from genome assembly GCA_036023115.1 of Brasenia schreberi. Taxonomy (NCBI): domain Eukaryota; kingdom Viridiplantae; phylum Streptophyta; class Magnoliopsida; order Nymphaeales; family Cabombaceae; genus Brasenia; species Brasenia schreberi. The sequence goes on from JAYKKT010000063.1 coordinate 9,969,559, forward strand.
GATGAAAGTTTTAATTTTTTTGTTGCAATGAGAGGCCAGAGCCAGATGCTGGCCCTGAGTATTGAACTCAACTCCTGGAAATGATAGTCAAGGTACCTAAACAAAATAATTTGTGGATAAATAAATTTGGTTTCATTTGTTGCCAACACTTGGAACTTCGTTTCGGTAATTACCGTTTCTAAGTCCAGATGCACACTCCCAAGTATCGAACTCAGTTTTGTTGTTCTTTCAAAACTCTTTAAAAAAATTTAAGTTACACTCTACCATCGAAAAGCAGTGAGCGTCAACGATATGAACCGGATCTGATTTTCCTCTATATTTATATACGCACCCACAGAGTTTCCTCGTTTCCTTGTCTCCTGTGTCCAGGTTTCTGTTTCCATGCAACATAGAACTGTAACTTATTGAACGTTCGCAGGCAAGTAGAGAAGCTGTAACCTTTACTGTTGGAACATTTATTATAAATAACAGTAATAATAATAAATATATATCTATCAGGAGCCAATGCATATCGAATCTGATTCCATTTCAGACTTTCTAATAAAGGGTTATTAAAACCAAGTTAATTAACTATATAATCAAACATAATGCTTGCAGGATCAAACTGAAGCAGATAGAGTTGAACTGCCAACTCCTGAAGAGTTGCTGCGAGAGACTTTCAGAAGAGAACAGGAGATTGAAAAAAGAGTTGCAGGAACTTAAGTGGCCAAGGACGACCTGGAATCCGCCGCAACTCCGTGCCGATCTTCCAGCTCCAAAAGATCTCACCCTTTGTTCTCATTGCCAGAAAATGGGCCAGAGGGACAAGGAAAATCCCGAGTCTAATTAGAACATCATCCATTAGTTTATTAGTCACAATCTTTGCAATTAACCCCGATAGTTTCCTGCTTGTATAGTGTTTATCTTTTGTAAATTTCAACCAAAACGATAGAAGTAGAATTGGATTGAAGACCTGCAAAATTACATTTCTTCGGCAGCATTTGTCTGAAGGTCGTGTGCACTGGCGGATCTAGAATTATTTTGAGTGTTGGTAATTGCCTTTTCGAGTAATATTTAAGAAACATTTAAGATGGGGCGAACTATGTATAGTAGTAATGGATCCCGCAACTTTTTCATTGGTTTTTCGAATTTCAGGTGGGGCGGCTGCTCCTCCTCACCTCAATGTAGTTCCGCCACTGGTCGTATGCATGTCATATGGATGTCCAACGGAACAAAAACAATGCAACAGTTCGAGATGATCCTCGCAAACAATCAAACCTCTATCAGGTGGGAGTACACTGACAGTTTGAATTATTCATCCACAGGCATCATCTGTTCATCTCTCTTGCTAGTTCAAATACACACATTTCAATCGAATTTAGTTTAAGAGCCCCAAGGGAACAGCACAGTTGAAAGAACCTCCGACTAAATGGGCAGTCGGGCTTGATTCTGATGCATGCTACCCTTTCTGCGTCCCGACTCTCAGCATAATCACGGACACAAAGAGGGTCCAAGTTTTATGTTGAGTTGTTTCAACCCCTTCAAATAAATTTCTAAGACCTAATTCTGCCAGTCGTTGGTTCTTCCTTGCAGCTCATAAAGTCCGTTTAATTGGGAAAATCTTTTTTCTTTTAGTTTTTTTCTAACAATGTCATGCCAATCCGATATTAAATGTTTGAGCTAAAGCATTTATTCATTATCAGATTTTTATTTACAATAACTAAAGTAGATCATTCTTCCAATCAGCACAAACACAAACATGTATATATAGACACACACAGGCATGGTATATATATATATATATATATGTGTGTGTGTGTGTGTGTGTGTGTGTGTTTATTTATTGAAATAAATCTTTAAATCTTCTTGCACTGATAATGTCCTTTTAACTGGGAAAGTCCTTTGTTCTTTTAGATTTTTTATTACAATATAATGACAATCCAATATCTAACTGTGGAAAATGTTTCAGCTAGATCAAAAGCATCTCTTTCTTTTCTCTCTTTCTCTCTCTCTCTCTCTCTTTATATATATAGTCATTGGATTGGATTATGCCTACTACCGAAAGTACTCACCCATGCCCGACTATTCTTTTTTATTGAATGAGCATAATAAGACTGTTATTCATAACTTTTCAGATATTCTCACAACTTTGGAAATTATACTCATATTCCTAAAACAGCAAAAGTCAGGCAGTGTTCAGGATCCAGTTTTTCTATATATATACACCTGGATGTATGATGGACACATGCTACTTACGTGACAAAGAGAGAAGGAACATTTGATCACATTGAATGAACATTAGGGTCCATATTAGTGAGCAATCAATCTTACAATTATTATTAAGAAAGACTAACCTAATGAAGAATTAATGTACCCAAAAGCTCATAGCTCATGTTGCTCAAGGATCAACTCTTAAGGTGTAGGTGAAGAGTGCGACCCAGCGCAAGCATCCTGAAAGGTGTTCCCAAACCCAATTAAAGTTGCCTCTCAAAAGTAAAAATCGAAGGAAAAGAAAAGACAAAGATTAATATTGCATGAAAGATAAAATTTTATCAAATCCTACAGCTCTAGTCAAAAGAAGTGGTTAGCTTGAGCACTCGGGAGGAAGGCCCTGAGGGACTCTCCTGGTGTCTGTGCATAGTCATAGACCATGTAGTTCTTGTGCACCCATTTGAATCTCTGCTAGTTCATCGCTTCCATCTCTTGGCTCAGCCATCCATTGAACCGGCGACTGCAAACCGCCGGAGTCGAAGAGGCAGGCCGCCAAATGCAGGCATCAGCATTGAAGCCGGAGTAGGAAGCCACAAATGCTGCCTTGGACCAATCTGTCTTGATCGACCCACCCCGGGTTGCCCAGTCATCAGCATTCCATAGGCTCCAGTAAACCCTCATGGGCTGTCTCTTCGGGTATGGGACTCCCTTCTTTTCCAAGTTGTTGAACACTCTAATGGAGATGCCATCAACAGAGAAACTGCAAGCAGAATATATGCAACACCCACAATTTAGTTCACTATTAATATTACTATGACCTCTCTTCATGCTGTGTCCCCAAGTTTATAAGTAGGAAATTACATCTGGGGATCTTTTAGTTTTTTGTCGAAATAATACTTGGAAGATAGATCTCAAACATTAACTGATATTCGGAAGCTAAAATTCCCCCCCTCCCGTCTAGGGTATGTAGCAAAGAGTTAAATTAAGCTTCATTTACATTAATTTTTCTTGATGATTTTGTAGAACCTATCTTCTTGTATTATCACACTTGGTCCATTATACAATGTTAACATCATTTGATTCCAAATCTTGAAGTAAAACATATTGTGGCCGCTTCAATTTTTCTTGTTCTTTGGTACAATGGGAGGCCAAAGCCAGATGCATGCGGGGTGTCACATGACCTTCAAGTTGTGAATCGACCCCTTAGCCAGGTGACCTATTGTTTCTTGTGCATACCCTCTTCGAATCTCACTAATTCACCAAATCTTGAAGTAATACCATTAATATCTTCTTGTGCACAGTGCGGAAAATAATATCGATTCTTTCTGTGTGAGAGAGATTTCTTATATATATATATATATATAGAGAGAGAGAGGGGTAGTCCTAAATGCATAATATCTTTCAACGTAGAACATTGCATAAACTATGTACGGAAATATATTATGCATTTAAGACTACATCTCTTTTATATATATATATATTAAAACGTCATAAGCTTAATAAAAACTTGCGTGGTGTAAATTTTCTTAAAACGTGCCTAGTTCTACATATTAATTACATCTTGTAAACCTATCTTGGACAACTAATAGATCTATATCCTTTTGCTACCAAAAACTGATCCTAACAAAAGACCTAACCTGAGGCTACTGTGAGTTATGGCTAACAAATATTTGAGGTGCACCATTTTAATTAACAAAATACAAAAGTAATGTGCAGTTCCCTTACATGTCCTTATAATTTCCAAGAGAAAAGGATTCTACTGGCACTCCCCACTGACACAAATCCTGCCAATAGGATTTAACTGAACTCTTAATGGCAGTAGCAACCTGAAACATGCAATGCATCTTAGGAAAAAAAGATTGTTATTTAGAAGCATAACGAGCAATAGCTCACCTGGCTATGGGGTCGACTCAACGTTAAAGAAAGATTGCCGTAAATTAGCACAGTATTGAGTGAAGGCGAATCTCTGGCTTGCTAGTGAATCTTCAATGTTTTGTTGAGCCAGCCGCTCGCCTGTGTCTGCCGGAGGTACCTGTTCGCCTAAGTTGTGGAGCAGATTTTCGAGGTTCCTACAGAGGGGTTTTCGGGAGAGGTTCACACATCGTCTCTCTTTCTTTAATCTTTTTCTCTGTGTATGTCTATATTTTATGACCTGTAATGGCTGCTTTTATAAGCAACCCGCTCCCCCCTCATCCTGGATATCACTCTTTTGGCTTCCCTCATCCGGAGCGTTAACGGGGACGTTACCGGAAATCTCGGTAACGTCGATCATTACGATCTGTGCCAGGTAACGGATTGGATGGCTAGTCCAGCCGTTACCTGAGCCGAGAATGGCCAGAGGATCTTAACATTGAGGACTTACATGATCTGCTGGGGGTTCCCGAGAAAGGAGTAACTGTGGAAGTCGGCAGCGGGGTCGAACCAGAGATGGAATTGCTGCTCTCTCTGGGCCTTTCCCTCGGTAACACATTGGTGTGGACCGTGTATGGGTCACTACTCAGATTGCTAAGGAACTCGAAGTCGATCTCGTCGTGTGCTCCACCTTCAGATCATAGCTGCATGCGAGAAACACAGATTGCTATCACAAGAACAAAAGCTGAGAGATAAAACATGCTGGTTGTTGTTTGGTTCAACTCGAAATCGCTTGTTATGCTGTACAAGAACAATATGAACATTACATGTTTTGCCTATATGTGTGTGCGCGCTGGTGAGTATAGATGCAGTCAAATAGCCCTGCGTCTCAAGTTTATGACAAAATTTGCATAAAAATTAATTTTGACCTAGATTTATCTTATTTTCCTAATTAAAGTCCAAAACATGTCCATTCTATACTAAGTGGGGTCAACTACATATGTTCTTGCACTCAGAAAGCGTTAGCTCAACGGCAAGGCACTCTAGTGCCACTATTGCTGCTGGGGAGTTTGACCCCGGGAGGGTGCATATGTTGGGTGTGTGTTAGGCTTCGGCCTCCTCTTACACCAACAAAAAAAATTACGATCAAGTTTCTCTCACCTGAAACTACTGCACATTAAATCCAACAACCACTGTACTAAAATGAAGACAACCTTGAGCATCTCTCATTTTACTCTTTGCGGGTGTTAAACTGACTTTTTCTCAAAGCATCCCAAAACTGAGACAGTCAAGCCTTACTAATCAACCTCCCCATTTCATCTCAAGTCTATACATGGTTCAACTTAAGTGGATGAACAAGCTAAACAAGAACACTGCTTTAAGCTAAAGAAGTCGACATGAACAAAGAAAATGGCTAAAATGTGTTTAAAATAATAAAGGAAAATGGCTAAGAGGGACAATTTACATAGAAAGCCGTGACAGTGCCGGCAGAGTTGAAGGGATGAGCTTAATCTTCGTATCAATCTTTCCAAAGAGGTACCGGTGAGGAGGTTGCCATTGCCCCTAACATTGCCCCACATGATATCAAAATCTTTACTCATCAAATTACCCGCTGACTACCAACAATCCACAGTAATACAAATATATTTATAAGCTTTACCACAGAAGGAGAAGAAAAAGAGGAAGAGGAAGAGGAAGCCACCTCTGTTTATGGAAAACAGCAGCTTAATTGGAGTGATGAATTCTCTGCAGAAATAGAAGGAACGAGGAAGACGTCCTAGTGTTGCTTAGCTACAGGTTGGAAACCTATATATATATATATATATATATATATATATATATATATATATATATATATATATATATATATATATATATATAGAGAGAGAGAGAGAGAGAGAGAGAGAGAGCATGGAGTGTGTGGTATGATCCGTTTCCAGTAAGCCGTTTGAACCAAATATGGTAGATTCAACGCTAACAATTTAACAGGAATGGGGTCTTTGAATGGCATGTTTAATTTTGAGAGAAAGTACGAATAATAGATGCGAGGTTTTTCTCAATTATCTGGTTTTTGTTGTGCTGTGAAGATAACCATGAAATGAATTTGATTTTGACTATTTAAATATTGATATCAAGTCATAATTTAATTATGTTGAATCTATGAAGTTTCTGCTAGAAAAGACATTAATGTGGCTTGAACCTGTGATGGATACGAACTGTGACGGGACCCAGAAAGCTCGTGGTGCGTCACGGATTGTACACGAAAGACAGAAAGGACCTCATGGGAAAGCATGGAAACCTCGTGTCCCTAGGTGGTTCAGTTGAGAACGACTCAGTTTAAATGCGCACAAAAGGTCCAGTTCAATACTTGAATGAAGTAGGGCGTGCCAGAGAAAGCGTACCTCTATTCTCCGAGGGGATCAGTCGAGCTGAGGTTTCTCATCAATCCGCCTGAAGTATTCGAGTGAGGATTGATCTCAATTGAGGCTCTAAAGCACCTCTCAAGCCTTTTGCAGGTATTTTCGAGTTTTTCTCCAGTTTTTTTTTTAACATTGCGTTTGATTTAGGTTAAACTTCGGAACTGTCTCGAATTTGGGTCGTCTCAGGACGGAAATCAGGTTGTCCATAGATAGTTTTATAGGGTCACGGTATTTTGGCTGTATTTCCCTCGACACAATATAATTTATGCAATTCTTGGCACATTGGAAACTAGATTCTTGCAGTTATATAACCGAATATAAACCGATAATTTCTGATAAGAATTTGATTTTTGGTAATTTTTTAATCTAATCGGGATTCAGTTCGTAACCAGTTTACAAGCCTCTTGATAGGGTTGGTTTGCTTTCATTGTAATTTCCTTGTTCACGAGTCTTGATTCTTTAGAAAGAGAACATAAAGACCTTTTCATAAACCAAAAATTGATAGACTTAAACTAGAATCGTCTGAGTTATAGCATTTTCTCGTAAAGGTATCATCAGCCAGCTGAGACCTTAGATATCTCTGATAAGGTCATATTGTTTCCTTTCTCGTCTCGAATATATGAGTTTAGATTCTAGTGATTCTTTATCCATTAGACACCCAATGAAACAAGACTTTTTCGTGTTCAAGAATTAGGAAAATCCGTTTACAAATAGATTTTTGAAGAATTTTGCTAGTTGGTAACGGTAAGTTTGATTGTAGAACTGAATGCAAAAAACCTAAACTCATGAGAAAAAGCAATGAAAAATAAAAGAGATCTTTATTAACAATAGAAAAACACTAAAACTATACAATATGACTAGGAAAGAAGAATAAACAAAAATAAAATAAAATAAACGAGTTGATTATGTGTCTGGTTGCTTCTCTTCAAGGTAGGCAATCTCATCCTCTTATAACCGAGGGTGAGCTGGTTCCTGAACGTTCTCCACTTCTCTAATGACTCGTCAAGTTCTGTGACTCCTCGGATAGTGGATCATAATTCATATGCTTAATTTTGGAAGACGGTTTATATTCTGTTATAATGATTCATTATCCAAGTAGCTTATAATGGGTCATTTTTTTAATCCAAGTATCTTATAATGATTCATTATTTGTTGATTTTCATAATGCTTCCTCAGATTCCATTGATTTACTCATGTTAGAAATGGACAATTATTCCTAACAGTGCTTCCTTGAGTTTCATGCAATTGTTCACGTTAATGCAAGGAAACTTCTTCTCGTGATTGTCTCACCTTTATTTTAAAAGAAAACATGTAAAAAAGATGCAAATCGCGGGTTAGTGATTAAAAATATTCATTTCTTTCTTAAAGTAGGCACCTCTTGCCAAACCACGTACACCTTGTGCTGGTTTTTCTCTTAATTTTGGTTATTCTCTAACTACAAAAGACTATCTGAAGAAAAACTAAAGCCGACGGTGATGGTCTTCATCAGGTAAAAATGATGGCCAATTCAAAAATTCCATCTTACAACTTTTATGTCAAAATAAGGATCTAAGCTGGGCTGTTCCATGGCGATGTTGCTGCATGCAGCAAGGTGAGAGAGAGAGAGAGAGAGAGAGAGAGAGAGAGAGAGAGAGAACTTCGTTGTCGGAATTGGAAGTGGGTGGAAGCACCGGAAAACACATGGAGGGAAGGGAATCACGCCCGATTTTTTAGGTATTTCAGTTTGTGTTTTTAGTTTTTCTTTTCAATTCGAATTTTCAGTCGAATAGACACCAAATCAAACGTCTAGGGCTCGATTGAAAGAGAGTCAAAGAGACGGTTCGACTTGATCTGTTCTCGGATTCGATAAGATGGATTTTGAAATTGCCACCCTTTTTTTCTGATTTTCCTCTTTTTCCGGCGATAGTTGGAAGGGGAAACCGATCCACTTGGTGGTGGCGGACCGGTCTGTTATTGTTGATATACATTAATAACTTTAATTTAGAAATAAATTAACCAACACTAAAGCATGATGTTATATTAATTTATATTAATATATTTAAAATTAAAATGTGCTACTAAAAAAGTTAATTTTCATGCTATTAAATATTGATTTTATGAACTTAATTCAAGTCATTAACATTAACCTAACGTTGATGCATATCAAACTAATAGTCATTAACATCAACTTAAATATTAATTTTCATGCCCATAAAAATATAAAATTTATTCTTGTAGCGATCATTACATAGAAATTAAAAGTTAAATTAATATTTAAATCAATAATTAAATATTAAAGTAAATTAAATTATTAACACAAATTAATATTTAATATTTAAAATAATTGTACAACAACAACAACAACTAAGCCTTTTCCCATACTAGACGGGGTCGGCTACATGGATTCTTTGTTTCCACATATCCCTATCGTGTGCCATGTTAGCAGTTAACTCCCAATAAGCTAGATAATTCTTTATTGTTTCTTTCCAACACTTTTGTGGTCGTCCTCTACTTCTTTCAATACTTTCCAAATTTAGTTTTTTAACCTTCTTAAAGGTTCTTCTTTTGATCTTCTTTCTATATGTCCAAACCATCTTAAACGATGTTCTCTCATTTTATCCTCTATTGGTGCCACTCCTAATTTGTTTCTAATAACCTCATTATGTATACGATCTTTTCTTGTATGACCACTCATCCATCTCAACATCTTCATTTATGTCACAGACATCTTTTGTACATGTTGATGATTAACTGCCCAACACTCAGAACCATAAAACATGGCAAGCCTAATTGCTGCTCTATAATATTTACCTTTTAATTTTAATGGTATCTTCTTATCACAAAGAATACCTTATGCTCCTCTCCATTTTAGCCAACCAACATTAATTCTATGCGTAACATCTCCATCAATTCTTCCATCACTTTGAAAAATTGACCCTAGGTATCTAAAACTTTCCTTTTGGGGAATGCAATGTGTGCCAATTTTAATTTCTATGTCCTCTGAAGTAGCCAAATGATCAAACTTACATTCCATATATTCTGTCTTTATTCTACTAAGTCGGAGGCCTTTGCTTTTTTAATGTTTCTCTCCATAGTTCTAATTTTCTATTAACTTTTTCCTTAGACTCCTCCACTAATACAATGTCATCTGCAAATAACATACACCAAGGTACTTCATCTTGAATATGTTTTGTTAACTCATCCATCACCATTATAAATAAGTATAGACTTAAAGTTGATCCTTGATGTAACCCAATATTAACTTCAAAGAAGTTTGTCGTTCCTTCATGAGTCCTCACACATGTTTTTACACCATCATACATGTCTCTTATAAGGTTAATATATGTCAATGGGATACCTCTTTTTTCCAAAGTTCTCCGAAGAACCTCCCTCGGTATCCTATCATAAGTTTTTTCTAGATCAATAAATATCATGTGAAGGTCTTTCTTTTTTGCTCTAAAATGTTTCATAAGACGTCTCAAAAGGTGAATCGCTTCAATAGTAGATCTGCTTGGCATAAATCCAAATTGGTTCTCTGTTGTACTTGATACTTGTCTTAACCTACGTTCGATAATTCTTTCCCATAATTTCATAGTATGACTCATTAACTTGATACCTCGATAATTCGCACAATTTTGAATGTCTCCCTTGTTCTTATATATGGGTATAAGTGTACTTGCTCTCCATTCCTTGGGCATCTTTTGGTTTTTTCATATTTCATTAAATAGTCTTGTGAGCCAAGTGATTCTTATTTCTCTTAGTATTTTCCAAACTTCTATAGGAATATTATCTGGTCCTACCGATTTATCACTCTTCATATGTATTATTACAAAATATTTTAAATATATGTTTTAAACATTTTGATGAAATTTTATTAATTAAAATTTGTATTAATGAAATTAACCTAAATATTAATGATTAATCTACTTTTGAATATATAATATTGTATTTAAATATTAATTTATATTAATTATTTGGTACTTAAATGTATTTTTAAGATACCATAAAATAGTAAAGTCACTTCAAAAGGATTTAGAAATTGGAGAAAAGTGAACAATGGAAAAGAATGTGCATTTTTATCTCATAAAAGTCCCAATTCAGTTCACAATATTGCTATTAGATGTTATGAAGATTTGAAGAATCAATCATGTCACATTGAAAGAGTACTACATAAACAGACTTCACAACAAATTTTGAGTAACAGATTAGGCGTCTTAAAGCCTCTATAGATGTTGTTAAATGGTTAACTTTTCGTGCTTGTGCTTTTAGAGGCCATGATGAAAGCTTGGACTCCAAAAATCGTGGTAATTTTCTCGAGATGATAAAGCTCTTGGCTTCTTACAATGAGAAAATGAATGAAGTTGTTTTGGAGAATGCTCCATAAAATGCAAGGTACACATCTCCTACTATTCAAAAGGAAATTTTACATATCTTTGCTAGAAAGGTGCAAGATAAAATTTGCAATGAGATTGGTGATGCGAAATTATGTTTCATTGTTGATGAAGCTCGAGATGAATCTAGAAGAGAACAAATGGCTCTTGTTGTTAGATTTGTGGCTAAGCATGGACTCGTGAAAGAGCATCTTGGATGTAGCACATGTTAAAGATATGAATGTGTGAACTCTCAAATGTGAGATATGTTCAAGATTATCTGATCATAATCTTAACTTCCAAAATGTTTGAGGTGAAGGATAAGATGGAGCTAGTAATATAAGAGGGGAATAGAATTGTTTTCAAGCTTTGATTCTCCAAGAATGCCCTTATGCATATTATGTTCATTGTTTAGCTCATTAAGAATGACACAAATAAAAAATAAAACGAGAGAAAATCATTTAAGATGATTATTAGAAATAAACTAGGAATGACACCAATAGAGAATAGTCATTTAAGATGATTTGAACATTTTTACACAAAGAAAGTTTCACTAAAATAGTATGAAAAATTAGATTGTGAAAATATTAAAAGAAAAAAAGTAAGACCAAAAATCTGTTAGAAAAAATAGTAAAAAACAAACTAACTTATGTTGAGTTAACCGCTACCATGACCCATGATAGAATTCTACAAAAACAAAGAATTTATATAGCAGCCTCATCTAGTATGAAAAAAGGCTTGGTTGTTTTGTTTGAATGATGTTGCTATATGATGTAAGAGATTGTGAGAATTACTTTACGAGCTTCGTTTTGTACCGAGAGAAATAGGGAGACCTCTCTAACCCTAGATTCTGAATCCAAAAACAAGGGAAAACGGTAGAAGTTTATTCTCAGAAACTGAATTTGGCCAAGTGTGTATATACACACAAATTGTCATTGATCATTCCAGATACTTGAAAAGCAAGACCATTTCCCTAAATTCCGTATGCATGTGAAGGAATAAAAAATCAGACAGTAAATCATTATTGATCAGCTTTGGCAAGAGTCGTACCCAAAAACAGATATTATAGTCCTGAAAACATAAAAAATAACACATCATTTGATACATCAAGGGCTGTATTTTGTCACACAGCAGACGTTTTATTTGATCAAAGAAAACAGTGAAAAGCTTAATCTGCTGGAAGTAATCCCTTCACGGCTGATTCTCGGTTTTGCACTCCCACCAATCTAAGAATTTGAGTTGTGCAGCCATAGTGTCATACTTGTACAGTTGATACCAATGGGTAGCTATTTCTTGGCCGAAAGCCCATCCGACCATCGCTCCAGCTCCCAAAGCAAATACAGCCCCTAAACAATAAACGAAGTGTTCCAAAGACAATTTCATCATCAAAGTAGAAAGATTTTGTGGATTATTACACTTAAAACCATTTTTTTTCTTCCAGATAATCATGGAACATGGATAGCCAATTCGATGAAAAGTCTAAACGTCAAACAACTTTCGCCAAGAGATGACAATAAGTTTGGGCATGAAACATTCGTAACAAGCATGAAGAAAAACAGAAACGAACAAAGTCACAGTTGAAAGAACAGTATCATGTCCAAGCATATCATTATAGTAACTAGGCATATTCTTGACCAATTCATTATAAAAATTTTGAACTAGGGTGAGTTCCATGTGCATGCACTTTTTCAAGGATTTCCACAACATACCCTAAATGTCAGTCTCATGTACCATAGCCATGACCCTGATGTCCAATCTGATTGTGAACTCCAAGGCAATCATATCTCACCAGACTACAAACAGTGGGAGCCAGTTCAATCTAATCCTTAGTACCGGTAGTAAGGATCTGAAACGATGGTGATGACGAAGGTATCTAAGGAACAGTGTAATAAGTAAAAAGGAAGTGAACCAAAGCTGGCTATTGTTAAGCACGAGAGTGAAGATTCTTGCCGTATAACAACAACTACTAAGCCTTGTTCCATACTAGACGGGGTCAACTACATAGATTATTTGTTTCCACATAGCCCTATCATGTGCCATGTTAACAATTAACTCACAATAAGCTAGATCATTCTTTATTGTTTCTTTCCAACACTTTTGTCGTCATCCTCTACCTCTTTTAATACTTTCAAAATCTAGTTTTTCATACCTTCTTATAGGTTTTCTTTTGATCTTCTTTCTATATGTCCAAATCACCTTAAATGATATCCTCTATTCTTACTTTTGTGGTCATTGACTTTTAGTTATGGATTTACAAATAAAAAAATTGAGAAAGAAGAAAAGAGTGCATTGAGCTATTCGGACTAAATGGTGGAACCTCAAAAGCGAGAAAGAAGATATATTTAAACCGAAGATGTTTGGAATTATGTTGGTACACCCTGTGATATGTGGAACAATATGGTTATACATATGAGGAAAGTGACGAAAGATGTTTTAGGGGTATCTAAGAGAGGTGTACCGGCACAAAAAGAAGCTTGGTGGTGGAGTGAAGTAGTACAAAATAAAATCAAGTCAAAGAGGGCATGTTACAAATTATATTATACTAAGAAAACTAGTGAAACTTTAGAGGCTTATAAGAAAGCAAAGAAGAAAGCCGTGAGTAAGCAAAAGCTAAAATTTCGAAGGACTTATATAAAAAACTCAACTCAAAAGAGGGTGAAAGAGATATTTTTAGGATAGCTTGGGCTAGAGATAAGAAAACTAAAGATCTTAATTATGCTAGATGCATCAAAGACAAGGATGAAAAAATTCTAGTAGCAAATGATGATATAAGAAATAGATGGAAAAACTATTTTTATAATCTTTTTAATGAAAATAAAGATGTTAATATTAACTTAAGAGAGTTAGCCAAATCAGAAAAGTATATAAACCAGTGTTGTCTGACGCGTATCGTATCGCGTATCGCTGGGCTCCACGATATGGGCGTATCGTATCGCCCGTATCGTACTTTAATATTAAATAATACAAAAATTATTTAAAAATAAAAAAATAGTAAAAATCCAAAAAAATCTGGAAAAATCTGAAATAATCGCTTTAAATTCATATAATGTAAAGTTTAGCACAGATTGAACATTCAACATTGAACAATTGCATCCAAAATTACATATTTTGAAGCAAAAAATGAAATACATTTACATTTTACATATTGTAAATTTATATCAGGATCATTAACTAAATAATTATCTTCTCCTTGATAAAGATTCAAAGTTTCTCATCACCTTTTGTTTTAAAATAAAAATCTTCATCTCCTTCACGATGTTGTTGCACTTCAAATTAATTCATGCAATGTCTTCTTCGGTTAGGAGTGCATTTTCTTCATTATCTTCCATAATCCACTCATCTAATATATCAAAATTAACAAACTGCTATCTTTGTACATGTAGTTGTCATATTTGCTAATTTTCATATGTGAGCAAAACAATGAGCTCAATTTCTTTGATTATTGAGACTATGACACCTCAGTGATGTGATATTATTACTTGATGATATCCCCTTTTTCTCTTACTAGAGATGTGATATTATTACTTGATGATATGAGATGTGATATTATTACTTGATGATATCTCCTTTTTCTCTTACTAGAGACTAATGCTTGAGCTTCATTTCTCACTTCACAAACTGAGTTAAGCCTCACACAAGTTGATTATGTTCAACTCAATGAAAGTCATGTAAGGTGAACCCTAAAATAGTGAAGTTGTGAAATGCCCACTCAATGAACCGAGACAACCAAATGTTTTTAAATTGTTTGCGATCTCATGAAATTAGAAACTGCTAGCAGAAATATACTTAAAAGTTGGCAAAAGAAAGGAAAATGATTTTGTCATAATTTTTATTTGTTCATAAATTATTCTTATTCAATAAATGAAATTATAAACCCAAATTACACGCATATCGAAGGATGCCTTGGAGGGAACTGAAGAGCAATACGAATAACACTGATATAAACCACAATTTTTACCGACGTATTCAAAAGAATGAAGTCAAAGAGGCTCTTAAACATATGAAGGGAGGTAGATCGGTAGGACCAGATAATATTCCTATAGAAGTTTGGAAAATACTAGGAGAAATAGGAATCACTTGGCTCACAACACTATCTTCTTATCACAAAGAATACTTATGCTCCTCTTCATTTTAACCAACCAACATTAATTCTATGCGTAACATCTCCATTAATTATTTCATCACTCTGAAAAATTGACCCTAAATATTTCTATTAACTTTTTCCTTAGACTCTCCCACTAACACAATGTCATTAGCAAATAACATACACCAAGGTACTTCATCTTGAATATGTTTTGTTAACTAATCAATCATCATTATAAATAAGTATGGACTTAAAAGTTGATCCTTATGTAACCGAATATTAACTTCAAAGAAGTCTCTCATTCTTTCGTGAGTCCTCACACATGTTTTTGCACCATTGTACATGTCTCTTATAAGGTTTGTGTATGTCAATGGGATACCTATTTTTTCTAAGGTTCTCCAAAGAACCTCCCTCGATACCCTATTGTAAGCTTTTTCTAGATCTATAAATATCATATGAAGGTCTTTCTTTTTTTACTCTAAAATATTCCATAAGACGTCTCAAAAGGTAAATCGCTTCAAGAGTAGATCTGCCTAGCATGAATCCAAATTGGTTCTCTGTTGTACTCGATACTTGTCTTATGAATCACCCTTTTATTGTCGGTCCCAACCCCGGATAAAGGAGGAGGGTTGTGTTAGGTTTTCGACAACCAACGTAAAACTTTGTCAGATTGTTATACCATGGATTACACAAATTATGAGCATTGCTTTGGGGCGTTCCCACCTAGTGACGCATTGTAGAGCCTGAATGTAGTGATAAGTAAGAAGGACCACTATATTTTCGCCTGGATAAAGGAGGAGGGTTGTGTTAGGTTTTCGACAACCAACGTAAAACTTTGTCGGATTATTATACCATGGATTACACAATTTATGAGCATTGCTTTGGGGCGTCCCTACCTAGCGACGTGTTATAGAGCCTGAATGCAGTGATATGTAAGCAACGACCACTATATTTTTGCCCGCATGTAGTGAATCAATTGCAGAGAGGATTCCCAAATCAGAAACATGTGTGAGTAAAAAAGTTAGTCCCACTACATTGCCGCTCGAATGTAATGAATAATTTACAAAGAGGGTCTCCAAATTTTCAATATGAACGGATGCGGGGGATAAGGAAGCTAGTCCTAGATAATAAGATTTGTATTGGTTGGAATATCGGAACATTATCCAGTAAGCTAATTGAGGTGGTAGATACTATGATTTGGAGAAAGATTCATATTCTATGTTTATAAGAGACAAAGTGGGTTGGAGAAAAAACAAAGGAGATAGAGGATACAAGTTTTAAATTATGGTACTTAGGTAAGGAAAATGCTCGAAACGGAGTTGGTATTATTATAAATAAAGATTTAAAGGATAGTGTAGTAGATATACAATGATATGGTGACCGAATCATAACATTGAAATTAATGTTAGGAGTAGATGTTTTAAATATAATTTGTGCTTACGCACCCCAAGTAGGACTAGAAGATATTATAAAGTCAGCTTTTTGGGAAGAGTTAGATAAGATGATTCAAAGAATTTCACAAAGGGAGATGATTTATTTAGGAGGAGACTTAAATGGACATGTTAGTAAAGAGGCATTAAGATATCAAGGTATTCATCAAAACTTTGGTTTTGGGGATATAAATGAGGAAGATAGGGAGATTTTAAATTTTGCTATGGCATTTGATCTCTTTATAGTCAATACAATCTTCAAAAATGAGATGAACATTTAATTACTTATAAGAGTGACTTATCATAAACACAAATTGATTACTTTATTTTTAGAAAAAAAGATAGAGCGTGTTGTAAAGATTGCAAGGTAATTCCAGGAGAAAGCTTAAGTACCCAACATCGACTTTTAGTTATGGATTTACAAAGAAAAAAATGGACAAAGAAAAAAAGAGTGCATCGAAATATTCACATTAAATCGTGGAACCTCAAAAGCGAGAACGAAGATATATTTAAACAGAAAGTCCTTCAAAAAGATGTTTGGAATTATGTTAGCACACCGTGTGATATGTGGAACAATATGGCTATACATATTAGGAAAGTGGCGAAAGATGTTTTAGGGGTATCTAAGGGAGGTGTACCGGCACAAAAAGAGCTTGGTGGTGGAGTGAAGTAGTACAAAATAAAATCAAGGCAAAGAAGGCATGTTACAAATTACGTTATGCTAAGAAAATTAGTGAAACTTTAGAGGCTTATAAGAAAGCAAAGAAGGAAGCGAAAAAGGCCGTGAGTCAAGCAAAAGCTAAAATTTGGGAGGACTTATATAAAAAACTAAGTCCTGTATACAGAAATGATGTCTGTGACAGAAATGAAGATGTTGAGATGGATGAGTGGTTATACAAGAAAAGACCGTATACATAATGAGGTTATTAGAAACAAATTAGGAGTGGCACCAATAGAGGATAAAATGAGAGAACATCGTTTAAGATGGTTTGAACATATAGAAAGAAGATCAAAAGAAGAACATGTAAGAAGGTTAAAAAAACTAAATTTGGAAAGAATTAAAAGAGGTAGAGGACGACCACAAAAGTGTTGGAAAGAAACAATAAAGAGTGATCTAGCTTATTGGGAGTTAATTGCTAACATGACACACGATAGGGATCTGTGGAAACAAAGAATTCATGTAGCCAACCCCGTCTAGTATGGGAAAAGGCTTAGTTGTTGTTGTTGTTGTTGAAGCTTGCAGAGAAAATGTTGATTTACATCAGGTGGCTGATCACAAAGACATTAGTTCAAATGCATGAATAGATACAACATATTCTTTGACAGCTAAGCGGAAATATATGCAACAAGATGAATTATGAGTAATTAATTTGGGAAATAAATGTACTGGAGGGAAGTAAGATAGAACATACTTCGCAAATATAGGCCAGGTAACTAGGGATAAGCACAAGTTGGCCAAAACCGATTAACTGAATCAAACCATTTTGGTTTTATGGTTTCTGCGGTTCAGTTTGAAATTCCAGATGGATTAGTTAATTCAGTTTTTGAATCCAAAAACCAAATCGACCGAACCGATTTATGGTTTTATTCCAGTATGTATGTATGTATTACATACATACATACATACATACATACATACATACATATGTATGTATGTATGTATGTATGTTGGGAAACACGATGTGTTACATATGTATGTATGTATGTATGTTGGGAAACACGATGTGTTATGTATATATATGTATATGTATGTATGTATATGTATGTATGTATATATATATTGGGAAACACGAATGTATGTATGTATGTATATGTATGTATATATATACATATATGTATATAGAGAGGGGAGGGGGGTTGGGAAACACGATGATGTGTTACATACATACATGTATGTTGGGAAACATGATGTGTTATGTATATATATGTATATGTATGTATGTATATGTATGTATGTATATATATATTGGGAAACACGAATGTATGTATGTATGTATATATATACATATATGTATATAGAGAGGGGAGGGGGGGTTGGGAAACACGATGTGTTCCCTTCCCCATGCTGTTTGAAATTATTTTGTTGGCCCCCACTACATTTACACATGGGGGACCATTGCATATCAGGTACCTCCCACTATCTTTCGACAAGATTCACATGTACATATATATATATATATGTGTGTGTGTGTGTGTGTGTAGATATAGCCATATAGGTATACATACATATATGTATCTATATGTATATACAATATATATCAGTCTTGTGCACAAACATAAAATTCAACCATAGAGCCCAAAATTGAATAAGTGAACCAAACCAACCGAAATAATTGAGTTTGGTTTGATTCAGTTACCAATACAATTCAGCTTTGTTTTGGTTTACAGTTGACTTGGTTCGGTTTGGTTATTGAACCGAACCGACCAATGCACACCGTACAGGCAACTGATAAAATCATATGGTCTCATAATAGTTTTCCCCGATATTTTATAGTAATGGCACAACAGCATAAAGTTATTATCAACAGTTCAAAGTTACTTATAAAATTGATATGGTCTTAGGCTCTTAGCTTTCATGTTATATACTGAGAACTATCAGAATTCCCTTGTAAAAGATAAGGTACCGTGTGGACTTCTTGAATACTTCCAAGAAAAGCCAGCAGTTGATACAGCTCCAATAAGACTCCCAGCAGCAGACACCTTTGCAGCCTCTCGTGCAAGCTTAAGCTGACAAAAGAACGTAAAAGAACTACATTAGAATCAATTAAAAGAAATATATATAGAAATTAACCGCTAGGGTATCAAAGCAAACATATGGGAAAAAGATGACACATGAAAGTTTGATTCGAGAAGTTACATGCAGCAACCAAAGATTACAAGAATACCCAGAATATTGACAAAAGGCAAAGATAAACTTATGAACCCAGAACAAGAGAACTTGAGGATACACAATCTGGTTCAAGTAACAAGAAACAGATTCACTAATGCAAAAATTTATGGGATATCAGATAAAGTCATCAAGTTTCAGAATCCATTTTTACGTTCATAGAAAAATTCATTTGAAAGTTTTTCTTCTTAACAAAAGAATCGCAAGTTTAGAGAACAAAGGGCTGAACAACACCTAGATCACACATAACGTAACATTATAAAGATATAAATTCCCTGTACCCAAAGTTAATAAAACCACATGACCAGACATACAGCAAATGGGATGACAGAAAAATTGAAAATTCTCCTACGTGTCCATGATATTGAGAATATGGCAGAGAAATCGTAATTGTTATATATATTCATGATATTGAGTAGTGTTATCCGTATCGTACGATACGGTGCGATACGTATCGTATCGTGGGCTACGCCCATATGTATCTCAAATGAGCATTTATCACTCCATATCGTGCGATACGCTCAAAAAAAAATTCCAAATTTTTTTTTCAAAACTTTTTTTGCAGGTTTCTGGTCTCTCTTCACTTCTCTCCAAGGCATCCTCCGATATGCTTGTTTGGGATTGCAAGCTGTGTATGTAACATGTAAATTCGGGTTAGTTTATAAGAATTTTATTGAATAAGAATAATTTATGAACAAATAAAAATTGTGACAAAAGCATTTCCCTTTCTGTTGCAAACTTTTAGGTAAATTTGTGCTACCAGTTTCTAATTTCATGAAATCACAAACAATGAAGAACAATTTCGTTGTCTCGGTTCATTGAGTGGGCATTTCACAACTTCACTGTTTTAGGATTCACCTTACATGACTTCCATTAAGTTGAACATGATCAGCATGTGTGAGGCTTAACTCAGTCTGTGAAGAGAGAAATGGAGCTTAAGAAAAAGCTAGTCTCCAGTAAGATAAAAAGAGGATATCATCAAGTAACAATATCACATCAATGAGGTGTCATAGACTCTATAATTAAAGAAGTGGAGCTCATCGTTTTGCTCACACATGAAAATTAACAAATATGACAACTACATGTACAAAGATAGCAGTTTGTTAATTTTGATATATTAGATGAGTGGATTATGGAAGATAACGAAGAACATGCACTCCTTTCCGAGGAAGACAGTGCATGGATTAATTTGAAATGATTGCAAGTTGCAACAACATCATAAAGGAGATGAAGATTTTGAATTTCAAGCAGAAGGTGGTGATGATGAGGATGAGGATCTTCAACAAGGAGAAGATTAAGATTATTCAGTGGATAATCTTGATTACAATATGTAAAATGTAAATGTATTTCATTTTTTGCTTCAAAATATGTAAATTTGGATGCAATTATTCAATGTTGAATGCTCAATATGTACTAAACTTTGCATTATATGATTTCAAAGCAATTACCAGATTTTTCCTATTTTTCCTGATTTTTTTTATTTTTACTAATTTTTCTTGATTTTTTTAATATTTTTCTATTTTTTTAATATTAAAGTACGATACGATACGCCCGTATCGTGGAGCCCAGCAATACGCAATACGATACGCGTCAGACTACGCGAGCACAGGGGGAAGGTTGATGACCATATATAGTTTACTTCATTAAGTTTAAGAAAGAAGCCCTGCAGTTTTAAGGAGTTTCACAACATGAAGGCATCCCATAAACATACAACGGTGAAAACTCTTTCTTCACATGATAAAAGTTCAGTATACATCAACAAGGCCCTAGTGAAATACCATATCACTCATGGGTTGCTCAGTGAAACACATCCATAGGAACTCCACACAAAAAAAATCACAGGCATGACATGCAAGATTAACACATATCAACTGCTACTTCAACCTCCTGAGTAAACAGTGTACCTCCGAGCAATCATCCGCAACATGCACTACCTCTTGCAAAGCGTCTATAGTCATCATGCACGAATACATTTCATGTATTTGCACTATTTCATTTCATCCCCAATTACTGGGAGCCACTTGTTTAGATTCACTTGCCGATAGACATTTTGAAGCAAGGCTTGAACTTTGAAGTTTCAGAAAAGGCCTTAATCCAAGAACCAAGTTTTTGGATAAAAAAGGGGGGGGGGGGGGGGGGGGGGGGGGGGGGGGGGGGGGGGGGGGGGGGAATAAAGCTAAGAAACAAGGTTTTCATGACGTTCAGCATCCTTCACTAGTTGTGTTCGTTGGATGGTCACTCAACAAGAAGAAAATCATGAAAGCCATGCTTTTTATCCAAATCCTAAGTGTACTTGTCCAAAAGAAATGATACCCACACAGAATAAAGCACCCAAGAAACGAAAGGATCCTGCTAAAAGCTACAAAAGGACAAGGAAAAGAGGATTGACTTTAGATTCTACAGAAAAACAAATTCTTCATCCGAAATCCTTCAAAAGGGGACGGCCATCCATACACGAAAACCATAAGCAATCAAAACAAAGAAGCCGAAGGGGAAAACACAATAAACAAAGGACTTCGGAGAAAGGTATTGAAGACGGAAAGGAGGGAGCAAACCGGGGCTCCGTGAACGGGATCGGAGCCCATGAATTCCTCGACATCGGATTTGGACCATTTGTGGAGGGGCTTATCTCGGCCGTAGATCTCGCGGAAGTTGTCGAGGAAGGCGAACCTCTCTCCCCAATACTCTTTCTTCTCCTGCAGGAATCTCTGCCACCAAGACGAAGACTCCGTCGTCGTTGATACCTCAACTCCCTCCCCCATCTCTCTCTCACCCAGAAGAAGACAACTCGGGAGGGCGCAAAACTGATCGGCGACTGGAATTTTCGTTTTTCTGTAAAACAAACCAAATCGAATCGTGTACTCGAAGTGGTTCTAATACTGGAATCGACGGCTTTTTACGAGGCCAACCGAGCGAATGAGAACGACCTGAACTAGGGCGATTCGGTTCATCTACCAGTTTTTAACCATATCCGGCCCGAACAAAGATAGAAATAGTTCTTTATTGTATATTGAATTGAAACTTCCTGGATCTCTCATGTCAGACCCGAGTTTGGTATAGATTTGCACAAACCGTACCTGGCTCCATTGAACTTGAACCGTTCAGTAGGCTTCTTTTGTTACCCCACGGAGTCGAACTCCCCACCTGCATTAATGGTGTCACAGCATCTTGCCGTTGAGCTAACACTTTGAGTATTTGTTATTATTATTATTATCTCAGCATTAATGTTATTTTATTTTAATTTTTAATGTTTTTTCGGTTCCGAGTTGTTTAAGCCTCAAACCAGGACCGACTGGTCATAGTTCCTAGTTCCAGGAAAACCAGGCCATGTCTAGCTTGATAACCTTTAAAAGTTCGCCTCTGTTCTGATTAAAAAGCTTTGATGGCTTCTTTCACTTCTATTATGGTAACTGAGACTAGGGATAATGCACGAACCCTGGTTCGAACTTGTGACCTTTCAGACAAACCCACTTAGACAGAGGAACTGTAGCTCCTCGTGTTGTTCCACGAGATCGTAATATTCAACGTAAACCCAACAACCCGAATATTCTCATTTGAGCATTAGGTTTGGAAATCGTCATAACAGCATCAAGGTTTAGGCCGTTCATCCTTGCAATTCGAAAACCTAAACATCGTTAATCCATTCTGACGTGGTATATGAAGTTCAATTATATTAAACAAGTACCTTATTTTACCAAATCCGGAGCACTCTTCCACATCCGGCCCGCACGACTTGGCACATAACCACATCTCGTGCCCAATAGTACGAGAACCATTTTCTACCGTTGAGTCACAACTTGATTTGTGATTTTAAACACAACATATATATATATATATATTATTTAACCAGAGTCGATTTGAACCCATCTCTCGGTTTCCCTGACTGTCTCTCTCCATGATCTCTTTCTCTCCCTCTCTCACACTTTTCAAACTTAATTGAAAACTGCGAGTAGTTTTCATCAAAATCGAGATTTTCTCGAATAATGTTGGTAGAAACAAAACCACCTCGGAAAGTAGATTGAAAAGTTTATTTTGTCCTCATTTATCGGGTAAAATAATGAACTCTCATAAGGTAAAATTACAAAAGGGTCCAAATATTTTAAAATCAAAAGACAACTTTACCCTTAAACGAACAAAATGATAATTTGGTTATATAGTAGTTTATGAAATTTACCAAATATCAACTTGTTGAATTACGCAATTATCCTTAAATGTGCGGATATTAACGGTCTCTCACTTAGTCAAAAGATAATTTTGCCCCTCTTTATGCAGAGTTACATATTTGAACTAAGGGACATAATTATTATTTCATCCCCAATTAGTTTCAAAAATCTTTTAAAAACTAGGCATAATTTTACTGTTTTGTCCCTATTCTTTTTGGTTAATTATCAAACTAGACAAATTAATAAAATTACTTATTTACCCCTAAAATTATTGGGAAATTACAATGCTAGGTGATATGAGAAAATTATAGATTTATCCCCAGATT
Organism: Brasenia schreberi; assembly: GCA_036023115.1. Taxonomy (NCBI): domain Eukaryota; kingdom Viridiplantae; phylum Streptophyta; class Magnoliopsida; order Nymphaeales; family Cabombaceae; genus Brasenia; species Brasenia schreberi. Next base: position 9,993,259 of record JAYKKT010000063.1, read on the forward strand.
TGTTTTGAAATAGCAGAATCTGATTAAGAATATTTCAAAATGGTATCTAAGTATTATTTTAAATTGTTTTTTGGTACCTAGAGTTATTTCTAGTTTAGTACTTGATATTTTGCAAATTATGTTTTGATGGTTGGCTATTAGTAGTCTTATTTATTATATGTTGAATGTTTTCCTTTTAAACTGTCTTATTGTTATTTTTATCAAATAATTGAAAATCAATTCAAAAATATGTATCTAAATTGACAAAAACTGAAAAACTAAATTGTTTAAATTTTTAAACATGGAAAAAACATGTCCCCCTTGGGGCTTACACTAGAAGGTTTGGACTATGTATTAAGGGAAACAAGTCTACCCCCACTCCCAATACAACAAAAGAAGAAGAAAATATATATAAAATATTCTTTAAAGATGACACAATAGCAAGAACCATAATACTGATATATATGGAGGATGACCTAATTAGGGTTTTCGATGAATACGGGGCTGTTAAAGAGTTGTTTGATTCAATAACAACTAAATATGATACTACAACCAAGTTACATGTTCAATTGCTACTACAAAAATATAATTTCTATAAAATTAAAGAAGAAGATAATGTAGTAGAACATATGAACCAGATAGAAGTAATGACAAGAGACTTGGTTGTAGTGAAATCGATCATCCCCGAAGCAATACAAATATCCACTATCCTAAATAGTCTTTTTCTTTTATGGAATATGGTTGTCACTGCTCTTACATTAGGGGCTAAAACAAACCTTTTTGAATTATTCATTAAACTAATAATTGAACAACAATACATGAATAAAATAAAATAAAAAGATAAATTGTTAATAGCTGAAGATAAGATAAGGTCAAGCTCCAAACTAAACTAGAAAAAAAATAAAACAAACAAGAAGTTTGACAAGAATAGTAAGGAAGGTGGTCAATCTTTTAAGAAATCGCAAGAAATCGCTTCTCACGTCAAGTATTTAAACTGTTAAAAAATGAGACACTACAAATGAGATTACTACAATAAGAAGACTAATGGTGGAAAGATCCAACAATGCGATCAATCAAAAAAACATGATATAATCTGCATGATTTCTCAATGCCTCTACATGGACCGCCCAGTAACTAGTTGGTAGATTGATTCAGGAACAACAAGACATATCTCAAATAATAAGAAATAGGCTATGAACCTAAAAAAAATATAAACTAAGAAAACATTATGTAAGAAAATGATATGGACCATTCACACTTGTTACCAGGATTTCAAAAAAATACTTAAAGAAAATTATTACAATAGAAAATGATTACAAAAAGATTTATTAAAGAAATAACTAGGACAACAACCATGTTAGAAATCATTCACACTAATTTATGTGGACCATTTAGAGTAAATTCACATCAAGGTAAGGTTTATTTTATAACCGTTATCAAAAGTCCAATTAAGATGTACAATGTACAAATCATCCAACCTCAACCTTAAGCTAAATCCCATTCTTTCGAACCAACCAAATTTTCTCCTTCTTTTTCACATTCAAACTCATAAAATCGCCTCTTGAACTACTAAAGTAGCTCACCATATACAAATTAAGGCATAAAACAATCTACCCACGAAGTATTCCGATCCCAAACGGGCCCAAGACCCAAAACCATGATCGTTCAAAAAGTGAACATCGTCAGAAATCAAGAAGTGCCTCCAGAATTCAGAGGGATTGCGGAACTTTGAGGAGAAACTAATGTTTTAGCAGAAGATTGAGAATAAATAAGAAAACAATGCGATTGTATTGATAGCATATAAAGGTGTGTGGCCCGCAACACGCTTATAACTCAGATGCGGGACTCATGATAAACACAAAAGTAAAGGGGGGACCTTCCTATCTAAGACAATACCCCATCCTTATGTACTAAAAGTTATCAGGGTTTTTCTATGTAGGGGTCTGATTACACAACTATAGTATAGTTCACGATCAAAGGATCACACTTTTCTCCACCTAAGCTCTTGATGACTTTGACAAGTTTCGCGGTGATGCTCTTGAAACTCTGTAACTCTTAGCACACTTTTTACCTCTCAACACACTATACCTTCAACTTCTGCAGCTCTTATTTTCCTCTAGCATGTAGGTGTGCATAGTAGTTACGGCGTGCATATTCTATGTTCGCGTGATAAGCCTTAGGTTTGCTCGCATCGAAGGCAGTTTGCAATCTATCATAGATGGGCTCCAATCGGAACACCTGATCTCCTACCCTTAAGATGGTTGGTTGAGCATCCTCATCCTTTTGGACCATTGCAGTGCGTTTCCTCACGATGAGACCATTGCACTACTTCGAGTTCATCCACTTCTTTATGCGCGTCGTTGCCTTCATATGGAGCGATTAGGCAAAATCACGTCATTACTATTTATGAGCGCCGAAATTGTGTACGATTGGCAGCGTCTTAGAGTGTTATACAACCATCCTCTATTGTACCTCCAACTACCCTCTATGTCCTTCACTCCTATGCAACTTACCTTGCATCTTCGTATCACCTTGCAAGCAACATACTTACGTCATCGTTTCGTACAACTAGAACTTGTATTTGCTTTATTTTCACCTTGTCCGTCAGAATTCTTGTGTTGATGACCTACCTCTTCCTCGTGAGATAGGTTTCTTGGACGTGCGATGAGTAAAACGTCTCCACACTCCTTCAATTTTACGATATCAGTCTTTTAAGACACCTTGTCGCGAGGCATCCTCTGTTCAGCACCCTGCAACACCACTCCCCATGTGGCATTCTCTTGCTTCTAACATGACCATCAACCAAAGTAATCGCACGAACAACAAACGGTTGATCGCAATCCATGAAGACTAATGTATTCGAGGCTGGTCGTATCTCTTCATGGTTCGCCCTTAAGAACTTCATGCATAGTATCACACGATATTCATTCAACGATGCCACTATGAAGTTGGAAGTTGGTTACCCTGTGTCAACTCTCAACTTGAGTCGCAACAATAATTGCCTCTCTTAAGATGGGTTTGGACTCTGAATTCACAGTTTTCATGTTGCTACTTTTTCTCGCTACCCTTACGCCCAAATATTTAGCTTCTTATAGGCACATAAAGTTGTGAGTTACTCCTATATCAATCATTCTCACGTTGTCCTAGCCATTGACAATAATTGGTATGTACATGAGAGTCTTGTCCATATGCTTGCATGACGTTGATTATCATCTATGACATTCAATCATCTCATTCCGCCAATCCTCATTGTCTCTTCTCTTGGGTCGGCATTCGAATTATTTGTCCTTTGCACGGCATTAGCAGCGTACGCAAAGTTCTCTTTCTTGTGTTCGCACTTATATGAGAAACGTTGGCCACCACAATGCCAACACTCTCGCCTGAAGGATCCCTTGGCCTTACCCTTCTTTGCATGGTCTTTATTGTTCCCTTGTTCTCTGGTGTAGAAGACTCGACTGAGGTATCATTCGAAGTGTCCTACCGATTCTCATTTTTCCTACTATTTAGCCTTTCAGTATTATGACTGTCTTTCTTTACACTAGTTGACCGACGATTGTCAAGTAGACGTTCTGCTACCATAATCGCTTCAAAAAGGGTCTGCGGGTTGATTTTGTTCAGCTCTTTCTTAACCCATGATTGCAACCTGTTAAGGGACTTGAATAAACGATCTTACGGACTCATTGTCCGGATGCTCAACATAAGGGTTTGATGTTCCTTAATATAATGTTACAATTATCCATTATGCCTCAAGCTATTAAGCTTCCTTTTCATGGCTACTTCAGTATTGCGTGGGAGAAAATATTATTATAGAGCCTACTTAAACAAATCACAAGTGTGGATGTGAGAAAGTCCTGCCTCAACATCCTCTTATATGCGACGCCACCACAACATGGCATCGTCTTTTAGAAACATAGCAACCATCTGTAATTTCAACTTTTCGTCCTCAAACTGACCAGCCTTAAAGTATAGGTCCATCTGGTAAAGGAAGTTCTCCATTACTTGTACATCACGACTCCTAATAAAGGTCTTTGGTTCTCTAACTTTAATGCGACGTGGTCGTTCTACTCCCCACCATGTCCATGCCCGCTTGTCAACCTATGCTTGACACCATCCAATCGAGGTATCATCTCTAGCTAAGATTGTTTAAAAGTTTGTCTCTCTAAAAGTTATGCAAAATTACTCTCCTCGAGTCTTTACAATGGGGTCTTGACATCCTTCTTAATGTCTTCGATGCATTGCTCTAAGCACAACATACAATCACTCGTAAGCATCCGTGCATCGTTCCACATCTTTCACAACAGTGCTCATCTCACCCGTCAACCATTCGAAGCCTTCTGCAACATGTGCTACAACAGGATCAAAGTGGGCTACCAGCTTTTCAAGTCTTGTAAGCCTAGTATCGATGTCAGGTAGGATTCCTAACGCTGTCTCAAGGTTGACTACTGGTACAACCTTCGACTTCTCATTTTTTTGACGAATGAGGTCACTGGCCATCTCAGTGTAAGTGGTCATGATATCAACATGAATAGTCATTGACGAACAGGAGTTACCTTTATGCTATCAATACGGAAGGATGTGTCTCACACCCACTCGTCGGTACTTCGAGTGAAATTGTTTATGATACCAAAATTGTTACGCCCCGACGTACGAATCACTTAATGACTCGAAACTCGCGATCGGTGCTACGATGCGCACAACTAGCAAACCTTTCACCATGGATGCAGTGGTTCAACGGAAGCTTAAGACTAGTGATTGAGAGGGTCGATTGAAGTAAGAAAGGAAACTTGAAAATAAATAAGAAATCAATGTGATTGTATTGGTAGCAGATAAAGGGGCGTGGCCCGTGACACGCTTATAACTCAGATGCGATACTCATGCTAAGCACAAAAGCAAAGGAATGCCTTCATGTCCAAAGCACTTTTCTATCCCTATGTAGTAGAAGTTACGAGGGTGTTCTCATCCATACGCCTCATTAACCATAGTATAGTTCACGGTTGAAGCGTTTAACCTGTCTCAAGCTTCACACTATGCACAACCGATTCGTTGGTAGTTAGTCACTCTACGAAGGAATCCGACAAAGAGATTTTGCCTTTACCTTCGAGCTCTCTCTCGCTCGCTGTCGATCCTTCGTTTTGTCGGGTTTTCGGTCGCTATGAGCTGGCGCTCTCCTGATTCCTTTTCCTGCTCAAACTCTCGATTTGTTTACTTGAAAATTTGACGGGATGAACTTTATTTAGCCAATGGTGCCACGCCCTGACGGGCTGTTTGTTATATTTCTTAAGCAATTCTTCCTTAATGGTTGGTACACAGCGGGGCCGAGGCCCAGGGGAGTTTTACATTACACTTCACACGTGCAAACCTAGCCGAACAGTCCGCAGCACAGCCACCAGGAAGGAAGGGAGATCATTCACACACACACATCCCTGGCCTGGCTTCCAGGCCGTTCTTGGCCATAGCGTCGGCGACTAGATTATCCTCACGATGGGTATACCGGACCTGCACTATCCAGTTCCTTCGTTAACGCATAGCTAACCTTTTGAATAGAGTTCCTTCTACACGCTGTTCAACCAACGTATTCTGGGCGAACCACCTCACCAGCTCAAAAGGAGTCCATCTCGATAATCAACTTACAGGCCAACTCCAAGCTCGACAATGCATCTGCTTCCAATGCTGATCAAAAGTAGCCAATGTTTCGTGTGATCAAGCCAACTACCCACTTCCAACCCGCAAACTCTCCGACCCTAGTTCGGCTGTCAGAGGTGGAATGATATGCAGTCAAAGGAGAGAAGGTCCATCGGTAGAATTGTTGTCAACCTCTCCCAATCCCGATTCCCATCACGAACTACATCACACAATCTCCAGGTTGGACTATGTGTTCACGTTATGCATTCTGTCATGTCATCTATGGGCCTGAAGATAGACGCTCTCCCTATTACCAATATTATGAACATTTCAATCCTCCATCAAAGGCTATTGATCTTTAAATTAGACAGAGAGTTGAAACCCCCTAGATGGGTTCAAACTGAAACTGAATCAGGCCAGAAACCAAAACCAGTAAAATCGGATATGAAAACAAGGAGTACCCAGTTCGGTTCCAGTTTCACCTCTCATTAAACAAGAACCGGGATTTTTTTTCATTGAAGTATTTCTTTGTTATGGTTTTTGCCAATTGTGGGCGGCTTAAGACTCAAACCAGGGCCCCCTCAGAACCGCCCATCTCTACTTTAAACTTTTATACTTAGAAAAGGCTAACACACACTCACTCACTCTCTCCAAACTAATGTCTAAGTTAATTTTGCAGTAAATATTAGAAAAACATATCCTAGTGTGTGTTACATTCCATACAATCCGATATGACCTAAGTCTTGTATATACATGTGATTTAGCTGCAAATTGACTTTTTCTCATATAAACTGATGATTTTGTCATGTTAGCATATCATGGCGATCCTTTCAATCAACCAGACATCACATGGTCAGTTCAAAACAGGCCTGGCAGTTTGAACCAAAAGCGAACCGGCCCATGGACCTTTTGTAACTGCAACTGGGTAACTGTGCTCAGAATCCAAACTGGAGACAGACCTCAGTTTGGTTATGGTTCATCCTCTTATGAAATCACAATCCACTGTTTGAGCTACCTGTTGGTTTCATTTTGTAGTGTTTCTAAAGTTTTTGTAAAACGATTTTTTAAATTTTTTCTTGATTTTGTTTCAAACTAAAAAGAAAAAGGACGGTTCTAAATCATAACTGGAACCAAGTGAGATCCGGTCTGGTTATGGTTCATGATTCAACCGAACCAGAATAAGCTATGTCTACATCAATTATGCATTATGTAAAGCTCAAAAGATGTGCTTGTACGTTGAAGTACATCCATCTACACATCTTAAAACTACGCAAGATATCACTTTTTGGGCATTCAACTAGGGTGTAATCAAGCTGAGTCAAACGTAACCATAGACAAACTTGACAAACGCTCAACTTGCACTCGATCTTGATATGTTGATCTGTACCAAGTCATGAATGAGCTCGATCTTGAACAGAGTCGATTACAAACTCCACTATGCCCAAGAATGAGCTCGATTGAGCTTGTCAACAACATCAAGCAACAAAACCGAGTATTATTCAAGTAGTGGTGAAGTTGATCGTACGTCATTTGTGAGTGACAGCCCACATGCACCCTTGGATTCAATCAAAACCGCAACCAAGCCTTTTCCCATAGCAAGTGGAGTTGGCTGCATGGACTCTTAGTAGCTCTTGACTGTAACGTTGTGTCGAGCAGCCGAAGTCAATTTTGTAGAGTTTTATTTGGTTTATTTGTGTGCAAAAATTAAGATAATCCATGAGTTAAAATCTTGAGTCTTCACTTATCTTTGAATGGGAATTGAAGCTGAAGTTACCTGGACGTGACTTGCGTTTGATAGACTAGAACTCGTTTCTGTTGGACTTAGTTCGATAACTTGAGATCTTGAGCTTCTTTCATAGTCGAATGAGAAGATTAGGATCAAATAGTCTTAGACTTTTAATGTATGTAGAAGGCACACTCTAGCAGAAAAGCATAGGCTTCCCTTTTGGCAAGATTACTAAACCCAATCGATATCAACACACACACACACACACACACACACACACATGCATATATGTATATGTATATGTATTTGTATATATATATGTATATGTATATGTATATATATATATATATGTATATGTATATATATATATATGTATATATATATACACATATAAACTTGGTATAAGTTAGCACTCTTTGGTGCTATTATATCCAAACAAATCTGAATAAAATTATTGAGATTTGAATTCAAAGAATAAAGTGTTGTACTTTAGATCAAGTGTATTTGAAAAAGTACTTAATTTTACTTTTTGCTTTTTGAACTCTAATCTCAACCATCCATCTCTCAATATTGATGGTTGAGATTTATTTGAATATACTAAATGTATTAGCATATACCACGTTCTCTCTCGTTATGTATTTATGTAGAAAACCATATTGTGTCCAGCTCTACATGCCCACTTATTACTCTCTGTGGTATGAGTGTAATTTAAAATTTGTAAGGATTTTTAAAAGAAGAATGAATGATAATATTATTATATTCATACCCTCAAAAAGCAATAGTTGGATACAAAGAATAGTGTCACTAATGAAAAGGATCCAATTACTCATATATATATATATATATATATATATATATATATATATAGAGAGAGAGAGAGAGAGAGAGGGAGAGGGAGTGAACTATACGCTCCTGTCCATTGTAAATAGATTGGATTTCATAAACAAAGACAAATTGTCTTAATTTGTTCTTTTCAATTATAAAAAATTTCTATACAATCACTAACGAATTCTCAGGGTTTTGGGCATTCTGAGCTATCAGTATGATAATGTAAGAAAACATCACCAGTGTCTGAGAACCGTATTAAGGACTCCTTATAAAAGATCATTTGAAAATCCATATTCATATCTTCATTGTTAAACCTAATCCCCTCAACTACAATATGAAACATGACAGAACCCAAAATGAGCAGTGGCGGATCTACATAGAAGGCTAGGGGCGGATCCTCCCTGAAATTTTGTGATTTCAATGTAAAAAATACATTTTACAGTGAAATACAAGCTTGAGACATGCTTTGCCCTCCCTAACACAACAAAATGCATACTTCGCCCTCCTAACACTATTTTCTACGTCCACCACTTAAAATGAGTACAACCCAAAAGAACCATGTTCCTGTCACCCAATTTAACATGAGAAAAAATCCGGTCATATTTGGGTTGTTGGCCTATTTTGACATTGGAGAAGAATAATAAAGATCAGTGGCAGATCTAGAAACTCTTTTAGGGTGGGGTAAATAATCCTTTGAATGATTTTGAGCGGGGCGATCTATGTGTTGTAGCCCATGGATCCCACCATGGGCTATAAACTTTAAGTTGATTTTCGAAATTCCAGGTGAATGTAGATCTGGAACTAAATTCCAGGTGAATGTAGATCTGGAACTGATAAAGAGAGAATGACCCAAAAAAACCTCCAGTGAAACCAACCTTCTCATACACTAAGGAACAAAACGCCAAAAGCATCACTTTGCAGGCAATATATATAAATCGAGACACGAAAACGAAGCTTCACATGCTAAATTTCTTTAAACATAACCTTTTCTTTTGGATATTTAATTTAAAGCATACTTTTCTTTATCAATAGTGTAGTGATATGTCATCTTAAAGTCAAATCTCGTGGTGCACTAAACTTTTACTAAAACAGTAAAAAACATGTTACGATTGGATTAGCAAATCTTAGTTAGTTTGCCACTAACAAGTAAGTAGGTTGCGCCGACGTTAGAAAAAAGAGCGAAAAGCTGCAGAATGATTTTCGAACCACCTCGCCACTTGCTTACTCGTGAGCCGTATTTGTTCAGCGATCTCCGTTCTTTCTTGTGAATCGAAACTCGGGTTCTCATGGAATTTTTTATTAAAAAGCTTAAGCAGCTCAATGTTAAAGGATTGGTGGGGCTGCAATTCACCATATTCTCCATTGTTGGAGTTAGAACTCTTAATGATTGGTACCCAGGAAATCGAATTCAACACCCTCAAAAGAAGGTCAGGATAGCATTATGCTTTGAGATGTGATAAACACTAACCTTTAGGTTTATTTACCGTTATTGGTATCAAATAACTGAATGGAATAAACTCAGCAAATATCTTGAGGATACAACAAAGTGCTTCAGCTCATCTTCTACAAATGCAACTGAGTCGTAGACAAACTGTTAAAGTAAAAATGATGATTTTGCAAATCTAATTAGCACTACAATAAGACTTGCAAACCTTCTTGAAAAACTAAATAAGAAAGAACTCACACAGTGAGAAAAGTTGGGTGACATGGTGAAGGGATAACTCATGATATGCTACTAATAAGCATAATTGTCACTCAAGAGTATAGCTTTTAATACCATAACATAGATGCTAAATGTTCAAGAGTTACATCAACTTTGTGTGCTACCAATGAGCACAATTATAACTCAAGTAAGTGGGTCTTAATGCTAAAATATGGTTAAAAAATACTCAAGAGTTACAACCACTTCATGTGTTTCTAATAAGCATAATTATCACTCAAGTAAGCAAGTCTTATTGCTAAAATATAGCTGAAAAATATTAAAGAGTTACAACCATTATATATGCTAGTAATGAGCATAATTATCACTTAAGTAACCAGCTCTTAATACCACAACATGGCCTCAAAATGCTCATGAGTTACAACCACTATATGTTATATTAATGAATATAATTATCACTTAAGTAAGTGGTTATTAACTCCATAACATGATTACACCCATAACCTTCACCAAATATATATTGGTGTTTTGAAAATCACCAAATATAAGTGGCTATTTGTTCAATGATCTCATTTTTTCTTGTGGAATTGAAACTCAGGTTCTCATGGAATTTTTCATTAAAAACCTTAACCAGCTCAATGTTAAAGGATTGGTGGGGGCTGCAATTCACTATATTCTCCTGATTCTCCATTGCGTGTTAAAGTGGTGACTGAACAAGGTGGTGTTGATGGATGATAGGAGGCGGAAAAGTGTAGTGTGATAGGGCAAACGCACTTAGACATGTCCAGTTTCGGGTTACTTGGAACCAGGAACCGTAACCAAACCATCCAACATACGGTTTCAGTTCCGGGTTTGGCAGTTCTGATTTCGGTTTCGAGTGGTTTTAAATCCGATTTGGGGGAGATTCCAGATCCAGGTGGTTTCGGATTTGATTTTTGGATGGTTTTGAATCTGGTTTCGAGCTGGTTCTAGATCTGGTTGTGAGTGATTCTGGATCTGATTTTTTTATGGTTTTGAATTCGGTTCTAGAACGGTTCAGATGTGGATCTGGTTTAGTTATGTAACTATTAAATAATTTAAACCATATAAGACTATAAGTTATATAAGAATATATAAGTTTATAACTATAAGTATTAGTATATAATGTATTACATTATACGTACATGTATTACATTAAAAAGGATACAACTACATTATATAAGTTCTTATAACTTATAAGTATTATATTCATTAATTAATTTATGTATACATGATATATTACATTATAAAATATATGCAGACTATATATAGTAATGTAACTATGTAAGTATATATTAATATATATATATAATGTAATAATATAATTATGTAAGTATATATTAATATATATAATGTAATAATATAACTATGTAAGTATATAGTATATTACATATATACATATAAATGTATAAGTATTACATTATATATATGAAATAATATGACATTAAAGTGAAATTGTAATATTATAAAATATAATACAATATATATAAATTTATATAAGATGTAATATATATAATAAAAATAAAAATAAATAATGAACTTGGTCATAATTCACTAACGTATGAATTATGCCTCCTATGTATTCTCTTCGGTGGAGAGGAATCAAAGCTCACGTAGTTCTCTTACCTTTTAGTAGAAACCCCTTGCCTAAAGTGATTAAATTTTTGAACTTAATCATCATTGTCGCCCTATGCTTGCGTAAGATCAATACCAATAGTACTCATATTAGTTTCTCATTTGGTAGTATAATCTTTGGTATATATCTCAATCAGTACTTCTTCATGCTCCTATGATCGATGCATTGCTCTTACCTAATCATTTAGGCAAGCTTGAGCTTGTAAGGTCTTGGGTTGTAAGTTAGAACAGTGTTCGTCTAATATATTACCGCTTGTACTAAATATTTGCTCTATAATAATGGTTGAGGGTAAAACAAGAAAAATATCCTTAGCAATTAAAAATAAAATTGTTTAAGTAAGTTAATGCTCTCGTCATCATTTTAAAACATATAATTTCTCTCTACCCACATCTTCTTCAAATTCATGAAGATCATAATAAGTAGTATTATATACCTCAAACTCGGTCGAGTCTATAGGTTTTGGTTGCTTTCTAAGTTTAGATTTCAAAATATGACTAAAAAACTTACTACCAAGAGAGAAGGATGCATGACTACTACTACTTTCTTCTTTTACTTGTAGAATAAGATGATCATGCACGTAACTATAATAGACACATATTTTATTAATATTTAATTTTGTATTATTGAGTACACTGTTGATATCCTTAAGCCCGTTTAATGAAAGATCCTTATAATAAGCATTCAAAAATAATTCTAAGTCTTTTAATTTTATTGTAGGATCTAATGCAATAACAACTAAACTAATTGTTAAAAGATGTATATAATAATTAAATTATTTTTCTGTCATTTCCTATACAATATGAGATAAGTAAGAACTTATACAAAATTGTGATAATGCATGAACTACTTGTAAAGTTTAATAAAACAAATAAATAACAAGTCTAATAGTAAATACCATATAATACATTTGAAGCATTGCTAAAAATAGAAAGGAGATCTAAAGACAGGTACAAACATCACAATTATATTCAAACAATTTCGATTGTGGAAAATGAAGGTGCATAAATTCCATTAATAAGTCTTCATAGGGCATAGTCACGGACAACATTTAATAGGTCGAGTTCCAAAGATATCCAATGTCTTTTGAAAATTTTCTTGACCTTCTACTTTTTCGTTTACAAAAATCTACTCATTCATTTTAATATTAGGACGCACAGGTCTTCAAAAAAATTGCATGTGTCCCTAATAGGTTGTATTTCATATCATATAATTTTCAAATCATCGTGTACACATAGATTAAGTATATGACAAGCATATCGAATATGAAAAAATTTACCTCCTAAAATAGGCTGACATATTCTTTGTAATATAAAAATAGCACAAGTATTTGCAACAATATTTTTAGGTAAAATTTTAAAAATTAAAAAATAATCGATACTCTTCAAAAATTAATTTTAATATATAACAAATATTTTGTGCACTGTATGATTTATTAAAACAAAAAAGTGCAAGAAGACATTTTTGAATTAACAAACTCTTGTCTATCTATTGAACAATAACACCCATATATGCATGCAACTGCTAATTATTCATTCATATATGAGCATATAATGATACACTATGCTCAAATGAACAAAAAATGAAGCTAACTCTTATTCTTTATGTTTATATAATTTACGAATATGTCTACTAACCAATTGTTTAGAAATATGAGCAGCCAAAGGATTATGAGCATTCTTAACGTAATCAACAAATCAAAGTTTTGATCAAAATTAAAAAGAAAATATTCTCCTGAACTCCTCTCTATCTTCACTAGAGTTACACTTCTATTTATATAACAAGGATGCAAGAGAAAGAGGTAGAGTAAGACTACAATAACAAGAGGAAGAGGAAGAGTGTGTGAGTTTTATGATTTTTTATTTGAAATATGCTATTTATACAACAAAAACACTATTTATGAACAACAAATGAAGCCCGCTTATAGGCCAGGTGGTCAACCTTGCAGTGGCCTTGCTAGTAAGTCGGCACTGCATGGCACCTGAGTACATGTTGATATGATAATCGATGTCACATCAATTGTCATTCAAATATTATATATTAAAAATAATATAAAATATAGATTATTTATTATTTATTATTATATTATTTACATATATAATATATACCATAACGAATCATAGAGCACTCTATGATTTATACATATCTTTTAATCACCATATACGGGTCGAAACTAGATCTGAAACCGGTGAACTTTAGATTACATGTTTGGATCTGGAACCATCGGTTCAGATCTAGAATCGACAATTTGGATCCAATAATTTGGATATGAAACCGATGCTTCGGATTTGATGATTTTAACTGAAACCAAACTGCTGATTTTCATAACAGTTCCAATTCTGGGTCAACTTTGTATATATATACAAATCGTAACCGAACCGAGCTAGGTTCAAAAACCGAATCTGATGGTTCTGATTTCAGACAGTTTGTAGGTCGGTTCGATTCTAGATTGATTCATCTGGCCAGATTTAAACCGACCATGTCTAGTTGCAGTAAATAGGTTTCTCTTAAAGTGGAAGACACTATAGAATGGCAAACCCACTTTACCATTCAAAATTCTTGTACAATAAATACAAGTGGTTTGTGGATGTATAGTATAAGTATGCCCCACCCCAAAAGTATTCCTAGGTCCTCCACTGACTATAGGTAACTATTTATCTTGCATATTTTCCAAAAACAATACAGTTTCTTCTCACATTTAAAGATCTGTTTCTCGATTGGGATTTAGGCACCTCAAGTTCAGTTTGGTTTTGCATTGGGAAAATGATAGGATTTTTTGTCACATTCTGTATGCACTAACTTTCTTTTACAAGAATAGGAGATGACGTGTCATGAAGATGACTGACGCACAAAGAAAATTGGTCCAACGAAAGTAAAATGAAGGAAGAAAACAATGTCTCATGTTTTTGGCATGAATAGCAAGTGACCACACCAAACAACTTGAAACACAAAATAATGTGCTTACACATACTGCTGCAATCATATTAAATTTTAGTTTTTTTCCTAAATAAAAATTTAGAAATAGAGTGGTGTTCTTTGTCCAATCGTCGAACTCTTTTGGCAAAGTTTGGGTTTCATAAACATCCGTGTTTATACCAAAATCATGAAGCTTTGGTTCGAGCCTTGCAATGCCTTGCTCATCGTCATAGAGCATCTTATTCTTCTCCTAAAGTTCCGCTTGAAGTTCCGTGCAGCAGGATTCAGGACTCCTTGTTCCTCAACTCGAGCTCCTTGCGTCGATGTCACTTGTTTGTTGATTTTCGAATCACGTTGTCACTTACCCCTGAGCTCTATCTGTTCAGCGATATCTTTCTTTCTTGTGGAATCCAAATTTGGATTTTGACAGAATTTTTCATTCCGAAACTTAACCTGCTCAACGTTGAAGGATTGACATAGGCTGCGATTCACTATATTCTCCTGATTCTCCATTGCGTGGCAGATAGCAGAGCGAAAAACTGTAGCGTGAAGGGAAACCTACTTGGAGGTGGGGAGGTGATATAATTTTGAGAAGAATCGATGCACTAATCCCAATCTCCGTGAGCATAAAAGTAACGGAATCGAGTGATGCCTTTATGATAGATTAGGCACCTACCGTGATGCATAGAGATGACAATCTCTAGGGTACCCACCCCACCCACCTCTACATGGGGCGGGTGGCGAAGCAGGGCACTCAGCCCCTGATCTAATGGTAAGTTTTCAGTATAGGGTTGGTGTGGTTGGGTGAAAATCTTGTAACATAAAGGTGGCCATTCTCCTCAACCTTATCACACGAACAGCTGGATTGGTCATCCAGCCATTATGTGTGGTGGGCGTTACAATGCCTATCCGTAACAGCCAATCTCTTACATATTAATTAACACAGTAACAACCGGATGAGGCTACAAAAGGAAAGCCCAACTAAGAAATCTGGGAGAGAGAAACCGGCACTACACTATAAACATAAAGTAGCACATAAGGATAATAGATACATTGGAAAGAAATACAAAGCCCTCTTTGGAAAAATCCGATTGTGTGATAACCGGAAAAAAAAAAAATCAAATCACCCTTACCTATTCTTCTTTCTACTGCACAAAATCAAAAGGAGGCTCACTGTTGTTGTTGCGTACATTGAGCGAGGATAGATCAGATTTTTGCAAAGGTCGTCAAGATCGACTTCAGTGGGGTATCAGGGCTTGGTTTGTCCCTGTGATCTGCAAAACAAGGTACGCTTAATAAAAAATAGTAAACGAGAAGAGGAGGAAGAAGACTTCCTATTGCGGAAAAGTCGGCCCAAGTCGAGATAGGACAAAGGCAGGTAAAAGTCGGCCCAGGTGGAGACAAGGAAGAGGTAAAAAAAGGTTGGTCCAGGTCGACAAAGGGCAGAGACACACAAAAGCCGGCCCAAGTCGAAACAAGATAGAGGTAGGCAAAAGTCAACCCAGGTCGAGAGAGGGTAGGGCCAAGGCAAAAGCCAACCCAAGAGAGAAAACACAAAGAAGAAGATGGCTCAACAAAGCCCCGACCAGCATGCGGCCACAAGCGAGCCAGAAAACCACCAGCAGAACCCCGACCAAAAGGCCACCGGACGGCCATAGGCGGAGCTCCACTCCTCGCTCTTTCTTCTTCTCAAAAAACTGCTCTCTCTCTCCTCTCCTTTTAACTCCTCTAGCAAACCGCCTCGAGCAATGGACTGAAAAATTCATTCTCCTCTTGCCGGTTTTTGAAAATTCTAAATTGACACATGATAAAATTACTAAAATATCCAAATATTTTCAAATAAAAAGATAGTTTTACCCTTATACATGCAAAAAGTCTATTTTTCCCTCTAACAATTTATGAAAATTACGAAAAATAAGGAGATTGAATTACTTCCCTACCCTTACCTGATAAAAATATTTCAGTACTGTCACTTTATCAAAAGACAATACTACCCCTATTTTTTGTGAAAATTATGGATTCAGACTAATGAGCAAAATTATGCATTTATCCTTGATCAGTGACAAATTTATCAAAAGAAACAAATATCAATTTTATCGGACGAACAGATAAAATTACTATTTTACCATTGGTGTTTTGAGAAATTATAGGAGGCAAAATTTTTTGGGAAAATTATAGAATTATCCTATCCTGATTTTATATTATAAAAATGAGTTATTTTCAATTTATTATTTGGATATTGTGCATTATGTTAATGCTATCTCTGGTTTATTACTTGGTGAATGTTTTCCTTTTACACCATCTATTTGTTAAATTTGACAAACACATAAAAATGAACTCAAGAATATGTGTGTAGGAACTGGAAAAGACAAAAAAACTAAACGGCCTAAACTTCTAAACATAGAAGAGAAGAATACTGTTAACTCTAACACTTGAAGGTATAGAGTACGTTTTAAAAGAAACATTGCATCCACTACTACAAGACGCAACAAAGCAACAAATAGAAATGTATAAACATTTCTTAAAGATGGCACAATAGTAAGAACTGTCATGCTGGTATAAATGGAGGATGACCTGATTAGGGTCTTCGAGGAATTCGAGTTCGCGAAAGAGTTGTTTGACTCTATAACAGTTAAATTTGATACAACTGCTAAACTACATGTTCAATTGTTGCTACAAAATATAACTCATATAAAATGAAAGAAAGAGATAATGTAGTAGAACATGTAAATCACATGTTGGTAATAGCAAGAGATCTTGTTGTGGTAAAATTAGTCATCCCGAAACCGATATAGATATCCACCATACTGAATAGTCTTCCTTGTTATGGAACATGATCACTACTATCCTTAGACTTGGGTCTGAAATTAACCTTTCTAAATTGCTCCTAAACTAACAATTTAGGAAGAACACATGAATAAAAGCAGAAAAGAAAATTTGTTAGTAGTGAAATATGAGATAGGGTCAAGCTCCAATCTCAACCAAAGTAAAAATAAACCAAACAAGAAGTTTGACAAAAATAACAAAAAGGGTGGTCAATCTTTTAAGAAAATACAGGAAACTCTTCTCAGATCAAGTGTTTCAACTGTGAAAAAGATAAGATACTATAAGAGAGATTGTCGCAACAAGAAGAGTGAAAAAAACAACCCACAATGCGAACAATTAGATAAGTAGGACATAATCTGCGTAATATTAGAATGTCTCTACATAGACTGCCCGGTCACTGGCTAGTGGATTGATTCAAGAGTGATCAAACACATCTCAAAAAATAAGGAAGGGGCAATGGATCTAAAGGAGTATAAACCAAGAGAACATCGAGTGTACATGGTAAATAATATTTTCTTAAATGTTCTGTAGGTCCTTTAAAATTTTTGTACAATACACCAGTTGTATTAATTGATGTATGGATTGTGCCATCTATAAGGCGTAATATGGTTTCAGTCCCTCCCTTAGTGAAAAAAGGTTTTTGGATCAGGTTTGTTCTTGGTAAAGTGATTGTGGGGAAATATGGGAGTGTATTTTTCTTCAAGGAATTTGATGTAGAGCATAGACGGTTCAAATTGACAATTAATGAAAATAAAAGTTTTTTTCTTTATATTGATTGTGCCTTTAATGTTGATGTGAATATATGGCATAAACGTTTAGGGCATATAAGTTTGGAAAAGTTGAGGAAATTATCCAACTTTGACTTACTGGAAAGATTTGAGGAAAACTTTAGTAAGTGTGACGCTTGTATATAAGAAAAAATGATAAGAAAAGTTTTCCCCAAAGAGACAACAAGGACAACAATCCTTTTGGAGGTCATTTACAATAATTTATGTGGACTCTTTAGAGTAAGATCACATCGAGCAAAGGTTTATTACATAACTTTTATTGATGATTACTCGAGATATACGTATATACATCTTATAGTACATAAATCTGAGGCACTTGAAACATTTAAAAAATATAAGCAGAAAGTTGAAAATCAATTAGAGAATTAAATTAAAGTCTTAAGATCATATAGAAGTAGTGAATATACTTCTGCAAAGTTTTTAGAATTTTGCAAAGACTTTGGTATTTCAAAGCAAAATACAATGCTCAAGACACTTCAACAAAATGGTGTAGTTGAAAGACATAACAAAATCTTACTAAACATGATAAGGTCAATGTTAATCGATACCTCTCTGCCAAAGATATTTTGGAGAGACGTAGTAAGCACAACGGTATACATACTCAATAGAGTACTATGTAAGGTTGTATTCACTACACCATATGAGATGTGGATTGGAAGAAAACTCAACCTAAGTCATCTCAGGAGGTGGGGATCTATTGCTCATGTAAAGATCCTTCATCAGTCTAGAGATAAGCTACATAACAGGTCCTTAAGATGTATATTCATTGTATATCCTAAAGGCTCAAAGGGATATCGATTTTATCATAAGGATTATGGATTGATAGAGAGTAGAGATATTGAATTCTTAGAAGATACTAAGAATGACATCTTAGAAAATAATGATGAGTATGTTGACGATCTAGTAGATTTAGATCAATCATCATTTAAACTCATAGAAGATCTTCTTGAAACAATCGAAACTTTAAGTTGATATAAAAGGCCTGGGTTACACCGTCATACTTAAAGGATTATCACACTTATCTTGCAAAATAAATGTATAATTTAGTGGATTTAGATGAGTTAACTGATAACATAACTTATCAGCAAGTTATAAACTCATTGAAAGCAACAGACTGAGAGAAAGTCATGGATGAGGAAATTGAAGCCACTGAGAAAAACCAAGTCTATGAACTAGGTGATTTGTCAAAAAGGAATGAAAGTCATAGGCTGTAAATGAGTTCTGAAAAAGAAATATAAAATTAATAGATCAATCGACAAGTTTAAAGCGAGGTTGGCTGCAAAGAGTTTTTCGCAAAAGGAGTGGATAGATTATGTTGAGACATATTCTCCTATTGTGAAATTTACATTTATAAGAATAATCCTGGTAATATCTTCATATTATGATTTTGACTTACATCAATTAGATATAAAGACAGCTTTTCTAAACAGAGATTTAGCTGAAATCATATATATGTAGCTGCCTGAAGGATATATAGTTGAAGGCCAAGAAGATAAAGTATATAGGTTGAGAAAATCCCTATATGACCTGAAATAGTCACCTCATTAATGGTATTTAACTTTTTAAAATGTTATTATTAAACTTGGGTTTATAACTAATGAGTTTGATGACTCTATATATGTCTAGAACAGTGTGAGCTACTTTGTCATCTTATCAACAACAACAACAACAACTAAGCCTTTTCCCATACTAGACGGGGTCGGCTACATGGATTCTTTGTTTCCACAGATCTCTATCGTGTGCCATGTTAGCAATTAACTCCCAATAAGCTAGATCATTCTTTATTGTTTCTTTCCAACACTTTTGTGGTCGTCCTCTACCTCTTTTAATACTTTCCAAATTTAGGTTTTCTAACCTTCTTACAGGTTCTTCTTTTGATCTTCTTTCTATATGTCCAAACCATCTTAAACGATGTTCTCTCATTTTATCCTCTATTGGTGCCACTCCTAATTTGTTTCTAATAACCTCATTATGTATACGATCTTTTCTTGTATGACCACTCATTCATCTCAACATCTTCATTTCTGTCACAGACATCTTTTGTACATGTTGATGATTAACTGCCCAACACTCAGAACCATAAAACATGGCAGGCCTAACTGCTGCTCTATAATATTTACCTTTTAATTTTAATGGTATCTTCTTGTCACAAAGAATACCTGATGCTCCTCTCCATTTTAACCAACCAGCATTAATTCTATGTGTAACATCTCCATCAATTCTTCCATCACTTTGAAAAATTGACCCTAGGTATTTAAAACTTTCCTTTTGGGGAATGCAATGTGTGCCAATTTTAATTTCTATGTCCTCTGAAGTAGCCAAATGATCAAACTTATATTCCATATATTCTGTCTTTGTTCTACTAAGTCGAAGGCCTTTGTTTTCTAATGTTTCTCTCCATAGTTCCAATTTTATATTAACTTTTTCCTTAGACTCCTCAACTAATACAATGTCATCTGCAAATAACATACACCAAGGTACTTCATCTTGAATATGTTTTGTTAACTCATCCATTACCATTATAAATAAGTATGGACTTAAAGTTGATCCTTGATGTAACCCAATATTAACTTCAAAGAAGTTTGTCGTTCCTTCATGAGTCCTCACACATGTTTTTGCACCATCATACATGTCTCTTATAAGGTTAATATATGTCAATGGGATACCTCTTTTTTCTAAAGTTCTCCAAAGAACCTCCCTCGGTACCCTATCATAAGCTTTTTCTAGATCAATAAATATCATGTGAAGGTCTTTCTTTTTTGCTCTAAAATGTTCCATAAGACATCTCAAAAGGTGAATCGCTTCAATAGTAGATCTACCAGGCATAAATCCAAATTGGTTCTCTGTTGTACTTGATACTTGTCTTAACCTACGTTCAATAATTCTTTCCCATAATTTCATAGTATGACTCATTAACTTGATACCTCGATAATTCGCACAACTTTGTCATCTTATCATTATATGTAAATGACATATTATTGATTGGAAATGATAATGAGATGATTGTCAAAACCAAGTCATGGTTAAACTCAAGGTTCGAAATGAAGGATATGGGGAAAGCATCCTATATCTTGAGTATAAAGATTTCTAGAGATAGAGAATTTAAACTCTTATGCCTAAGTCAAGAGAGATATATTGATTATATCCTCACGAAGTTCAAAATGGGTCTAACGTTCCTTATGCAAGTTTGCTATTAAAACCATTGCAAAAGGGGTCAAATTGATTAAGGTTGATTGTCCCGGTGAAGGAGACGATAAGTCTAACGTTCCTTATGCATAAGTTGTGGGTAGCTTGATGTATGTTATGCTGTATACAAGATCTGATATCAACTTCGTTGTTGGTCTTGTTAGTAGATATCAAAGTAATCTTCAATGGCAACATTAGATAGCTGTAAAAAGGATTTTAAGATATCTAAAAGGAACAAAAGACTTGAAATTGTATTTTCAAGAAGATGAACTGAAAATGGTAGGATACTCAGATGCTGACTTTGTTGGTCACAAAGATGACAACAAATCAACCTCGGGACAAATATTCTTGTTTAAAGGTGGTGTTATTTCTTGGGCATGTAAGAAACAGGGTTGTGTAGCATTGCATACACAAGAAGCTGAGTATGTGGCTTGTTGTATGCCTGCAATGAGTGCCATCTGGATAAGCCGTTTCATACGAGATTTGAAGTTGGAAATAGCCGACGAGCAAATTGTCATTTATTGTGACAACAATGGAGCAATAACTCTAATTAAGAGTAGAAATGACAGCTCTAAAAACAAGCATATAATGGTTAAATACCACTATGTTCATGATATAGTTATGAGAAAGAAAATATCCATCTCATACGTGCCAACTCATGATATGTTGACAGACTCTTGACTAAAGGCATAACAAATGATCTTTTCTCAAAACATGTTACAAACATGGGATTGGAGATACGTTTGATTGTTGTGCAGGTAAAAAACCAAACAACGGGGGATGATTGCGATATCAATCATGAAATGACATTACTAGGAAAATCTCGCAAAAGTGAGAGAAAAAACAGTATGTTAGTTCACTTGGCTCGAATGGCTAAGTGAGAGATGTAACGAAAGGTGATCATTATCGGCAACCTTATCAGAGGAACGGTTGGATTGGTCATCCAGTCGTTATCTATGGCGGGCATTACAGTGCCTATCTGTAATAGCCAGTCTATTACAGATTGGCACAATAACAACCAGATGAGGCTACAAAAGGAAAGCCCAGACAAGAAACCCGGCAGGGAGGAGTCAATGCTGCTCTATAAATAAAGAGGAGTGCACAGGGATAATAGATATAGTGAAAAGAAATACAAAGCCCTCTTTGGAAAAATTCGACTGTGTAGTAACCGGAAAAAATCAAATCACCCTTACCTCTTTTTGTTTCCGCTCCTCAAAATTAAAATGAGACTCACCGTTGTTGTTGCGTACCTGAAGCGAGGATACATCGGGTTTTTGCAAAGGTCGCCAAGATAGACTTCAAATCCGCCCTACCCCACCCCATTCTCATCCCTGGTGATGCATGAGATGTTAAATTAAGGAAATGAAACTCATTCTGAACGTGTCTTACATATCATAAAGCACGGATAATGTCCTGCATCTGGCCTTTGGAGGCCTCCTTGGTTACTGGCCCTTGATCGGATACCCTTAGATTTTTCTTTTCCTTTTTCTCTCTGGGTAGAACGGGGAGGCCAAAGCCAAATGCACACCTTGGGTATAGAAATTACGACCTTGAACTTGTGAGTAGAACCCCTAGTGGGATGAGTTATTGCTCGTTGCATTAAAATAAAAAAATTTGTCTTGTATTCCGCATCAAGTAAGTACATCCTTAGGCGTATTTAGAGAGCAAACCAAACAGTGGCTTGATCAGAACCGAACCGACGGTTTTAGTTTGGTCCGGTTCTGAACCATAGTTCTACTAATTTAGATTTGGTTAAATACTGAGTATTACGTCATGGATCTGTGGTCCCAATTTAATGTGTACATGAGGTTATAAAACTCATATATATATAAGCTTATAAACTTACTAGGATATATACATATATAAATACAAATATGAGGTTATGAAACTCATGTATATAAACTTATCAAGATCCATATGTATATAAGCATATAAAATTTATATGTATATATATTGTATATTGTATATTGTACATGTATGTATGCAATGGTTCAGTTCGGTTCTAAGACTAGGACCGTGAACAAAATCGCCAATTATTTTTCTTCTAGAACCGAATCGAACTAAATCGCTCCACATCTAAAACGAAACCAAACGTTCGGTTCCAGCGGTTCCTTGAACAACCCTACACATCTTATACTAACATCAATAAGAATTGATTGATTATAAGTTCTAGGAAAATTATGGTTGGCCCCTCATGCTGTTCGTGCCTCGTGTCGAGATGCTGATACTTCTATGTGATTGACGTCAACCATAACTGCTCTCAGCTATACCTCACGAAACGTTGGCCTATAAATGTTCGATGCTTCTCCCTATGACAGAAGAACTCTCTTTGATGTAAACCTTATTTCTCCCAACTGGTAAAGCTAACAACCAAAGCTCCATCCCTTCAACTATGCACCTAAAGTTTACAAGCAAATTTCGTGAACTGCAGGCTGTGAGCAATGACATGCAATATGACGGATTCAGTTCGTTCTCTCCATCGCTTCTGCAGAAATGGCTTTTCCTTTTTGTTACTAGAGGAGGCCCAAGCCTAACACACACACACATGCAACCCCTGGGAGTCGAACTCCCCACCTGCAGCAACGGCTCCAGAGCACCTCGCCATTGAGATAATGGTCTGGGTGCTGCAGACATGGCTTTTATCTCGTTAGAATTGAGCAAAACCCTGGTAAAGGATCCAATAGAGTTCCAGGCTGGCTGGCCAAGTACTCTTATCTTCACTTTTGGTTATCTTGAACTGCATAAATTTATTGCAAGTTTCAAACAAATGCTGAAACTCTTAACACCATAATCTTATTAGGAAACTTTCGTGTTGCATAAAATGGATTTCCTTCTAGGGATAGGTATAATAGTACTCTTTCTCTCAATTGCAGGAAAACTCTTGACCTCTCACAACCGTGCACTTCTCCCTTTTTCAGTTAGGAGACTGAAGCCATGACATGGGTATCGAACTCACTACAAATCCCATGGTGAGGTGAATTGACGCTCTGAGTGCCACAACCATGGACTTTTGACAGCCACCCATGTCCATACATGATATTTTTGCATATTATATCTTAAAAAAGCATATCATATAGGTTCTCCCACTTTGAGACACTTATTTTCATAATGTTCACTCCCATAATGGAACCTGTTTGTTACTAACATTGTCCACTCATGCCTCATCATTGATTTTAAACAGCACGTAACAATGTTCTTCATGCTTTTTTAAAACCCTTAAAAAATATCATATTACATGCCACTCACCACCCAAAAGCACGTAACAATGTTCTTCATCAGCCTCCCTTTTCAAATGATGAACTTCTAACGAGGTAGCAACGCCAACAACCATCGGTCATTTTCACATCATCCATAGCAGGCGATGTTTGCTTACATCTTTTAGTTCTATCTTACTAAATGAAGCTAATCTGTACGCATGTGTTTATGAAGTTACAGACTGTCATTAATTTCCTCGTAAAATAACGGTGACTTTACAATGAAAAACATCAATTACGGATCCAAGGGGCATACCTTAGGGACATGGGGAAGGGATCTCCTGCTCTCTGCAGGGTCCCATCTCAGATGGGGCAGATTCTGGGGTACATTTTAGAGACTGAAAACGGCAATGAAGGGAGCTGAAAAAATACTCACAAAGATCGGAGCAGGACGGGAACATCAAGTTCCGTCCAGCAAACCTGTTAATCCTAATTGCAATTCATTAATAACCTCAATTAACTCTTTAGAGATTCAATGTTTTAGATATGAATATTAATAAGATAGAATACTCACAACGTGAAACTCCACGTGGTTTGTACATATAGGGATGGGGGGCTTTCGGTTCCCCATTGCGGGACGGGAACAAGAATGGAGTGGACCCTTAAACAGAGCCGGGGACCTTGATCACCACCCCATGAACATACTACCCAAGTGAGCCATTGCTCGTTGTGCCTGAACTCAATTTAAATAACTCAATTTAAATGCCATGCTTCAACGTGGAAACCTTTCGGGGCATCATAAACAGCAACAGATCTACTGGAAAAAAATAAAATAAAATAAAATAAAATAAAAAAGAATCAAGCCCACGGTTGAAGCAGATACCATTTTAACCGTGGGCTGTTTCCTTAGTCCACACACACACACACGGGGATATAGGATACAAATAGAACGATGGAGAATACGTTCATTCACCCCAAATCAATGAACTCGGCAAACTGAGGAAACCAAATTGGTTGATATATAGAAAATTATGATGCATCACTCGTGGAAATGCCTTCCAGCATATATCTGTTAGCATCGAGCTTCAGGAAGACATCATCACTTGATCACAAGCCTGAAGAGCCTGATTGGCGAAGTATCTCACATCCACGTCCGGATCTTCGCTAAGTTCCACCAAAGAAGGTTTGATTGTCTGGTCCACTACCTAATATTATTAAATACATATAAGACAGCTCTCTGTTCGACATGGGAAAAACTGAGTGAGCAAAGTTCTAGAATGATTTCAAGCAGAGAGATTAGCTTACTGATTGGTCGACTATGGGGATGAGGGATTGAAGCACCTTGGCAACGTTAAATTTGATGTTCGGTACCCTGTCAAGGATAATATTCATGGGGTTAATTAGTATTCTGAGCAAAGCTGCAGTCCATCTGCGAGAGACATCAAAGTCAGGTCAATCACAATTACACCACACTGGAACCCTAAATCTATTATGAGGGTCAGTTGATCTAGGACCAAATTATTAATCCCAGAGGCAAGTTAGAATGAACCACTCAGAAGAAGAACAGAAGACGGCTTTTGCCAATGAATCTTTTTGTATGAGTATGGTGCATACCTATCCTTCATGGCATTGATGACAACAGGTAATAGCTTATGGCACGTGATATCTGGTCCCATGACGGGTGCAAGTAAAGAAATTGCGTGCAGAATCGTCATCCGGTACAAGTAATGGGGATTGGCAATCATATTCAGAACCTATATAGAGCCAATAAAGTTAAATCCAAAACATAGGTTACAAAAGAAGGGGAATGAGATGGTTGTACATATTCACCATATCTTATGGCACCCCTGATTTACATTAATGAAATTCCAGCATGCAAAAGATAGCTGCTGAATCGTGTTTAGCATATTTTATCTTA
The DNA here is from genome assembly GCA_036023115.1 of Brasenia schreberi. Classification (NCBI taxonomy): domain Eukaryota; kingdom Viridiplantae; phylum Streptophyta; class Magnoliopsida; order Nymphaeales; family Cabombaceae; genus Brasenia; species Brasenia schreberi. Next base: position 10,019,553 of record JAYKKT010000063.1, read on the forward strand.
TCTACTCCTGTTGAAGTGGTTAAAACATGAGAATTTCTACCACTTTCAGAACATAATCTTCATGAATTGTGAGCCGTTGACATTCATCACTAGTAATCATTTGCAGTACATCAAACTTGATAAATAAATTAAAAAACACATATTTACAGTTGGATCTAGCATTTAATGGTTGGATATATAAAGGTATGATGAAAACATATTTTCCAGAAAATTACTTTTGAAAATATGTGGTGAATAAAAGAACAAAGAAGCTGCCACACGTGATGGTGGATGCATCATAATAGATTGGTAGCTTGGCACAACCAAAGATAATTCAGAAAATTATAGTGCAAGAACATACATAGAGTCTGTATCTTTTCTTAAACCTTTTTTTATGCCCATAACCTATACTCTAGTTACTTTGAAGCATTGTTTTGAGTCACTGAAACAGGAAACTAGTATTTTCAGCCATAAATAGCTGTCTAGAGAAACTTCTCTTTAGTGGGTGAGGATGATAGCGGATGGGAATGGTAATGGAACATGATTCCTACATCGGTTTGAGCCCAATCTCAAAAATCGTTGTTTTGGGCATAACTACCTTTTTATGATGGTTATGGAAATTCTGGATTGTGCATATTATCGTGCATTACCAAACTATCCAATCCTCAAAAACTCCTCAAATAACGTAAAGTTTTTCTTGAAAGCCAGTGAATTGTGATTAGAGAGTCTCAGTGTTCCTGGGGAACACCTTAAAGTTCTGACTCTTCCATTCCCTCGTATTATCTATCCCATTTTTCATTCATAAGAACCCAAAGAAAAAATCTACCAAGCTTCAGATAAAGGTGTTGAAATATCAACTTTCTACTTCCCTACATTCAGAAGCCTGACGGATATAGTATGTTTATGTGCTTCCTGTAAAGAAGCGTAAAGAGACTTCCATAACAATGGTCTAAAGTTCCAATGGCATTTTAGACTTGAAAGGAAAAGTTTATAAAAACAGACTTAAGGCACAAGCATTTGTGTCGGTGCAAGTAGTGAAACAAGAAACAGGAAGAAGTGAAACCAAGTTCATTAGTTGACCTGAGGGATGATGTGATGCATTGCCCACTCTGGGCCAAATTCCTCTGCAAGCCGCTTTAAGTTATTTGCAGCTGCTTCACGGATTGAGAAAACCTACAATAACAAAACCAGATGTTACTAATGAAATTAATCGCTCCCAAAAAACAATTTACTGATGGAAAAGATGTGACAAGTAAAGGACACATGATAAGTAATTCAACCTCATAAGAACCATCACATGACTATTATTCCACTAACAGGTCTCAGAAGAAAAGTAAGGCGAACACTTGCACAAGGTATTGCTAAACAAATAAATCGAGACAAGAAAGAAGTTTGCATCGACAAAACCAGTTGCACACTAATAAATAGGAAGAAATTGAAAACACTGAAATCTAAACTAGAATCTCTAAAAAAAATCCCAACAAGAGAGCATCCAAACCTGATCTTCCAGCCACTGCATACAAAGAGCACCAAGCTTATCATCAAAAAATCCAACACCCAACTGACTAGCTAGTAGAGGAATGTATTCAATGATAGCAAGCCGGACTCTCCAATGCCTATCCTCTGCAAGCTCCACAATTGCAGGAAGAAGGGATTGAGACAAGAGATCAATTCCAATCACCTGAAATAAAGTAATTTGATCAATTTAAAGCTACATTTACTTGGAACCTTTAAAGTACTGAAAATGAAGTCCTGTTGAATAAATCATGGTGTGTTAAACTCAACTCTACAGTCACACTGCACTCGTATCAATAAAGCAAACAAATTAACACAAACAAGAAGTTCAAAGCACAATAATGTGAAACACAGTCGAAAAGCAGTGACCTAGTAAATCAGTGAAAAGCACCAAGAAGAAATCACCCAACATTTGGAATTCGGCAGGCCTTCAACATATTATTCCTTTGATAACTAGTTAGGTGCAACATCATTCTTAACATCTAAGTGTATGAGAAAAAACCTTAAAAAGATACCCACAAATTTCATCCCACAGCTGCATACTGCAGGATAATTAATGGAGACCATTCAAAATTCAGTGAAAGGGTGAGAGCACACTGAAGAAACTTAGTAACCAAATCCCTAGCCATTTACATAAAGTCTGTCATGCACGAAAACGAATCTGCAATTGGGAAGGTTTCCCCACGGGACTGTCAAAATGGAACACTTACATGATATAGAAAAGAATGCGTTTCGCATTGAGGCACAACTCTAAATAAATTTTGAACAATAAACTTTCCCTTAAGAGTGGACAAACAAAGCCGTAAAATAGCATATTATCATGAGTTTATTTGACAGAGGCCAGAAGGTGGTTAGGACAACAGCCAATGACGCAGGATGCAAAAAGCAGTTGGATTTCCCTAGTGAAATCCCCCCTATTCATGACCAGGAATCCAGATTGCAGCGACAGAAATCCTGCATCTCATGGCCAGTGATTCAACAACAACAACCAAGCGCCTTGTCCCACTCTAAAAGAGGTCGGCTACGTGGATCTTTTGATGCCACAGAGCTTGAACTATGGCCAGGTGATCCTGCTTCCTGAAAAACGCACCAAATCACTTCCCAATCACTTCTTGCATTAAAGGTCCTCCATAATACAATAACTGAATCCTGATTCTATCACGTAACTATTTATTCACACAGCTTCTTGATTTGACCTACCATCTAGGCTAAAGCACTATTTGCTGAGAGATCTGAGAGAACAAATTACCAGCTTCTCTGAGAAACTCCATTCAACAAATCATATGATATTCAAGATAGTCAGCAGTTTTATATATAGAATTGAAGAATTGTGGCGGATATTATCAAGTAAATTTGAGCGATATTTACTGTGATGGTGGTCTCAATTCCACTCATATTGCATCCGAGAACGGAACAAAATCAAGAGATTGTTAAACATTTAGTTAAGCTAACCACATTTTTTAAAAAATCCAGTTAAAGAAACAACAATAGAAGTAACATTATCAGTCTTCTAACTGGAGAAACAAACCTGATTTACTTGATCAAGCTTGCTAATGATATTCAAACGTACATCAGGAAACTCATCTTTCAATAAGGAAAGAAAGATTGGAAGAAGTTGTTCAATGGTGGCATCCTGCATAGTAGCAACAAGATGAACATCACGAACTAATTCATAAGACACAAGTTAACGTAGATGAGCGAACATGAGTAGCTGCAAAGAGCAACAAGAATGGTTGGGCAATGCAGAGAGCCCAAACCCTGATGATGCAGAAGATAGTGCAGGAAGAAAAAATCAAAACCAATGCCACAAGTCTTGGCATGCCATTTCTTGGAAAGATAAAAAGAAAAAAATCCAAAAGGGAAATAAAAAGAGAACCGGGGTCGCTACATGGATTGTTAGTCACCATTAAGTTCAAGCATGTGTCGTATCAGCATTTAACTCCAAATAAGAAAGATCAACTTTTGTCAATTCCTTCCAATACTTTAGGCTTCCTTCGTTGCTTTGAAAGAGTCACAGCTTTCTACCAAATGTCCAGCCACCTCCTCCCCAACCATCTGAACCACAATCAATGTCTTTCCATTTGCACTTTTCTTGGTGTCATGGCAACTTTTCTGTAGTAGTCTCATCACAGGCTTAATATTTCCTTGTATTTGACCATATATCTGCCTTGGTATCTTCACTTCTGTGATTAACATCATCTGTACATGCTGATAGTGAATTGTCCAACATCATGACCGTCAACTGAGTGGCTTCTTATAAAAAATGTGATAAGAACACCTCATGCACATGTTTATCCTAGCCAATTTGAATTAGCATTTATGCATAAACATATCCATCACTTCTCTTTTGGAACACTAATGTCAGTTATTTCAAACTAACTGCCATAGAGGTATAATATATATCAATTTTAACCATTATATCATTTATGCAGTTAAAATAGCAAACCTACAAGAACTAAGCCTTTTCCCATACTAGATGGGGTTGGCTATATAGATTCTTTGTTTCCATAGAGTTTGATCATATGCAATGCTAGCACTGAACTCAACAGAACATTCTTTATTAGTCCCTTCCAATACTTTTGTAATCTTCTTCTTTCGCTTTTAACATATTCACTTTCTCACCTTCTTACCAGAGCTTCATTTGGTCTCTTTTCTATGCATATCAACCAACTTAAATGATTTTTCCTCATTTTATTATCTATTGGTGTCACATCTAATTTGATAACCTTATTATAGATGTGATCTTTCTAGTTTCCTTATGTGACTGTACATCCATCGGAGCATCTCCATTAAACGTCTTTTGCACACAATGAGTAAATGCCCAACACTCAGCACCATTCAACATAGTTGATCTAATTGATACTCTATAATATTTACCTTCCAATTTCAATGGGTATCTTCATGTCACAAAGAATACCTTATGTATCTCTACATTTTAACGAATCCATCAATATTCTCGTCTCTGCAAAACCAACCTACATTAATTTTAATCTGATGTATAGTAACCAAATGATCAAACTTAAACTTTATATATTATATCCTTCTACTAAGCGAAAGCCTTTATTTTTTAATGTTTCTCTCCATAGTTCCCAAGTTCTTGTCAACTTTTTTCTTAGACTCATCTACTAAGATAATGTCATCAGTGAATAACATACACCAATGTACTTCAGCTTTGATACGCTTTCTTAATTCATCAATAACCAAGGTAAAACAAATATGGACTTAAAGTTGAACCTTGATGTAATACAATCCAATATTAACTTCAAAGAAATATATTGTTCCTTCATGAGTTCACAAACATAGTTATACACCATCAACATCACTTATAAGATTAATGAATGTTAATGGAATGCCTATCATTTCTAAGGTTCTATATAAAATGTCTCTTGATACCGTAAACTTTTTCTAAATCAATAAATATCATGTGAAGGTTTCTTTCTCTAAAATGTTCCATAAGACACTCAACCTCAATAGTAGATTTCCTTTGTGTGAATCCTAATTGGTTCTCCATTGTACTTGATACTTGTCTCATTCAACCTTCGTTTAATTTCTTTCCCATAATTTCATTGTGCAACTCATCAACTTGATAATACAATAATTTGCACAATTCTGAATGTCTTCCTTGTTCTTGTATGTGTGTATACCTATACTTTTCATTCCTCAAGCATATATTGGTTTCTTCATGTTTCATTCAATAATCTTGTAAGGCAAGTAATACCCATATCTCCTAAGATTTTTCACACTTTCAGAGGAATATTGCATGGTCTTATAGATTTCCCAACCTTAATAAATTTAATAGCCTCTTCGATTGTATTCCTTTGAGTACGGTAGAAATTATGGGCAATATACTATTCTGAGTTGGTAAGCTCTCCTAAGCTTATACTAGTACCTATAGGTTTCATTAAAAAACTTATGAAAATAACTTTTCCATCTAAAATAGCAAAATTATGTACCCTAAATTTGTCTTCTGTTCAAATGTTAACTTCTTTCATCTCATCACGTACCCACACAATGTCATATGTAAATAATATGTAACAAGGTGACAGCCTTATCCATAAGCAAATGAAAGATGTATTATTATCCAAAAGCAACAAAATCATTATTCGCTCTTGTGTTTTAAGATAGGCAATTCATAGAGTTACTGTAAACTGAAGGTACATCGTTCTTCTCCAATGTTATAAAAGCATCTCCTGGTATCATAATTATAGGTCTTCTTTAAATCAGTAAAACTTATGTGAAGGTTTATGTTCTTACCCCTAAAGTATTCCATCAGACGTTGACTTCAATAATGGACCTTTCTGACATATATCTAAACTGATTTTTCAATATACTAGATATTTGTCTCAACCTTTTGTCAATAACTTTTACTCCATATTTATGTCACATGACTCATTAACTTGTTACCCTTATGTGGTATCATATGACTTTAAAATAATTTTCTAAACCAGGTTGATGCCAATCTTTCCAACATTTTTTAGACTTCTATAAGAATATTATGTGGCCCCACCTTAACATAGATAAACTTCTAACATGCCCAAAGAAAAACAATAAAGATAATTTGAAAAAAAATTGATAATAGGTACACATTAGCATGTTTGGAAGTATCCTGATTTTACCAGCAGTTAACACTTTCTTGCGCATGTTAGATGAATTAGCAATACTCTACAAATTACAGATAACTGTAACTGTATTATTACAAGGAAAAACAAATGAAGATGCTAAGAGTAAACCATCCACCTTCCCCAAGATTGGTGCCATTCCCCTTATAACTGATGCCAAAGCAGAGCGCACATGCTGAGAAGAGTCTGATGACAGTTCCTGCAAAACCAAGGGCACCTTAATCTCCGAGCATATTCATCGGTTTCTAGTTAAGTTGTTCTTAATCAGGAAAGAATGAACTAACTTGCTACGAAGTGCACAATAACAGAATGATGAGAGAATTTCATTAACCGGGCTTACTTCTTAACACTCAAAAGCAGGATTATTTTTAACATTTGACAGCTCATGTACACAACTATTTCGCTTGCATACAAGCAAAGATATCCTTTAAATCTTTAGCTGGTATTATCATAAATAAAGATTTAAAAGATAATGTAGTAGACATACAACCTTATGGTGACTGAATCATGACGTTGAAATTAGTGTTAGGAGCATAGTGCATCGAGCTATTCGGACTAAATGGTGGAACCTCAAAAGCGAGAAAGAAGATATATTTAAACGGAAAGTCCTTCAAGGAGATGCTTGGAATTATGTTGGTACACCTTGTGATATGTGAAACAATATGGCTATACATATTAGGAAAGTGGTGAAAGAGGTGTTAGGTGAATCTAAGGGAGGTGTACCAGCACAAAAAGAAGCTTGGTAGTGGAGTGAAGTAGTGCAAAATAAAATCAAGACAAAGAGGGCATGTTAAAATTACATTATGCAAAGAAAACTAGTGAAACTTTAGAGGCTTATAAGAAAGCAAAGAAGGAAGCGAAAAAAGCCGTCAGTGAAGCAAAAGCTAAAATTTGAGAGGATTTATATAAAAAAACTCAACTCAAAAGAGGGTGAAAGAGATATTTTTAGGATAGCTAGGACTAGAGATAAGAAAACTAAAGATCTTAATTCTGTTAGATGCATCAAAGACGAGGATGAAAAAATTCTAGTGGCAAATGATGATATAAGAAATAGATGAAAAAACTATTTTCATAAGATTTTTAATGAAAATAAAGATGTTAGTATTAGCTTAGGACAGTTAGCCAAATCAGAAAAGTATATAAACCACAATTTCTACCGACGTATTCAAAAGAATGAAGTTAAAGAGGCTCTTAAACATATGAAGGGTGGTAAATTGTAGGAACAGACAATATTCCTATAGAAATTTGAAAAATCCTAGGAGAAAGAGGAATCACTTGGCTAAAGACTATTTAATGAAATATAGAGAAACCAAAAGATGCCCAAAGAATGGAGAGTGAGTACACGTATACCTATATATAAGAAAAAGGGAGACATTCAGAATTGTGTGAATTATCGGGGTATCAAGTTAATGAGTCATACTATGAAATTGTGGGAAAGAATTATCGAACATAGGTTAAGAGTTAAGACAAGTATCAAGTACAATAGAGAACCAATTTGGATTCATGTCAGATAGATCTCCTGTTGAAGTGATTCACCTTTTGAGACGTCTTATGGAACATTTTATAGCAAAAAAGAAAGACATTCACATGATATTTATTGATATAGAAAAAACTTAGGATAGGGTTTGACATACATAAACCTTATAAGAGACATGTACGATGGTGCAAAAACATGTGTGAGGACTCACGAAGGAATGACAGACTTCTTTAAAGTTAATATTGGGTTACATCAAGGATCAATTTTAAGTTCATACTTATTTATAATGGTGATTAATGAGTTAAGAAAATATATTCAAGATGAAGTACCTTCGTGTATGTTATTTGGAGATGACATTGTGTTAGTGGAGGAGTCTAAGGAAAAAGTTAATAGAAAATTGGAACGATGGAGAGAAACATTAGAAAGTAAAGGCTTTCGACTTAGTAGAACAAAGACAAAATATATGGAATGTAAGTTTGATCATTTGGTTACTTCAGAGGACATAGAAATTAAAATTGATACACATTGCATCCCCCAAAAGGAAAGTTTTAAATACCTAGGGTCAATTTTTAAGAGTGATGGAAGAATTGATGGAGATGTTATGCATAGAATTAATGTTGGTTAGTTAAAATGGAGAGGAGCATCAAGTATTCTTTGTGATAAGAAGATACCATTAAAGGTAAAAGATAAATATTATAGAGCAGCAATTAGACCTGCCATGTTTTATGGTTCTTAGTGTTGGGCAGTTAATCATCTACATGTACAAAAGATGTCTGTGATAGAAATAAAGATATTGAGATAGATGAGTGGTTATACAAGAAAAGACCGTATACATAATGAGGTTATTAGAAATAAATTATGTGTGGCACCAATAGAGGATAAAATGAGAGAATATCATTTAAGGTGGTTTGGACATATAGAAAGAAGACTAAAAGAAGAACCTGTAAGAAGGTATGAAAAACTATGATTTTTGAAAGTATTAAAAGAGGTAGAGGACGACCACAAAAGTGTTGGAAAGAAACAATAAAGAATGATCTAGCTTATTGTGAGTTAACTGCTAATATGACACATGATAGGGCTCTGTGGAAACAAAGAATCCAAGTAGCCGATGCCGTTTAGTATGGGAAAAGGCTTAGTTGTTTGTTGTATATCTTATACATTAAACACAAACATCTTTATGCTGAAAATGGAATCAAAAGAAAATAAAACACATGCAACACCTTGACACAAGGAAGAATGTGCTGAATAGAGAGCTGTGGGTTTAATATTCTGCAAAATTTGGTCACTTTTCCTGCAGCCGCAATGCGCACCTCAGCCTCATTATCTCGCAGAAGCCGAACATATGCAGGCACCAGGTCAACCCTTGAACAAGAAAGCACTAGAATCAGTTTTTACCAGCACGGAAGCACATGGCCTGGCTTCAACGCAAGCCACTACATAATCACATAGACAAATGTCAAGAAGAGACATTGTTCTTCAAGTGAATTCAAATCGCACAAGAAATGGGTTCCACTCTCATATGACAAGGGTATGAAGTATAGATGCAAATTGGATTTTAAGGGTATGAAATTATGTCACCCCACTACATAATTTTGTCCATGTGGTCAATTCAAGTCTTGCAGCCTGAGAAACAGAACTACAAAGAAGAGTATGCAGAACAGAGATCCACAAGAGACGTGATCCATCTCATGGGCATCTCATGGGTTATTCCTTTTAGAAGGGACAAGAAAATGCCTTAATGGGCTGAAGTATTATCAAGAGAAGAAACAAAATAAGCGTTCAGCAAATAAACCATTTTCACATGTTAATATCACGACATTGTTGACAATGACTCCACAACCAATTAACAGCAACACAAATTTCTTTTCATCAGCAAAGTGCCAAAAGATAATGTTGTCATTTATCCTTTTTCCAATTTCTATGCCTTATTTTATTGATTTTAACTTATAAATAACAGAATGTACACCAAGCAAAAAGATCTGTGGAGGAAATGGCCGGCAATAAAGTACAACTTTATTAATGTTTTCGGGCACCACCACAATTATGTTTTCTATTCTTTTTAAAATTTAACAAGACATGTCACCCCAGTCAATGAAGTCTGAAGATAAGGCACCTGAGCGCAGATTGGTAAAGTAATAGCCCAGCTAAACATGTGGAGGACATCAAAGTAAAACTCAAGAAAAAAAAAGATGGATCACACAACACCACAAAATGATCTGAAACAAAAGATGGAGACCAAAATATCGAGCATGGGAGGCCTTGTGAAGCATAATACTGGTAAAAGGCCAAAGGTCATCAAGTTGCATGAAATGACAAAAATGAGCTTGAAAGTAAGATTGTACTCCACAAGGTTTGCCCTAATGCAACATCAAACATAGATTACAATATTACCTAGTAGGCTCAGGACCAACTGCTTCACAGAGTTCATATAACTGATTCGCAACCATGTAACGGACACGCCAAGATTTATCCTGCATAGGCCAGAGTTTCAGAAGCAATAACCGATTCACTAATGCACTTGATATAGATTTAAACATGTCACTTTCATGTATTCTTTTGCATTGAAGAGCCATAAAAGAAACCATTTGGAAAAAATTGAGAGCAAATAGTCAAAGAAAATCCAGAGTTACTGGCAAATTGTGTCAAAAAGTTCTTTGAAAAAAATTATTAATTCAACAAAATATCTATATCCAAATGAGCTTTCAGAGTTTGTTGTAGCTTATTCTACAAAAAGACCAATATATTCTAGTAAAGAGTCCGGATATATGGATCAAACACATTCTCAACTTGAATCAATCTTGTTGAAACTACTAAGTAAAATTGATCACCAACTAATAAAACGTACAGAGTTCACTATATATACCTGCGAGAAATTAACAATGACAGGAAGTATATGAGCTACACAATCTTGAGGTTCCAACAACTTTCCAAGTGCTGCACATCCCTCAACAGCCAGCAAACGGACAGAGTCTTGATCTGAGTGTCAAATAAAATGAAAATAGCCACATGAGATACTAATGCACGATTTAGAGCACTGGCATGATTAACAATTTAATAGAAAGAGAATAAATGGAAAACCAATCAACAGCAATGTCTCTGAAAAGCAATACCTTATTATGCATATAAATGGATGGAACGGTCCATTCAAAGCCTAAACAAAAGCTACTGTGATGGTGTGGTACTTCATGGACCAGGGATGGATGCGGAGAAAATGGGGAAAACATATATCGAATACTAGGAGTCTCTAGTATCTATGGGCATGTTCTGTTGTGGATGCTAAATGCAACAGATAAGGGGCCAGTTCTCACATAAATTGGGTCAGAAACAGTGGGATACCAATCAATCTGGATGGAGATAGGCATATCATGTTCACCATTTGCTCCTGTGTCATACTTTCTGCTCTTTATATATCTATTTTGCATTGGTGAATGAAGTATGCATGTCATTCCAATCAAAAGGATGGGTGGGTCTTTGTCGGTACTCTCAACCATACATCCACAAGCATGGGTTCAACGATCGATTTCAAGAACAGAGAAAGCAAAGCCATCCCACCCGGCATCAGAATGTTTCTCAACCTTAACATTTTTGTTTGAATAAAGGCATAGGCAGGACCTTAGCTCAGTACTTTGTTCTATACATTTGATCACTGGAAGTCCATATAAATAAGCATCAGAATTGTTCTATCTCTGTCACAATTACTTTGTTCTATACATTTGCTGCTAAAGGAGTACATACCGTCATGTGTTAGGTCCTCAAAGATTGTCATAATATCTGTCTTAAGATGGCTGGACTCAACAGTAGCCGCAAATTTCCCCAAGTTTGATGCAGCAGATCTTCTAACCATGGGCATGTCATCTTGACATAACTGATTATATATAGATCTTAGCTCAGCCTTCAGCATTTCTGAGGCGCTGGGATAAGCAATATGAAATAGTCCACATGACGAAACTCGTGCAGTGAACCACTCGCCAGCTGCTAATCTCTGAATGGAGGCAATCATCCAATAGAAAGAGAAGCATTATGTTAAAAAGGAAAGTAATATTATCAAATTGCTTGCCTCATAAAATTGGGGGAAAAAGAAACACACAATCAGCCATTTCCAGCAAGTTATACACAAATTAGATTTAATGCAGGATACTCAATCTAGTCATAAAGTTCCGAAAAATAGTAAAAGTATATATAGCATACACACACAAAAATATAATTCCATCTCGGCTGGTCCCAAGTCCGGATGCAAAAGGAGAAAAGGAGGTGTTACATTAGGCTTCTGACATCCAACATAAAACTTTATCGGATTTATACTATAAATTTTAGATATTATAGCATTTCATTAGCAACGTATGAAATGCAGCGAATCAATTACAGAAAGGATTTGCACATCATGGATAAGTGTGAGTAAAGAAGTTGGTTTTGCTACACATTTGTCCTAATGTAGTCAACAAATTGTAAAAAAGGTCTTTGCATTTCATCATGGACAGATGTAAGGGTAAAGAAACATTCACTGGCAAGTTGATTAAGGTTGTAGATACTATGGTTAGAAGAAAGATTCACATTATATGTTTTCAGGAGACAGTAAATTGAAGAAGAACCTAAGGAGATCAGATATAGGTTTTAAATTATGATACTAAGAGGGAAAAAAGTGAAATGGAATTGATATTATTTTAAATAAGAATTTAAACAAAATGTAGTGAATGTACAATTACACAATCACCAAATTATAATGGTAAAATTACTGTTAATAATAGAAGCTTTGAATATAGGTTATGCTGATGTACCTTAAGTATAATTAGACGAAAGTATATAGAAAGCATCGTGAGAGGATAGATAAGGTGATTCAAAAATTCTACAAAGAGATGATTTGTTTGGGAGGAGATCTAAATCGACAATATTGGTAAAGAGGCATTAGGACATTAAGATATTAATGAAAACTACAGCTTTAAGGGTTTCAATGAGAAAGGTAAGAAAATTATAAATTTTATTATGGCATAGGATCTCTTTATAGCTAATATAATTTTCATAAAACAAGATAAACATTTAATTATTTCTAAGAGTGGCTTGTCACATGCATAAATTGATTAGCACAAATTGATTATTTTGCTTAGAAGAAAAGATAGATCGTGTTGTAAAGATTACAAAATAATTCCAATAGAACGCCTAACTACTTCATATCGACTTTTAGATATGAATTTACATACAAGAGGATTGGACAAAGAGACAAAGAATATATAGTGCTACTCAAACTAAATAATAAAATCTCAAAAATGATAAAGAAGATATTTTTTTTAAAAGTTCTTTAAGAACATGTTTGAAATTATTGCAAACACTGCATGTGACATGTGAAATAATATAGTCATGCATATTACTAAAATAGTAAAAGATGTGTTAGGTGAATCTAGGGAAGGCATACTGACACAAAAGAAAACTTGGTGGTGCAATGAAGCTATTCAAGATAAGATTAAGGCGAAGAGAGATTCTTACAAATTGCATTGTGCCATGACAACAAAACCGATCAAACTTGAGAGGCTTATAAAAAAAAGAAAAAGAAGTGAAAAAGACCATCAGCGAAACAAGAGTCAAAGCTTAGAAGGATTTATATAAAAGTTCAACTCAAGAAAGGTGAAAGATATATTTTTAGGATAGCTAGGGTTAGAGATACTTACTTTTGTCAAATGCATAAAAGAGGAGAATGAGAAGATTTTAGTGGCAAGTGATGAAATCAAAAGCAGATAGAAAATTTATATTTATAAGATTTTTGACAAAATATAGGTATTAATATTATCTTCAAAGCGCTATGCAACAAATAAGAGTATATAAACCATAATTTCTATTATGAAGTTAGAAGAAATAAAGTCAAAGAGGCTCTTAAACTTATAAAGACTGGTAAATCTGTAGGATCAAACAATATTCGTATAAAAGTACGAAAAATCCTAGGAGAAGTTTGAAGAATAAAAGAAGAGTATAGTTATAACATCTACAAGAATAAAAGAGACATTCTAAATAACGAGTTGATGAGTTATACCATGAAATTATGAGAAAGAATTATTGAAAAGCTTAAGACAAATATCAAATACAACAAAGAACCAAGTCAAATTCATACAAGGGATATCTACTATTGAGGATATTCACTTATTGAGACATCTTATGAAACACTTTAGAGCAATAAAAAAACCTAATCTTGATATTTATTGATTTATAAAAAGTTCATCTAAGGTATCAAGAGATCTTTGGAGAACCTTGGAAAAGAAAAGTATCTCATTTATGTGCATCAATATCATATGATGGTCATAAACACATGTGAGGACTCACGAAGGAATTACGGATTTCTTTGAAGTTAATATTGAATTACATCAATAATGAACTTTAAGTCCATATTTATTATCTTGGTTATTGATGTTAACAAAAGCATATTTAAGATCAAGTTATCTTGGTATATGTTATTCGCGGATGACATTGTGTTAGTGGATGAATCTAAGAAAAAAGTTATAGGAAATTGAAATTACAAACAAAAATGTTAAAAAATAAAGTTTCATAGAATAAAGACAAAATATATAGAATGCAAATTTGATCATTTGGTTACTTCAAATAACATAGAAATTAAGATTGACACACATTGCATCCCTGATAAGAAAAGTTTTAAATATCTACATTCATTTTTTCAGAGTGATGGAAAAATTGATGGAGATGTTATGCATAGAATTAATGAAGTTGGTTAGAACGAAGAAGTAAGATACCATGAAAGGTAAATGTTATAGCATAGCAATTAGACCCTTTATGTTGTATGGTTCTAAGTATTGGGCATCTAATTATCAACATGTCCAAAAGATGTCCATGATAGAAATGAAAATGCCGAGATGGCACGTGGTCGCACAAGAAAAGATCCTACTCATAATGATGTTATCACAAACAAGTTGAGAGTGTCACTAATAAACGATAAAATAAAGAAAATCATTAAGATGGTTTGGACACGTAGAAAGGTAACTAAAGGAAGTCCATATAAGGTGTGAGAAACTAGATGGTGAAAATTCTAAAAGAAGAGGAAGACCAAAGAAGTCTTAGAAGGAATAAAAAAAGATCTAGCTTTTATTGCGTTAATTGTTATCATGGCATAGGATCGAGCTCCATGGAAATTGTTAAAACATGTAATAGACACGGGCCATTAGGGCCCATGGACTACCTTGACTTGGCCGAGCCAATAGGGCCAAGGCCCCCAACTAGCCGTTGGGAACTGGAATCAGCCCCTAATGGCTAGTTGAGATAGCCGTTGGGACCCTCTCTTCCTTTCTTCTCCCTAATGTAAATGATGTATTTCATGCTCTATAAATAGAGCATTTCTTCATTAATAAATTAAGTCCTTGGTGGCTACTTTGTATGTAGATTTGATCTTCAATAAACAAGATTGAACTTACCTGATTATTTACGTGGTATCAAAGCCTATGTGATAGTGGGCACGGTGGTGATGGCGAAGGCAACCGGTGGTGGTTGTTGGGATCTGTCAGTGTTCAACAAAAAGAGAGAGATAAGGTGGTCGCCTTGCTTGGATTTGCGGGTGATGATGCTCTTGTAGATGCATAAGGACATCGCACACGTCTACGAACAAAGACAATTGTTTGGCATTACCAAATCAAAGATTTCAATCCACTTGACATTGGGTTTTTTGGCCTCTTCCTTGGGCACTGTCATCGTAAGGATGTCGTTCTCCATCGTCGTTTTCACATGATCGACCTTGCCATTCTTCGACAGTTGAAAGTGATGGAAGAACTTGCCACGGTGCTCCACTTGGTGCCAACAACAATTTTTCTTCAGTCTTCTTGTTGCGCTGGTCGTTAATTTGAAGCACTCTTAAGATGTCAATCATCCCGAACTTCTTTGGTTGACACAATGTCTTTGATCCATTTTCCCTGGATGTCCCTTCCATGATTTCTACTCCCTCGCTGATCCTCGGTCCTCCTTTGGCGATAGCGGCGAGACCTCTACCTTTGTCAATACTCAGATCAATTGGAAAGAGATGCCCAAAGCCGACATCTTTAAGGTTGATCTCTCAGGGATGAAGAGGGAAGACGTGAAGGTAGAGATTGAGGATGATAGCAGGGGAGGCCGGTAGGGCAGTGACATACGACGGTGATGGTTCGTCCGAGGGTGGAGCTGAGAATGAAGAATGCCTGCGAATGGGAGTGCAGACTATGTCTAGCATGGTGGCGATCAGTGTTGTCCGTATCGCACCGTATACATATCGCATCGTGGGCAACCACGATACGATACGATAACCTATATCGTAAGATAAAGGTTATCGTGCCGTATCGTGTGATACGAGCCGTATCGCGCGATACGCCCAAGAACCCGTATCAAGGGTCCCTGACCGAACATAAACAAGAATTTTTGCAGGTTTCTATTTTTTTTGGAGCTCCCCACACTTTCTTCCCATGGTTCTCCTCCTCCTTGGGGTTCAAGGGTCCAAAAATGTGCTCTATGGTGTCCATGCAAGCCTCCTAACTCGGATTGTAGTATATTTTGAGTGTTTTTCTTCATTTTTTCTTTGTATTTGTTGTTTTTTGTCTTATTTGTATTTTTCTTTTTTTGAATGACAAAATATGAAGTTATTAAGTATGGATATGATTTTTATTGTATTCTTGAAGTGAGAGACACTCTATTTGAGTGTTATGTGAAGATTGGGACTTTACGATTTGCTTTTATTTTCAAGTTTTTAATTGAATTAAAGTGTTCAATTGAGATGGCAGGAAGGGGTGTTAGAGACTCTCATTCTCGATCTAATGATCCGGCATGGCAGTGGGGTATATCAATTGAGGGTTTAAGATTAAAGATCACATGTATGTTTTGTGAGAATGTAGTTAGTGGTGGAATTTCACGATTGAAGCACCACCTAGCAGGTACTAGAAAAGAAGTTGCTCCTTGTACAGGCAGAGTTAGAAGTTTGCCAGAAAGCATTAAATGATAATGTCTTCAGATGATTGAGAGTATACAAGAAAGGAGACAAGAAAATGATCCCTAAAATTTAAGGATGTTTGAGGAAGATGATGATGTTATTGGATTCACTGATAGTATTCCTTCAGATGCCAGAATAGAGATTGGTAGTAGCAGTTCTCGACCACCAAACAGGGGAAAGAGAGTTGCGAAAGATTTTGGAAGTGGTAGAAGAGGAAGCTCAAGAAGGAGTAGAGGAAGAGTTGCTTGTAGCATACATTCATTTTTTTTCTTAGCACTATACCTGGTGCTCAACCTAGAATTTGTGCTGTTATGGCTTCAGAACAACTGCATGATCAGGCAAACCTCGTAGTGGGCAGATGATTTTATGATGCATGCATTCCATTTAATGCAGCAAATAGTTTTCATTTTCAAGCAATAGCAGATGCAATTGCTAATATTAGTCCAGGATACAAGATGTCCTCTTATCAGAAATTGAGATGAAAGATCTTAGATAAGATTGTCATTGAAGTGCAAGAATATTGTTCGACTTTAAGAGAGTTATGGAAGGAGACATGATGCACTATCATGGCAAACGGATAGACAAATAGACGAGGAAGGACCTTGCTAAACTTTCTTGTCTATTGTCCTAAATGACTTATTTTTTTGAGATCTCTAGACATGTCAGAGAAGAGGCACGCTGCAGAGATCCTACGGCAAGAATTTGATAAGGTGATATGCGAGGTTGGGCTACAGAATGTAACTCCAATTGATTACAGATAATGCAGCTAACTATAAAGCAGTTGGGAAGGAGTTAGCAGATATTTATGGGACTTTCTATTTAACACCATGCGCAACCCATTGTTTAGATCTCATCCTTGAAGATATTGGTGTGATGGATGAGATAAAGGCAGCAACTGAGTGTTGCCAAGATATCACCAAATTTATCTATAACAATTACTTTTTGTATTGTGTATGGAGAAGATATGCAGATGGTGCAGAGCTTCTTCGTACAGCTGCAACTCGGCAACTAATTTCTTATTTGTAGAGAGTATTGTCATACAAAAGCAAGCCTTAAGAGAATGTTCTCCTTAGATGAGTGACAACAATTTGTAGAGTTGCCTCAAAATAGAAAAAACAGAAAATTGAATGAGATTTCAGAGACAGTTTTTAGGAGTACATTTTTTAATGCATGTGTTAGAATATTGAGGATTACATGTCTTTTAGTAAAGGTTTTGAGATTGGCTGATAGCGAGGAGAAACCATCTATGGGCTACCTTTATGAAACCATTGATAGGGCAAAAGAAACTATTAGAAATAATTTTAATGGAAAAAAGAGAGATTATGTACCCGTGTGGAAAATTATAGATAATAGATAGAATAAACAATTGCATCAGCCTATTCATGCATCTGCATATTATCTAAACCCAACATTCAGATACGACGGTGAGGTTAATCGAGGCATCATTGATTGTATAGATAGATTAGTCCCTGATGAGAGTAGAGCAGATGTTATACATCGAGAGATGGAGATCTATGATAATGTTCTTCACTTAATGGGTTTGCCTGTAGCAATTCGCAATCGAACTAATATGCGCCCAGGTAAATTGTTTATCTTTATATTTAAGTTTCTTAAATCTTATATTATTAAGGATTAAGTCTCTAATATTTGCCTTTTTTTACAGATGTTTGGTGGAATAGGTTTGGAAGTGAATCCCCAAACTTTAGAGATTTTGCAGTAAGAGTTTTGAGTCAAACCTGTAGTACAACGGGTTGTGAAAGGAATTTGAGTGTCTTTGAACACATCCATACAAAAAAGCGCAACAAGTTGGAACATAAGCGGTTGAATGACTTAGTTTTTATTTGTTGTAACATGCGGCTTCGCGAAAGGTAATCTTGTATTAGTTAGTACTTAAAGATTCAATTCAATAAATTGTTTGACTTCAATTGTTAACGTTATTTACTAATTACTTATCTTTCTTTCTTGTAGGCAAATGAAAAAGGTAAATAGAGAAGAAAGCCAATTTGATCCATTAAGTTTGGATAATTTTGATATATTAGAAGATTGGATTATAGAAGATAGTGAAGAAAATGACCTCCTAACTGAAGAAGACATTAAATGGATTAATTTGGAAGGAGCGCAACAACATTATCAAGGAGATGAAGATTTTGATTTCAAAGCAGAAGGTGGTGATGAGGATCTTCAACAAGGAGAAGATGAAGATTATTTAGTTGATGATCATGATTACAATATGTAAATGTAAATGTATTTTATTTTTTGCTTCAAAATATGTAAATGTTGTTCAATTGTTCAATGGTGAATCATTATCAAATCATCAATATGTACTCAACTTTGCATTATATGAATTCTTTGCATTTACCAGATTTTTCCTAATTTTTTTCTAATTTTTTTTTATATATTTTTTCTTTTTTATATTAAATTATGATACGATACACCTGTATCGTGGAGCAAAACGATACACGATACGATACGCGTCAAACAACACTGGTGGTGATTGCTGGGTAAAGTGGTGGCGGGTTGTAGTAAGCTTGAATGGCTACTCAGATCTCGACGACACTTAGTTGTCTTCTGGTGACTAGATGCGATGGACGACAGCGTTGAGGTGGGAGCGACGGTGTTGAGCGACGGTGTTGGCCGAAGGCGATGTCGTGGGTGGTAGAGAATAGGTGGGAGAGGCGCTCGAATGCGGCCATCTACACGAGGAGGAAGGAGCTCGGGCAGTGGATGGTGGTCGGTCGCATTAGGGTTGAACATAAGGAGAGAGAGAGAGAGAGAAAGGGGGAGAGAAACATGATTCCTCTAAAGGAGACCTGTTTATATACAGTCGGGTCAAGGATATGATTCTTTATCCAAAGCCGTTATATATCAAAGATAGATTTCTTATTGGACCCAAATCCAGACTCGTCCATTTGATTTGACCTTTGGTATTCATATTTGAGCCATCCAGGTGTGCACTTTCTAACTTGTTTATTTTTTAATATTTGTTGGCATCTTTAGAAAAAAATATTTTGCAATATTTTAATAATTTCAAACTTAACTATTGATTAGATCAAAAAAGTATTTGTTGGAAAATAATAAGTTGTATTTTCTTGTATAATTGAGATCCATGTTGTTAGCCTTTTGTGAAAAATCAATTAATGTTTGAAGATGCACTTATTGTTATTTGACAATTAAAACTTGGTTGATTAAATGAATTGGAAAAAATATTTATTGACAATATGGTGCATCTACTTGTATGACTAAGATCCATGTTGTTGGCCTTTTGTTAAAGACTTTTGTGATTAAGGTGCATCATGTTAGTGACCTTTTGTTGGAAATTAATTGATATTTGAATATACACTTATTGTTATTTGAGGATTTGTGATCTTGACAACTTTAAGATTGTTTTTTCATGAGATTATGATCTCCGTTGGTTGGCCTTTTATCGAAGATCTTTATGATTAAGATGCTTCATGTTGTTAGCCTTTTGGTTAGAGAGTAATCAATATTTAAAAAACACTTAAGGTTTTAAGAGAATGTTTTAAGATTAGCTTGTCAACTCATGCTTTATGATTAGCTTATATTTGATAAAATTGTTTTAAGAGAATGTTGAGACAAACCTTGTCAGACTTTTTGAAAAGCATGAAGTTGATTCCTTTGACTTGTTTTAATCATATTAATGGATTATCTTATTTTTCGAATTATAGAATCACTTTTAAGTTTAAAGGATATTTAAGGGCCTTGGGAATTGCTCGACTTGAAGGTTTTGAGCTTTGCCTTAAAAAACTTATTTGGGTTAGAGTTTGTCCTTAAAACTCTAGTTATGAGCTTAACCTTAAAGAGCATATTTGATATACCAAAATCCCCTTATAATATCATAAGTTTGTAGTGATTCATGAACCAATTTGTTATAATAGACAATTCTATTTGGATGATATCAATGTTTTCTATCAAATGACTTTTATGTATGTATTGATACTTCATTGGTCTTCATGCAAGATGAATTGATACCTTGATTGTGAAAAGATGATTTGGAGCTGTTACGAAAGAAGTTGTGGCAACTTGGATAGTATTATTGTGGAAATTCTTATCACAAGCAAACACAAGAATTGAGTTCTATTTGATTTATGATCTTATTAGACAAACTTTCGATAATCCATCGTAAGTTTGAGGAGAGGTGTTAAAACATGTAATAGGCACGGGCCATTAGGACCCATGGACTATCTTGACCAAGTCGGGCCAATAGGGCCGTAGCCAGGGCCTCCAACCTCCAACTAGTCGTTGGGTGCTGGAATCAGCCCCCAATGGCTAGTAGAGATAGTCGTTGGGACCCTTACTTCTTTCTTCTCCCTAATGTAAATGTTGTATTCATGCTCTATAAATAGAGCCTTTCTTCGTCAATAAATTAAGCCCTTGGTAGCTACTTTGTATGTAGATTTGACCATCAAATAAACAAGATTCAAGAACTTACCTGATTATTTACAGGAAACATGGCATAGGATCGAGCTTCATAGAAATAAAGAATCTATGTAGCTGACCCATCAAGTATGGGAAAAGGCTTAGTGGTTGTGTATGTATATATGATATACCCAACCTATGTTGTTGATAACACACTTAATGGCCTTCCTTAGCACATCCCGTAATCAAGATCGAGTAGTCGTTATAGGCATTAGGGAGATAAATTGACTTGTTTAGGGAGTTCAACAGGCCAATCAAGTAGGTTAAGATATTCCACCTCATTTTCTTCTTTCTTTCTTCCTCTTTCCTTTCTTGATTTATGACATTTTCTTCCAATAGCACTATCTCCGGTGCTCAATAGATCACATGTTAGATGTGTTGTTAACTTGTAATCATGTTCACATGCTCTACTAATTATTATGTATCCCACATGTTTTTGTATCCTAATTTTGAATCTTCCTATTTTTCCATCATATATTTTCAATGTGTATGCTTGGGCTACTTATGTCTTCACATATGATATATTTTAATTTTTGTTCACATTATCAACATGTTTTAATCTTTTACTAGTTGTATTGCATTCATGTTATAGTTCTATCCTTTTAGTATGATATAGTTTGTCAATTACATATACTTCCTTGGTTATTGTTTGAAAAGAGTTATTTCATGAAATGCATTGGATCAGTATTGAAAAGCATTGTTAACAATTAATTGTCGATTTAATGTTGTTTCCCATTTGTTTAATCTTGGTTTACGGCATAATTCATAGAAAGACTTAGAAACTTAGGATGCCAGCTGCTTAAGAATCACTAAGCATACTAGCTCATATGCCCAGATGGGAAATATTCACCTAACTATATTTAATGTATTCATAGATATAATACACATAAAGGCTTTGTTTGACATGAATGCATAAGTTCATACAATTTATATTGAAGCCATCTACTGTGTATAGCAAATGTATTGACAGATCTGATAAACTTTTGAAACACACATAAATGCTACAACCACAGTAACGTTTACATTAACCTACATCATCAAGGAAGACTAATTAGCTTAAGTAATTATCCACTCGAAGATGCCTGAGGTGCTGTTTGACAATTCACACATAGGCTGCCTAAATGAGAAAAGGTATTGCGGATATTAGAATGTAGTGTCATGGTAGAAATTTAGATTAATCTACATCAACAAGGAAGTTCTCACTTCTCAGTAAGCTCAATCAGATATAAATTCACCCAAATTACTTGCTTTCCCCGATTACATACAGATTTCTAAGAGAAAAAAAGGCTATGAATATGATGAATCTGAGAAAGAACATAACAGTGATATAAAACCCTACAATTATGAAGGAGTGGCTCATATCAAGTGGACGAATAGAAACATTTAGATTTGGAAACAAGCTGGTCATAAAAAAAAAGTGCTTGCTTCTAGATTACCTTACTGTATCGGTTAGAAAAATGTTAAACAAATGGAGCATTAGTTTTAGCATTATTCAGCACATGTTAAAACAGGTGTGCGATACCTTACCTTTACCAGAGGAATAAAATAATCTACCAAATCATTTTCCTTCATTTGAGAACCAATTCGGCATAATGACTCCACAGCCTTGTCTCTTACACAAGTTTCCTCAACAGTGCAGAGGGTTTTCAATGGGGGAAGCAACACATTGGCATGTTCTACGCCCCCAACGTAAGTGGGACAAATATCTCCAATTCTTTCGCCATTGCAAGAAGTACTTCATCATCTTCATCGTTGTTCTCGCTAAGAAAAGGAACCAACTCTTTCCTAGTTCTCTCTTCACCCAGAGCCCGTGCAATTGTAGACAACCTCCTGATGGAGTTCAACCGCAACTGAATATCGTCATTCTTTAATTCATCTATCAGGATAGCTATTGGATACAGTGGCTCATCTATCATAGCCATTCAGTTTCCAAAATTTCTTGATATCTGTAATTCATAACAACATCTTCAAATTACACAAAAGAAACAACCAAGAACAAACATCAATTCTCCAAGAAGAAAAATGGTGAAAATTATAAAGAAATACAAAAGCATTAATAAGCACATGTTAGATCCATAAAATCTAGGACCAACATTGTAAACTTGGGAGCGTTATGCCTGAGTTTGTGACCACCGCATTAGCTTATACATCCCACAAGGATGGTGCAGAATGGTGAATGTGCATCTTAACTAAGAAAACTAGAAAAGAGAACAAACGCTAATTTCTCTCAGAGTATGAGTTGCATATTTCATTTATTTAACAAAAACTCGTAGTTTTCCACTGAGAGGCTAACTAAGCCTGAAACGCTTAGATAACTTCCAGGGACAAAGTGAATACAGCATCGAGTACTATTCTCTTGATTCGTTTGCTCTTGCTATTTACCGTCAATGTACTTCTCTGACAAGTTCAAGTTACAGAGAGGGGAGCAGCAAAGTTTTTAAAAAAAATGAAATAAACGCAATCGATAAAATCACACCTAATTTTTATGAGAAAATCATTATCATTCCGACATTTTGGACACTTTCAAGTGCACAAGAACCAATGCATGATGAAGTCGAAGACAGATTTGAATAACCCTTCTGTCACCCAAAATCTCCGAACCATTACCAGAAGCTCTAGCAAATGCACACACTGTGTCCGTGGACAACCGAACATCCAGATCAATCCGCTGAAAAAACTACAGGCTCGTCCAATCCTAATCCCTAGAACAGAAATCCGATCAAGTAGCCATCGTCGAGAAATAGAACCAGGCAACTCGAACAACAAATCTTCGTGTCAGAAGCAGCAAGAAAAGGCCCACATTTTCCCTAAAGGGTCTAGCGAAATTGGATCGGCACAGAATCCAAACATTATACATGACATTAATCTAAGTAGAAACCCAAACGCCCCGCCGGAGACAGAAAGAAGACGGAGACGTACCTTCGAAAGAAACGCGACGACCAGAGGATGGACTTCAGATCGAGCTCGATTAGCGTTCGAAGGCGTCCCCTTCGAAATTTCTCTGCGAAATTAGGGCGAAGAAGAAAAATCTAGGGTTACGTGGGGAGATCTGCTCAACGAGACCCGCCCGAGTTCGCCACTGAAGAAAAAAAGAGAAAAAGATAACGCAGGCGACGAAGCGCCCATTTATAATTCACTTGCGTTTCAAAACTTTATTTATTTATTCGTCATTTGGCGTACTGGGGATTTATTACGTGCGCATATAGCTTATATAAGTTGGGTAGGTCCGCTCATCTTCGGTTCCGGTTCCGAACCACCATTTTTCTGTCCTGTTTCACAAGTGTTACGGGTCTTCCGGTTTTGTATTGATTCCTGTTTGATTTCAAAATTTCATGAAAAGAAGTCGGGATTTTTGGACCGATACGAAGAATGACTTCGAACCGCCAGCTTTAGTTGGTTCTCTTATAGGTGGAACCGGAACTGAACCATGCAGTCCATGGTCATGTCATGTTAGGGTCCAGTTCAACCCACCGGGCTAGGTCCAAAACGACCATTGCTACTTAAGAACCCGCTAGGGCTGCGTGACGAACCGAGCCGTTAAACGAGTTAACTCGCTAAACTGTACAAGATAAGTGTAATTAGGTTTGGTTATGTAATGTCTCACAAGTGTCGACCAATATGACATAGGGCTTGTTCATGCCACGTGGTTGATACTTGTGAACCATTTAAAAATACGAAGGCGACATAACTCATACAATCAAAACATGTCAAAAGCTCATTTATTTATATACAGTTTAAGATCTAACAAGGCAGTGGCAGAACAAAAATAAATTTAAAACTAGAAGAAACCTATCAACTCCTACCATATAACCATGAAAGACAATCATTCTTTAACGTCTCACGTGCTCAACATTTCTATTGGATATAACCTGATATTCATATAAAATAAGACCTTAGCACCACACTATGCTTACAGATGGATATGATCTCTCCATATATAATAATACTAAAAAGATACACTATTTCAAATCATATAGCGAGAAAATATATACATCATCTAATGAAATTAATACCATTATCAAACGTGTATATATACTAAAACACTCATCAATATGCAACTTAGTTTTGATATCATAAACTTTATATTGTAACAAACCACTATCACACCGTAGGAGTTGCTCACATCATACTTTTGTCCAGCCACATGACCTCCAACAAAATCCTTAGCATATCAAGCTCAAGATCTTGGTGCCTCACAAGGGTCCATCAAGTCCAACCTTTCATATACACGGGGCAAAAGTATTCGGACACATCACTAATAAAGTCATGCACTCAACCATATAATCACAACAATATCTTTAGAGCCAAATCCCATATCCACAATGACATCCATTGGGCCATCTCACAGTATCCACATCTATACTCACAGTAGTCACGTATATCCGATTATATCAAAATAACATATCAATATCAAAATTATACATTCAAATCAAATATCAAATTCATTCTACTCTGCATAAACTCTTTACTCTTTTTGACTAGTTCTAATTATCCCCAACTTAGGCATGTCGTAACTGACCTGAGTTACCCAATGCAACTATAAGTGTAAACTAGATCAACCAATGAAGTAATCAACACAACTCAACACATCTACGAGTTAGAACTATCTAATACCTCCATTTATAATCCACTAACGTCATACACTTTCGTGAAAAGTAGATCCATACTAATAGTATTTCACTCGCATATAATAGAAACCAATGAGCTAAAACTAACAAATGCGTCAATTTATAATCCATCAACGTCCCATACCGTTGTTAAAAATAGATCCATATACATTAAGTGGTTTACTCGTATACAAGCACACTCATATTATGTAACCATATAGTCATCAAAGCATTTTAAAGATTATTTCACAACTAATACATATAAACTCATTTAAAAGCATTAATAAATATTTCACAATCTCATGCATCATCTCAAAGCAATTAAAACTACCTATAGTACATAACCAAAAAGAGAACATATCCACCTACCTGATGTCTCTATGTCGATTCAATTATAATAGTGTTAACTCCCCTTAATTACTTCAATTTAATCCCTAAATCATGAAAAAAACATCATATTATTATTCTACATTCAAATAAAAACCCAACGGTTCAAACCACATCAAAATTGAATATCGAACAAGTTCAAAAACCCTAAAAACCCAATCTGGATCTATATAGTCCTATTTGGATTCAGTAAAAGAATCCAGATCCAAATCTATTTAAAACGGATCTCGGTTAATTGTAGACCCATTCGGACCCAAAACCGTGTCTATGCAAGGACTCTGTTTCGGTGTAGTCCGAACCCGATGCGACATGACGAGGGCCGACACACCACAACGAGTTGGTTCACCCATTGACCATCGGTTTGCCAAAATTGACGGTTTTAGCCAATTCCTTCCACCACTGCCAACACGTCTGCCACTGGCAGGTGGGCCATTTGCCTCAGTAACAACCATTTGTTGCCGTTGATCTCGCTAGAAAATATGAGAATAGTGGCAACCGATCCCTTTTCCCCAAAATCACGTAGGAAACTTAGCGGTTTCCGGCGATTTTGGCCGCCTTTCCCTTACAGGTTGCACCAGTGATGTGTGGTGTTTTTTCGGCATTCCCTTCCTCTTCTCCGTCATCCCTCTTTAGTTCTCTTTCTTCTCTCTCTCTCTCTCCCTCTCCCTCTCTCTCTTATGCTTACGGGTGGCAGGAAAGCGGTCGCCACCTTGTTTGTTGCGAAGCGATGGCAGTCGTGTCCACCATTACTAGCTACAGCAGACGGAGCCTGTGGCTCCCGTCTACCGCCTCCATCTATCGGGTTCCATGTGGGACCCGATTGGATCAAATTGGGTTCGTTGGACCCAATCCGATCTAGACATCACAGGTTCAGCTCGCATGAACTCAATTAGTTAAGTGTATGTAACTTTTATATACGTATGTTTAAAAAAAACTATGTTTTCTTTGCTCTTAAGGAAAAAAAGAATTATATTAACCTAATGAATTGATCGGGTAACATTTTTTATTTTACCATAAGATTGTATCAAGAAATAACATTTAATTTTAAAGTAAGATTGTATCAAAAAGTAACATTTTCAATCGATTTATAGTCTTGAAATAGTTTTTCTACTCAAAACTCTACTGAAAAGTTCAGTTTTTAATTTACAGAGCAACTCGCTCGCGTTCAGCTCATCTAACTTGGCTCATGTTTTCATGTTCGACTTGGCTTAAATGGTCTAACAAGCTGAAGACGTACAAGATCCTGAGTTCAATCGCAAGCCTATGAGCTTCCCTTAGTTTGTTCGTTCGGCTCATTTCCCAGCTGCATGCCAGGGCTCTAGCTTTGAAGTTTAGACCTACGAGATGATACAACACATGACATCAAGTATGGTTACTAAAATTTATTTTGGTACCTTGGGGAGGCCAAAGTCAAATTCATGTCCCCAGTATCGAACTCATGACCTTCAATTTGTGAGTTCTCTTCCTACCAGATGTTGTGCATGTGGCTGTGAAATTTTATACTAAACATAGCTTGTTCTTGCTCCAAGTAGGATGTACATAACTTGGATGAAATTTTTTTGTCAATCAATTAATTATCAACATGTGCAAAAGATGTCAACATCATAAATGAAGATGTTGAGATGAACGAGGAGTCACGCAAGGAAAGACCATGTATATAATGAGGTTATTAGAAACAAATTGGGAGTAGCACCAATAAAGCATAAAATGTGAGAAAATTATTTAAGATGGTTTGGACATTGTAGAAAGATGACCCAAGAACGCTCCCGTAAGAAGATATGAAAAACTAGATTGTGAAAATGTTAAAAGAAGAGAGGATGACCACAAAAGTGTTAGAAAGAAACTATAAAGAATGATCTGGTTTATATTGAGTTAACTTCTACCATGATACATGATAGGGTTATGTGGAAACAAATAATCCATATTACTAACCTATATAGTATAGAAAAAGGCTTAGTTGTTGTTATTGTTGAAGAACCAGCTAAGGTTTAATATGTTTAAGGGAATCACAACAATTTGGAAATTGTTGGCATATGCCCATGTTAGATAATGTCGATTAAGTGCGTGTGCGCGCGTGTGTGATTTCTTGGTATCCCCGGCTGGTAAATGAAGCAAACTGGGTGTGGCTCAGTACAGAAACTTGTCACAAGCTTATTCGTGATCTAAACTAGCTGAACTTTAGCTGGCTAGTTAAAGCATGAAGCTGAGCATGGACAATGCATGTTTGGCTCTACTTGGCTTTTATCGCCTTTGTTTAGTTGAGTATGTAGAACTTGTATAACCTGTACGCTACAAAACCATGGAAGTATCTGGGTAGGACGAACTGATCAAGTCATTCAGTTTTAGAAGAAAATGTATGAAAAGTGAAAATTTTGATTTTACTTATATTGAAGAAATTAAAAGTCAAATTTATATGTGGAGAAGTACAATGTCTTAACTTTATTAAAATTAGAATGATGAATCGGTTTGAAAAGGTAAAACCATGATCTTATCATATGAGCTTTTAGTGCAATATGGTGGAACTCATTATCAACTCAACCCAAATACGAGTTCAATTGCTTGATCTTCGAAATTAAAATGAATAATCCTTTTCAAAACATATAAATGCTACCCGAAACTAGGTTTGGGTGGCTCCGCTTCCACCACAAGGTGGGTGGGAACGAGCCAGCCCCTCTAGGTTGAGGTCCGGTCCAGAATTTGGTTCCACATTGGTTCTTTTTCTGGTTTCATTTGAAAATTCCATGAAACGAAAGCTGGAGCTCCCGTTCAATTTTTGGGAGTTGCAATTCATATTTTCTGCAAGAACCTAACAGGGCTGGATTTATCCCAACCCAAAACCTAAGTACTGTCAATGTTGGAACTGCTGGTTTCGATTCTAGCTCTGGTTTGGTTTTGCATTCGGGGGGAACTGGAACAAATTGTCCACAATTCCAGTCCAGTTCAGGGATGGTTCAGGTCTGGTTCAACGAGTCGAGCTGGGTCCATTCGGCAGGCCACCTCTATTTGAGACCACTAATTATCGTGTGCCATGTGATGTAACGAGTGATTTAATTATTTATTTAGATAGAAAAGCTGGGTTAGGCAGATCCCTACCAGATCCACACGCTCCAGGATATCGAACTCGTAACATTCATCTGAGAGTTCTCTTTACTCACCCTAGCCACTACCAATGTCAGGAACATATAAAGTTGCTCGTCACGAGTTTAAAGTATTCAACAATTTTATATTTGGAAGTTTCAATTTCGACCTTTACCAACGCGTGCTTAACCACGTATGCAATATTTAATCACACTAAATCTAAATTAATGTTATGATTATGGATGACATTTGTAGAATATGATGCTCTATCCCAATAAGTTCAACGAACCCGCAAATGTCATCTATTTTTAATTTGTCAGATATTTCTTGTGGTTTTTTAACACTGCCCATGGTTAGGTGCCAAAGTTTCGGACCGACAACCCAACATAGAGCAACATGAAAAACCTGTGCCACGATCAGGATTTAAGAACCCGAGTCAGGTCCTGGTGGGCCTCATGCAACCTAACTCAAAACTTACTCTACACATACCGTCCGATCTTTCTTCATGAAAGATTGAAGATGACATCAATAAAATGGCATCTTTAGGACTGTTATACGATAAGAATAGTGCCTTGCTGACATCATCTCTGAGTATTCGCGAGATGTTATATATAAATAAAGAGACTTGTTAGACACTCTTATGTTAGATTTTATTAGATGATATGCATCGTTCCTCCAATTGCATGAACGATACAAATCAAATCATTCATCAAAATTAACACGAGAATCAATGTCATTTAACCCATGAAATGGGTGCTTTGATTATTGATTACCACATTGATCGAAGTGGTGAATGAGAGGCTATCTAGCAGCCCTCCCCTCCCCTTCCCCCCTCTCTCCCTTACAAAAAAAACTTTTGAAAGCTGTCCTAACCCCTCAAAAGATCAAGCTCAGAGTTTTTCCCGTCTATCAAGTACAAACTGCACGCTAGACACCACGTCGACTTAAGTACAAATTGGAAGCTAGAGAAGAAATCAATCTAAATCCAAATTTGAGACATAAAGCAAATACACTTATGACCATATACTTCGGAGGCTGACATATACCTTCCAATAGACAATTTAGAGTTTCCTATATTTTTCTCTCTCTACAACCTCCTCCTCCAAGGATTTAGATCATTTATGTGCCTCACATAGAAATCAATAGGTCACCGAATACCAGTCAGAATCCACAACGTTATCGATTTGATGCCAATTAGCAAATAAAATGGGATCAAGCATTCATAATCTATTATAATTTTGGACATTATTACAGCAAAACTGGTCCATCAAATCACTATATCCAATATCTGAACCATCACTTATACATCCTAAACATACTGGCAGATAAATGAAACCATTTCCTTCTAAAATATTGCAGATTTTGAATGGTGGATGGAAGCTGAACAGTACAACAGAAAGTACAAGGAAAGAAAACTTAGATTGAACACTAGAGTTGCAGGGAGAGGACCCACTCCCAAAATGTTGCTTTCCAGAAAAGCTTTGCTACAGAATGGAAGACCGTGTCTAAGCCAAGCCTTTGAGAGAGTAGCTGGGAACCAATATAGTTGAAACTCTACATTCATTTACCGTACTCCATTATGCTCCTATCTTCATCTCAAAAGTGGAATCAACAAGTATTCGACATAGAACAGCTGCACACACACACACACACACAGTTAATACATAACCAACAAATACCCCACAGCTTATGATCCAGGTGGGTTAAACGAGCAAGATTGCAAACTATACCGTGTAACCTATCAATTTTCTAGGCCAAGAAATTACAAGTCATACTTCGTTCAGTTCCTAATGATACGGCAACCCAGATGATTTACAAGAATAGGGAACATGTGCACCCCATCAACAACTTCAGCAGTACGGCCTCTTGGCCTAGAGTTACTTTTCAATATAAGATGAAGTGATGAAGATAGAGGGATAGATACTGCTAAGACATTGGACTATCAACCAGCCTTGACTTGATCATGCAACAGCCAGGAGCCTAGGACCCAAACAACCAAGTCATTACAAGTTGTTGCGTTGGATCCAACTTAAGCAAGACGGATGGAGTAAGAAGTTTTCCAAGTTGTCATCACCCCTATGTCAGACATAAAGCTATTATCTATAGCCAAATAAATTAACGACGGTTTTTGTTCTTTGTTTACCTTCCAAATAAACATGTAGAAGGACGTGATAGCAACTTTGCTTTTCAGATTAAGACACTGTGCACGGCGCCAGAGGATAAATGCTAACATACCATGGCCCAAAACCTGCATCAAGTGAGTTTAGAAGCAAAGCCATATCGCAAGATGCTTGTATACAAGGAATTCAAAATGACAGTATGGAACATTTTCGTCATTCCAATAGTTTCTGTTCACTCTCAAAGGAAAGGTCAGTAGGAGTGTTCCCGGTAAAGTGCCATTAGTATCTTGATAGACTAGGAAAATATAATGATGTACAGATATTGGAACAAGAGATTGCAGCACTTGTTCATTGATACTCAAGCTGGGGTTGTGAAATTTTAGGTAGAGGATAGGGTTGCCACCTGCCTGCTGCCTGCGATCTTTGCTAGATCAGTATGGCTGATCAAATAAGGTCTGGGGTAGATCGAGTGAAAAGGTTATCGGTCAACTCATAATAAATCAAGTGGGTGAACATTTGCAAACGATATGGAAAAAGGTTTTACCGTTGCAAGTTTGCTCCAAAAGCATGGAGAAATGACACCTACAACAATGGCAGAAGCGTACGCCATCTGTAGTAGATAAATACAAAGCCAAAACACCTGGTGCAATGGAAAAGGAAAAAACATGATGAATACAAAACATGCAAGAGGCTAAGAGCCGATCTTCTTCTTTTTTGAGAGCTAAAGCTGGTCCCTTTGAATAAAGAAGCAGAGAAAATTTTCACCAACCCGCTTTTGACCAAGGGTTACGCTAAAGGACTTTATTCCAAATATTTTGTCTCCCTCAATATCTGGAATGTCCTGTCAAAATGTTCAATGAAAATCAGTGAGGATAATATCACAAAATAACAGATATAACATCCATAAAACATGAAGAGGCACTGTTCGTATGAAAGACCCTGGTATGAAGAAATGAACAAGAAAGTTGCTTTAATTAGAAACAGATTATAGGACTAACGTCATAGATATTCTCAAGGATCTTGAAAGACTATCTAAAAGAAATCCAATCATTAACACCAACACCAAAGTTTAGGCAGTGAGACACCAGCAAAACATACTTCCTTCCCTGCTGGTAATCTGAGATTGGGTAATAAACTATCAACGTTTAGTCTTTTCCCATAAAGCCCACCAGTTTAGCAGTTGAGCTTCACCAAAATGGGATGTGAAAATTTTGATAGTAAGATTGATTGAGTAAAATAAAAAGGACAAACAAAATGTGGGATCTCATTGCATTCTCTGGACAGTCTTTTATAGGCAAGCTGGGTTTACATGGACACGTGCGAGATCTATAAATCAGCTAAAACTTCTGGCCTCTAAAATGTCTCACACATCACATGCCAATACGGCTTCCACACCCCCCCGCCCCCCCCCCCCCCCCCCCCCCTACAGCTCACGTTCACACAGAAAAAAACTCTGTCCAGCATTGGCAATAAGGCCATAGTAAAGTCTATCCAGCATGCAGTACAAGATCATACCTCTTACAACTAACATAAATTCAATTAAGTTTTTCACAGGCAACAAGTGTTAAAATGTAATAGGATTAGGCCAATAAGTTTATGTTTATAATCAGGTCCCAACGGACCCAAGCCATCAGGACAAGACCACCAGGGCTAGACCATAAGCACCAGGGCCAGTAGGGGGGCTTTACTAGCTGTTGGGCTATCTTCACACCATTGCTGATGGCTTTCACTCTTTCTCTCTATAAATACTTACCTTGTATTCAATAAATGTTAAGCCTTAATTGAATATGGATTAAGCCTCATGTGACCAATTGTATATAGATTTGATAATTCAATAAAATAAATTCATGATTTTTACATATTTTCTACCATGGTATCATAGCCTAAACGATAACAGTAACAACAATGGAGCCGTGATGAGGCAGTTGGATGCATACATGGGATGCCAACAATGATGGAGAACTCGACCGATGGTGCCGACGACTAGTTTGACCAAGGTCAATCATGTCAAGGATGATTTTTACCTATTTTCTACCATGGTATCATAGCCTAAATGACAACAATGACGACAACAGGGCCATGATGAGTTAGTTGGATGCAGACGCGGGATGCCGACAACAATGGAGAATTAGACTGATGGTGTCGACGACTAGTTTGGCCACGGTCGGTCGTGTCAATGATGGTTGGTTGTGGGTATGTGTTTTGGTAGTGTACAAAGAGGGTTTGGTGATTAGAGAAAAGTGGTCGATGGTTGAGATGGTAGAGGTCGATGGTCGAATGACTGGCCAAGGCGGTGACTGATGGTGGTTGGGAGGTGGCTGGTGTTTTTGGAGATGGTAGGATAGAAGGGACTCTGATGGGCGGTGAAGTCGGTGATAGGGGATCCTGCGAGAGACAAATTGTTGGTTCCAACATCTGAGTAGCAGTGGACGGAGGCGGTAGCGATGGTGGTGAAGATGACGGTAACTGAAGGGCAATTTCAAATATGGCTGGACGACGGGGCGATTTCAACGGAGGTGGGTTCAAGTAGTGGATTGAATGCGGTTTTGAGGGGCGATGGTGGCTAGCATCAATGAGTTGGTGTGGGATCCTTGTGATGATTTCTACCTACAATGGCCGATGAAGATTGCGAGGTTGGGTTTAGGCAGGAGTAATGGCGGTTGCTAGCAGGTTGATGGTCATGACAAAGGTAAGTTCCCTTTCTTACTTGTCTGTTTGTGTTTGTTGATTGTACGGGGTGGCGAAACGAGGCAATAAGAGCGGTGATGGCCAAGGAAGGTAGCATTCGACCCGATAACAATGTGATGGGTAGTGGTTGACGACAAGGGTAGTGACAAGTCGATGGTGGTGATAGTTGCATAGCTCCATGGCGGCAAGAAGAGAGGGGAGAGGGAGAGGCGGAGCTGGTTGGAGGAGGAAATAGAGGGTGGCGCATGGTTACGAGGTTGAGCAACAAGGCGTCTCAGCCGATGGTTGGCAGCGACAACATTGAGGTAACAACGACGAGATTAGTGGGATATGAATGGCAACAATGGGTTATGCATTTAGGAGGGAGAGGGACAAAGGTGAGGTGGTTTCTCCGTTCAACAGAGAAGCAAAGAGATGCGTTTAATATGCAGTGAGGTCTTGGATCCAGTTCTAGATCCAACCCATTCTATGTTAAATATGAGATTCTTGTTGTACCAAATCTAGACCCAAAGCTATATCTAGATCCGATTTGATCTTGCTTGGTATTCATATTCGAGTCCATCGAGGTGTCCTCTTTCCAACATGCTTATTTTAAACATTTGTTGGATCAATTGTTTGGTGTCTCATTTAAAAAAAAATTATTTGTAGTTTATTAGATAATAAGTTGCATCTCTTTGTATTGTGAGCCAAGTGATTCATGTTTCTCCTAGGATTTTCCAAACTTCTGTAGGAATATTGTGTGATCCTACTGATTTACCACCCTTCATATGTTTAAGATCCTTCATATGTTTAAGAGCTTCTTTGACTTCATTCTTTTGAATACGTTAGTAGAAATTGTGGTTTATATACTTTTTTAATTTGGCTAACTATCCTAAGCTAATAATAACATCTTTATTTTCATTAAAAAGCTTATAAAAATAGTTTTTTCATCTATTTCTTATATCATCATTTCCCATTAGAATTTTTTCATCCTCGTCTTTAATGCATCTAACAGAATTAAGATCTTTAGTTTTCTTATCTCTAGCCTTAGCTATCCTAAAAATATCTCTTTCACCCTCTTCTAAGTTGACTTTTTTATATAAATCCTCTCAATTTTTAGCTTTTGCTTCACTGACGGCCTTTTTCGCTTCCTTCTTTGCTTTCGTATAAGCCTCTAAAGTTTCACTAGTTTTCTTAGCATACAACAACAACAACAACTAAGCCTTTTCCCACACTAGACGGGGTCGGCTACATGGATTCTTTGTTTCCACATATCCCTAGTTTTCACTAGTTTTCTTAGCATAATGTAATTTTTAACATGCCCTCTTTGCCTTGATTTTATTTTGCACTACTTCACTCCACCACCAAGCTTCTTTTTGTGCCGGTACACCTCCCTTAGATTCACCTAACACCTCTTTCGTCACTTTCCTAACATGTATGACCATATTGTTCCACGTATCACAAGGTATACCAACATAATTCCAAGCATCTCCTTGAAGGACTTTATGTTTAAATATATCTTTTTTCTCGCTTTTGAGGTTCCACCATTTAGTCTGAATAGCTCGATACACTCTATTCTTCTTTGTCCATTTTTTTATTTATAAATCCATAACTAAAAGTCGATATTGGGTGGTTAAGCTTTTTCTTGAAATTACCTTTCAATCTTTAAAACACGCTCTATCTTTTTTTTCTACAAATAAAGTAATCAATTTGTGTTTGTGATAAGCCATTCTTATAAGTAATTAAATGTTCATCTCGTTTTTTGAAGATTGTATTGACTATAAAGAGATCAAATGCCATAGCAAAATTTAAAATCTCCCTACCTTCCTCATTTATATCCCCAAAGCCAAAGTTTACATGAATACCTTGATATCCTAAACCGACATGTCTATTTAAGTCTCCTCCTAAACAAATCATCTCCCTTTGTGGAATTCTTTGAATCACCTTATCTAACTCTTCCCAAAAAGCCGTCTTTATACTGTCTTCTAGTCCTGGGTGCGTAAGCACAATCTATATTCAAAACCTTTGCTCCTAACACTAATTTCAACGTCATGATTCTGTCACCATATCATTGTATGTCTACTACACTATCCTTTAAATCTTTATTTATGATAATACAACTCCGCTTCGAGCCTTTTCCTTACCTGAGTACCATAATTTAGAACTTGTATCCTCAATCTCCTTTGCTTTTTCTCCAACCCACTTTATCTCTTATAAACATAGAATATGAATCGTTTTCCGAATCATAGTATCTACCACCTCCATTAGCTTACCGTACAATGTTCCGATATTCCAAGAACCAATACGAATCTTATTATCTAGGACTAGCTTCTTTATCTAGTATTTTGTGTGAATGATAAAAATTGCATTAAAAGAATTCTTCTTTGTTTGAGACAAACATTTTATGTTGAAAAGATTCTTTAAAAATATTAAGTTGATTATAAATCTTTTCGTATATATTTAAATTATTTTTTGCTCATCTTGGTGGATTATCTTATTCTTGGAATAATATAATCATGTTTGATATTCTGAGTTATTTAAGGGCCTTGGCATTTGATTGATTTGGATGGTTTGAGCTTAGCTTTAAAGCTTGTTTGGTATACCAATCTCTTTTGTAATATCATCAGTTTGTGGTGATTCATGAAATTATTTGATATATTTGACAATACTAATTAGATTATCAATGTTTTCCATTAAAGAACTTCTTTGAAAACACAAGTTTTCATGTTTGTTGTTATGAGATCTTAATACTTTTATTAGGGATTAACTCTATAAGTTTTGTTGTAGGTATGTCCTATGGTATATCCCAAGGTTAAAGCTTCGGAAAAGATTTCTCCAATTGAACATTCTCCTTTTGAAATAATCAGTGTGGGTTCATACACGAAGGATTGAAACAAACTTTCGGTATACACACCGTAAGTTTAAGTTTGAGGATTGGTGTTAAAATGTAATAGGATTGGGCCAATAGGACCCATAAGTTTATGTTTAATCAGGTCCTAGCGGACCCAAACAACCATGGTCATACCATCACCACCAGGGCCACTAAGGCCACCAGGGGGCCCCAACGGCTACTTTACTAGACATTGGACTATCTTCACCAGCCAACAGTTGAATGTTGTTGGCTTTTACTCTTTCTCTCTATATATACTTGTATTCAATAAATGTTAAGCCTTGATTGTATATGGATTAAGCCTTATGTGGCTGATTTTATATAGATTTGATCATTCAACAAAAGGAATTCAGGATTTTTACCTGTTTTCCAACAACAAGCACACACTAAATTTTGCTTAAGCTTGGCACTCACCTTGAACAATGCGATGACAACTGAGAAAAAACTCATGAAAGCCGTTGCAAATATCAATGGCCTTGTAATGATGGCAGGTCTTCCAAAAACAAAGGTCTGACAAAGTTATAGAGCTCATGTCACTAGATGCTCATACATTATTGTAGAAAATTAGTTTATTTCAGTTAAAGTTCTTATGAAATAACAGAAACATAAAATATTTCCTCACCTGCATGTGCATAAAAAATGCAATTTGGACAATGATGGCACGGACTGCCAGAATACAGGATGCAGCAATAAATGCGTATTGTTTCCATCTCAAAAATGGCAACTGAAACAAACATTAAAAATACTTGGGATGAGTAAACATAATTCCCTCAGGCTTCATGTACTTAAACAAAACTAGAAGACAGAAAACGAAAACAAAACAAGTGACCAAATACATACAACATGATAGTATGTAATCAATAATGGTAGTAATGAAACCTACATATCAGGTTCTTGTACCACCTGTACTATATGCGCTTCATTAACTGCATAAACTCCACAACTCAAACTGAAGTACGTTTACATTCATGGAAACAAGAAATACAACTACAAACATGAAAACATACTTGGAGGTAACCAGGAAAAATCCACCAGGACAAGTATATGACATTGAGAAACTCAAACTACAGCAAAAATTCGTTGAAATAGGCAATGGAGCACACAATAATACTCATTATGAGCGAAACATCCACTATCTGCCTTGCATAATGCACTAAACTCACACTAATAATATGACTCCGTGCAATGTAGAGAAATTTTGCGACAAGATGCTTGTATGAGCAAAGAACTTCATGCCATATCTCAACCAAGGAACTATTCCTCCCATATTAAATGATGGTTGGATGATTCTTAGCTAAGCCACCATCAATGCTTAAAGGAACACTTAAGTTCTTTTGCTTCCTTTAATTTGACGGGATTTTCTTCCACCAGATAGAAAATAGTGCAACATGGATATCCCAACAACAAAGAAGAAGCGTTAATTTATTTGAGCATTTTATATCACCTTTTCACTGCTATTTTCTTTCTTTTCAAGAATTAGTGAATTTTACTATGCTAGTGTGTCAGCTTTTGTTTGTGTTGAGTCATCTTGAACCTCTGAAAACTTCTGATTATATGCCTTATAACAATTCCATGATGCATATGTCAGCCAAAGGAACTTCTTCGGAAGATGAGAATGGAAGAAAGCGGTCCGGACTCCGGATTGTGAATATTATTCACAAGACTCTTGTACAAAGCTAGTCAATTAGCAATACAAAAATGTTGCACTAAGACTGTGTTATTCTATCCCACAATGAGTGCAACTCATGGCCTTATGATTTTTTAACTACCCCATGGAGCGGTAATGTAGCATTAGGTCATGGTCTATCTAATCAAAGCACTTTATGACATCGGCTTTGATGACTCTACCCATGGGTGGTCACTTCTTTAGTGCATTGAAAAAGTACAGGGACCCTCGCTTAGTCCGGAAGCCCCGTGAAAACCTTGGTAGAAGATATGATTTATTGGAACTGAGGCTTATTCATTCTTATAATGATTCTAGAGTAGAACTGTTTAGCATCAGTGCTCATGACACATTGCATATCAGCAAACAAAATTAAAGTTGTTGCTTCTAAACCCTTTAACTTCAATGTTTCTTCTTCTGGTCCAACCGTGCGCTTTTCTTCTGAGATAACTGTGTTCAACATTGCTCTGTGGATTATGCTGATGGAGATGATGCCTTTCATCAATCACAACAAGTCCGTGTTCTGATGGATTCAAGAAATACAGATGATAGCACCAAAGAGCAGACTGTACTTGACGAGTCTCTTAATTAAATTCAGGTGAAGAGGGATTTGACTTTGGAGTAGCTCAGGGCATTAGAAGATGCTAACTAAGTCATTGCTTATTGTTTTCTTCCAACAAAAGGTTTGTTAATTACATCTCATGAGTTCTCATGTTAAAGATCAGTTATCTCAAGTTTTTGTGAGCAGAAGGGGCATAATAAATTGCTTTCCACTAAATTAACGACCTATCAGTTTAGACAGCATCAAGCTTCCATTAACTCTACAAATCAAACATTACATCATGAAGGACAAGTTAAAGATGACAAGTGATTGACTAAACAAGTTCAAATTACAAAACAATATTGAGGAAGTGCAAATTGACACTCACATTGATTGAATATGCAGTTCCAAGAACAAAGCTGATGAAAAGTGCCCAAAATAGAGGCCAAGACCCAATTGCCCACCATATGGAAAAGCTCTGCAATAAATCCACATAATCCTTTTAACCATCATTTAAAACTACAAAAGTTGCCTCAGATGGAATTCTCACATAAAAAAAAGTGAACAACTGCATACTCCATTAATACAAAAAAGAAATAAACTGTAAATCTATCCTCTTACTTAAGACATGAATGAAAAAATGGCCAATAAGTAGATAGACATATGCACAAGTCCATGACTGTAGTTCACAAGATCCTTAGTACTACAAGGATAACAGAACTCGACAGACCCAAAAAATCAGATTGCATGGTGTAGACGCCAAAGTGTTCTAGAAGCACCTTCAAGCATCAGTAAGCACTAACCCTCTTCATGTAAAGTATCATAATGTATCAGAGGAAGTAATATCAAGACCTAGAAGCACATGAAAAAGCATATTATAATACATGTTAGCGGTCTGATGCATTTTAAGTTCAAAGGGCCCCATTTAGCAGTATTTTCCAGAAAATCATGTTTACACCACTTGTCTGATCAATAACCTTACTCAAGAACATTTATCTAGTATCTGTAACAGATCAAAATGTATACATGGGCAGCCCTGGTTTTTCTACGCCTTATTTTGGAAATAGAGACTTAAATAGGTTCAATAGTCAAATAGTATGACACATTTCACCAGATGTGTTAGCTTTTACGTCATTATGTCAGTGCTTAGTATAAACTGATATTTGTTAACATGGTATTGAATCTTTTGATTGAACTTGTCATCAATAGTGGGAAAGCTAAACAGTTTGCTTATAATGCATCTAATGGGTAAAAGATTGTCGAAAGTAAGCCATCCATGGAAACAACTCCAGATTAGGAGTGCCCCTAAGTGATTCATTTTTGGATAATAGGCATCCATTCTGAAAGTTCAGCACAGAACAGAAAAACTAATGGACATGGTTTATGGCTTCTAAAGTCGTATTTACAAGTGAAATTCAGATTTCCAATCCCAACAATAATACACTAACCAATATAGTATTAAATACTACTTTTACACCACCAAATACAATATCAACGCTAAATTTCCAAGAACCTGGGAGCCCTTCCATATCTGACAATCAGGGTGCAGTGTGTGAAAACAGGAAGTCTATTCAGAAAAATTTATGCGAATAAAATATCAGTGACTTTCAGCATTTCAATTTTTCTTGTGTTACCATCCCGTGCAAATCCTTTTCATGAAATTACATGGGATACAGGCAATTGGAAATCAAATTATTTAAAGGCAAAAGAAGTCATGCACAAAAGAATCACATGGTCTTCATCAACAAGACCTGAAATTTTGCAAATTTAGTCATACAAGTATGTAAACTGAACCCTGCCACTATCAACTATCGATGCACCTGCTGAAAATTTAACCTTAGATCTTTCAAATGAAAGAGAAAGCCCTACATTTCCTCCATGAGGAACCCCTTATAATACAAATAGAAAAAAACTTTTCTGCGTAGCCATCCTCATAACCTGTGCACAAATCATTCCCGGCATACAGTATAATGAACCCTAAAAGGTGATGCTTTCAGGCTAGAGATATCAACATGAAGTCTTGGCAGAAAATACCGTGAAACCCTTAAAATAGGAAGTCACATCACAGTGGAGATATTGTGAATGATGGAACAGGATCTAGAGAGATATTGGGACTGATGGAATAGGATCAAGAGAGAAGGGGGATTCAGATGTCATCTCAAATGATCTGAGCCATCAAGAAGGTAGAGGCACCATTAGAAGTAACACTATAAACAACCCGTTGCCTCCGGAAATAGTCCGCCATGGGGTCCAACTTTTCACCAAAGCAGGTAAAGGTAAACATGCTTTGGAGACTTTATCCAGGACCTTTTCACGTGTCTGATTTGTGCTTAGAAATCACATGTTTGATTTTGTGCTTAGGATGCACATGGAACAAAGATAATATTCTTCTGCCATTTTTTGAATTGGAAGTAACCCCTAGTGTACAGCTGCAATCACAAGATTAGCAGATTTTAATGATGCTAGTGTAAGAAATGCGAGTAATTTTCAAAAAGACGAAATACCAGGCAAGCTGATGCCACAATAATTGCTATGCCAGTTGGTACTGAATATTCCCCTGATGCAAGTGGAAGATTTGGTTTGTTAACCTGAAAGCTAAGAACCAACATTAGTATAAATTATAATCATATCTCTGAAAAAAGCATGACCACATTAGATTATAATGCATGTGAAATAAATTTGACCAGTAAACTTCAAAGAAACAACTACCACAAAGAAAGTATTTAATAATGAATGTGAATGTAGGAAACAAAATATGAAGAGGGAATCTGCTTAAGAAACGAATGATCCAACAAATGGCCTGCATTACCTTGTCAATCTCTATATCAAACAGCTGATTAAGTCCAACAATATAAATGTTCATGAAAAGTGCAGGTACCACAGCCTGGAAACAGACATGGTCAATATGATAATAACACCCACCAAAAAAATATACAAGTGATAATATAAAAAAACGTTACCTTTAACAATCCTGCAACAAATAGTGGAGACAAATCTGATATGCTTTGGACAGCAATAAGAGAGACTGATATTATGCTTATTGTCTGGTCATTAATCATGTAAGTAAGACTTGTAGTCAATAATGTAATGCACACCAAGAAGTTATAGCAATACTAAGAAGGTAGTATTCATAAAAAATAAACTTACAGTGCCAATAACAGTATGAGGCCTTGAAAATCTATAGAAGACATCCAACATCTTTTGAATGGAAGACCAAGCACTTGTTGGGTGAAGACCCTCGGGATTAGATTGGTATGTCCCGTCAGAAGAGGCATTGAGACGGTATTGACCACTCTGTAATAATGTCCTGTCCTTTTTAATGCTAGTGATGCCATGACCCCACTCACACCAACATAACCTCCTAGCATTCTTCAGAGTGAGGGCAGAGAATGCTTGTATACTTGAGAAGCAAGTTCTC
Organism: Brasenia schreberi; assembly: GCA_036023115.1. Lineage (NCBI taxonomy): Eukaryota > Viridiplantae > Streptophyta > Magnoliopsida > Nymphaeales > Cabombaceae > Brasenia > Brasenia schreberi. The sequence goes on from JAYKKT010000063.1 coordinate 10,061,892, forward strand.
CCTATATATCCAGAAAGGGAATTCAAATGAAAATAAATTTATTTTTGAGAATGAGATAAAATAAATAAGTAGTCTCTGATGTAGGAGAAGAAAAGGTCAACCCATTAAGACCATTACATAATGATCAATACACCAAGAGCAGAGAAACTTATGAGCAGAAAAAGATTGACTTGTACAGGTAAAAGTTTTTGTGACAAGTGAAATTATATCCCAACTGGCACAAAACTAAATTACCGTATCATACAACAATGACAATAACCAGAATTAGTGACAGGAAACATGGCAACCAAGTCTTCGATTGATAATAGAAATAATGTCTCAGTGGTACTCTTTTGGAGTTATGAATTCCTGCTAAATACCGAGAAGGGATATGAGGACCGCTGAAGGTTTATTCTTTTTATGGTAGTTGTACTGGACAAATCTGAAGATTCACATGTTAATAGCAAAAACGTTTCTCCAAAATGAATCAAGATTTCACAGGTCAAGCGGCATGAGTAGGACTCAAGTGAACAGAATCTGATGGGTGGATTTGATTAAAAATGTGACCAAGCAAGATGCTTTTTTCAGATTAATGATCCCACTCTAAAGTGCATGGTTGAAAGTTGAAACCACTAAGCAGCATTAAAGTCTGCTTATGACTCGTATGGTTCAATCATATCTGCTATAGAACGAGGTGGTTTCACCAGAGTTTGTTTCAAGCTATGCTTTGGAAGAAAGTATTTAGGAAACCATTGGCTAAGGACATCCTGCCTCAGATATGGTGGTTACTTATATATTCTGGAGTAATCCTTCCTGTTCATTTTAGCTTGATCTTTTTTTCTAGTCAAGTATCATATTATCACTACCACCAGCTTCTCCAGCTACTTAATGTAAATACACAATCTCATAATCTTATTGAAAACTCAGACCACATTGTCTGCTATAAATAATGAGATCAATATTATCATCACGGACCGTTTCCCAGTTTCATTGTTTCAAATGTTATATAACATTGTTTATCGACCTACCTCTCCTTGGCACCCAAAACCTAGTCATATTAATGTATCTTTTTCATTGTTAGGTGTTTGTACGCAAATTTCCAGTTGCTTACTGGAAGAGACATTTACGAAGACAAGAAGCAATCCAGATTAAGGTAGTCTCTCACCACTAAATCTATTCAACCCTGCTGGAAAACACAGCTGCAAAAGTTTGCAAAGAAAAGCAAATCCAATTGATACAATTGTGACAATAATCTATAAATCAAATAAACTAGAATAACCGATAAGACGTTCACCAAAATACTGAAAGATTAACCGAGAAAAGAAGGTAGAAAGCGAAACATAACTATATTTTTCTTTTCTGTGTGTGTGTGTGTGGAGAGAGAGAGAGAGAGAACCCATACTGGGGAACTCGATAGTCTTCCATGGTTCCGATTTCAACTCTCTCCGATGCCAATAAGAAGCACAATCACCTATAAATGTATCCAAATTAAGAACTATCAGAACACGAGATAAAAAATTATGAAAAGGGTTGTCAAGGTAACTTCATGGAACAATCATACCCTTCGCAAAGCTGGAAAGACCAGCAGCAGTGCAACATCTTTGCTTATTGAGAACACCAACAACAAGGGAATCCATCTGGGCTCCAAAGTGTTTCCCCCTCACTTCGAAACTCAACAACTTTAGCTATATCTATCTGTGGCTTGATAAAAAACAGCACTTCCCTAGAAAAAGATTAAGGTATCCATGGTTTTACAAAGTGGGTGTATCTATTTTCCACAAAGAAGGCATTGAGCAAATTGGCGTGTACGGCATTAACTCCAGCAACTCATTTTCAATAGAAAATGTATAAGAAAGGCTGATATCGGCTCAGAGAGTACAGTAGAATATCCTACGTCTCTTTAGCTCTGTTGATTGAGCAGTAGAGAATGCCAATGTGGGACTGGGAGAAAGACGAAAAATCCCAATTGATATAGTCCAAGGATTGAAGCGAAGTTACTGAAATACCATAAACGCAAAGAGATACCCTCCAAGCACTGCCATTACCTGACACTTGAATTTGTGATCGTGACAGCTATTTGAATGATTTGTCTTTCCCTTTGTTTAATCATGTCGAACCTGAAAGATCAGCTAATGTGTTCCTCCCAAATGTTGATTTGCTTGTAGAAATTTAATCAGATATTATTATGGACAAGTTCTTTATAAGGTCTCGGAAGAGGAATGAGGCTTCCTGCTTCTTGTAAAAAGATGTTAGTCGGTTGGGCACTGAAACCATATCCTCCTTCGTATCACAAGTCAGTTGCGACACTCGCTTTGGCAGGCAACTCATCGTTGAGCAGTTTTTGACTTGAGTGTTTGATAAAACCCTCCGGGCCTGCAGGCCAAGTTCCTTTGGCCCACCCCTAGGGGTGGGCCGCCTTTTGGGTACAAAGGCGGGGCTGTGGGTGAGCTGATTCCGGTTGAATCGGTCAGTTCTTGCCTGTGGCCGACCTAGAAATTTTTTGGAGGTGAGGTGTACTTCTATTTTGGGTGAGGTACATTTATATTTTACGTCCACAAACCATTTATGTTTCCGTATATATAGTGATGGACCTAAAAACTTTTCAGATTTTGATTGAAGTGCATGCCTCACCGTGCTGTAAAGTGGACACACCTCACCTCAATATGGGGTCCGTCACTGATTGAAGGTGTGCTTGAGTGATGGTTGGTGTGCATAGTCACGTTGCCCGCACCAGCTGACAACAACACTTCCCAGTGGCAATGTCTATTACTTGTCGCTTTGAGGAAACAATTATTACATACTTTCATAATTCTTTAGTCTTCAATTTCATGAAAGAGTCTAATGCCCTATTAATCTTCCCCCTCTCGATGCCTCTTCTGGATTTTGAGAGAAAAGAATCATGCACTTGAGAAGTAACAACTAAAAGATCCTCAAGAGTCAAATATATATATATATATATATATATATATAATATATATATATATATATATATATATATATATATATATATATATGAGGAGAGAGAGAGAGAGAGAGAGAGAGAGAGGGAGAGGGAGAGACTATCTCATCAACCTGTTTAAAATTGTTTCGTTCAGAAGTAATAAATAACTTTACAAAAGTACCGTCAACATATTTTCAATTTAATCCTTGTGATTTAAAAATTGATTTGCACTAATTTGTAGTTTCCGATATTTATCAGTTTAGTCCAAATACCTAACAATATTATCCTTAATTCAATGTGGTAGTACATCAACTTTCATGTGATCCGCTCCTTTGTTGCAACTTTAGCCACATCAACACCACTAATCATGTCATCAACATCATCTATCACGTCAACATATATTTATTAATATACTTAAATATTAATTATGTTAATATTTTTATACTAAATATTAATTAGCTTAAATAATAATATAATATTTAAATAGTAAATATTTGAATACAATATTTAAAATTAAAAATAATATTTACATTTAAATATTAAATTTAGTATCTAAAATTTAAAATTTAAGTTTAATAATACTAAAATTATATTAAATTTCAATTTAATAATGATGTGGTTGCTAAGTCAACATCTAAATGGTAAGTGAATTTGTCTTTATTGTTGAGAGAGCAAATTGATAAACATAAAAAACCACAAGGTAGCATCGAGCAGTTTTGAAAACACAAATACCCCTCTAAAGCCTCATGATACTTTTGTAAAGTTTGCTCTAAATAAAAAAGTGAACTCTAACCGACAGCTCATGTGGCTAGGGGACTGGTAATGAGATTGATACCCAGGCACACAACCGGCTTCGGCCCCTCCATCGTTGAGAGAAAAAAGTTAATGGTTTTAACCATTTTTGTCCTTCCCTTTCGCATATATGAATCTGTAAATAAACTAAGAAGAGAGTACATAAAGCCAAAAGACATCCAAGTCCTTGTTTATGCACTCTTTGTTTTATTCAAGATCCAGATATATTGACGACAAAAGTTTTATGTTATGATTATACATATATTGGGGACCCGTTGGACCGGAATAAATTGAACTACTATTTTGTGGCTTTGATGAATGTAGCCGACCCCATTTAATATGAAAAAGGCTTTATAGTTGTTGTTGTATTGTTTTCTGGCTTTGTTGAAAGGAACTTAAGAGCTCTGGACGGTCTAGGCACTTAAATGATGCCGTCTCATTTGGTTCCCTAGGAAGCTGGTTTGATTTTATTTTTGTCTTTCAATACTAAATATAAGGAATTATGGTTTTTCAATTAATAATCTCCAATTATTTGAAAGTTACTCGATGTTGATCAAGGTTGGGATGTCATATATGAAAGTTAATTGAAGTTTATCTAAATATGTTCATTCGCAAACCATCCGGAGGTCCCAACCAGAGTAGAATTGAACTAAGAACCGACTGAAGCCGCCAACCATGATAGCTAAAAGTTCTAAAAATATCGAGAGAAGAAGCTTTTGTCTACGGATTGCAGCTCTGGTTGCATCAAGCACTTGGGGAAGTGGCCAGGGTTTGAGAGCTATCACGAGATAAGATCAAGTGAGATGCAAGTCCTACTTAACATCACTCCGGAGTGACAAAGGGGGAGATGGAAGTCAGGATTTTCGACATAATTTCTTCCATTTTTCAAGTTTATGTAAAATAGAAAAATCCATACTTCCGAACAGAGGATAGAGGAGCCCAACCTGCCTGCTCTGATCCGCCCAATGGCATGACCCACTAGTAGACCTAGCAACATGAACCATGGGTGAGGAGCACACACTAGCAACTTCCCTACCCCCCAATCAAGCCGAATGTGAGGCAGTGGCAGATCTACGTTAAGCGGAACACCCCACTCAAAATTTCAAAAATCAACTTATAGCCTATGATGGGATCCATAGGCTATAATACATAGTTTGCTCCATCCAAAACCATTTGAAGGACTACTCTCTCCAACCCAAAAGAGTTTCTAGATCCGCCATTGATGTGAGGTCCTTCATCGTCTACCTTTAACCCCGTTGGGCCTTGAACATGTACTCAGGGGTGGGTGCAGAGCGAACGATCTCAAAATGGGTTCATAAGATAAAGAAGATCCCCAAGAATTTACCATCCAGTGCCAAACGTCAAACCTATTACAACGGGTCGGGCTTGATTGTTGAGGGGATTGAAGGCCTAAGGGTAGGTAGGTTATTGGTGGGCCTCATAATAACAATCTCACTTTTTACTGCATGCAAAGGGGAGAACTACCTATGATACTTCACGGTTAATTAACCTTGGGCTATATCTTTTGTGTGGGGGGCTTACCTTGGCTCATGTAGGTGAGCCACTCCGTGACCACCAGTTTTTTTGTTTTTAATTGAGTCACGCTGGTTGTTTCTTTTGAATGCGACCGCGTAAGTCTTGTCTATCTGTAGAAAAATCATCTGTTTACGTGAATCACAGACTTTGTACGAAGCAATTCAATCCATTCACAGAAATTTGCCCGACTTACCCTTCATTTACAGATAGCAGCCCATAGTTCAGGTATATTACATCTGGACCACCTTTTCTCAAAAGTATTTCAAACACGTCCTTGGTGCGAGACAAGTTATTGTTCATGCATTTCCTTGTATCTTCTTGGCTGCGTCTTTCTTTCTTGTACTGGGAAGAAGATAACCAGAAAACCCATCTTTTGTATTGACAAGACACTATGGAGAAAAGTGAAGCAACTGAAGTTTGTTTTGGTGCCGAATGAAGTTGAAGAAGCACAACAGCCAGCACTTATGTGTGTGGGCAGTTCAAAAGAGGAAAAGCAGTCAAATAATAAAATATGATCATGTGTGCTTTGGAGTTAAATGCTAATATGAAGCAAGAGAGAGTGGTGACATCAATGCACCCGGTGGTGTGGTGATGGTAGTTGGGGGTGGTAGTAAGGATTAGTTTTGGTTACAATAGGGAGGTGAAAATCGGGTAATTGCACACCATCTCTATCTTTCTCTTCTCTTTTTTCTTCTTCTTTTTCTTAATAATAATAATAATAATAATAATAATAATAATAATAATAATAATAATTATTATTGTGTGTGTGTGTATTATTATTATTATATAACAAATCTTAAGAAAATATGAAAAATCTTAAATTGTTCAATTATTTTTAATTAAATCAATATATTAATTTAGTTACATTTTATTGCACTTTTCCATATATCTCTTATTTAATGTAATATATTATTACACTTAAATCTCTCATTCTACTACTAGCTCTCACTCTTTTTTTAACCGTTAATTTTAAAAACTTCACAAGTAAAGTACTTACTCAATCTACTTAATATAAAAATTACACTAAGTGTTGAAAGTTCTTAAAATAACCCTAAGGTTCTCAATTACACTAAAAAATATAATAAAAAATTTATGGGTATTTAATCAAGATGTAAATAAAGTTAATGAGAAATCCTACTCGATAAAAATATAACTTAATTTTTATTCAATTATATATGTATCTAACAATAAAATTTGGTATATCAAAGAATAAACATGTAATATACAAAAATAATTAGTATAACAATTGAGCATTGAATTTTTAATATTAGATAAAAAAATTTCTCTCTCTCTCTCTCTCTCTCTCTCTCTATCTATATATATATATATATATATATATATATATATATATATATATATATATATATCTTTTTGTACATATGTCTACACTTATTTCATTTTAATAAAACTATTTTATTATATTTTTTCTTTATAACTTAATTCTTAATTAACCCTATACACTGACACATGGATATAAGAAAATAATATTGTATTCATTATACTTATATATAAAAGTAATGTTACAAATTGTCAATGTGAAGAATATATTTTCACATTTTCTTTATAATTTTTTCCTAAGATGATTTTAGTATACCATTGATATGTGGTTAAAATAACATAAATTATATTTCAAAAATAACATAAATTATATTTCAAATTCTATATATTTTTTTCAAATTTTGTTTATTATATTGCATTCAAATATTATTTTTCTAATATTATTATTAGATATTTTTATTAGTTGTTCAAGTTATTAGAAATCATATCAGTAATCGTTAATACCGGACTCAAATACAAAGATTTTGTCATCTCAAAATTATTTTTATCACTTGGTACTTACATAGAATTGAATTAATTTATATGTAATTTTTGAATCAAGTTAATTTATTAAAATATATTTTTATAAAATTATTGAATTAAATTGTTCATTTAGAAGGCAAAGATTTTTTATATTATGAATTTTTTAGGCTTATGGGTTATTCTATAATAATTTATATTTAAATTATTTAGTAATTTATATTGGAGTGAAATTTTTTTCAAGAAAATATAATAAAAGTTATATTTTATGTATTATAAACTAAACTTATAATTTTTTTCTTGATGAATTAATATATATATTTTATTTAATAAGATTATTTTTATATAATTATATTTATTTTTATCAGTTGATTCTTAACCCAATTACTAAGTGTAAATTGTATCACATTGAGTGAAAAATCTAAGTAAGATAAATAGTAAAGTTTTATTAATTTTTAATATATTAAAATGTCTTATTTTCATTAAAAAAATTATTTAGACTTTTTTTTATCAAATATTTTTAAAGTACTTGTAAGTAAAACCACAATAAAAAAATCACTATACTTTATCCTTAAATTTAAAAAAAATATGTGAGGTTGGGGGGGGGGACAACGAGTAAGAACAGGAAGGATTTTGGATTCTCACAGCTAAAAAAGAAAAGGAAGGATTTGACATTTCCAAAGGCTTGGGAATTGTCAAGCACATTAATTACCGAACTTTAATTAACATTTGTTTTTCACTTAACAGTTAACACTTACCCAAAAATGGCACATAATTTTATTGCTGATATTATTCTTAGCATTTTCTATTATTAAAAAATATTGTATATAATATATATAATTAATTAATAATGAGTTATATATGTTATATATGTTATTATTATTATAAAATTATTTATTAATTATCTAGTTTGATTACTAATTTAATCCATTAAATTAGTTGAATTTTAAACCGTTCTATTTTCATCGTTCTCTTTTTGATTTGTCGATTGAACTAATTTCACTAAACATTTATACTTTACAATAAACGTTTTCCCAAGATTCAATTCTACATCTTTTAAAAAAGATTAAATTGGTAGTTTTGATTCTTATAGTTTTTATATTCATTTTTAATTTAGTTGTTATAATTTTTTCTTTTTAAATAAGTTCTCATATTTATAAATATTTTCAAAAATAGTCTTTACTGTTAATTTCTTTTAACATTGTTAATTTAAGTACTACTAAGCATCTTATAGAGAAAAAAATAGTATCTAAAAGAGGATTTATTGAGACAAAGAGCATTTATTGAGAAAAAGAAATAATTATTATTAAAATAAATAAACTTCTTATTTAACGTTTTAAAAAAAAATAAATATTTAAAAGAATTTATATTAAATAATAAAGTACTTACTTGTTAATCATCCGATAATTTTATAACAATATTATAACATAAACTAATAATAAAGACTATTTTAAAATTTTTTTTTATAAGTGTAAAGAATTAATTTAAAAAAATTAAAAAAAGGGATAAAAATGAAAAAAATATCAAAAGTGATAAATGTAAATTTGTGGGTTAGTTTAGCTTGAATTTTGTCTCTTTCTTGATTTATTTAGTTTGTTGCCTCCTTTATAATGCCAATTGACATGTTGTTTGAATTAATCCATTTTTAATAATTTGTTTGAATGTTTTAGTTTCTTTTTTTAATTAATTAAAATTAACTAATCCACACTTATTTATAAAGAACAGCGTGACTTTCAATTCCTCATTACACCTGTAACATTCTTTGAAACATGTTAGGGCATGTAAATGGTTACGAGGTAGCTTAATACTTGTTTAACATGCCTACTTAATTTGTGTCGATATTTGAGTTAGTTTAAGCATTTCTTTGCAACTCGAAAAAATGAAAAGTAGTTTAAAATGACTCAAATATTAGCATAAATGCTTGGCCAATGAAATAAATGTAGATAATTTACTTGGGCATTTTGATGGTGGAAAGAAAGTGAAAAATGTAGTAATCTGAAGCTAAATCTTGAAGATATGAACGACTTATATTTGTTTCTCGTGCCTACTGCAACGTGAAAAAGGGCAGCTGCATACACTCATACGACTAGCATTCGAGAAGAGGTCATGATCTACACATGAATGTAGGCATACGAAGCAACTCTTTTTGAATAGTGGAACATGAGAACAGTAACTCTTTTTGTAGTGATACGGTGAGCATGCACATTATCCAACCCACACACACACGCACATTTCTAAGACCTCGTCAAGGTGAAATTCAACGAGTCTTAAAGATTGAAAATTGAGAGTTTCCTTTATTGATCGTGTTTTAGGAGAAACTGAAGAATATCAAGGTTCTGCCCTGATCCTTCTCTATAGATAATTAGATGTGACTTACTCTAAGCTTCTTGATTATCACTACTTAGATATTGAATTCTTCGTGTCCTTGCATTCTGTCAGCCTTCACGCTAATACTACTGCAGGATTAAGAGATCAAGAGCTAGCGTTCATGGATAACATGAAAGGGAAATCATTCGTAGAAATTTTAAGCGACTGCCTTGTTTGATGAATCAAGAAGAATTTAGGATTTAAAAGTTACAAGGCCACATAGACATGGCCGGTTCCAACCGGAACCGAACAGGGCCCAGAAACAAACCTGGAACCCGAGACCACCTGCTTCGGTTCTGGTTCCAACTTCCATGAAACTGGAATCGAACCAAAACCGGAACCCCCGGTTCCTTATATCTTTTTATTGTTCCCTAGAAAACTGGTTTGATTTTTATTTTGTAGTTTTAGAAAGGGAACATTTTATTACTTAATGAAAGATAAACAGGTGACAAGTTCGATTCCATTAGAGGTACATGCATGTGCCCATTTGTTTGGCTTCGGCCTCTCGTTAACAAAAAAGGAAGAAAAAAAAGTTTCTAGAACTAAGTGTGATGTGAACATAATGCTAAATCGAAGTCTTTTTAGAGTGTGTTTGACCATGTGATTGAGATTGAGATTGAGAAGCATGATTGTATGCCTAAGGGTAGGTAGGTTATTGGTGGGCCTCATAATAACAATCTCACTTTTTACTGCATGCAAAGGGGAGAACTACCTATGATACTTCACGGTTAATTAACCTTGGGCTATATCTTTTGTGTGGGGGGGCGGCTTACCTCGGCTCAAGTAGGTGAGCCACTGCGTGACCACCAGGTTTTTTTTTGTTTTTAATTGAGTCACTCTGGTTGTTTTTCTTTTGAATGCGACCGCGTAAGCCTTGTTTATCTGTAGAAAAGTCATCTGGTTACGTGTATCACAGACTTTGTATGAAGCAATTCAATCCATTCACAGAAATTTGCCCGACTTATCCTTCATTTACAGATAGCAGCCGATAGTTCAGGTATTACATCTGGACCACCTTTTCTAAAAAGTATTTCAAGCACGTCCTTGGTGCGAGACAAGTTATTGTTCATGCATTTCTTTTTATCTTCTTGGCTACGTCTTTTTTTTCTTGTATTGGGAAGAAGATAACCAGAAAACCCATCTTTTGTATTGACAAGACACTATGGAGAAAAGTGAAGCAACTGAAGTTTGTTTTGGTGCCGAATGAAGTTCAAGAAGCACAACAGCCAGCACTACTGTGTGTGGGCAGTTCAAAAGAGGAAAAGCAGTCAAATAATAAAATATGATCATGTGCTTTGGAGTTAAATGCTAATATGAAGCAAGAGAGAGTGGTGACATCAATGCACCCGGTGGTGATGGTAGTTGGGGGTGGTGGTAAGGATTAGTTTTGGTTACAATAGGGAGGTGAAAATCGGGTAATTGCACACCCATCTCTATCTTTCTCTTCTCCTTTTTCTTCTTCTCTTTCTTAATAATAATAATATGAATGAATTAATTAATTAATACACAACAAATCAATTGACAAATTGGCAACCAACCTTTGGAGGAAGTGGAAAAAATAAATTAGATTCCAACTTCTAGTTTGAAAAAAAATGGATTAGTCTCTACTTTGATAAGATGGGTCGGATCAGATATAGAATCGTGTCAAAATGAGGGCATTCCCTTTTTGACCGCTTTGATTGTTTTTGTTTCTAAGCGGAGGTAAGAAGAGAGTGGGAATGAGAATCGCCGATTGTTTGAATCCTAGTGAACGCATTTGATTTACTTCAGGATTCGAAGCAGTTTCAACGGTGGACTCACCGTCGCCAAATGTTGCACCAGTGAGTGGTGGAAAGAGTACAACTCATAGTCATGGTCAATGGCGGACGTAGGATTTTTTTGGGTGAGAAAAACTTGTGTTTTGGAGGAGTTACACTTATATTTCTCATTCACAAATCACTTTCATTTTCTTATATACAGTGACGGACCAAAGAATTTTTCAAATTTTGGATGAAAAACATGTCTCACCTCATACTAAAGTGGGTCTGCCATTCATTATAATCCCTGCGCTTTCTTTCATTTTCAAGAAAAACCTCTTGTGAAATCACTGGTAGACCGTTGTTTTTGTTGAAATACGTTGGAGGTTTTGGGGTAATTCTGAACTTGAAAGCCAAACCGCCATGGAACTAGCAGTTCAAGCACCGTTACTGGACCCGGCCTCTTGTCGGTTCGGTTATGGTTCCAGGTTTTAGGAAACCCAGAACCATCGGCCGAAACCGGACACGTCTGAGGCTATTGCAAAAAAAAATTGAAGTTGGTCTCAGCAGTTTCGGACCGGTTCCATTAGCAGAACTGAAACTGGCTCAGAACTGGCCCCTGGAACCAGTAGTTTACCTGGAACTGGAGATGTCTGCACACACGGGCAGGTCACGTGCATGCACACACACAAATGAACCTTGAACATATGAGTTATAGGTAGTGGTGTCAATGTCTCGGGTTCATGTCATATAAACTTGTTTTAGTCCATTTAGTAAGATCTGGTTATAAAACCTGGATCCATATTAATGTCCGACTTAAATAATATCCATTGCCAATGATATGTATGTGTTGCAGAATTATAGGATATGCACAATATGGATTCCGCATCTGTTCAATTTCGATCTATTTTAGGTTCCCACCTGAATTCCAGCAGCCATCTTACAAACAGGCAAAGAATAAGAAAACAATATAAGTGCTCTCCTTGGAGCAAAATGTCAATAAAATTCATAAAAAAGGCCCGTGTGAGATTAGTGACATCTTCTCATGTCCTATAAAGCAATGTTTTAATATCTTATCGGACCCCATATTGCACGGAGCACACTACAGCTATATTGTACAAGTGATTTAAAAATTATTTTTTAAAAAACTTATTAGAAATTTAAAAAATTTAAAAAATCCATAATATACACCACACCAGGAGACAATAGATTAAACCTCAAAACAAACCAAATCATGTGTATCCATCGCCCTCATACTTATTTTGAAACTTAGATAAATGACTATTAATGAAGATAGAATACATATGAGATTTTTAGAAAGGAGTTGGTCTTGAGGAGAGGAAGGGACATACAAGAGGACTCAAAGAAGCTTACCTAAATAGGGTTTAAACACACCCAAACTTTGATTTAAAAGACATGATTTGTGAAACTATTACTGTACTATATATCATATACCGTGAATCATATGATACTATCTCAATACGGTATAATAAACAGTGTTTTGCGATACATACGATATGCATGACATGCTTATCATATTGTACAACACGATACAATTTTTATAACATCCTTATTCTTTCTTTTCTTGTGTCATAAAACTCCTAAAAGTGAAAAAGAGCACTTAGGCATTTTGATGGTAGAAAGAAAGTGAAAAATGTAGTCATCTAAAGCTAAATCTTGAAGATATGAACGGCTTATATTTGTTTCTCGTGCCTACTGCAGCGTGAAAAAGGGCAGCTGCGTACACTCATACGACTAGAATTCGAGAAGAGGTCATGATCTACACGTGAATGTACGCACACGAAGCAACTCTTTTTAAACAGTGGAACATGAGAACAATAACTCTTTTTTGTAGTGATACGGTAAGCATGCACATTATCCAACCCACACACAGAGACACACATTTCTAAGACCTCATGAAGGTGAAATTCGACAAGTATTAAAGATCGAAAATTGTGAGTTTCCTTTATTGATCGAGTTTTAGGAGAAACTGAAGAATATAAAGCTTCTACTCTGATCCTTCTCTATAGATAATTAGATGTGAATTACTCTAAGCTTCTTGATCATCACTACTTAGATATTGAATTCTTTGTGTCCTTGCATTCTGTCAACGTTCATGCTAATACTATGCAGGATTGAAAGATCAAGAGCTAGCGTTCATGGATAACATGCAAGGGGAATCATTCGTAGAAATTTTAAGCGACTGACTTGTTTGATGAATCAAGAAGAATTTAGGATTTAAAAGTTACAAGGCCACATAGACATGGCCGGTTCCAACCGGAACCGAACAGGGCCCAGAAACAAACCTGGAACCAGAGACCACCTGCTTCGGTTCTGGTTCCAACTTCCATGAAACTGGAATTGGCCCAAAACCGGACCCCCGGTTCCTTATATCCTTTTATTGTTTTAAATTCCATTTTTTTCTATTATTTTCTCAGTTCTGGACTGTTTGAGCCTTAAACCGGAACTGGAACAGGAACCAACGGTTCCAAACAAGAACCATAACCTGTCCATCTTGGTTCCCATGTCTAAGACCACAGATACAATAAAGAAAATGAATTTAAATTAGTTGGACTAGTTTGGGATGAACAAAGGCTCAAAGCCACCATCATCCTGCTATTAATATTGAAGTTTGATATGGAGTTCGGTTCACTCTTCCAAAATTTTTTACAGATCCAAGTCGGAGCGAATTGGTTGGGTTTCAAGGGGCTGCACCCAGCCATTCACAAATAACCTTTTCTACTACTGAAAAGCATGAAAAATATTGTATTTTGACCTCCATTAGTATCTAGAGACTAACATTTTAGGATCAGACAATGACTGATACCTTAGGGAGCACATTGTTAATAACCATATAACGTAAAACATACAGTCTAAATCAACACGCGACCACTAGAAATTTATGGGAAATTATTTTTTCATATATATATATATATAAATCTTTAAAGGCATAAATACCTAGTATGATTTATCTATAAATAACATCAATAAAAAGGTACAAGAAACTGGACGGTGACCATTTTAAAAGTAGGGACAAACTGAAGAAGTGTTGGAAAGAAACTATGAAACATGCTACGATTTTTTTGAATATAACTATTGATATGACATAAGATCGTGCACTATGGCCTTAAAGAATCTATTAAGCTACTGCACTTAGTGTTGAAAAGGCTTGATTATTATTGTTTAAGGCCTTCAAGGCATATGGTGATTCATTCACATATCATATAATAGGAGAGTATTCACGGCTACTATATACTTTGCCATGTGAATCTACATAGAGTTGTCGATGACCACCCTCTCTTTCATGGTCCGGTCGCGGTTCTGGTTTTGAATGCTCTTACCGAACCCGATGTAGGTTCTATGGGATCTACCATTAAGAGAACTAACATAAAAAATAACCAGATCATACCTGAACAAAGTAGTTATTTTTATGTTGAAATTGTGCAAATCTTATTCGAAGCCTCAGTGAGATCTAGGTTTGAGATAAATTTTCACAAAGCATGCCAAGTTCTATAACCCAGTATTTGGATGACCACGGGGAAAGGATATAGATATACCGGGTGCATATCTAAACCCTTAAATTTACGCCAAGGTGCCCCATTTCTGTTGAAATTAAAAATATTAGTGATTCAAGTCAAATAATTGGTACATCTAAATAACATAATTTTAAAGTTTAAGTTTAGGTAGTTTAAATCTCAATCTCATACGGGCACACGAGTGCGTATGCCTGCATAAAAGCATGCACGCATATACATAATACCGACAACAACCAAGTCTTTTCCCACGTTAGGTACATGAATACTTTGACACCATAGCACTTTAATTATCTTGTGCCATATCAATAGCTATATGCAAAAAAATGCAATATCATATGTAATAGAGGGTGATTTTGACCAATGGGAGAGTAATGAAAGGTGGTGGATGGCTGTGGCTGGTGGTTGAAATAGTGAAAGGTAGAGAACCAAGATAGTTAAGCTTTCTCCTTCAATTCTTATGCAGTCCTTACAACACAGTCTATCTTTATGTTAAAAGTACATTGGCTATAAAGAGATTATATAACAACAACAACAACAAGTAAGCCTTTTCCCATACTAGACGGGGTCGGCTACATGGATTCTTTGTTTCCACATAGCCCTACCATGTGCCATATTTGCAGTTAACTCACAATAAGCTAGATCATTCTTTATTGTTTCTTTCCAACACTTTTGTGGTTGTCCTCTACCTCTTTTAATACTTTTAAAATCTAGGTTTTTCATACCTTCTTACAGGTTCTTCTTTTGATATTCTTTTTACATGTCTAAACACCATAAACGATATTCTCTCATTTTATTCTCCATTGGTACTACACATAATTTATTTCTAATAACCTCATTATGTATACGGTCTTTTCTTGTATGACCACTCATCTATCTCAACATCTTCATTTCTGTCACAAACATCTTTTGTACATGTTGATGATTAACGGCCCAACACCCAGAACCATAAAACGTGGTAGGTATTATTGCTACTCTATAATATTTACCTTTTAACTTTAATGATATCTTCTCATCACAAAGAATACTTGATGCTCCTCTCCATTTTAACTAACCAGCATTAATTCTATGCGTAACATCTCCATTAATTCTTCCATCACTCTGAAAAATTGAATCTAGGTATTTAAAACTTTTCTTTTGAGGGATGCAATGTGTGCCAATTTTAATTTCTATGTCCTCTGAAGTAACCACATGATCAAACTTACATTCCATATATTCTGTCTTTGTTCTACTAAGTCGAAAGCTTTACTTTCTAATGTTTCTCTCCATATTTCCAATTTTCTATTAACTTTTTCCTTAGACTCCTCCACTAATACAATGTCATCTGTAAACAACATATACCAAAGTATTTCATCTTGAATATGTTTTGTTAACTCATTAATCACCATTATAAATAACTATGGACTTAAAGTTGATCCTTATGTAATCCAATAGTAACTTCAAAGAAGTTTGTCATTCCTTCATGAG
Organism: Brasenia schreberi; assembly: GCA_036023115.1. Lineage (NCBI taxonomy): Eukaryota > Viridiplantae > Streptophyta > Magnoliopsida > Nymphaeales > Cabombaceae > Brasenia > Brasenia schreberi. Next base: position 10,078,040 of record JAYKKT010000063.1, read on the forward strand.
TCATCACACATGTTTTTGCACCATCGTATATGACTCTTATAAGGTTTATGTATATCAATGAAATACCTTTTCTTTCCAAGATTCTCCAATTAACCTCCCTCGATACCCTATCATAAGCTTTTTCTAGATCAATAAATATAATGTGGAGGTCTTTCTTTTTTGCTCTAAAATGTTCCATAAGACGTTTCAAACGGTGAATCGCTTCAACATTAGATATGCCTCGCATGAATCAAAATTAGTTCTCTGTTGTACTAGATACTTGTCTTAACCTACGTTCAATAATTCTTTCCCATAATTTTATAGTATGTCTCGTCAACTTGATACCTCGATAATTCGCACAATTTTGAATGCCTCCCTTGTTCTTATATATGGGTATAAGTGTACTCGCTCTCTATTCTTTGGGCATCTTTTGGTTTCTTCATATTTCATTAAATAGTCTTGTGAGCCAAGTGATTCCTATTTCTCCTAGTATTTTCCAAACTTCTATAGGAATATTGTCTGGTCCTACCAATTTACCATCCTTCATATGTTTAAGAGCCTCTTTGACTTCATTCTTTTGAATACGTCGGTAGAAATTGTGTTTTATATACTTTTCTGATTTGGCTAACTCTCCTAAGCTAATACTAACATCTTCATTTTCATTAAAAAGCTTATAAAAATAGTTTTTCCATCTATTTCTTATATCATCATTTGCCACTAGAATTTTTTCATTCTCGTCTTTTATGGATCCAACATAATTAAGATCTTTAGTTTTCTGATCTCTAACCCTAGCTATCCTAAAAATATATCTTTCGCCCTCTTTTAAGTTGAGTTTTTTATATAAATCCTCCCACATTTTAGCTTTTGCTTCACTGACGGCCTTTTTGCTTCCTTCTTTGCTTTCTTATAAGCCTTTAAAGTTTCACTAGTTTTCTTAGCATAATGTAATTTGTAACATGCCCTTTTTGCCTTGATTTTATTTTTCACTACTTCACTCCACCACTAAGCTTCTTTTTGTGCCGGTACACCTCCCTTAGGTTCACCTAACACATCTTTCGCCACTTTTCTAATTTGTATAGCCATATTGTTCCACATATCACAAGGTGTACCAACATAATTCTAAGCACCTCCTTAAAGGACTTTCTGTTTAAATATATCTTATTTATCACTTTTGAGGTTCTACCATTTAGTTTGAATAACTCGATGCACTCTTTTCTTCTTTGTCTATTTTTTTGTTTATAAATCTATAACTAAAAGTCGATGTCGGGTGGTTAAGTTTTTTCCTAGAATTACCTTGCAATCTTTACAACACATTATCTTTTTTTCTACAAATAAAGTAATCAATTTGTGTTTGTGATTAGCCACTCTTATAAGTAATTAAATGTTCATCTCATTTTTTTAAGATTGTATTGACTATAAAGAGATCAAATGCCATAACAAAATTTAAAATCTCCCTACCTTCTTCATTTATATCTCCAAAACCAAAGTTTTCATAAATACCTTGATATCCTAATACCTTTTTACCGACATGTTCATTTAAGTCTCCTCATAAACAAATCATCTCCCTTTGTGGAATTCTTTGAATCACCTTATCTAGCTCTTCCCAAAAAACAGTCTTTATACTATCTTCTAGTCCTATTTGGGGTGTGTAAGCACAAACTATATTCTAAACCTCTGCTCCTAACACTAATTTTAACGTCATGATTCGATCACCATATCATTGTATGTCTACTACATTATCATTTAAATCTTTATTTATGATAATACCAACTCTGTTTTGAGCCTTTTCCTTACCTAAATACCATAATTTAAAACCTGTATCTCAATCTTCTTTCCTTTTTTTCTAATCTACTTTGTCTCTTGTAAACATAGAATATGGATCTTTCTTCGAATAATAGTATCTACCATCTCCATTAAATTACTTCACAATGTTCCGATATTCCAAGAACCAATACAAATCTTATTATCTAGGACTAGCTTACTTACCCCCACATCCATCCATATTGCGAATGCGGAGACCCTCTCTATAATGTATTCAGTACATTCGAACGAAAATGTAGTGGGACTAACTTCTTTACCCACATCCGTCAATGATGTGTGAACCCTCTATACAATTAATTCACTACATTCGAACGAAAATGTAGTGGGACTAACTTCTTTACCCACATCCGTTAATAATGTGTGAACCCTCTATACAATTGATTCACTACATTCGGGCGAAAATGTAGTGACCCTTGCTTATGTTTTATTGCATTCGGGCTCTAGAGCGTGTCGCTAGGCAGGAATGCCCCAAAGAAATACTTATAATTTGTGTAATACATAATATAAAAATCCGATAAAGTTTTACATTGGCTGTCGGAAGCCTAACACAACCCTCCTCCTTTATCTAAGCTTGGGACCGGCCATGCAAGGGTGATCCTTACGTGGGCAGAGTTTATAAAGAGATTATATATCATAGTAAAATTTAAAATTTCCCTACCTTTCTCCTGTAAATCCCCAAACAATTGTTTTCATGAACATCTTGATATTCTGATGTCATTTTTACCCATATGTCTATTTATTACTCCCAAATAAATCACCTCTCTTTGTATTTTTTTTTAAAATCAGTTTATCTAACTCTTCACAAAACACCTTCTTTATACTTTCCTTTAGTTCTACTTTGGGTGGATATATGTTCAAAGCCCCCACTACTAAAATTAATTTCACCATCATGACTTAGTCACCATGTCATTGCATGTCTATTGCACTATTATTCAAATCCTTAATTATAATAATATTAGCCTATTTTTAGTATTTTTTTTTCTTGAGTATCATAATTTGAAACCTATATTTTCAATCTTCATAGTTTTTTCTCCAACCCACTTTACCTCTTGTAAACATAGAATATTAATCTTTTTCTTAATCATAACTTATTAGTCAATATTCTAATATTCCAAGTATCATTGTGAATCTTGTTAACTAGAACTAATTCCCTCATACCCCTCATCCCTCTATACTTAAAATGCAAAGACTCCCTCTATAATTTGTTCACTACATTCAAGTGACATAAATGAGACTAGCTTCATTATTCATTCATGATGTGGAAACACTATATAATTGATTCACTATATCAGAGTCACGATGTAGAGACCCTTGCTTAAATTTTATTATATTTACCCCCATCTTTGACAAGCCAATTAATTAGTATGTCAATGCAGCTAAGTGGTCCAAGGGTGTGATGCTCATCTATTCATGAACTATGAACCCTAAGTATAAAACTATAACAAAATGATTAACTATCCTCATCTTCCATTATAGCAACTATTTTGTATTCTTGAGAACACTAAGCATAGAGAAGTGGATTTAGAAATGGGTTGGGTGATCAGGTAACATACCGGAGGTAAAACATTGATATATGGCCGGGTTTTTGACAACAAGATTTTACATATCATCAAGCTAAAAGCAGGCCATTGTATGAACAGTGCAAGACCACTTCTTGATCACTTTATCAATTTCCTTTATGGACAACAAATTGGTTTTGAATCTAAACCAAGGTGAGGACATTTCATATTTTGAGAAAGGACAAAGGAGAAAAAAAAAATGAAGATAGGCAATACGAGACAATATACTCTTTTTGTTTCTTAAATAATTGATTTTTCAAAAACAAAAGTTAAGACATCTACTGTAAAATTAGTAGACTGCCCCCATTTAGAAACGAGGTGGAGAAATGAGACTAGTACACTTTTGGCATCTTATACCCTATCGGTTCAGCAAGATAGCATACTCTATTTGATCGTGTTTGGCAATATGCTATAAGGTATTAAATGAAGTATTTGAAACCGTATTGACTTACAAGGTGTGGAAAAAAGGTAATAATTTCTTGGAAACTATGGAATATTTTAATGGTAGCAACACACGTGACACTTTGTTAATTATTTTAACAATAGTACTTTTTAAAAATATCGCTTTTCTGTTATAAAAAAATGATTTTGTACACATGTGAAGCACTATTTATCATTTGAAAGAAACTTAATAAAGTGTCACTTTCGTGGAAACTTGATTTATATAAATAATTAGAAAAATCACATTCTAATGAACAAAGTATGATAAATTCTTGCTATGTTATTCTTCAAAAGAAATCAACTTATATATCAAATGACATCAACACATTTACATGAGCTTATATGTATGCATATATTTACATATATGTATAGGACTAGCTACATTTGCTCATGATAATCATTCACCTACATTCTTATAAAATAAATAAGGACCAAATGATTTATCATATTTTTGAATGATGCAAATTTATTTTAAATGATGTTAATGTTCTCTTAGTTTTGCCTCTCCTGTATGAGGGTCAACCCTAAAGTAGATTTCACTTCAAATTGGCGAAGTGAAGGTTGCTTTATGTTTGTGTTCTCTAATATGCACAAACTATTCGAATTTAGACAATTGAACCCGTAATTGCAACGAAACTTTTTTATACTCAAGTGCTTTCATGTAATTTACTTAAGTAGAAGGAAGCCTACTGAATGCACTTGTATTTTAGCATTACTTGGTATAAATTGTTCCATGAGTTGGTCTTTTCATGAAAAGAACATTAAAGTTTCCCACATATGATAATTTTGGTTGTTAGATCAAAGAGGTAAAAGATCGAAACTCAAATTGAAATTTCTTCTATCAAAATTTATCTTTTGATAAAGTTCTAATCTTTTAGACAATTCATAACTATATTACTAAAATCGCATACTAAGATTGCATTTTTTTAAAGGTTTGACCCTTAGGGGGTTATTTATGTAGTTCTACTTCTGCAATAGTGAATGGTGCCATGGAAGCTTCAGGTTCGAGCCCCGTCATATTGTGAGTCGTTTCCTCTACCAGGCTCGCTGCCTAATATGGCTGTCAAATATCGAACTCATGACCTTGATTTCGTGAGTCAATTCCTTTGCCAGGTGAGCAAATGCCCTGAGCGCTATTGTGTACTATTAATGTGCACGAAACGTTTTTGAAACATAGTCAAATTTGATTCCCATCTCTATGCAGAAAAAGCCCATGATCAACGAGGAAGATCAAAACCTATTTGTGAAAACTATGGTTGGATCATTTAAAGCACAACATGATTTTGTCTCCTCTATAATATGTCACTTTTTTTTTGCTGGAATTACATAAGAGATCCGTTAAGTAGTTCAGTTGCAGAAAAGGCAACTAAAACTATGTTGCTGTAGTTACACTAGAGATTTGCTGTCACAACTACATCAGAGATCCATTAAGTAGTTCAATTACATATTATGAAATGCCCAGCAATCACCACTAGCATGTGCTCAACTCCATGATCGTATGCTTGGATCATTTTAATCTCATCTGTCATACGTACGAAAAGAAATACAAGAAAAGAGCAGAAAGGGAAGCTAGATGGCATCACAAAAACCAACTAGCATGCACTTCTATGATCATTTTAATATGAATTGGTATCAGTCTAACAACACACGTTGAGATCCCATTCACCATTCCTCCATAGATCCTAAACCTGTAACTCACTATTAACAACATAGAAAAAATAACCTTCATACAGATATGCTCATGGTCTAACCAGATATCACACTATACAGATATCTCCCCCTTGTCAAATTGATTTGAAGGGCACAACTACTATACTTCGTGAACTCTTCGCTTTATAAAACAATAAAACACCGTCAACAAAACTAAATGGCATGCATAATGGCTGTAACTTTCATAATACGTCCGAAGATAAACTGCATAGGAAATACGCTTTATAATTTATAATATATAGAATCATGCATTTAGAAATTATATCAAGCCAGATATTTGCCGCAAAAGGCAAGATAAACTGTGTTACTTTCAGATTGCATCAATTAAAGCACCAACAAGAGAGGTAGTTAAAACACACTCAGTACATTTTTGCATCAATTAAAGCACCAATAAAAATAGCTAGAATTGACTAACATTGGCCAAACACCTATGCACAAAGCATTTAGACAAATAAATAAACTCTTAATTCATCTAAAGTTTCAAATAAACGACAATGATAAAACCAACTTTCACTTTAGCAAATTAGTTCTCAATACCACATGAAAAATTCTACTGTTACGCTCAAGCCAAATTCATTCTATCATGCTGTTATGTCAATTTTTTCATACGCACGTACTCAACATCAGATATATGAAGTATTGATTTGATAGACTTTAAGATAAAGAGAGCAAGTGATCTGGCAAAAACATCTTTTTGTTTTACACCTTAATTCTTAGTTATATATTTTCTAGGGACGAAAAAAGACAAGCAAAGGTACCCTTCAAACCTCAAGAGGAGTATATATAGACCAGGCCGAAGCAGCTAACATGGTCTAAAACATCAAAGACGATGGATATGTTCTTTGCTCGCTTTTTTCTATCATCAATATTAAGTTTCACATTTAAAAGCGTATGAGAAATAAAATGATGAAACTGAAAAGACAATCAATAAGAGACGGTTCCACAGAAAAGCAATGGATCATGATCAAAATGCATAAACATCCAATTCCAAGTGAGCGAGACATAGAGAGTGAAAGAGAGAGACAGAGAACAACCGAGGTCGTCCTATTGGGCTTATGGGATGGCCTTCTAAGTGCTCGCTTATTTCTATCATATATTCTTTGATATCCACCGAAAAAGAAAACGAATTTTCAGTCGGGAAAAGATAAATGTAAAAGCACAATGGAACAACCTATAAAATCCAGCGGTGGTTCTGGTTCATACTATAACATAGAATGTGTATATTCAGATTTGGCCATTCTCGGTAGTAAATCCGAGGAAACATTACACACAAATGTATACATTACACATAAATGTATACAGATAACACGGCTTGTAATGGAAAGCCCAGGCAAGGGAATATAGAAAGACAACCAAAATCCCTCCATAAATACTGAAGGGATTATTTCGGAAAGATATGAGAATATAGTGAAAAGAAAGAAAGAAAGTCTTTCTTGAAAAATCCGCCTGAGGGTAACTGTTAACCCATTCCACCTTCTCTGTTGATCTTCTTCATCTTCGTATTTGTTTCGGCCCTCCTTCGTTTCACTGTATCACTGCTATCATCGACAATGAACCTGTGGAGCAGAGATCAAAAGCCAACAGTCAAAATACAGTAGTGGTATCAGGGTCAGGGTCAGGTTATACTACAACAACAACAACAACGACAACAACAACAACTAAGCCTTTCCCATACAGACAACAATCGTGTGCCAACAACAATAACTATATCATTCTTTAGCCTTTTCAGGTTATACCACTACAACAACAACAACAACAACAACAACAACAACAACTAAGCCTTTTCCCATACTAGATGGGGTCTGCTACATGGATTCTTTGTTTCCACAGATCCCTATCGTGTGCCATGTTAGCAGTTAACTCCCAATAAGCTATATCATTCTTTATTGTTTCTTTCCAACACTTTTGTGGTCGTCCTCTACCTCTTTTAATACTTTCCAAATTTAGTTTTTCTAACCTTCTTATAGGTTCTTCTTTTGATCTTCTTTCTATATGTCCAAACCATCTAATTGCTGCTCTATAATATTTATCTTTTAACTTTAATGGTATCTTCTTATCACAAAGAATACCTGATGCTCCTCTCCATTCTAACCAGCATTAATTCTATGTGTAACATCTCCATCGATTCTTCCATCACTTTGAAAAATTGACCCTAGGTATTTAAAACTTTCCTTTTGGGGAATGCAATGTGTGCCAATTTTAATTTCTATATCCTCTGAAGTAGCCAAATGATCAAACTTACATTCCATATATTATGTCTTTGTTCTACTAAGTCGGAGGCCTTTGCTTTCTAATGTTTCTCTCCATAGTTCTAATTTTCTATTAACTTTTTCCTTAAGACTCCTCCACTAATACAATGTCATCTGTAAATAACATACACCAAGGTACTTCATCTTGAATATGTTTTGTTAACTCATCCATCACCATTATAAATAAGTATGAACTTAAAGTTGATCCTTGATGTAACCCAATATTAACTTCAAAGAAGTCTGTCGTTCCTTCATGAGTCCTCACACATGCTTTTACACCATCATACATGTCTCTTATAAGGTTTATGTATATCAATGAAATACCTTTTCTTTCCAAGATTCTCCAATTAACCTCCCTCGATACCCTATCATAAGCTTTTTCTAGATCAATAAATATAATGTGGAGGTCTTTCTTTTTTGCTCTAAAATGTTCCATAAGACGTCTCAAAAGGTGAATCGCTTCAATAGTAGATCTACCTGGCATAAATCCAAATTGGTTCTCTGTTGTACTTGATACTTTTCTTAACCTATGTTCGATAATTCTTTCCCATAATTTCATAGTATGACTCATTAACTTGATACCTCGATAATTCGCACAATTTTGAATGTCTCCCTTGTTCTTATATACGAGTATAAGTGTACTTGCTCTCCATTCCTCGGGCATCTTTTGGTTATACTAATAGGTAAAAATAAAAAAGAAGAAGGAGAGAGAGCTGCCAAACATTTTTCTAGCAAAAGAAAAGAGAGACAGAAAAAACAACAGAAAGACCAAGATAGGCCGAGGAAGGCCAATGGCGAGCAAAGAGGCCCAAAGGTGGTCAAAGAGGCCCAAAGGTGGAGCAGAAAGGCCTAAAGGCGGAGTGACGGGAAGTGCAACCTATGGAAAAAGGCCCAAAGACACAACGGAGCAGCGAGGCCAAGGCAGAGCAACGAGACTAAGGTGGAGCATGGAGCCCTCCTCTCCTTCTCCCTCTCTCTCTCCTGCTACCTTTTTATTGTTATTTTTGCCAAACAATTAAAATGAACTCCTGAATTTGTGTATCGAAGTTAAAAAAAATAGAAAAACTAAACAGTCTAAATTTCCAAACGTGGAAAAGACATCCCATTGACACTTACACTTGAAGGTATAAACTATGTTCTAACGGAAACAATTTCACCACCTACTCCAAATGCAACACAAGGAGAAAATGAAGTATATAAAACATTCCTTAGAGATGACACAATAATAGAACCATAATGCTGACATATATGGAGGATGACCTCATTAGAGTATTCGAGGAATACGAGACAGTTAAAAAGCTGTTTGATTTTATAACAACTAAATATGATACTACAACAAAGCTACATGTTTAACTGCTACTATGAAAGTATAATTCCTATAAAATGAAAGAAGGAGATAATGTAGTAGAACATGTGAAACAAATGTTGGTAATGATAAGAGACTTAGTTGTAGTAAAATCGGTTATCCTCGAGGCTATGCAAATATCCACTATCCTAAATAGTCTTTTCCTATCATGGAACATGGTTGCCACAACTCTTAGATTAGAAGTTAAACCAAACCTTTCCGAGTTACGCCTTAAACTCGCAATTGAACGAGAACACATGAATAGAAATAAGAAGGACAAATTGTTAGATGCTCAACATGAGATAGGGTCAAGCTCTAGAACAAACTAGAGAAAGAATAAACCAAATAAGAAGTTTGAAAGAAATAACAAGAAAGACAGTGAAACTTTTAAGAAATCACAGAAAACTACTTCTTGAGTCAAGTGCTTCAACTATGAAAAATGAGGCACTACAAGAAAAATTGTCACAACAAAAAGACTGACGATGGGAACACTCAACAATGCGGTTAATCGGAGAAGCAAGACATAATCAACATGATTTCAGAATACCTCTACATTGACCACCTAATATCTGGTTGGTGGATTGATTTAGGAGCAACAAAACAAATCTCTAAGATCAAGGAAGGAGCTAAAAGTTCTTAGATGTTCTTAGAATTGAGTCTTTTATAATATATGTACAAGGCATATCGCTTATACTAACTGATGTATTAATTGTACCATCAATAAATCACAATTTGGTTTTGGTCTCAGCCTTGGTTAAAAAAGGTTTTGAGGTCAGGTTTGTCCTTGGCAAGATAACTGTGGGGAAACATCGAAGGGTAGTCTTTTTTGGATTATTCAATGTTGAACAAGGATTGTTCAAATTGAATATAAATGATGATTTTTATGCTTATATTGATAGTTCCCTAAATATAGATATGAATGTATGGCACAAATACCTAAGGCACATATGTCTGAAAAAGTTCAGTAAATTATCCAACTTTGACTTATTATCTAATTTTCAAGAAAATACTTTTAACAAGTACCAAGTCTGTATACAAAGAAAAATGATAAGAAAAATGTTTTTCAAAGACATAACGAGGGCAACAACCCTATTAAAAATTATTCACACTGATTTATTTGGATACTTTAGGGTAAGATCTCATCGTGGGAAGATATATCTCATAACCTTTATCGATGATTATTTGAGATATGCCTATATATATATATCTTAGCATATAAATCTAAGGCACTTGAAATATTCAAAGAATACAAGCATGAAGTTGACAACCAATTAGGGCATACAATAAAGTCTTAAGATATGATTGAGGTGGGGAGAACACCTCTATAAAAATTTTAGAATTCTGCAAAGAGTTTGGTATTTCAAAATAAAATACAATGCCCAAAATACCTCAATAAAATAGTGTAGCAGAAAGATACAATAGGATCTTATTGAATATGACAAGGTCTATGTTAATAGTTGCTTCTATACCAAGGGTATTTTGGAGAGAAGCAGTAAATATAGTCATGTATATAATAAATAGAATTTCATGTAATGTTGTATTCTCTACACCATATGAGATGTGGTTTGAAAGAAAATCAAACCTAAGTCATATCAGGAGATGGGGATCTGTCGCACATGTGAAGATCCTTGATCAGTTTAAGATAAGTTAGATAGCATGCCCTTGAGATATATATTTATTGGATATCCTATATGTTTCAAAGGATATAGGTTTTATCATGAAGACCATAGATTAATAGAAAGTAGGGATACATAATTCTTAGAAGATACTAATAATGATATCCTTGAAAATGATGATGAATGTGTTGATGATCTAGTAAATCTAAATCCATTATTATCAGAACCTAAAAATAATGATGATCTTCCTGAAAAAACTGAAACTATAAGTGGATATAAAATACTTAGGGTCATACTGTCATACTTAAAGAATTATGACACTTACCTTATAGAGAAAGTGTATAATTCAGTAAATTTAGATGAGCTGACTGATAACTTGACATATTAACAAGCTATTGACTCATCTGAATTGATGGACTGAGAAAAAGTTATGAATGAGAAAATTGAATCCATTGAGAAAAATGAAGTATGAGAATTGACTGATTTGTCAAAAGGAAGGAAAGCCAAAGGCTGTAAATGGGTTCTAAAAAAGAAATATAAAGTTGATGGGTCTATCAACAAGTTTAAGGCGAGATTGGTTGAAAATGAATTTTCATAAAAGGAGGGGATAAATTATGCGGAGACATATTTCTTTGTTACGAAATTTGTATCCAAAAGGATAATCCTGGTAATATCATCATATTATGATTTGAATTTACGATTGCTTTTCTAAATAGAGATTTAAATGAATTTATATATATGCAACAACTCAAAGGATACAAAGTTAAAGGCCAAGAAGATAAAGTACATAGGTTGAAAAACTCCCTATGGCCTTAAACAGTTACCTCATCAATGATATTTGACTTTTCAAAATGCCATAGTTGAACTTGGGTTTGTATCTAATGCACTTGACCATTGTGTATATGTTTGGAACAGTGGGAGCCACATTGTCATACTCTCGTTATATGTAGATGATATTTTGTTGACTGAGAATGACAATGAGATGATTGTCAAAACCAAGTCATGTTTAAACTCAAGGTTCAAAATGAAGGATATGGGTAAAGCATCCTATATCCTGGTTATACAGATTTTTTGAGACAGAGAATCTAAACTCTTATGCCCAAGTCAAGAGAGAGATATCGATTATATCTTAAAGAAGTTTAAAATGGTGAATGCAAGTCTGTATCTATACCCATTGCAAAAGGGATCAAACTGAGTAAGGTTGATTGTCCCAATGAGGGAGACGATAAGCCTAACGTTCCTTATGCACAAGGTGTGGATAGCTTGATGTACGCTATGTTGCACAAGACCTGAAATCAGTTTTGCTGTTGGTCTTATAAATAGATATCAAAGTAATCCTAGTTGACAATATTGTATAGCTGTGAAAAGGATTCTAAGGTATCTCAAAGGAACAAAAGACTTAAAATTGTATTTTCAAGCAAATGAACTAAAAGTAGTTGGATACTAAGATGCTGACTTTGTTGGGAGTAAAGATGACAACAAATCAATCTCGAGATAAATATTCTTATTTGGAGGTGGAGTTATTTATTGGGCATATAAGAATCAGAGTTGTGTAGCTTTATATACATAGGAAGCTGAATATGTTGCTTGATGTATGGCTGCAATGAGTGTAGTTTGGATAAACCGCTTCATACGTAATTTGAAGTTGGACATAGCCAATGAGCCGGTTGCCATTTATTGTGACAACAATGCAATAATTACTCTGATTAAAAGTGCAGTTGATAACTCCAGAAGCAAGCATATAATGATTAGGTACCACTATGTCCATGATATGGTAACGAGAAAGGAAATATCCATCTCGTATATGCCAACTGATGGTATGTTGGCAAACCCCTTGACTAAAGGCATAATAAAGGATATTTTCTCAAAGCATGTTATAAACATGGGTTTAAAATATGTTTGATTGTAGTGTAGGTAAGAAATCGCATAACGTGTATTGATTGCAATTACATTTGCAATCATAGAAGACACAACTTGGGAAAACCCACAAAAGTGGAAGATAAAATTGTGTTATAAACCTTGGCTCGAATGGCCAAGTGAGAGATGTAACACAAAATGTGTATATTTGGATGGCCATTCTCAATAGTAAATTCGAGGAAACATTATGTATACAGGATTAAACGTATACGTTACATATAAAATATATGTCACATATTAATGTATACAAATAATGGCTTGTAACAGAAAGCCCAAGCAAGGGAATGCAGGAAGACATAGCCGGAATCCCTCTATAAACACTGAAGGGATTACACAAAAAGATATGAGAATACAGTGAAAAGAAAGAAAGATAGTCTTTCTTGAAAAATCTGCCTGAGGATAACGTTAACCCATTCCACCTTCTATGCTGATCTTCTTCATCTTCGTATCTGTTTCGGTCCTCGTTCGTTCAGCTGCATCACTGCTACCGCTAACAACGAACCTGCACAGCAGAGATCAAAAGCCAATAGTCAAAATACAACACATACAAGAGAGGAATCTCACAACTATGATTTGAGTGATAGAGAGGGGGTAAAGAAGCTGCTTTTGGTTTGTGCAAGAGAGAGGGATGGCTGCTTTGGTTCATGCAAGAGAGAGGAGGCAACAACAAATTGTGTGTGGTTCACGATCAAGGGCAGAGAGCAACTTGGTTTGCTATGGAGAGAGGGACAGAGTGTGTGTGAGAGAGAAAGTGGGTATGACTAAGATGAGGGGTTTAGATACGCCCCATCCAGGCTATCTGATTTAAAAGAGATGGACAACTTGAATGGTTTTCCATCCATATAGTTTTCATACCAATCTCCTTATATATATACTTATACATACATACATACATACACACACACACACACATATATATATACACACATGTATATAGACATGACCGGTTCTGAACCGGACCAAACTGGTTTTGGAATCGGCTTTGGAACCATAACTGGACCCGGGTACCCCCAGTTTGGTTACACTTCATCCTTTTCGGGAACCGGCCCAAAACCGATGGTTTTAAACCTCTTTTGAATAGAATATACATATATTTTACAGATATATTTACATAAGTTGAGGCATGGCTCAACACAATGACTAACCATGGGCAAGGCGGGGGTTCGACTCCCATGGGAGTCACCTGCCTGTCATTTCTTGAATTTTTTTTAATGGTTTAAGGGCGGTTCCAGTTTACCCAGAACCGGACATGTCTATATATACTATACATACATATATATATATATATACATACACATACATTTATATATATACATACATACATATATACCCAGGTATATAACCGGATATATATATATATATATATATATATATATATATATATATATATATGTGTATGTATGTATATATATATATGTATGTATGTATATATATATATATATATGTATATATATATATATATATATATATATATATATATATATATATATATATATAAAGTGATATTGGATCTTGCTTATACTGATACCTCTCCACACGTACCCAACTATTGTTTTTGAGTGGAATGAGTAATAAAAGTACTCTTTATACTTTTCCAAAACCTTTTAGTATATAGGAAAGTGGACATGATCCAATTTCCTATACATATATAGAAAAGTAGATGTATATATATACACATATATGTATATATGTATATGCTAGTAATGCTGGGGTACTCCATAAGCATCTACTGCTTTCTATCTTTTTTCTCAAGATGCAATGGGGAGTTTCATGACCTTTAACTTGTGAGACGACTACTTAGCGAGGTAAGCTATCTTATAAATGCGGAAATATGTTTTGCTACAATACAGAACTCGATAGCAAACTATATTTATCAATATAAACCGTATCCTTAGCACAACTCACATGTCAACAATTAGAATAATACGTTTTTAACTTTGTTCCATGTAAGACAGGTTTATATGCTTATATCAGGATCAACAAGATTGCATGCTCGAATCTGAATCTTCACAACATACAATAGACCAAAGAGCGATACAAAAACATAAGTAAAAAATGAAAAAGGGAAAAGAAGACCTCATAACTCATGTTATGTTTCTCTTTGTAACTGAAGCAAAAAAAATCCGTGCTCCAAGAGAAGTTAGCTTAGTAAAAACAGTAGAGATGACAACAGGATGAGTTGAGGATGAGCATTCCTATACCGCATCTAATGCTTAAACATCCATTTTACGTTCTATACCCGTCCCGTTCCCTAAACAGGATGAGGAACCCTTTGGATCTTTTCTCCCCACAGGTAATGGAACAGCTAGGATTCCTCGGATCCCAACAATACTCCCAATAAAATTCTGAAAATTAAAGTACTTTAGACTTAAACCTTAGTTCTATCGGAATTAATTGAAAAATTTTAGGCTTTGGGTAAGAACAAGGGTATAATTTTTTTTTTCAAGAAAAGCCTTTTGCTTTTAGAAAAATTCAACAGTCCCCAACCAAGAGGGATCCTAACCTCTTAATCCTAGGTTGGGTTTTTCCAACTCATGAAAGGCGGGATTTCTGAGATAATATCAATTAAAGAAAAACTGAAACTTGTAGCTTCTCGGACTTTGAGTTGACTATAATATTACTACATATATAGTAATATTTTTTAGTAATCAAACTTGATCCACAGTGTGTTCAGTAAAAAGCTGAAAAAAAGTCACGAATTATTTCAATTACAGAACAACATAATTGGTTGTCATGATTAGAGAGGTACGTGTATGTGTATGTGTATGTGTATGTGTATGTGTATGTGATGTGAGAAAAAGGACATGTGTTCTAAGGCTGACTGCTCCACTTGACAAGGCTTTCCACGAAAGCTCCTTCTGTGCGAAGATTGCAAAAGCTCCGCAGTTCAGTTCCGTATCTCTTGAGCCGGTCAAGTTGGGGATTGTAAGACAGTACATCCCCAGATATTGATCGAGAAGAGTACGTTTGCGCCCGTCGAATCACCTACACTCGAATCTCGGTACCATTGATAGTGGATATATGATTGGCCGTCGGAATACTGCGTGGTGACATGGGAGAAAATAACTAGGAACACAGGCATCGTTCCCGGATCCACTTCCCTCTCTCGTAGAACTTCAGCAACCAAACCTCCTACTTTTGTTTACAGTAATCAATGTACCGCAATCGAAGGGATCCCTGGTGCTCCGTTAGAACATATAAGTGAAAGGCGGAATTGCAGCTTGTGCAGCCAAATTTAAAAGGGTAGCAATTCGGGCTCGCGATCATGCGAAATTGTTCGTCCCCAACTTCAAACGCCGTTATCTTCACTGAGTTGAAAATATTAGGATCCGCACGCGTTATCAACGAGAGTTATCCTCTTCGATGGGCTTTACGTTCACAACTGTATTTCGGAAACTTTTCTTCTTCCATGTACAATCTACACCCAGGGTGAGTACATTGTTGGGGCAGCTGTTGATCCCCGAAGTCGTATGTGTCCCGATATGTGGTGCAGCGGAAGCCGATTGCCTTGGGTTCTGCTTCTTGTTTTGTGGGAGGTGATGGTACGGCATTACGCACTTCTTCTCTATGTGTATTTCCTCTAATGTAGAAAAAGGGAAAGGAACGTGAATAGGACATAGCGTATATTTTTTTTCTAGGTTACCCGAAGTGGTGTTTTTTTCAAAGGATGTAGTTCTTTGTATTTATACATCGTTTTTCATCTTCCCAGTTATTCTTTTTGGACTTTCCTTTTTAACAACCATTTTTACTTTATCTCGAAGATGTGTACTTTTGAAAAACATAAAAACAGTTTTATGAATCGTTTGATTTTCAAAATAATACGATCTCATGAAATCCGAGAATGCGGGCCCTTCTTCTCGCATTTCATGGTCGTTGTTAGTAATGGGGCTGAGAGTGACCATCTACTACTTCTATCTCCCACTTGGCCACTAGAGTCAATCTTATGATACACTGATTTTTCTCCTACTACTTTGGGGGTTTACCAAGTTATATCATTTTTCCTTGTTGCAACTAAATTGCAACTTACATCCGTTATGCGGTTTTTCACAAGCAATGTGTTTTTCCAATATAACTGACAACAAACTGTATTCAGTACACTTATATACTAGGTATATCTTAATCCCATATGGGTTACATATTTAGTAAACAATTCTTCAAAGATGCCTTTTGTTAAGAGGTCAACTAACATATCAATGGTTGGTATATAACATATAGTTTTTTTTTAGCATGTCATGAACATAGTGATATTTAACCATTATATGCTTGCTTCGTGAGTTATCAACTCTACTCTTAATAAGAGTAATTGCTGTATTGTTGTCATAATATATAACAACTAACTCGTTGACTATATCAAACTTTAAATTACGTATGAAGCGGCTTATCCAAACGGTACTAGTAGCAGCCATACTGCAAGCAACATACTCAGCCTCTTGTGTATGCAATATACAACCTTGTTTCTTGCATGACTAAAAAACTGTACCATCTTCAAATAAAAATATTTGTCATAAGGTTGATTTGTTATTATCTTTGCTCTTAGCAAAGTCAACATCTGAGTATCCTATCACTTTTAGTTCATCTGCTTCAAAACAAAGTTTCAAGTCTTTTGTTCCTTTGAGATATCTTAAAATCCTTTTCACAACTATCCAATGCTGCCTTGTAGGATTACTTTGATATCTACTTATAAGACCAACAACAAAGCTGATATCAGGTATTGTACACAACATAACATACATTAAGCCGTCCACAGCCTATGCATAAGGAACATTAGGCTTATCGTTTCTTTCACCTGGACAATCAACCTTACTCAATTTAACCCCTTTCGCAATAGTGCATTCACTCATTTAAAACTTCTTGAGAATATAATCAATATCTCTCTCTTGGCTTAAGCATAAAAGTTTTGATTCTCTATATCGAGAAATCTTTATTTATAAGATATTGTGGATATTTGCATCGGTTAAGGAATGATTCACTTTGCTACAGCCAAATCTCTAGCCATTACCAACATTTGGTTGACATGTTCAACTACGTTATCACCTTCTTTTATTTTATAAAAGTTATACTTTTGAAGGGTAGTTGTACATGCAACTTAATTGTAATATCATATTTAGTGGTCAAGAAATCGAATAATTCTTTTGTAGTTTTAAATTCCTTAAAGACCCTAATCAAGTCGTCTTCAATGTAGGTCAAAATTATTGTCCTAGCTATTGTGTCATCCTTTAGAAATATCTTACATCTCTCATTTTTCTCATCTGTTGCAACTGATATAGGAGGTAAAATTATTTTCTTTAGTACATAGTCAACTCTTTCTAAAGTTAAGACTAGCGGTATTATTCTTTTTTAGGTTTGAAAATTTAGGTCATTTAACTTTTTAGTAATTGTCAATTCAGATACGCAAATTCTAGAAGTCATTTTTCTTTTTAAAAAACTTTTGACAAAGACAACAAGTAGAGAGTTTGTACATTTTAAGATAGAAAACATAAAACATGCATAAGATGGATTTACATAAGACATTTCACAAAGAACTAAAAAATATATAGTCAGGCACCTAAATACAATATCCATAAGTTCTAAGTGCTAAACAATAAATACATCGTGAGTCTATACTGTAGTTTATTTAATCTGTAGATTCCATTTTGGAATAATTGTAAAATATAGGGAGTAAATATTCCTAGGCATTGTTTTGCAGTTTGTTTAACCTGCATGTATTATTTTAGAAAAACTGTAAAAATCAGGACTAAATTTGAAAAGTCACTGTTTACGACATTTCTTAGAAAGTACAAGGGTATTTTTGTACTTTTTCAAAGAGGTATAATGAATATTTTGTAAAACTAACAGGGTTATATCCGTAAAAAAAAGCCAAAATCCGGGTTTTGTAATTTCTTGAAATGACTAGGGATAAATCAATAAAACTACACCCTGTTATTTTGTAGTTTCATAGACTATTAGAGGGTAAAAAAGACTTTTTACTCTAACAAAGGTACAATTGTCTTTTCACCTAGAAATTTGAGTAATTTTGTCCTTTGGTATTTCATAAATTTCATTTTCTTGAAGGGCAAACCCATCATTTCACAACCAAAACTACGATTTTGTCGCTCGCATTTTTGCAAAACCATGGTTTTCATGGGTTTAAATACATGAGAGAGAGAATGAGAGAGAGAGAGAGAGAGACAGGAAGAGAGTCTGAGAGGGAGAGGAGGGGCGGCCCTACCACCTCATGTGGGCTGTGGTCGTTGTCCTTCCTAGTCACCACCTCCGGCCATTCGCCTTTGACCATCTTTGGCTCTCTGCCTCAAGCCGTCTGGGTTCAGCCCCTGGCTGTCAGGCTTAGCCTGTTGCCGTTTTTAGCTTTGCTTCTAGCCATCTTGGCTTGGCCTCTGGCCCCTCTGTTCCTCTTTGGTTTATTTCTGAGTGAAAGAAAACAAGAGGAAACAAAGAGGAGGCCGCCATCGGTTCTTTTCCGCTTAACTGACCTTCTCTTTTTTTCCCTTTCTCTTTGCCTGATCTCTGTTGTGTTTAGGTTATTCTTTTGATTTCCAGTCATTTAACTTGCCTAAGGCCACCTTCAATGGGTGGTTTCCGACTGTCTAACTTCCATTTTCTCTTTTTATTTCTTTTCCCTCCTTTTATTTGCAAAAATCTATTTACGCTATAAACGTTTTTCGGCTTGTCTCTCTAATATAATTTTTTTTTTATTTACAGAATCGACATACCTTTTTGGAGTTTGCCGCAGAGCTTCAACAGTCTCTGATATCAGATGTTGAGGAAGTCGTTGATTGTCGAAGCTGTCTGTGTCCCAGTGTTTGGTTGTGGTACAGCGGAAGCCGACTGCCTTCGGTTATATACTTCTTGTTTTCTTCTTTTTGTGTATTTTCTGTAATGTAGAAAAATGGATAGAAACATGGTATAGTGTATATTGTTTTCTAGGTTACTTATAGAGAGTTTTCTAAGAAGAATGTAAGTATGAATCACTGTCTCTATACTTTTCTCTACAGTTCTTTTTATTTATACATGGCTTTACATAGAGTTTTTTTCTCTGGTCTTTCCTTTTAGCTACTATTTTTACTTTATCCGAGAAATGCGTATATACTTTTTAAAAATAGAAAAACAGTTTTATGAATCGTTTGATTTTCAAAATAATACGATATCATGAAATCCGGGAAGAAAGCCCTTCTTCCCGCATTTCATGATCGTTGTTAGTAATGGAGCGAGAGCGGCCATCCACTACTTACATACATAGTAGACGAGCTCCCCTTTCCTTCTGACATAAATCTTCAGCGTAGAGGATTACCACTACCTTGTACGCCTGAGAAGCTTGATCAAAGTCGAGTTGGGTCAACCGGCCCAATGCCGAATGTTTGAAGGGGGGCTCAGGGAGGGTCATGACCATTCTGGTCGTGGGGTTTATGACGTGAAAATATTGTCGTGTGTGATTAGAGTTTTCTTTTAGGAGGAGCAAGGCATCACAAGAAGAGACCAAGACGGGTGCTGTAAACCTTTCAAGAGAGACAAACACCCCTCGCTGTTAATAGGGTTTCAACGGGAAGGCACAAGAAGATGTCTGATCGAAAGGCAACGATCACAACAATGGCACTCCACATGTATCGAAGTACTACAGACGTCTTCCCACTCATCGTCATGATCCGTTTCTCTTGGGCCTCGAGGTAGCTGCAAGAAGAGATTTGCTGTTTTTGCCGACCTCGTCCTCACATGCAACTACCAAAGGGAGAACATAAAAGGAAACAAGCACAAAATTTATTTAATAGGAAGACAAGGATCGAAAGTCTCAAGGGACCGTATCTTGCTTTATTTACATTTGACTTGAATTGCGCCTGTCTCAGCCCCAAGTTTTTGTGTGATTCGTAGAGTTATTTAATAGGAAGGCTACGATCCATTTACCCAGAGACCTATATTAACAATCAGGTCGTATGACACAGTGAAATCTAACGGGTTCGGTAAACCGCAGGCAACGTGTATATATATATATATATATATATATATATATATATATATATATATATATATATATATATATATATAGCAAATCTAAACAAATCTTTGGATATATATATATACACACACGAGAGACTGGTATATACCAGCACCTTAGGTGTTAGCAAATCTAAACAAATCTCTGTACACTAAAAAATATTATGTATACTTTTCTAAGTATATTTTATTTACATGAACATTTTTACTTTTAAAATTTTAAATTGATATTTATTTGGATTTACCAATACCTAAAGATGATAACATATATTATTGCTTCTCTCTCTATGTATATATATGTAGCCATGTCCGGTTCTGTTTCATTCAGAACCTGAAACCATAACCAAACAGGTCCAGAGCCAGTTTCGGTTATGTCGATTCCAAAACCTCTCTCTCTTAGTGCTAAGCAACATATATAATGTTGATATTATATATATATATATATATTTGAATCCAGTCTAATTAATGATTGAGATGTAAAAAAACAAAAAGTGCTTTTGTATTATAAAAGTAGATTGCTTTTCTTATGCATGCATCTTGAACATTGATGAGATCCAACAATCGACATTTGATAGTCTCTATATATCCTAAATTTTTTCTCTCTCTTCTCTCTCTCTCTCTCTCTATATATATATATATATGAGAGAGAGAGGTACTGTACTTATCAATACAGACTACTTATATTGGAGAGGTGATAAAAACTTTTATATTGGGGATGTGATAAATGATAGTAGGGACTTTCGAACCCAAACTTAAACATTCACATTAGGTCGAACCCCCGTTTGTCAACCCTGAATGCATTTAATTTCCTGAGGGATGTGATAAGGCTGTGTTTGGAATTTTTTCTTCCTTTGGTTGCAATGAATGGGGAGGCTGAAGCCAGGTATTCACTGCAGGTCGCGGTATGGAACTCATGACCTGTAACTTGTGAGTCGAGCCGCTAAGCGAGGATTCCTCTGACTGCCAATGTTTGGAATTCTGGGAAAGCGAAATGGCGTCCCAGCCATAATAGTAGGTAACGTTTATTTCATTGATCAAACTTGCGGCAAAATTGAAATATCATAAAGGTAGGTAGGTTTTGCAAAAAAAGAAAATTGATTTGGGTGCGTAAGAAGGCAATATAAGAAACAGCTGCATCAAATACAATCCAACTTGGGGAACCGGGTCGTTAGGGGGGGCCAAACGGTCTAGCAAATATTCTAGCTGTATATTCTGACCATGGATTCAACCGTGGCGTATAACTTTTAGATTAGTATACTGAGCCAGGTAATGATCGGGCAATCGACCCTGAGATTTTCGCTACGTTGGAAGGCTGGGTGATTTAGTAGCTCAGAAACAAGCAAGGTGCAGTCAGTCAGCTCAAGAGCAAACATGGTTTGAGTCCTGAAAAAAGTTCACTCAAAATTTGAACTTTAAGAAAAGATTTAAGAAATATGGAATGAGCAGTTTGGAACCACCGGTTCCAATTCCGATCTCATGAAAGGTGGAACAAGAATCCAACCAAGTTGTCCCAGGTCCGATTCCAAACCAGCCATGTCCAAGTCGGACATACACGTGAGTGCTAGTGTGGTAGTGTTGGGAATGGATCCGATGCCTTAGGGATCAGCTCTCTCGCGTGAAATTCATTTATGATGCTGGAAACCTTGAAATCTCACAATGATCACTCCATGACATAATCGCATAAACACCCTGGCTTATATTTATTTACTTATTTATTTGGTCAAACGTGGAGGCCGAAGCCTAAAAGACACCCATGCATAAATCGAACACCCTACCAGCTTGTTGGTGATCGGAAGAACCCAACAAAGACGATGGCTCCCTCACTAACACAAAGTCTTGTTGGTATTCTCTTTACCTCATTAACTTACTTGACCTAAGCCAGAGACAAGTTTACACGTTCTGAGTTAAATGACGCGAACTTGAGCTGTTTGTTAAAAGTTAGTAACATTAGTTTTAGCATGCAAATTATCATGTTAAAATATGATTTTATAGTAAAAGACGAAGTTAAATATCCACTTTTAAGAGTATTGAAAGATCTTACCGTTTAGTTGCAGAATACCAAACCAATGACCTCGATTAGCATGGTTTCTTAGTATATACTGTCATAAAGATCATTTATGCTTTATGAAACGAGCTTATATGAGCCAAGCCGACTGGGAGCACCAGTTTTCCATGTTCAACTCATAATGCTTAATGAGTCTAAGGGTGTACTCGAGCTCAGTTGAACTCAAAGTACATGCAAGCTCGACTCGACTCCACTCGACTCATGAAGAAAATGATTGTCTTGATCTCGACTGGACCTTTGTTCTTTAGGCTCCATCTCAAACTACGGATATGTTCAAACAACTCATGCTTAGCTCATTAAGCTCGTATGGAGTGGGTGCAACCAACAACCGCTCGATTAAGGCTGCTAAGGATTGAGCTCGGTGAACCCGAATCCGATTGAGCTCATGAATTAGCTCAAACTTGAAAAATTCAATCTCAGTGCTTGTGAATTTGGTTTATTCGATAAACTTTTAAAAAATGAATACAATTTATATCTAGATATTGTAAAGCTCGATTAGGCTCACGAGCTGCTCGAGTTCAATTGGCAAGCGAATTAAGCTACAAACAAAAATCAACTCTGGTTTAAGTGTTTCTACAGCTGAGCTAAAATAGCTTATGAGCATCTCGGCTCCCCAGTGGGTTTAGAATTGTTTGAATCGAAAAATAAAATGCGACAAGGTTGTGATGGACGGTCTGGATGGTTTAAACATGCATTTTTCTCTTCTCATCCAAGCAAGGAAGGAAGAGATCGGTTCGTGACTTACAACTATCACAAACTGGATATTTAGAGAAAGTGTTGGTCTTACAAACAACGGCGACAAGGTTGTGATGGACGGTCAGGATCGTCCGTAGCATGGACTGGAGGAATCCGATACGGGCGGCAGGGCGACCACGCCACGGTGCCTTCTTTGCCGTTGCAGCTCAACGCACGGATCAATTTCCACTGTATCCTCGCCTCTTCGTTCTGCTGATCTCTCGCTTCCCTCTTCCTCCTCCCCCCCTCCCCGGATCCGCTGCGGGCGCAGGGACCGGCCGGAAACTTACGGGCTTGCAAGAATCTCAGGTCCCTGAACACAGTCTCTGGCGCCTTCACCAGCCCGAAGAAACGCCATCTCGACCTCGACGGCCTGATCGCCTCTCCGACGCTTGCAGAACGCGGACAACTCTCTGGTTTCCGGTGTGCTCCATGCGGATCGTTCGGTCCCGAGCTCATGGGAGAGAAAGCGTCAGTGATTGACAAACTCGACTGGGATCCGGGGCGTACTTTTGGCGAAGACAAATCCTTAGAAACTGATCTGTTCCAAGGAAAGGTCTCACCGGGCGAGGAGAAAACGTCTTCGACCACGAACAGATCATCGTTTCCGCCGTTCGGAAACTCGAAGCAATCGAGATCGGCAATCGATGTGGATGACCGCGGATCCTCCGGCGGCGATTCTGATGAGATCGGGAAATCCCGCAGCGAGATATCTTCTCCGGCTTCTGAATCAAGCAGTTCTTCTCCCTTCGCTGCCATTTTTCCTTCTTTTTCCTCCTGCATTATGGAAGATAAATGCAGCGAAAAACCTGCCTATCGAATGCCCTTCAGAATATGGCGATGCCTTGTTCCCGCGGATCGAAGATTTCTTCCTTAGCGATCTTACAAAATGCTTTGCATCGAAGAATCACCGACTAAGAAAACGAATTCTTTGAGATGACGAAATCCTTTGAAAAGAAGCTTCTTCCTTTTCTCGAAGCTCGCTTGCTCGAGGCATCTTCATTTTAATTCCGGGTCGGCGGCCATACTCAATGACGAAAGTATCCTTTGCAGGCTTTTACTGTTCTTCACGGACTCTGACCCACCACCCACCCAATCGGGTAAGGTTGGTTTTGATGGCAACCGTTGCAGACGGGGTCAGACCGTTAATGGACAATAGAGATGTAAGACGGACCGGGCCGGCCCACGTGTGTATATTATATTATATACATATACTATGAAAAGCTGGACCTTATCCACTCTAATACTTTGGCTCTTCTTACTATGATGACATGAGTAAAATTTTAAAATTTATTATACATAGCCAAGTGTCAGTGTGGGCATAACATATGTATTGTATAGTTTTCTCTATTATATATATAGTTTTTTATTACATATATAATATATATAGCTCACATATGTATAGTTTTTTAAATTATATATATGTACTACATATATAATAGTTTTTCCCATTACATGTGCCTATATATATACATATATAATTTTTTATTACATGTATATGTGTAATATATATACATATGTATGTATATATAAACAAACAAACAAACAACAACTAAGCCTTTTCCATACTAGACGTGTTCGGCTACATGGATTCTTTGTTTCCACAAAACCCTATAATGTGCCATGTTAGCAGTTAACTCACAATAACCTAGATCATTCTTTATTGTTTCTTTCCAACACTTTTGTGGTCATCCTCTACCTCTTTTAATACTTTCCAAATTTAGTTTTTCAAACCTAGGTTATTCTTTTGATCTTCTTTCTATATGTCCAAACCATCTTAAACAATATTCTCTCATTTTATCCTTTATTGGTGTCACTCCTAATTTGTTTCTAATAACCTCATTATGTATACGGTCTTTTCTTGTATGATCACTCATCCATCTCAACATCTTCATTTCTGTCACAGACATCTTTTGTACATGTTGATGATTAGCCACCCAACACTAAGAACTATAAAAAATGGAAGGTCTAATTACTGCTCTATAATATTTACCTTTTAACTTTAATGGTATCTTCTTATCACAAAGAATACTCAATGCTCCTCTCCATTTTAACCAACCAACATTAATTCTATGCATAACATCTCTATCAATTCTTTCATCACTCTGAAAAATTGACCCTAGGTATTTAAAACTTTCCTTTTGGGGGATGCAATGTATGCCAATTTTAATTTCTATATCCTCTGAAGTAACCAAATAATCAAACTTACATTCCATATATTCTGTCTTTGTTCTACTAAGTCGGAGGTCTTTGCTTTCTAACATTTCTCTCTATAGTTCCAATTTTCTATTAACGGTTTCCTTAGACTCCTCAACTAACACAATGTCAACTGCAAATAACATACACCAAGGTACTTCATCTTTAATATGTTTTGTTAACTCATCAATAACCATTATAAATAAGTATGGACTTAAAGTTGATCCTTGATATAACCCAATATTAACTTCAAAGAAGTCTATCATTCCTTCATGAGTCCTCACATATGTTTTTGCACCATCATACATATCTCTTATATGATTAATGTATGTCAATGGGATACCCCTTTTTTCTAAGGTTCTCCAAAGAATCTCCTCGGTACCCTATTATAAGCTTTTTCTAGTTCAATAAATATCATTTTAAGGTCTTTCTTTTTTGCTCTAAAATATTTCATAAGACATCTTAAAAGGTGAATTACTTCAACAGTAGATCTGCTTGGCATGAATACAAATTGGTTTTCTGTTGTACTCGATACTTGTCTTAACCTATGTTCGATAATTCTTTCCCACAATTTCATAGTATGGCTCATTAACTTAATATCTTAATAATTTGCACAAGATACTTGTTCTTATATATGAGTATAAGTGTACTCGCTCTCCATTCCTTGGATATCTTTTGGTTTCTCCATATTTCATTAAATAGTCTTGTGAGCCAAGTGATTCATATTTCTCCTAGGATTTTCCAAACTTCTATAAAAATATTGTCTGGTCCTATTTCTTATACCCATATATATGTATGTATATATCTACATATATAACTATGTATATATATACTTGTAATAAAAAACTATAGTATACACATCTCTAAAGGATAAGATATACACTACATGAGTGTATAGTATGAATTACTACTATTGGATTCACATATCTTCATGGGACAGGGATGTCCTGCTCTCCATGGGGATATGCTCTGAAAGGGTGGGTTCAAAGGTGGAAACGGGGCTTGAAGTCAAGGACGACAAAAACAACAAAGTCCTTGACGAGGACAATAGGTCCAGGACCCTTGAACACGACCCCACCACCAATCTCTTTTCCTAGATATAAAGAGATGAAGATGTTTATGTTAAATTTCTATTTTATAATTGTTTATGAAATCAACTTTAGAAAACTCTAGGAAGATGGAGCCCCATAGGGATTTTTGGGGTGTGGATGGGGACAATTTTGGTTCCTGCCGGGTGGAGAAGGGGGTTGGATCCCCAAATGGGGATGGGATGGGGACTATGTTTCCCTTCTCTAATTGGATCACTCTTAGTGGATGATGAAACATTATAACAAAGCTAACAAAGTACATACTCTAAGAGTATTTTAACATTCTTGACATTGAGGGATATCATCAACATGCCACCAATAAGGATTTTGACAAGTAACTTGAGAATGTAGCCTTAATCAAGTTGAAAAAATACAATTAAGCAGAAAAATACAAATAAATCCAACTCTACAAATACTACCACGGTTCAGAAGCAATAGTGCTAGGTGGTTGTCTGCTAATGAGGTGTAAAAAAAAATATGTGTATACTCCTGTAGAGAGTAAGTACCAAAGAGAAAAAGCTAAAAAGATAGTTAGAAATAAACAACTCTAGAAAATAATTATACTCCTTTGAAATTGTTACATTACTAAGGCAACCCAAAAATTTACAAAGGCAAAAGGCAAAGAAAGCACCTTCACCAATCCAAAAGACAAGAAAGTTCACATGTTCATCCAAACTTACTTTCCTCTCCTGTTATCTACAAACCAAACCCAAGGCCATACAAGTTGAGGTCAAGAGAAAAAATAGGTTTAGAATAGTTGGATGAGATTGTAAATCCCTCATCAACAAAAGTTATCCATATAATAGGCCACTACCTTATTCAATACTAAATGTAATCTTCAAAGGTCTTTATCAAGGTTTTAAGCTCCTTTAGAAACCTCTCAAAACTTAACCTATTTGCATGGATAATGAGAATCTCTAGAAGAATGATCTCAT
Source organism: Brasenia schreberi (assembly GCA_036023115.1). Taxonomy (NCBI): domain Eukaryota; kingdom Viridiplantae; phylum Streptophyta; class Magnoliopsida; order Nymphaeales; family Cabombaceae; genus Brasenia; species Brasenia schreberi. The sequence continues at coordinate 10,105,682 of JAYKKT010000063.1, forward strand.
TCAAAATTCATGGATCATGGTTATAGGTAGCAACAAAACCAAGTCTCATAATGAGCCTAATAGGTACCTTATAATGGGGAGTTACTCAAAAGCAAGTTGAATTGAAGAAACCCTCTTCTTGCTTCAAGATTTGAGAGTCATTAGCTACATGTAGAGGAAAGTAAAAGCAAAAAGTAGAAAGTGAAAAAGGAAGAAAATCAAATTTTTTTATAGCTATCAAATAAAACCCATAATTGTTGGTTTCATTAAGAAAAATACTTAAGAATCTAAGAGAACATTTTTCCTTTAAACATCAATGCATTATGACTCATCTCCTTAATACTAATTAGACATGAGTCATAATGGGGCAATATGTTAATGCCCAAAATTATAACAAAAAGAAATTGTTGGAAAGGAACCTGAGGGACCTAAAAGCAAAAGGATTAATAATAGGTAGCACATGAATGTGACAATAGCTGACCCATTAAAGCAGTCCGAAGTTTATGATAGTAGACTAATAAAAGAGAAATATTTATCGAAGAGAAATAGAGGAAGGTAAAGAGACTCTTCTAAAACCATCTAAACAGCTCTATAAAAGGAAGGCCGAAGGATAATCAAAGCTCAAACATCAATCATATTATAACTATAGCAGTTTACCTTTTCCTTACTTTCAATTGTAGCTTCAAGTTTCCTTTTAGCTATTATTTTCTAATAATATCCCATTTTCTCCATAAAATATACTTTTCTTCTCATCATAGTTTTATCTCAGTTATGTTATCCTAAGTGGGGTCCACACTTACATGATCCTCATCACTCATCTTATCATTCCCAAGGCTTTTCATGAAGAACTAGGATATATAAGCTTGATCCTTATCTCAACCCTATAAGAATGGAGGTTGACATTCTTTGTCATATCTTACAACTCATCAACTCTAAACCCTAGGATGAATCTTCCATTTTGATTGAGCAATTCTTGAAGATAACATGCACTTCTTTGGCATGTTCAGTGGGACCCAAATGAAAGCTCATATCAATATCTTTTCTATGTATGCTATCTATTGAATGCCAACTTGATCCGATCGAGAATATTGGATAGTGCTTGAGAATACCATCCCTTCCAGCAATGAGCATTAAATGCCAATATATGACATCGAGTTCAGCCATTCAACAATCAATCTAGATAATAATTAACTTCTATTTCGATCCAATCTCAACTCTGCCCATGTAAGGGATCACCCTTGCATTGCCGGTCCCAAGCCCGGATAAAGGAAGAAAATTGTGTTAGGCTTCCGCCAGCCAGCCTAAAACTTCGTCAGATTTTTATAACATGAATTACAAAAATTATGAGCATTGTTTTGGAGCGTCTCCGCCTAGCGACGCGCTAAAGAGCCCGAATGCAGTGATAAGTAAGCAAGGGCCACTACATCATGGACGGGTGTGGGTAAAGAAGTTAGTCCCACTACATTGCTGCCCGAATGTAGTAAATAATTTTCAGAGAGGGTCTTCGCATTTTGAATATGGATGGATGCGGGGGGTAAGGAAGCTAGTCCTAGATAATAAAATTCGTATTGGTTCTTGAAATATCGAAACATTATTCAACAAGCTAATGGAGGTGGTAGAGATACTATGATTCAGAGAAAGATTCATATTCTATGTTTACAAGAGACAAATGGGTTGGAGAAAAAGCAAAAGAGATAGAGGATATAAGTTTTAAATTATGGTACTTAGGTAAATAAAAGGCTCGAAACGGAGTTGGTATTATCATAAATTATGGTACTTAGTGTTAGATACAGAGGTTTTGAATATAGTTTGTGCTTACGCACCCCAAGTAGGACTAGAATATCCAAAGACAACTTTTTAGGAAGAGGTAGATAAGGTGATTCAAAAGATTCCACAAAGGTTGATGATTTGTTTAGAAAGAGACTTAAATGGACATGTTGGTAAAGAGTCATTAGGATATCAAGGTATTCATGAAAACTTTGATTTTAGAGATATAAGTGAGGAAGGTAGGGAGATTTTAAATTTTGTTATGGTATTTGATCTCTTTATAGTCAATACAATCTTCAAAAAACGAGATGAATATTTAATTACTTATAAGAGTGGCTTATCACAAACACAAATTGATTACTTTATTTATAGAAAAAAAGATAGAGCATGTTGTAAAGATTGCAAGGTAATTCTAGGAGAAAGCTTAACCACCCAACATCGACTTTTAGTTATGGATTTATAAATTAAAAAATAGACAAAGAAGAAAAGAGTGCATCAAGCTATTCAAACTAAATGGTGAAACCTCAAAAGCGAGAAAGAAGATATATTTAAACAGAAAGTCCTTCAAGGAGATGTTTGGAATTATGTTGGTACACCCTGCGATATGTGAAATAATATGGCTATACATATTAGGAAAGTGGCGAAAGATGTGTTAGGTGTATCTAAGCAAGGTGTACCAGCACAAAAAGAAGTTTGGTGGTGGAGTGAAGTAGTGCAAAATAAAATCAAGGCAATGAGGGCATATTACAAATTACATTATACTAAAAAAGCTAGTGAAACTTTAGAGGCTTATAAGAAAGCAAAGAAGGAAGCGAAAATAGTCGTTAGTGAAGCAAAAGCTAAAATTTGGGAGGATTTATATAAAAAACTCAACTCAAAAGAGGGTGAAAGAGATATTTTTAGGATAGCTAGGGCTAGAGATAAGAAAACTAAAGATTTTAATTATGTTAGATGCATCAAGGACGAGGATGAAAAAATTCTAGTGGTAAATGATGATATAAGAAATAGATAAAAAAACTAATTTTATAAGCTTTTTAATGAAAATATAGATGTTAGTATTAGCTTAGGAGAGTTAGCAAAATCAAAAAAGTATATAAACCATAATTTCTACCGACATATTCAAAAGAATGAAGTCAAAGAGGCTCTTAAACATATGAAGGGTGGTAAATCGGTAGGACTAGACAATATTCCTATAGAAGTTTGGAAAATATTAGGAGAAATAGGAATCACAAGACTATTTAATGAAATATAGAGAAACGAAAAGATATCCGAGGAATGGAGAGCGAGTACACTTATACCTATATATAAGAACAAGGGAGACATTCAAAATTATGCAAATTATCGAGGTATAAAGTTAATGAGCTATACTATGAAATCGTGGGAAAGAATTATCGAACGTAGGTTAAGACAAGTATTAAGTACAACAGAGAACCAATTTGGATTCATGTTAGGCAGATCTACTGTTGAAGTGATTCATGTTTTTAGACATTTTATGAAACATTTTAGACTAAAAAAGAAAGACCCTCAAATGATATTTATTGATTTAAAAAAGCTTACGATAGGGTACCGAGGGAGGTTCTTTGGAAAACCTTGGAAAAAAGAGGTATCCCATTGACATACATAAACCTTATAAGAGACATGTGAGATGGTTTAAAAATATGTGTAAGGACTCATGAAGTAATGACAGGCTTCTTTGAAGTTAACATTGAGTTACATCAAGGATCAACTTTAAGTCCATACTTATTTATAATGGTGATTGATGAGTTAACAAAACATATTCAAGATGAAGTACCTTAGTGTATGTTATTTGTAGATGACATTGTATTAGTGGAAGAGTCTAAGAAAAAAGTGAATAGAAAATTGGAACTATCGAGAGAAACATTAGAAAGTAAAGGCTTTCGACTTAGTAGAACAAAGACAGAATATATGGAATGTAAGTTTGATCATTTGGTTACTTTAGAGGACATAGAAATTAAAATTGGCACACATTGCATCCCCAAAAGAAAAGTTTTAAATACCTAATATCAATTTTTCAAAGTGATGAAAGAATTGATGGAGATGTTACGTATAGAATTAATATTGGTTGGTTAAAATGGAGAGGAGCATCAAGTGTTCTTTGTGATAAGAAGATACCATTGAAGTTAAAAGGTAAATATTATAGAGCAACAATTAGACCTATCATGTTTTATAGTTTTGAGTGTTGGACAATTAATCATCAACATGTACAAAAGATGTCTGTGATAAAAATGAAGATGTTGAGATGGACGAGTGGTCATACAAGAAAAGACCGTATACATAATGAGGTTTTTAGAAATAAATTAGGAGTGACACCAATAAAGGATAAAATGAGAGAATATCGTTTAAGATGGTTTGGACATATAGAAAGAAGATCAAAAGAAAAACTTATCCGAAGGTATGAAAAACTAGATTTTGAAAGTATTAAAAGATGTAGAGGACGACCACAAAAGTGTTGGAAAGAAACAATAAAGAATGATCTAGCTTATTGTGAGTTAACTACTAACATGACACACGATAGGGATATGTGGAAACAAAGAATTCATGTAGCCGACCCCGTCTAGTATGAAAAAAGGCTTAGTTGTTGTTGTATTCCGATAAGAAGATACCATTGAAGTTAAAGGGTAAATATTATAGAGCAACAATTAGACCTATCATGTTTTATGGTTTTGAGTGTTGGACAATTAATCATCAACATGTACAAAAGATGTCTGTGATAAAAATGAAGATGTTGAGATGGACGAGTGGTCATACAAGAAAAGACCGTATACATAATGAGGTTTTTAGAAATAAATTAGGAGTGACACCAATAAAGGATAAAATGAGAGAATATCGTTTAAGATGGTTTGGACATATAGAAAGAAGATCAAAAGAAAAACTTGTCCGAAGGTATGAAAAACTAGATTTTGAAAGTATTAAAAGATGTAGAGGACGACCACAAAAGTGTTGAAAAGAAAAAATAAAGAATGATCTAGCTTATTGTGAGTTAACTGCTAACATGACACACGATAGGGATATGTGGAAACAAAGAATTCATGTAGCCGACCCCGTCTAGTATGGGAAAAGGCTTAGTTGTTGTTGTTGTATTCCGATCAAATCCTAATATGAAGTTGTATATTCTAGTTCCCAACTGCTCAATGGTGATGCATCTATCCTAGACAAAAATGCATGGATATCTCCTACAACTCATGAGGGAGATGATACAAGCAATGATTTCAAGTCAATTAGCCATGATGCCATAGCAAGAATGACTAGTTGAGACAAATAGGCAACTAGTTGTATCTGATGCTAATCATAATATCAATATATGTTTAAGACTTTTGTTGAAATTTTAGTACCTCTCAAAGTTAGTTGCTACACATTGTCCTAATCTTCAATACAATCTCAAAAATCTTTTGAAAACCATATGCTATGATGGAAAATACCTATCACCCACTAGATCTATCTTTTTCATTATTGACAGTACCCTAGGCACAACATGGTAATCAATACATGAAGCCAATCCCACAAGTTGTCGGGCTGCAACCAGTAACCATCGATTTGGCGATATAAGGAGATTTCATGACTAAAGCCTTTCAACCATAGAATAATATCAGATATCATGCCTACATGCCAACTTGTATGTTGGGAGGTTAAGTTCCTCTCTCTTAGTTAGTACCCCATGTACCAACCATAACCGCAACACCACCCTTTTCATTGGCAACCAGTTATCCACAAGTACCACTGCCTCTTGTAGTTGAGGCTAGTTCAAAATTCTATTGTTTCAACCAACTCATGTGATTGATTATAACAAGTCAATTCCCTTGCTCAATTGGCTTAATCATAAACAACAAACTGATAAAATCAAACTATGTTAGCCGAGGTATGATAGCCATATTAGGACATTAATGTGCATAGTCTTCCTTGTTGAGGTTATATGTTGAAGCCTTACTTGGATGCCAAAATCAATTAGTGGATCAACAATTTGCCTCCAAGGAGGAATATCTCACTGCAACCTTCTCATCTCTCGAGAACACAAAAGTGACACCTATAGAGGAAGAGGGCCCTTCACTAAGTTTACTAAGGAATTAGAGAAGTTTATTGGTGGGTCTATCATCCAATCGAGCTGCTCAGAGTTCTCAAGCTACTCGAAGAAGATTGGTTCTCTAGAAAGATTGCATTGAATGCCAACCTATGTGAGAGGAACCTATAGATGATATAACCCATGGATGAAAACTTAGAAGACTTATAGGTAATTTGCTTCTTCCTCTAGTAGCTCATAGTTTCTAAGAAAATAATTACAGGAGCTAAGCAAATAGTTCAGGGCATCTTGCTCATTTTTTGCAATAAATATATCTCTACCGAAAGGGTGAGCCAACTTCAATTGCCCAAATCACAGAGATGAGCCTAACTTTGTCTCCTCTGGCCCATTGTTTAAAATTGATTTGAAATTCTTGACAACCATTTGCAACTAAGTACTCCATTATCAATTTGGGTCGGGTTCAATTCTTGTGGAGAAAGACGTGGCCATGAACTTTTGGCCTTTCCTCTCCTCTAGAGGTTGTCGGGATGGTAAACCACTAGATAAATTCTTTTAGCTCCTTATGGAAATTGGCGAGGGCAACTGTTGTCTACCAATTATCAACTCCTTTATAGTTTTCCGATTATAAGTAAAACCATGAAAAGAGAACTTTCTTATGGCTATAAACTTTCATTGATAACCTTTGCTACTTCAATTGAAGAGGCATACTCTCCTTAGAAAGTCCCATTAGGGTACATTGGTTGGAGGATTTCTTGGATAAGCCTGAATAGATGTACTAAGGATTGGGATAGTAGGCTTTTGCTATTATTTTTCTTGGTGACTTTATAGGGACTCTATTGAGCAACTCTCATGCATAAAGAAACTAAGTCAAATTTGAAATTGTATACCCAGTGCATTCAACTTCTCCAACCAATGCTTGGAAGAGATCATGATACAATAGGAAAAAGACAATTATTTAAGTACTTAAGGTAGAGTAACTCAGTAATATTAAAGTGCACTAGTGCGCAACCTTGTTCATAGAAGTACTCTACAAACAACAACAACAACAACAACAACAACAAATAAGCCTTTTCCTATACTAGACAGGTTCGGCTACATGGATTCTTTGTTTCCACATAGCCCTATCATGTGCTATGTTAGCAATTAACTCAAGTGTAAGCTAGATCATTCTTTATTGTTTCTTTACAACACTTTTGTGGTTGTCCTCTACCTCTTTTAATACTTTCAAAATCTAGTTTTTCATGCCTTCTTACAAGTTCTTCTTTTGATCTTCTTTCTATATGTCCAAACCATCTTAAACGATGTTCTCTCATTTTATCCTCTAATGGTGCCACTCCTAATTTGTTTCTAATAACCTCATTATGTATACGGTCTTTTTTTTGTATGACCACTCATCCATCTCAACATCTTCATTTCTGTCACAGACATCTTTTGTACATGTTGATGATTAACTGCCCAACACTCAGAACCATAAAACATGGCAGGCCTAATTGCTACTCTATAATATTTACCTTTTAACTTTAATGGTATCTTCTTATCACAAAGAATACTTGATGCTCCTCTCTATTTTAACCAACCAGCATTAATTCTATGTGTAACATCTCCATCAATTCTTCCATCACTCTGAAAAATTGACCCTAGATATTTAAAACTTTCCTTTTGGGGAATGCAATGTGTGCCAATTTTAATTTCCATGTCCTCTGAAGTAACCAAATGATCAAACTTATATTCCATATATTCTGTCTTTGTTCTACTAAGTCGGACGCCTTTACTTTCTAATGTTTCTCTCGATAGTTCCAATTTTCTATTAACTTTTTTCTTAGACTCCTCCACTAACACAATGTCATCTACAAATAACATACACTAAGGTACTTCATCTTGAATATGTTTTGTTAACTCATCAATCACCATTATAAATAAGTATGAACTTAAAGTTGATCCTTGATGTAACTCAATGTTAACTTCAAAGAAGTCTGTCATTCCTTCATGAGTCCTTACACATATTTTGAAACCATCACACATGTCTCTTATAAGGTTTATGTATGTCAATAGGATACCTCTTTTTCCAAAGTTTTTCAAAGAACCTCCCTCGGTACCCTATCGTAAGTTTTTTTTAAATCAATAAATATCATTTGATGATCTTTCTTTCTTGCTCTAAAATGTTCCATAAGACGTTTGAAAAGATGAATCACTTCAACAGTAGATCTGCCTAGCATGAATCCAAATTGGTTCTTTGTTGTACTCGTCTTAACCTACGTTCAATAATTCTTTCCCACAATTTCATAGTATGGATCATTAACTTGATACCCCGATAATTCGTACAATTATGAATGTTTTACTTGTTCTTATATATGGGTATAAGTGTACTGACTCTCCATTCCTTGAGTATCTTTTGGTTTATCCATATTTCATTAAATAGTCTTATGAGCCAAGTGATTACTGTTTCTCGTATGATTTTTCAAACTTATATAGGAATATTGTTTGGTCCTATCGATTTATCACTCTTCATATATTTAAGAGCCTCTTTGACTTCATTCTTTTGAATACGTCTGTAGAAATTGTGGTTTATATACTTTTATGATTTGGCTAACTCTCATAAGCTAATATTAACATCTTATTTTTATTAAAAAGCTTATAAAAATAGTTTTTCCATCTATTTTTTATATCATCATTTGCCAGTAGCCACCAGAGCCACCCCCTGTGACCACCTGGGTCAAGGGTGCCTTGGAGCCTACCTTAGAAGAAACCTACGATTTATACCTCTTATTCCGAGTCTAACCCGTAGTGTTTTCCCTTTGTAGGTATGATGGAAGATCTCTTTTACAAAAATACAAAAATATTTGAAAAACTCGAAATCAAAAAAATGGAAAAATTGCAAAAACCAAAAACATCGTAAAATCAAAAACTCGAAAATAGAGTAGTTTGTATAGTTCCTAAAGTTTTTGTTTTGCAAAAACACAAAAAAATCGAAAACCTACAAAATACCAAAAAGATTTTGTACATAGCTGCTCCTGGTAAGACTTTGGAAAAAGAAGAAGATTTCGAAAGGAACGTCGTCTGCATAGCCAGACCAAAGATTTCGAAATTGATTGAAAATCCAAGTGTAAAACCAGGTCTTTTGAAAAACCACGCATCAAATTCCCTCGGGTCTATAACCCACGAGAATGATCGAATCCCAGAAGTAGATCCCCTTGAGGAAGATCCCACTTCTGAGCTCCCAGAAGTTCATAGAGGTGAACCTAGGGAATGATTCCAATCCCAAACTTATCAAAATAGGTGCATGTTTGCATGAGCATGAAAGATCAGCGTTCATTGCATTTCTATGAACCTACTTAGATGTGTTTGCATGGACGTATGAAGACATGCCGGGCATAGACCCCAGCATTGTCGAACATCGTCTTCCCTTAGATGTGGATGTAAAACCCATATAGCAGAAGCTTAGGAAAATACATCCGAATGTACACGCACAAGTCAAAGAGGGTTTAGAAGATTTGTTAAAAGTCGGATTTATAAAATCCATTGCGTATTCCGATTGGTTATCAAACATCGTTGTGGTTCGAAAAACCAATGAGAAAATTCGAATATGCATCGATTTCAGAAACTTGAATAAAGCCACTCCAAAGGATAATTATCCTTTACCAAACATAGATTTAATAGTCGATAGTACTGCAAATCATGAAACGTTTTCGTTTATGGATGGCTATTCAGGGTATAACCAAATTAAATTAAGTCCACGAGATCAGGGTAAGACCGCATTCACAACCCCATGGGGCACGTACTGCTATACAGTCATGCCCTTTGGATTGAAAAATGCTGGCGCGACATACCAAAGAGCCATGACCACGATCTTCCATGATCAGATTTATGAGCTCGTAGAAGTGTATGTAGATGATCTCTTAGCAAAATCCAAAATCCGATGCACTCATATCGAATGTTTGCAAAAAATTTTCGAAATGCTTAGACTTTACAAAGTAAAGCTAAACCCTCAAAAATATGTATTCGGGGTAGAGTTCGGAAAGCTTCTAGGCTTTATGGTGAGCCAAAGGGGTATAGAAGTCGACCCCTCTAAGTGTCGAGCCATCATAGACATGGCTCCACCCTCCAATCTCACACAAATTCGTAGCCTCCAAGGTCGATTACAGTCCGTTCGCCGATTTATATCAAATCTGGTGACTAGATGCGAACCCTTCAACAAACTATTGAGGAAAGGCACAAAATTTTATTGGGATGACGATTGCCAAAAGTCCTTCGAGAGACTAAAGGCATACCTGGTTAATCCCCCTGTTTTGAATCCTCCGAAGCAAGGAAAACCTCTTTTGCTTTACATTTTCGTACATGCGAATGCTTTGGGTGCTCTATTAGCTCAATACGAGGATGACACCCATAAGGAGTATGCCATCTATTATATTTCAAAAACTCTCTTGGCTTATGAAAGGAATTATCAAGCCATGGAGAAGACGTGCTTGGCCCTAGTCTGGGCCTGCCAGAAATTTCGACACTATTTCCTAGATCATGAGATCTGGATAGTGTTCAGGCTTGATCCAATCAAGCACTTATTCGAAAAACCCATTCTCACTGGTAGATTGGGCAAATGGCAACTCCTTCTAATGGAGTATGACCTGAAATACCATCATCAGATCTCCATTAAGGGGCAAGCCCTAGCTGACTACGTGACTGAGTTCCCCCTAGAGGACGCATATCCCACACTTGATGAAATGCCTGATGAAGGCATATTACAAAACCATTTTCAAAACCACATTTTGGCAAACTCTTTCGAAAACCAAGTGTGGAAAATGCACTTCGATGGGGCACAAAACCAACGAGGGGTTGGTGCTGGGGTCATCCTCATATCTCCTCAAAAGGGCGAGATTCCCATAGCAATCTGCCTAGATTTTGAATGTTCCAACAACATAGCTGAGTATGAAGCACTCATACAAGGCTTAAGGATTTCGAAAACTCTAGGGGCATCATGCATCGAGGTCTTTGGAGATTCGCTCCTTGTTATAAACCAAGTTTTGAAAATTTGGCAAGTACGTAATGAAAAACTTCTTCCACATCACGAGTTAGCCACTCGATTGGTTGGGTCATTCCAATCATGTAGACTCACACACGTAGGAAGAGAGGATAATGGCATTGCCGACGCCCTCCCCTCCTTGGGTTCAGCCCTAAAGGTCGATCCCACTTTGGGAACTCGATCCTTAGAGATATGGCATGCGCCCAACCCATCCACACACGATTTGGATATTTCGTAAAATAATCCAGATTCTGTTGAAAAACCTTGGTTTCATGATATCAAATGTTTCCTAGAAAATGGAGGATTCGTCGAGGATGCCACATCCAAAGATAAGGCATTCATCTAGAAAATTTCTACCCGATACGCCATTCTGGGCGGGGTTTTATACAAAAAAAGTTTTACCGGCATCCTACTAAGATGTGTCAACTTTGAGGAGGCTAGGACTGTTATGCATGAGTTCCACGATGGAGAATATGGAGGTCATGTTAATGCCAACATGATGGCAATGAAAATACTTAGAGCGGGCTATTTTTGGTACACCCTGAAAAAGGATTGTCACGATCATGTTAGGAAGTGTCATCCATGTCAAGTGCATGGGCACGCCATTCATATCCCCTGATCTTCATTACATTTCGTGGTCAGCCCCTGGCCATTTACCATGTGGGCGTTTGATATCGTAGGCCCGATCTTTCCAAAGGCATCGAATGGGCATAGATTCATTTTAGCAGCCACTGAGTATTTCTCCAAGTGGGTGGAAGCCATCTCCCTGACCAACATACAGGGGCAACATGTGGTGGCTTTCATTAGGAGGAATATCTTGGCTCGATTTGGGGTTCCAAGAGACCTTGTGTCCGATAATGGCACCCTATTCAAAAACGAGTGGATGGTTAAGTTGTGCAACACGTATGGCATAACTCATCACTTCTCCTTGCCCTACTACCCTCAAGGCAACGGCCAAGCCGAAGCCACGAATAAGACTCTCATTAGTATAATTGAGAAGACTTTAGAGAAGGATAGGACGTGGCACGAGAAGCTGGATGAAGCCTTATGGGCTTATAGGACTTCCATCCGGACTCCCACAAATGCCACACCATTCGAATTGGTCTATGGCACAAACGCCATTCTTCTCATTCATACACAATTGCATTCATTCCATACATCCATTGCACTCGACCTCCACCTAGAGATGCTTCAGCATGCTAGGATGACCGAACTAGATTTGTTAGATGAGAGGCGACTCCTTGCTATGGATCCTTCTCACCTCACTAACATGTAGCAACCTTATTGCTGTTACACATTAATGGTTTCTATAATGTTGGATATGCTTATATTTTTTACCTCATTTGGGCTGCCTTCTTGAGTTCAATAGAGGAACTTTGGCAATAAGAATTTTTTTCAGCAGAGTACTTCTATGAAGCTTGGTGATGAAGTGAAGTAGTGCAAAATAAAATCAAGGCAAAGAGCGCATGTTACAAATTACATTATGCTAAAAAAACTAGTGAAACTTTAGAGGCTTATAAGAAAGCAAAGAATGAAACGAAAAAGGCCATCAGTGAAGCAAAAGCTAAAATTTAGGAGGATTTATATAAAAAAACTCAACTCAAAAGAGGGTGAAAGAGATATTTTTAGGATAGCTAGGGCTAGAGATAATAAAACTAAAGATCTTAATTTTATTAGACGCTCAATCACATTTAAACACTAGTCTTAAAGGGAAAATACATTAATGCCGAAAATTATAATGGCATGAAAGTTGTCAAAATGGAATCTATGATACCTGAAAACAAAAGGATAATGGAGGGTAATACAAGAACATGACAATGATCGAACTATTAAAGCAACTAGAAGTGGACAATAGGAGAATAATAGGAGAGAAATGTTTCTGAAAAAACTAACGAAAGGTGAAGAGGCTATTCTCTAACCATTTCGATCACTCTATAAAGTGAAGGTGAGGAGAGCATCAATCATCAATCATCAAACATCAAACATACTATAACTATGACAACAGTTTACCGATTCTTTAGCTTTAGTTGTAGGTTCCTTACCATGGCTTCAATTTTTGTTTTTAACTATTAGTATTTTGCAATAGCCTCTTTTTCTCAATAACGTACCATGGCTTCAAATTATAGAGCAGCAATTAGGCCTGCCATGTTTTATGGTTCTTAGTGTTGGGCAGGTAATCATCAACATATACAAAAGATGTCTCTGACAGAAATGAGGATGTTTAGATGGATGAGTGGTCATACAAGAAAAGACCGTATACATAATGAGGTTATTAGAAACAAATTAGGAGTGACACCAATAGAGGATAAAATGAGAGAATATCTTTTAAGATGGTTTGGACATATAGAAAGAAGATCAAAAGAAGAACCTCTAAGAAGATATGAAAAACTAAATTTGGAAAGTATTAAAAGAGCTAGAGGACGATCACAAAAGTGTTGGAAAGAAACAATAAAGAATGATCGAGTTTATTGTGAGTTAAATGCTAACGTGGCACATGATAGGGATGTGTGGAAACAAAGAATCCATGTAGCCGACCCCGTCTAGTAGGGGAAAAGGCTTAGTTGTTGTTGTTGTATAATTTTCTTGTCATTGTAGTTCCATCTCCTTGTATTCTGAGTGAGACCTTCACCCCTCGTGATCTTCATCACCCATCTTGTGGTACTTGAGGCTTTCCACGAAGAACTTGGATAGCTAAGGTGGATTCTTATGGAACCACAATTGCCTGCTTTACCTCAACCCTCTCTAAAAGTGGAAGTCGATGTTCTCTAGCACGCCTCTCACCTTATCGACCCGGAACCACGAGATTGTTCTGCCATTTGAGTTGAGTGGTTCTTGGCCACAACAATACTCATGTAATTAATTGTATAGGAACAACAAGACAGTTATTGCTCGAGAGTGTTGGCTCATTATGGCTGGTTGTTTTTGAGATCAGCAAACAGTAGCCATGAATGTACTTCAATCAATAATGCAATCCGATTGAAGCAGAAGTGAAGTTCGAAGAGGCAACGCCAACAAAGGTCGATACGAAAATATTCTTTGTTGGAAAGCAAATATCACTTGCTTTGTATATTACATTAGGCATAGTGTAGTTTTCCATACTCTAATTTTTGTCACATTATTTAATGCGCAAAATATGTTTCTATTATATCTTTTGAGAACAAATCAGTTGCTTTCTTCTCCTGTGAAAAATATTTGATGTACTTTGTTGGCAAATGGATCCTGATCTCCTTCGTGATCTATCAAGAAATGTGCAAATTATGATCACTCTAATTTTGATAAATCGTTCAAGAATACAATCCAGTCTGAAACTGCAATGAATAACAATAAAAGACAACTAAGAAACTGAACAATTTTCCATGTGAAGACAGAACCCTGCTACGTTCATTACTTACAAGAAACACTCATGCCATGGGTTAGAGAAGGGGCAACTAAGCTCTGAAAACATCTAAAGCTAGTTGTGTGATGGCGCAAAATATCCAGCCACTTGAAGTTCCCAGATTTTTAATCACCTACGAGCAAATGCAGTCGACTCCTGCAAGTGAAAGTTCAACACAACAACAATAACAATAACAACAATTATACCTTTTGCCATATTAGATGGAGTTGGCTACATGGATTCTTTGTTTCAATAGAGCCCAATTGTATGCTAGTCTAATAGTTAACTCGACATGAGTTAGATAATTCTTCATTGTCTTTTTCCAATACTTTTGTAGTTTTCCTCTTCTTCTTAATACTTTCACAATCTAGTTTCTTATTCCTTTCTACCAAAGCTTTCTTTGGTCATCTTTTTATGTTCTCAAACCATTTTAAATAATTTTCTCTCAATTTATTATCTATTGGTGTCACTCTCAATTTTGTTTCTTATAACCTTATTAGGTTTATAGTCTTTCAATGTGTAATCACTCATCAATCTCATTATTTTCCTTTTTATCATGGATACCTTTTATACATGTTGATAGTTAACTACCTAACACTCAAGAAGCATAAAGTATAGTAGATCTAATTGCTTCTCTATAATATTTACTTTTCAATTTTAATAGTATCTTTTAGTTGTTGAATCCAATCTACAGCATTTGAAATTCATTATATAATTGCTGCCATTGCCCGCTACAAATGTACCTCTTTGTAGTGGTCTTATGTTGCTACAAGACAGTGGATTAGGTAGGGCACCTTTAAACATAATAAAACTTAGTGATTACATAATTTTCACATGTTAATTTAATTAAATTGATGCCCCTTGCTATCTCGTAGGATGAGCGAGATGCATCGTTTCGCAACTTGTATCACCAACCTATGCTTATTGAGCATAGCTTGTCTTGTTTGGACCTGAGCCAAGCCAAACCCTGCATGAACCAAGCATTAAGCATATCATTCCATTTTCTAGAAAGATGGGGTCCTACAAAAATGGGTCAACCCGCATGTTTCGAGTCGTACCAAATGGGTCAACCTTTGGGTTCACTCTTGTGGTCGTGGTTTGATTCTTAATATGAAAAGCATCTCGTTCGTTTCCACACAAAAGTTCGCCAAGTCAATAGGAGAAGAGAACCAGAACAGGTAGAGAAAGCCATCCTTTACTTTTGTCGGTTGTTGAGTAAGACGTGTTCAAGTCGAAAAAGTTCCTGATCTTAAAGGTACTTGAATTCAAAATTGCATCACCTGCCAGAATTTTACCTACCATCCTTGTAGGGGTGCAATCTAGCCGAATTGAGCTCGTGTACAAGTAGGCTCAACTCTACTTGTTAAGAAGATTCTCCATTCAAGGTCGATTGACCTTTGAATTCCCTTCAAGCTCGACTTATGTTTGAATAACTCGAGCTTGGCTCACCAGGCTTATCTAAGTTCCCTAACGACGAAATTGACTTGAACAAGGTAAGCTTGGATCAAGCTCGGTGAAGTGACATAGAAAAGCCATTCAAGCTCGACTGTTCTTTCTCTCTCTCACACACACGTACACACACATACACGTGCATACACACACACACGCCACATATATACATATATATGTATGTATGTTATATTGATTAGGCTCCCATGAAACTCGAGATCAACAAAGTTAAGTTTGAGTTTTTTTCCGACTCAAGCTCGTGTTTCGTTAGCAGCTTGGCTCACTTGCAATCTCACATCCTAGGTGGGAGACGTTCCGAACATGGCACGAAAAGCTAGGTTGGCGGCCCAGCCAGCAAAAAGATACAGAGACCCAATAAAAGGTCCAGCCAGAGCAAAACCTAGCTGACCCGGGCATTTTGGTATAAAGTATAACTGTGCCATCCGTGAAAAACACTGCGTACCTACTGTTTACCTTTCTTAGCCAGAAACCAGTTGTGGTGCCTTCTCTTGCCTCGACAACACCATCGCTTCTTCTCTTCGTGTACTGGATCAGGTCTGGTTTCGCAACACTAGACCGGGGTGGGTTTCTGGTCCAGTAAATCCACCTGATGACAAAAACCAGCTGGACCTGGGTTCACCTGTTCCTCCCTCAGACACAAAGCAATGCGACCCGAACCTGATTCAACACAACCATTCCTAGGGGCCGTCAATGGTTGGGCATTTCCCGAAGATAAGCTAAACTTCTCCAATAATTGCACCGTTCAAGTCGTCCGATGCATTTGAACCCACCCCAAAAAATAGATTACGGCACCAATAATCTCACATCATATATTAAACTTCAGCTATTTATGCACTTAGAGGGTTAGCTCACATAGCCGGCAATGGGACTTGACTCACAAGCTCAAGGTCGTAAGATCGATACCTGGGTGCGCTTACCGGCTTCGAACTCCTCATTGCAAAAAAAGAAAGATTAGTTATATATAATACACTTAGTCAAACTTGACTTCTGTGATTTGAAAATGTTTAATCTTAAGATATACAACAACAAAAATAACTAAGCCTTCTATCATATTAGATGGGGTCGGCTATATGGGGTTCTTTGTTTTCATAGAGCCCGATCATATGTCATGCTAACAGTTAACCTAACACATTTAGATTATCCTTTATTATTTTCTTTCAATACATTTGTGGTCTTTTTTTCTTATTTTAATATTTTCAGTTCCACTTCCATACAAGGAGAAACCATAGCAGAACTGGAGAGGTCTCCGGTTCAGTTATGGTTTGGGGTCTGATTCAACCAGTTCCATTTTATGGGACTGTTCTTTTTCTAGCTACCAAAATCAGCCGTTTACTATAGAATAGGCGAGACTTTGTATCCTCCACACTTGTTAGTTTTGAATAAGGTGTTGAATTGACTGATGATAATTTGGGTCACGGAAGTTGTTGAACAGTGTGTGTGAGGTGCATGCATTAGCACGCTTGTGCTGATTTGTGATCCATTGAAAATTATGTGATCTCTTTGCTGTTGTAGTATTGTGTAAGCATTTGAACAAATGGCACGACTTTAAATTGAAATGATTGAAATGCTTTTGCTCATGTTTAGGAATTCCCAATACATGACATCAATGTGCATAGATGGAGAAACTTGTCATCTTGTTGAATCGACCCATATGGAATGTGTATGAGTATGTATAATGCTTTTTTGGTTCGTACTTTTCCTTGGAAATTTATGCATATGGATATGCAAGTTCGTGTGCATGCATATGTATTTGTGCTTGTATGTGTGTGCATGTGTATGTGTCCATGGAAACCATGTCGAAGTTTATGTTGCTCATAAGTCTTATTAAAGCTCAAATATGGTTCATAGTCCTCACCCCGATCCCCATGGGGATCGTACAGGCATCCCCGATCCCAACCCCGAATCACCCCCTTCCCCCCGAATCTGCCCCACTCAGGGTGAGGACATCATCTCTATAGGTGGATCCACGTTGATCCTGTCAAGTGGTTTGGGGAGGGCAGTGATGCAGCGGATGTACATTGAGGCGCGGTGAGGCGACCGCCCCACTCAAATTTTAGGAAAAGAAAAGTGGTCATTCATAAATAAAATCAATTTAACCATCTAAACATTATGGATAAACTGAATTCTAATTCATACGAGTGAAATTAGGTCTTCACTCAAGTAATTCAGTTGAGGCTATCGTGCATTTCTCTTCTTCGAGAGCTTGAGATGTTCATATCTATATAGAGAGGTCTCGGAGATTAGTTGAGACCATGTCAAATCACAGAAGGGTTCTTCCACCGATGATGCTAATTGTTTGTTTGTCAGCTATAGCTCTATACAATACATGGAAGCTGTAAGACCAAGCCCTATGGCTGATTGACTTCTTTCAGATGCATTCTGGAGTGCTACGCTGACTTGGTGTGTCAATGGGAGGTTTGGTAAAAAGCAAAAAAATTGCATATTTTTGCTTTAGAGAATAACTCTTATGAATCTAAAGTTTTTTGTAAAAATATGTGACGGAGTATAAGTAGCTCTAGAATAGAAGATCGATTGGATGTTTTCCTACCCAAAGATTATATGGAAGATGATTACATGATATGGGTAAATATGTGTTTGCATGGTTAAGACCTCTCAGAAGTTACTCATATATTATGCCTAAGAATACGAGCTGGTTTCTGTGTCTCAAAATCTTTTCCTTTCTCTTCTTTTTGTTACAATTTGGTGGCCGAAGCCAGATGCATGGCCGGGGTATGAGACTCGTGACTTTCAACTTTGGAGTCGACCGTTAGCCATGTAAGCTATTATTCGTTTTGTTGTGCCTAAAAATCTTGAAAGATGACATGAAGCCAAACTGCTACGCTGTTGCAAAAGTTGAGAATTGGATTAATTCCCAACTGTTGCACAAATACGACACAAGCACACAAAATCATAGAAGACGATCTGCAGGAGCAAAGTCAATAGAAAAAGTAACGAAACATTTGTTGGATTCAGATCAAGATGCCTACTCCACGGCCAAATAACCTCATAGTAATATATTCTTTCTCCCAAAATATCAATTAAATGGGGCTGCAACCATCCCAAACTTCCAATTTTCCATGATTAAATGGGGTTGCAGAACAAGCTTTTGGGGTTTCATCACAAAATTCAAGTCATATCAACATCAACTATGGAGATCATAAATCTAAAGGAGATTAAGTTGTTTCAAACACACACGCGCACAAAAAAAAAGAGATGAAGTTGAAGGATTGATTAAGTTAAAGGTGAAGTCCAATTTATGTAACACCATTGAGAATCCAAACCATCATTGTTCAAGTGCCCGAACACAGATAACCTGTAATAGATCACAGAGTGCCCTTTTTGGCAACTGAGGGTTTCGTTTTGTTGACTCTCGTGTCTGAATTCCGGGTTTGCCAACTATTATTTCAAAAAACAAGGAAAAGTTTTCAATTTTCTCGTGTTTCTGGTCTAGTTTTCGTTTTCTGAATGAGCACAGACCATTCAAAACCAAGCATGTATGGCTCCAGTTGTACCGGTGTCACACTTTGGGTCGTCATCATATATCAAAATAGAGAGTCGGACCCAAGAGTATACGGTATAGCTAGCCAATGACGTTCAAAGAAACGCTCTCCTCTTGGTGGGGAACATCAAGAGGTTGGCTCGAACTTTATCAACAAGAAATCTATCCGGGTCAAGATCATGGTGGCTAAGAAAGAGAGTTGATCCAGTGGTTTAAACGGATTGGCTTGACATAGTTTGTGAAAATTTGTGCGACAACCTCCACCCTAATATTCAAGTTCCATTAGGGTACCTTTAAGAGAAGAGCTCCCGTTCAGGCACCAAAATTCTTAATGTGAGAACTTAACGAAAGTGTTGCCTCCCGGGTAAACATGGTAACTGGAACCTGGAACTAGAACAGAACCGGCCCAGGGCCAGTTATGGAACGGCCAATTATGGTTCTGGAATTTACAGTTCTCGTGCGCTTTCAGTTCCACTGTAGGAGTGGTTTTGATTCTGGTTCCAATACAGGTTTCAGAGCAGTTCAGGTTCATGGGTGGTTCCGGTCTCGGTGTGGTTCCAAGAGTGGTTCTTCTAAGGTTCTTTCTTTGTTTCTTGTTGTTTTTGTACTTTCTTAGATTTCTGTAACTTAGTTTTTAATGACATAAAATTAATATATATTTAATAATTTATTAATACATAAAACACCCTTTACACATTTAAATCATAATGACTTTAACATATAAATATAATCTAATACATATATATAACTCATTTAACATTACAGATATATATTATTACATTCATAATCATACATTACATATATGAGAAAAAATAAAATAAATAATTGGCTTCTCCTTAATTTGCTTATCTTTGAATTACACCTTCTAAGTATCCTCTTTGATGGAGAGGGACCAAAATCTGCATAATTTTTACTTACCTTTCGGTGGTACTACATATCTAAACTCTAAACTTAACCATCCACATTGCTTCATG
This sequence comes from Brasenia schreberi, assembly GCA_036023115.1. Taxonomy (NCBI): domain Eukaryota; kingdom Viridiplantae; phylum Streptophyta; class Magnoliopsida; order Nymphaeales; family Cabombaceae; genus Brasenia; species Brasenia schreberi. The sequence goes on from JAYKKT010000063.1 coordinate 10,125,797, forward strand.
TTTTCATTGTGTGTGCTAGTTGCTCCTTTAGTAGAGTAAACATTTTTTGTTTATATATCAATTAGAATTTCTTCACGCTCTTGTGCTCGATGTCTTATATTAGTAAAAGCCATAGGATTACATGCATAAATAAACAATATGCAATAATCATAAATATGCCCAAATCAATAACAATCGTAGATCCAAAGAAATCCATGCATAAACCGTACAAGAAAAAAACAAAGCAAAAAAAAATTAGAGAATAACTTATCGGCACGAGTTGCTGTTGTAGACTTGCTTTAGAGAAATCAATGCCTCATTGTTAGATACCCACGGGTTCCAATAACCTCTTCCTAAGATAAAATGCACACACGGTAGGAACACATACCTTACTCGATCTGCTTACGATCACACCTCATTCACCTTAACCGAAAAAAGAAAGGGGAGCAGCCACAACTAAGAGAATGTAGAGAAGAGGAAAATGGGAGGAGAGATAATGCGAGAATCCTAATTAATGATTAGGTAATCCCTAATCTCACTTTATAATAAAGATGATAGATTGTATCTCAGATTTGATCCAAATGACATACCTCTTCAATATCGTAACCACTCTTGCGTAAGAACCAATTGATCATTAGATCAAAACTTTTCGTACAAAAACATAGACCGAAGAATATTCCCTAACTGAGGCCCAGTGCATGCATGCACACATGTCCTCTCCAAGATCTTTGAACTAAGATTCATGAACCAATTCATGAACTACCATCAATATAAAAGAATATATGGGTTTCTTTCACTTATCAATATGAGACAACTTTTGTCTCATGGTCTTCACGTGCAAAGTCCCTCACTCACACGTGACTTTTATATTTTAGGATTTTCACATATATCAAAGATCCATCAAATGAATATTTAGAGATATTTAAAAAGAACTAAATATAATTAATGTACATGAGTTTAATTAACTCAATAATTAGTTAACATTAATTCTAATAATTCCCATAAAATCCTAAAGTGTAAAGTGTCCTACCAAACCAGACATCATGGCAATGATACCTTTAAATTTGAATCATTACTTAAGTTATCTGATATTACTCTTACAAGAATTATATGAACATATGTCTTAAATCTAAATCGAATCGTGTGTGCACACATGTGTACAGTCATGCATGTCCTATCCAAGCTCTTTGAACTAAGATTCATGAGCTACCATCAATATAAAAGAACATATGGGTTTCTTTCACTCATCAATATGGGACAAAACTTTTCTCATGGTCTTCACATGCAAAGTCCCTCACTCACATGTGACTTTTATACTTTAGGACTTTCACATATATCAAAGACGCATCAAATGAATATTTAAAGGTATTTAAAAAGAACTAAAAATAATTAATGTATATGAGTTTAATTAACTCAACAATTAATTAATATTAATTCTAATAATGCCCACAAAGTATTAGAGTGTAAAGTGTCCTACCGAACCAACCATCATAGTAATGATACCTTTTAATTTAAATCATTATTTAAGTTATCTGATATTATCCTTACAAGAATTACGTTAACATATGTCTTAAATCTGAACTGAATCATGCATGTACACATGTATATGGTCATGCATGTCCTCCCAAACTCTTTGAACTAAGATTCATGAGCTACCATCGATATAAAAAAACATATGGGTTTCTTTCACTCATCAATATCAGACAAAACTTTTATCACATGGTCTTCACATGCAAAGTCCTCACTCACATGTGACTTTATACTTTAGGACTTTCACATATATCAAAGATGCATCAAATGAATATTTAGAGATATTTAACAAGAACAAAATACAATTAATATACATAAGTTTAACTAACTCAACTATTAATTAATATTAATTTTAATAATCCTCATAAAATCCTAAAGTGTAAAGTGTCCTACTGAACCAACCATCATAATAATGATACCTTTAAATTTGAATCGTTACTTAAGTTATTTGATATTATCCTTACAAGAATTAGGTGAACATATGTCTTAAATTTGAACTTTTGATGTAAAGTGTTTATTAGTAACAACATAATAAAAGGTTATAGCGTGACCTTTAGGGTTGATCCGTTAATGGTCATGCATCCATATCCTGTATCATGATTGATTCCAAGGAACAACCCAATTCCCTATTACAGTCTCACAATATCAAACATTTAGGTGTGTATCTCAAACTATGTACTAACAACATATTGTCCTAATACTTAACCTCATTGAGAACATAATCTCTTACTAACTTATAGTCATGACACTTTAGATTTACAGGAGATAAGCACAAAGATACTAAAAGTATCACATATTATTGTCATCCTATTTAGCTAACAAAACTTGTTACTATATTGAACCTAGTTTATGGGATCTTCACTTGGTTAGGTTGGTTGTCATTGCTTGTAAATAATTCATAGGTTTCAATCTCAACTCCAACCTAGATTTCTCAATTAAGGCTACTGCTAAACCCTTATTTCAATGATCAATTGCATTATCTTTGGATCAAACAAAATCAATAGTCATAACCCATCAGATATAAGAAGAGCTCTTACAAACTTGGGTATGACTTGGATGTATTTCTATTACTTTTGATTTTATTTAAAACTATTGATTTTAACAATGATAATCATGCTATCATAGTGCAATGAAATTGCAAGAATCACCTTCTTTACCATAGGTAAAATGAACATAGCTCTCTCAAGTCATTCTACTTATAATCTAGTTTCATCTAAAGCACACATTTCTGTATCAAAGGTAGAACAAGATAATATAGTTTATTTCATAAATTTCTAAGTTATAGCACTACCACCCATAAGAAATATAAATCTCGTGACACATTACTCCTAAATTTCTTCACAACCCAACTAGCATCATTATATCCTTCAAGAACATAAGGATGTTTACTATAATTAAGTCCAAGGGAAATGATTCCCTTCAAATAGTGAAATACCTTATCTAGAGTTTTCCAATGAGTTCTATTTTGATAACTAATGTATCTAGTCAACTTATGTACAACAAAAGCAACATTTGGTTATGTACAGTTGATTAAATATATCAAATTATCGAAAATCTAAGAGTATCGTAACTTATAGAAATACCATTGTCATTCTTATACAAAGCTTTCGAAGAATTATATGGGTCTTAATAGATCTATGGTTTGTATATCTAAATCTTTAAGACTTTATCAACATAGTGAGACCAAGAGATTATTATACTATAAGTAGACTTTATGATTTTAGGCACTAAAATCACATCAGCTACACCCATATCTTTCATCTCAAACTTACTACACAAGAATAATTTAGTCTCATTTATAATTCTCATATGAAAACCAAACAATAAGATATCATCTACGTATAAGCTCAAAATGATGAATGTATCATTGAATGACTTGTAATAAACACACTTGTCAAATTTATTAAAATAAAGCTAAAAGATAATATTACAATCAAACTTTTCATACCATTATTTAGGGGTTTGTTTTAAACCATATAATAATTTAACAAGTTTATATACTTTAGAGAAGCAATCTTCACATCCATTTGATGCATTATGAGATCATATACGAAAGTCAATGCTATAAGCACTCATATTGTAGTTATACAGAAAATAACAGAATAGGTATCAAAATATTCTTCTTCTTTTTATGTATATTCTTTGTACTTATTAATTGTTCTATCTATATTTAGTTTCTTCTTAAAAATCTATTTGCAACCGTCAATAGAATAACCAAGAGGCAAATCAACCAATTTTCAAGTTTTATTGAAAAGAATTGATTGGATTTCATCATAAACGATTTCCTTCCAAAACTTAACCTCTAGTGAGGTTATAGCATATTGGAAGATGATAGGAGCATCCTCAACATTGAACGTAACAAAGGTACCTCTAAAGTATTCTTGAAATAGGTTTGAATTATACTCTTCTCTCCTATTAGACCTAATTATTCAAGTACCTTAGCAATTTGTATTTGCATCTCATTTCTAAAAATGTAAAACTTTTTAAAGCTTCATATTTTCTTTTAAGTAAATGTAATAGTATCTAGTGCAATCATCAATGAACCTAATAAGATATCTTTATTATCTCTAGTTGTCATTCCATTGAATTCACAAATGTCAATGTACATCAAATTCAAAATTTTAGATTTTCTATCAACCGTATAAAATGGTTTCCTAGGTTACTTCACATACACATAAATATCATATTTGTATTTTCTATTTGTAATAGTCTTAAAAATAATATTCAAATTCATCATTTTTTTCATAGAATCAAAATTAACATGACTCAACCTAGCATACCATACATCAGATGAGTCAATATTATAAGCAACAAAAGAAAAATAAGAAGTAGAGACTCTATTAAAATTAAAATTCATGCAAGAATCAACAATTGGTTCTACATGAATCTTAAACAAATCATCTACATCACACAAATCGTTATTCTAACTATCATTTATTTAGGAAATAGTAACACCTATGTACACATGAAATTTCTAATTATCACTCCATATAGCAACATACAATAAATCACTATGATCAAATGAAATAAAAAAATACAACTAACTCTTTCTTCCATGTTTATATAATTTTCGGATATATCTAATAACCGATTGTTTAGAAATAAGGAGTGTTAAAGGATTATGTATATTTTCTATATAATCAGTAAAACCAAGTTTTTGACTAAAAATAAGTGGAATATATTCTAACAAAATACGCACTCTTCTCCATGTCAAGTCGAGTTGAAATGGAAAAGTCCAATTGAAGAAGATCCACTAGGACAAGAGCTTCCTTACAAAGAAAATTGGGTTTGTTAAACGTCTAATCCCACTTTTGCTAGTTTTTTTTATCACATGATTTTATATTATGTTCATAACCATCTCCGGTTTAAAGTTGTAGACCTTCATGTAATAGTTGTACTTCACCTTATCGACAACATCTTCTTTATCATATGGTTTTATCAAATTAATCTTCAACAACTCAGATCCTTATGAGTTGGCTTTTAAAGGGTGTCGTGCATTTGTCAATATTGGTTGTATTTATTAAACCTCAAGTAGTGAAATGGTTTCCTATGTAAATGAGACATTAGTACTAATACCAATAATGAGAATGGTAACTTCGGCTTTGAAGAATACGACAACTTTTACTTTCACTAATAATGACTTTTTTATTGTTTTTAGAGCCAAAAATACCATCGCCAACGTAAGCTATTGATTTAGTAAAAAAATTGAATCAATTGAAAACTTGTAGAGTTCAAACTAAAAGTGAAAAAAAAGGAGAAATTGATAAATTAACACATAAGTTTATGCTAATATTAATATTATAAAATATTAATTAAGAAGCAAGTTAATGAAGAAGGACATAGATTTAAAGAGTTGGTGAGGGAAAAAATAATATATTAAGAATCAAGAATCGGTGCATAAGCTTTCGTGTTTGTGATTGAAATGAGTGAGTTGAAGGCCTATTTATAAAAATGGAGAATCTTAAGCGTTATCGAAATTTGAAATTTTATACCGGTTCTTTTAATGTTCGAAACATAAAGATTCACTTCGTGTACGATTTTTTTATATTGTTTAATAATTATTGATTTAATACTATTAATTTATATAACTATTTATTTTTGTTTTTAATTTTTTTAAAGTATAATAATGCTAGATAGGACCCGATCAGGTCCTATCCAGTGACAACAAAGCAATGCCTATGCCATTTGTTTGTTTTTTCAATTTGAAAAGGGTGCACATGCCACGAAGGGCCGGCCTACTAGCTTAGCGAGAGGACCAAGGTCAGGGTTGAAGGGGGTCACGGCAGTGCAGTTTGCGGTGGCTCCAGATGAACCACCAGTTCTGCAACTGTTTTGAACAGCCAATTACAGATTCCAGTTATGATTCTGGTTCGGTCTCGAAAAAATGTTGAGTCATAACTGAACCGGACAGGGTCCCTGACTCCAGTTACTGTTGCAGGCCTGACTCAGCCTACTTCAGTTCCGGCCAGTTTGAGGGTCGGTTCAAACCACGGTGAGCCGGTTATGAATCAACCATGTCAAGCGCCACACATGATAACTACTGTGCTATATATGTTTGACATGCACGGACTCTGGGATTTCTGTTCCTATTAACCTAAAACACCCTAATGCACCTCCCGCCCGGGGGTTGTCAACCGATGATGCTAGTATATTATAATGCAATATAAATATTTTATTGTATCGTGTACAGAATGATAATACTGTACATCTTACCATATATCTTCTACGAATTTTTTAAAAGTTTTTTTTTTGTTTATAAAATATAGTTAGCACCTACTTATCAGTACAATACATGTGGTATTATATCTTTTATGATTTTTTAATAGGTTTTTGCCTTTTATTCATAAAATATTTTCTAATTTAAAATTAAATAGTGTATCATGCCATATACATCCTGTACAATAGAGGATTCGATATGACGTTGACAACACTAATTGGTGAATATGTAAGTTTGTTTTTTAGGAAGAAAATGGAATTAATGTGAGTTCCCTGACCAGTTACGGAGCCAGGAGGGGCATGCCGTACTGGTCCGCAACGTAGCTGTGCTACGCCTGGCCAGGAGTTCAATACGTAGATACAAGTAACGCCCTTGGTTTGTTGGGGAGGATGCTCTGGTAATTTAACTACATTGATAACGAGTGACTTGACGTGAGTTCACTTCTTGGGTGCCGGAATGAAACTTTTGTTTGGTGCAATTACCAAAGTACCACTGAGGATGGCAATGGGTAGGGTCGAAGACGAGCCCTCTCAACTGAACCTTAGCCGGGTGAATATGGTTTTTGGTTCTCTTTTTCTCAATGAGTACATGGCAAAAATCTGGTGATATATATATGAGTGATATGAAGTTAATGAGTGCTTTAAAAGAAGGTTGAAAAAGTACCTAATATAATAGAAAACCAGTTTGATTTCATGTCAAAGAGATCTCCTATTGCTGCTATTGGCTTTTAAGACATTTAGTGAAACATGTCAAAGACAAAAAAACACATATATGGTATTTATACATTTAGAGAAGAATTTTGATAAGGTACAAAGAGATATTATTGAAAAATCTTAAAGAAGAAAGGTATTATTTTGTCATATATCAATCTTATAATAGATAAAAAACATGCATTAAGACTTATGATGAGATTATGTACTTGTTTATCTTGGTTTTGAATGAGTTGACTAAGTATATTCAAGACAAAGTACCTTGATGCATTTTATTTACAATAGTATAGTGTTAATAGATAAGTTAAGGGAAAGTTAATAAAAAAATAAAATTGTGGAGTGGAACGTTAGAAATTTAAGGCTTTCCAACTTAGAACAAAAACAAAATATACAGAGCACAAATCTAGTAACTTAGTTAAAACAAATGATATAAAAGCTAAAATTGACATGTATTACATCCTCAACATTATACTTTTAAGTATTTAAGATCAGCCTTTCAAAGAAATGAAAAGATTGGGAAAGATGTTAAACATGAAATTAATGAAAAGATTGGAAAAGATGTTAAACATGAAATTAATGAAAAGATTGGAAAAGATATTTAAGGTCAGACTGGTAAAGATGATTGACACACACATAAGATGATAAGGACACCTAGAGAGGAAACTAAATGAAGCTCCAATAATAAAAGGTGGGGAAAGCTAGATGTTAAATACCTTAAAAATAAGGAAAAGGTGTGAAAAAATCAAATGCAATTCTAGCATTTTTTGTAAATCAATGAGAAAATATTTTTCAAATTGTCGTTTGGTGGGATTTCCATGTGTGATAAAGTAATGTGGATATAAGTTTAACCTAACCACTTTAATCATAAAAGCATCGGATCATCGATGAGTAAAATGGAGAATTGTAGTTAGTCATGACAGTATTGATCCATGGTTATAATGGAGAATTGTGGTTAGTCACCAAGTTCCAAACCCACCGTAAGGGAAAGTTAAAATGGAGGAGGCGTTGAGAAGATAATGAAAGCATCCGATTATTAATTTGGCCAAATTACAATTCATTGGAAAAATATGACAAAAATCGAACTGACTAAACATTGCAGTAAGTTTATGTGTGTCTGTGCGTGCATGTGTACAGAGTGTAATTCACTCTTTCTTAAATTGATATTTTTCTGTGTGCATGTGCACGCACACATGAGGACTGTAAATTGATATTTTTAAATTTTTTACCTATATCATACTCCAAAATACTGTAATTCTCTTAGAACATTTATTGTATATGAAGGGCTAATTTTCTTTATCTTTTCCACTATCAAAAGTTTAGGTAAAATGAAGGATCATTTATTTAGGCTGTTTAAGGAAATCCCCTCAACTTGGTTCAGCTCGGCTCTTAAATGATGACAAGCCATCAGGACATACTCTAACAGCCCATCGCTAGCCGTTAGTATGCCTCCTGTATATAGTGTAGGAAATAAGCCAAACGCATACAGAGTTTTAGCTCAACGGAAGGGCACTCTAGCGCCATTTCTGCTGGTTGGGAGTTCGATTCCCAGAAGGTGCATGTGTGAATGTGGGTGTTCGGCTTCAACCTCCTCTTGTAACCAAAAATAAATGCATAAAAATAAGCCAAACAAGTGCTTTTCAGGTTGTTGGCTTGTTTACCAATCATAGTTCATGCTCAGGACCTCCTCTCTGCCTGTCGAGCTTAGCAGAGCAAATGCCATCCCAGGAGCTGGTTTATAAAATTAAAACCTAATTCTTTTAATAATTTTTATTTTAAAAAAATTCTAATTTAGGCAAGAATGTTGATGGGGGAGGAGAACCCCACCCTGAATGGAGCGGATTTCGGAAGTGGAATGAGCCGAGTTAAGCCGAACAATGAGTTTATTTGGTTTGCTTGTCAGCTTGTTTTCTTCTCAAGCGTCCATTTCTAACCATGTCCAGTCGTAACAGCCAAAATCTTCATGTTCGAATCAGAATTGCAAACTCGCGTCCTGCTCGAAGATTCCTATCTGCCTTGAATTTCTTGCTTTGGATTTAAGGATGCTGGTTGCCAATACAGATGCTATTCCCATAAGAAACGACTCCTCCTAGACACGTTATTGAAGAAACAGGTACCAACGTTCAAGCTCTGGCTTGTCAGGATCTTTCAAGCAAATCTAGCATATCCTTAACTATAATAGATATCTGAATCAATTTACATGTGCCGAAAAGTTCCTGTAAAAGCTGACAAGATGGACAAGATAAGAGCACAACGGCTACTAAGAAGACCACGCAGACCAACAACCACACCAGTGGGTGATGAGGCTTGATTTTGGTATTGATTGAGGCACCGACCCTTTTTAATGCAGGAAAGAGAGAAATACAACCATTTTAATCATCACAAGGTGGCCCAGAGCAAGGAATAACAACATTCTCAAGAGTGCCAAAGAAGACTTGTATTCGATATAACATCAGTATTAAGAAAACCAGTATGTAGTTCACGCATATGAAGCGTCTCAGTTATTGTTTTGGTGTAAGAGGCAACTAAACTTTTTGCCGATTATTGTCTCTCTCACTTTCTACTCATAAACATATAACATTATACAAAAAAAAAACCCATAATAATGGTCGAAAGAATTGATTTTTGAAACTTAATCTCTGTGAATAGCCACCATATTTATTGTAGCTTTGCTCCTGTGACTACAATGTGGTAAACCCACGGCAGACTATACTATTAAGGTCAGTCCAGCACTCCAGGATCTTTCCTCGCATTTTTCAGTGCGCCCAACTTCATATCGTGCTGATGACAAATCACCAGACATCCCGCAGGTATCTTCCTTCCGTTTGCAGGTTCTTCACTAAGCTCTCAGCCTTCGAACTGTCTAACCATCCCTGTGGAGACCAAATTACATGCAAGTTAGCACGTTGTTGGATTTCAACTTACACAGAATGCAGGTTGGACTCCTCAATAGCCTTTCACTATTTTATCTTGAATGGGGATAATTTTCATCTGATTCCTACTTGGATCGTTCTTGGTCCATCAAGAGCCAAAAAAAGACTTTCTATCTAAAGGTAGATTTAACCCCATTCGTAGCGATCCACCAGTGAGAAGGTAATAGCGTTTCAACCTACCAAGTACAGCTAAAAAAAAATCACTCATAATGCAGTGAGCACTTAAAATCAGGGGCAAGCAAGCAAAAGAATAGACGGATCAATTGTACACTTATTGATGAAGTTGTGCATTTACCTGCTCCTGGGCAATGACATGCAGTGCTCGGTGAACATCTCTGGCCATACCTTTGGCATCACCACAGACATACAAGCACCCACCTTGAGATATTACTTCCCAGATCTCAACGGCCTGCAAGCAAAGTTGGCTCAGTATATAAACGATGACCAAAATGAGTATATGGGTTAAAGACGCCATTTACTGTCTTACCTTCTCCATCATCTTGTGCTGCACGTATTCTTTGGTAGGTCCCTCACGTGAGAAAGCAACAATAAGGTCAGACACAACCCCAGCTTTTACAAAATCATCCAACTCATCCTCGTAAATGTAGTCCTGCACGACCATCATCATTAATCAAACAGAAAACCAGGCCAACTTGAAAAGTGGATGTTAGAAAGGAACGAGGAAGCAGCATGAGGAACAAGCGATCCGTAGTCTGTAGTGTTCTCAAAATGCTTCTTTAAGCATTTTGTGCAAAAACATCCATTATATGTAGATGTTACAATAGAAAATAGAAATATATATTTTAGGTTGAAGGGCATGCCCTCAACACAGCAAAAAGCAATTTCAGATTGGGAGCAGAGAGATTTCAACACATCAGAATAATGAGAGAAAATGTGGTTTTTGCTTCCCAGGAAGTAACCTTTCAAACTTGTTATATGGTACTTAAATGTTGGTAAGACCTACATTTCTATGAAACTTCATGATAATGATAGCGTATGTGTCTGCACGTATGTGCACTACCGTGCCCATTTCTTCAGGTTTACAATCATGAAATAAGAGGCATACCATTCTGCGGTTCCTGCATCCGAAGAAGAGGATGGCGGTGCCAAGTTGTGCACCAGCTTCCTTCAATGCCAATCGTTCCTGCAAGAAGTGCATACAGATCATAACAAAAAAGAGATTATTCTGGTGTGCTTAACATTAGCCCTAAGACATCTTCACGAATAAATTATAAACAAGAAAGAAGTACCAACCTGCAGAAAACCCCTGAAAGGAGCCAGCCCAGTTCCAGGGCCCACCATGACAATGGGAGTAGAAGGATCTGCAGGTAGCCTGAAATTTGACTGCCTCACAAAAATGGGAGCCGAGCTACATTCAAGACTTTTCTCCATTGGAATCGAATGCTGCAAAGACAAAGTAATGATGCTAAATGAAGTGTCTCAATGCCAACAATAAATGAACACATAACAGATACAAGAAGAAGCTCAATAAATGGACAAATCGAGACCATCAAACATTAAGAAAACATAAACTGGAGATGAAGCAGAACAGAACTTTTGAACTAAAGTTTTGGCAAAAAAACCCGTATTCCAATGAAAGGTAACAAGCATAATTGCACTTCAAGATAATCAATTCACTAACATGAGCCAAATATATGACTAAAAAATAATGAAAAATGATTGTTCCTGAAGAGCAGATTCAATCCAATTAAATCACAAAAAACACGCATTAACTTGTATTAAAATCGCCAAAAAACTTGAGTTACAAAAGCAGACACAGCACCCTAATTTTGACATGAGGTAAGAAAGGATCAAAATAAAAGCAGCACCTTCATCCAGGTCGAACAAACACCTCTATGAATCCTTCCTGTTGGTGTAGGTCCATGCACTAACGCACAAGTAACATGAATCCTCGAGGGCACCATCCTGTAGAAATATAGAGAACCGTTACATTCAAGTAGCAAAGGAGACATCCACTTCACTCCATGACTGGATATTCACCTTGGCGAAGATGAGATCGAGTAATATCTAGGCTGCAATCGTGGAGCAATAGCTGCAAAGAAAACACCAAGAGGAGGTTTTGCTGAAGGAAATTCTGCCATTACTTCGAGAAGGCTTCTTTGGTTGGTAATGACCCATTGTGCATATTCATCCTGTCCAAGAAAAAAGAAGAAGAAAACTATCAGCTTTAGAATAAAATTACTTCGGGTGAATATAAGAACCTGAAAACAAAGCCCCAGACCTTTCCAGCGGGAGATGCCAGGAACCTTAGACGTTCAGCTTCATTCTCATCAGATGCATGAGCAGCCAAAGCAACCAAAGCAGCCTTTAAGAAAAAGGAATATCGTAAACAAGGGGATCCAAACACAGGAATAGAACCATCATAAGCATGTCATAGAAGCTTGAACAACAATTACCTTCTTTGGAGGGTTGAGAAGATCCGCATAGTGAGCCAATGCAGTTCTTAAGGTGCATGGAGGGAAAGGTGGTGGTAGCGAACTTCCACCAAGCGGTGTGCCATCCTCTTTGTCAGTATGAACTGAGAAGAAAGTATCTGAAGCATATCCAAGCAAACTCTCAGCCTCTTCTACAGTCTCTGTGCAATTCTCTGCATACACACCAACATGGTCTCCAGTTTCATATCTGCGCATTAAAGTTAGCATATGAATACACGTGAAATTGAAGCATGCACAAGCATTATTGCTTCTTCCGCAAAATAAAAGGGAGCACAATGGTAAAACCAGTTGAAATGATAAAAAGTGATTACAACTAAGAATAGCATTCTGGCACAGAAATGTAGCACAATGATGAAATAAGAGGAGAAACCACTGCCAGTGTCAATTATGAAAAAAATGCTGGAACTTACGCCAGCCCAGTGCCTGGGATGTCAAACTCAAGATGTATGCAGGAACGATCTGAAGCTGGTTGGTGAAGTTCTCTTTGGACTGCCACGTTAACTCTGAACAAATAATGTTTGAGAAAACGTAAGAAGAAGAAAGTTAAACAAATCAAATTCAATGGCTAAGCGGAATTAAGGCATACTTGCAAGGGTGATGGATGTCATGAACAGCATGTCCATTTGCAAAAGTCAGGCTCTTTTCCACTTGTGGAGAAGATGCAGCATCAAGGAAAACTACTCGGTATTCAGGGATTGCAGCAGTGTAAGGAGTGGAAACAGCAGCCGTGTCATCTTCATCATAAAGTAGTTGGTCCAGCTCAGGCCAGAGAAGCTCTTTCCTATAACATCAGAACACAAGTTATGTGGACTGCTTGATAAAAAATAGACACTTCAAGTTACTTCATATCCAGAACAAGGTTACTACAGAGAATCAGGGAATGGATACAATTAGGATATAAGCAGTAAGTTTCGACCAAAGAAATATGAGAAACTAGTCTCATTTAAAGAAAATTCGAATTCCCCACATACCATGCAGAAAAGTCATCCTCAATGCATTGATCATCATCTCCCAGACCCACGGGTACAAGGCGTTTGGCACCTGAACAGAGCAAGAAGCAGCAAGGGTAAATAATTTGGAATCTAGAGCACTGAAACTTTCTGACAGGCAGTGTATCAAGTAATTTACCAATGACTGAGACAAAGACCTTACAGAGGCTTATTTTTGCATATGATGTCCTAAGCAGTCATAATTTCCAAGAATACCAGATTTATTGACTAGCCTAATTTATGTTCAACAAATTTCCTAGTGAACATGACGATAAATAAGGTTCGAGTGATTTTGTTAAAGATTAGATATCACCAGACTTTAGCAGCCACTTATGATAAATTAACTTAGATGATCGCCAATTGCTATGAACTGAGTATAGAGTTGCAATGTGATCCGAGAAGTAAGGACTCAAGAGGAGATAGGAACTTACCCTGTTCAGTGAGTGCCTCATCAACCACCTTAGCTACCTTCATGAGTAAAAGTAAGTACATCAACACCAATATAAGCACATAGAAAGTAGTAGAGAAGCAGGTTACATCAACACCAAGATAAGCACATAGAAATTAGTAGAGAAGCAGGTTATGTCTGAAGTTGAACCTTATTGAAATGCTCATATTGTTTGTTTCCCAAACCAAAAACACCGTATTGAAGGTTCTGGAGCCCGGTTCCTCTCTCTTTTACCTACATAAGTAATGAGAATGTTCAGAATATAAATCTAAGCACCAGTGGACTGTAGGATATTGTTCATAGATTGATTAATTTCTGAAACTCACCTCTGTAAACCATTTATAGAACCTCGCGGCATTATCTGTTGGCTCTCCATCACCATAACTGCATTGTAAGAATAGAAATCCATTATTAGAATATTCAAATGTTTAATTTGCCCTATTCAGCTACTAAATAAGTTGAAGAGTAACTCACGTGGCTAGCATAAAAAATGCCAATGTTTCCTTCTTCAGTTTCTCTTCATATTCATCATCCTCTGCCGCATAATCATCCTATATTTATGAAATACCAGATATAAAGTTATTAATAACCACCATAACATCGAAAACCCAAATAACTAGAAGGATATAAAGGAGACCTTATGCATACCAGATCAACAATTCTAAAAACTGCTTTCTCATACCGTGATTTTGCCTCTTCAATTAGTGCCTGCATTCCAAAACAAGCATGCATTAGATGTAAGACGAACTCTAATATATTTTGGTGCAGAGAAGTAAACAGAAACGAAATGAACAAGCAGTTGGTCCAACTGCTTGACCCTTCTCTCTCTGAAGTATTCTCTTCTCGTTCCCATCCCTAGAAAGTACTAGATCAAACTTAAATAAATTATTAGTTAACCCATTTTAGCCATTTGATCCTTCAGCTTCGACCAGCCACCTCAGCGGAGAAATTACCAAAAGAAATCATCAGACTGGGAGAACCAGGATGCTTCCTGTAAACGCTACTACGAAGATGGTATATAAAAAACCCAATTGGTTATCGAACCCTGGAAGCTAATGCATCCCAAGTTAATACATAGGCAGCAATCCAGAGCAAAAAAATACAGCGTCGAAACAATATACACGGAAAATAAGTTCCACCGAAACAACCCTCAGGCAAATTGTCACCATTACGGTGTAACACGCCCACTTTTGAGCAGAATTTGTTGATACATGAATCCCATTTAGCTAACTTCTCCATTTCAACAAAGACGTTCTGCAATTAACTTTTCTTCGTTGTTCCCCATTAGTCCATATGTTTACCACTTTCCTGGCATTTTCCCTTCAAACCACACAGTCACTCATCAGCTTATCTAATTACTTAAATCGCAAAAGCAGATCGCTTATTTACGTTCCGTCACTACTTCCACGTCAATCACATGCTAAAGCATCAGCAATACTTGCTTGAACTTCTGTCGTAAAACACTACCTCATTTGCTACACCTTCAACTATTCAGAACGGAAAAGAGACCGGATAACTTTGAAAGAAATTCCTCACGACGAAAGAACATTTCATATCATAAATCGAAACCAAAACTTCAGACGAGATAATTGTCACTGAGATACCTTAGCAAAACCCTCCGCGGTGCCAGTCTGCGTGCCAAAAAACACCGTGACCTTCTTCTTCCCTGCATCGATCTCTGCCTCTTTGTCCTCTTTTAAAGCCGACGACTTCACTACAGCTGCTGCCGGCACACTCTTGGGCACACTTTTCCCCACCGACCTCCTCCATACAAACAGGAAGAGGCAACCGAGTAGAACGGCAATCGAAGTAGTGAGGATCGCTAGGGTTTTCGGGTCATCGCCAAGGCTCCTATCTGCTGAATCCGGCAGATCCGCCAGGCGAGAGAACGCCGCCATCATGTCAATTGGAATGATCTCCAATAGACTCTTAACGGTGTCCGACTGCATTTTCCCCGAAAAGCAACAAGTACTCAATCAAAACACCGGAGTCTGCCTCAGTGTACAGCAAAACCTAGGCTTTCCGGCAGAGCGGATAGGTGAGGCTTCGATGAGAATAGAAGAAAAGGGTATCGAATTTCCTATAACACCTAAAACTTCGTCGATCCTAAAAGACAGCGGGTTCTCTGGTGAGGATCTTTCTCCGGAACACGGACGCTCTGACCGCACTCCGGCGAGCTCCCACCGGAAACCCCTCCCGGGAGAGAGAGAGAGAGAGAGAGGAGTGGCGGGTAGCAGGTGGGAAGAAGGGGAGGATGAAAATGCGGTCTTTAATACGAGGACGGGGTGGAGCCAACTCCCACCCACCAAACCTGACTAGTCAAACCCACTAAACTACTTAACTATGATTAGACACGTGGTAGAATCTTGTGCAGTATGACCGTAACCCAACTTGCACTTGGGTTAACAGAACTCGCGGGAAATTTCTTAACGTGCCACACTACCAAACCACCCTTCGAAAGTTTAGACGACACGAATTCCTACAGACACGACATGGAATGACCTTCGCGTCAATCGATTTGACACGAAATAAATTGAACTACATTCAGAATTCGCTCTTTGAAGACAAAGCACAAAATGGCATGAGCACATTTGCTTGCAATTTTAGACACAACACGAAAACCTGATGCTCATTTCAAAAAGGGAAAGAAAAAGAAGGTTACGTTTAGATTGAGCTGTTCATTTCACAAACGCAAATTACTTAACACAAGCGCAACCCACGACACGAATCGACGTGAATCTACCTTATATTGAGGCTCACAAGTAAAACGGCAGATTTTGACAGTTTTTGCATTTTAAAAACCAAAAGGAAAAAAATCATGACCTTTAATTTCGTTTTTCAATTTTACCCTGCACAAATTGGTTCATATTTGAAAACTGTAAGATAGCTGCCAACTTTTCAGATAGCAACCACAAATTAATCTACCTTATATTAAGGTTCCTTGTGCTATTTGATTCTTCACACTAAGCATAATAGTGGAAGTGGCATCAAAAGATTGGGTTTTTCTATGAAAAGTAAGTAGTTTTGAATTAATTGAATTTGGAGTTGGATTCAGATATGAGTATCAATTGTCATACTCAAGTGTAACAGGTACAGTCAAATGAGAACGAAGTATAAGAGATTCGTTTGATAGCTACATGCATTATGAATGCATGCATGCGTGCATACATGCATGAATGCGCACACACATGTCTAATATGCTTATTCATCTTTGAAAATTTTAACAATCCATCTTAAGAAATGAATAATTGAATTTTAAAGAAAAACAATACAAAGTAAATAAATTACACCTATAAAGGTACATATATATATATTAACTTTGAACAAAAGCAGGCACCTTTTTAAAATTATTTTAAACAAATGAACGAATTTGGACACGACTAAAAAGAAGGCGGGATTTAATAGAAAAATATCATTGTAGTTATTTTATTTGTTTATATTCTTTATCTTCGTTCAACACAAAAGATTATTAAATTATTTATTATACAAGCTCAACACAATCATTCTTTTTAACGGCTGAAGAGAACCACACACTTGTATGTTTCTCGATACGTGATTGAGGCCCGGACCTACCATCATTATTAACTCATGGCGCCCGTCTGCTGGACGGATGCAACGTACACGCTTTCTGGACCCTCAATGAATTGTGAGTCCACATCGTGCGCACCGAACTCATGACCGACAGTAAGGGTGGGACATATGGTCAACAGGTCGGTTTTGGGTCAGATAACTATGGGTTCAGGTAAAAACCAGGTTGACCCGGACCTGACCAATTTACTGTTCGGGTCCATTTTGAAGACCCCAGACAACCCATACCTAAAAATACAAAGAAGAAAAGAAAAACTACTTTGCAAAATGTAAATGTCACAAAAATTCAGATGAAAAAGAAAAACTAAGCAATTAACATCGTTTTTCCTATCAATTTAATTCAAATGTAATAAAACTTATAAGCCCTCCGCATCCATAAATTATCTTTGAATTGAATAAAAGGTTTTACTTGTTTAATATGCTTGTGATATTGAATAAATTATCTTTGCTATACTCCATAAAAAGCCCTCCACATCCATCACCTTCTCAATAACAAAACTAAGATAATGACAACTGGGATTTGCCTTAAGAGGAAGCAACATAGTCTTCCTGTCAATGCTTACTATATAATTATGTATGTATGTATATATATATATATAATGGTTTAATTCGGTTTCTTCGATTCAGTGAATACTCCTACAAGAGAGGGTGGGGCCAGGTGGCCTGTTATCACTTAGCAGGTTGGGTAGTTGGCACTCTAATTGGATCAAGGATCAATATGATCTCGACCAACCATATCCAACTTCATATTTTGCAGGAGGGTGGAATTTTCCGCAGCCACGTCCGAAGCAACTGGAGAAATCTGTAAGTCAAGCTGCTTTCGACTTCCTGCTCAATGCCCGGATCCGGGTCACGACTACTTTGACTGCAAAACTTGGTCCAGTCAAGCCTGTTAGCATAAAGGTCGGAAGGGCCGGCCTTCGCCGACTCAACGTTGACTAATTTTTGTCACCGCGTCCGGTTTCCAATCATCAAATCCATGTTGACTGGCAGCCCGTCCACCATGCTAAATTAATTTTATATCTTCAACTCAAGATTACATTGATCCGACATATTGAACAATGCTTAATTGATTTATCCAATGAAAACACACTCTTTTCTTTTTCTCCCTCTCTCTTATATATATATATAAAGATACTCGGTTATGCTCAATGAGTCTGAAATGATGGGTCTCATCACAATAAATACAAAAAGGAGTCCGTCACTTTACACCATCTTATATAACCGGTACATATTAAGGATATTGCAGTTTTTACACACACAAATATATATATATATATATATATATTTGTGTATCTACTTTCTTGGGATAAAGGTTTGACAAATGCGTACTTCCACTTATCTGAAAACTAAATATTAAGTGACTAAGTTAAGTACAATATATTAAAGAGTATCTATAAGGCCAAAAATTGTCACTCCTATAAGTAGGATCTGAAAGTTATCTTATGAACACACACAAACCCAATATATATATAGAGAGAAAGAGAAACTAGTATATATTAAGAAATTCAAATATATTTGATGGTTGAGATTTGAATATATAAAGTAAAAAGTGTATGTATACTTTTTAGAGGTATATTTTATCCATATAAAGACTTTTGCTTTTAAAATTTCAAATCTCAACATCATCACTTAAGATGGATTATTGAGATTTGTTTAAATTTATTAGCATGAAGGAGCTGGTATATACCAATGTCTCATTTATAATATATATATTATTCATAAGATAACTTTCAGATTTTATATTTTAGGAGTGATAATTTTTTACTTCACATACACGGACACACACGTATATATACCTCCTATACAAGCATTTATTATTTGAATTATGTATTATAATTTTTTAAATAACACTTATGCACCTCAAGATAAGGAATTGACATAAGTATGCGATAGCAGAAGCAGGTGGCATCCAACTTTTCTCTCTCTCTCTCTCTCTCTCTCTCTATATATATATATATATATATATTAGAGAGAGTGTAGTGGGATTAGGGTATGTCAACGAACTTTCAACTTGTCCGCGCAAAGAAAACAGGGCGCACCTAGTTTTTCGCGTTCAATGTGCTGCCTCCGGTTTACGTTTAACAAATGTGCAAGAGGGCTTCAACTGTCCTCTGCTTCTTCTCGCTTGTAATAAATGAGATTTCAAGAGGTCGACGATTGAAGTGCCTCCTAAATGTGGAAGATTGCGCTACTGCCAATGAAGTTTCAAGTAATATCTCGGCTGGGGTCACACCAAACAGGCCTTCTTTCCCAACCCAATTATTGACCAGATGCATGCTGGGGGTGTCGAACTCACGACCTTCAACTTGTGTGGGAAAGTTGACGACTGATATTTTGCCGAACTAACTCTACCAAGGAGAGCTAGGTGCTGCGAGAAATTAAGGTGATTCACTCACTTCTCCTTCCAATTGGTGTCCTCCACTCGCTCTAGTTCCATCTACCTTCTCTTCATTAATGAGGTTTCTCCAATATCCAGCTCAAGTATTTTCCATCACATTTAGACATACATTCATGCCTATTTTTAGATTATTCTAAATTCAGGAGAAAAATATGGTTTTTAAAATAAGAAGTCAAAGAGTTTTATTAAATTTTCATCTAAATCTTTGGTTAAACTGCTAGATAGGTTCTTGTCCATAGCGGCGTGCTGGCCTGAAGGTACTCATGAAATTATTGAAAAATCACATTGCAGCTGGATTGCGTGGAGAGAAACGCATACGGTAGATTCTCTCAAGAATGAAATATGCTCACTTCGGTACGATCCCAAACAACGTGAAGTCCGTGTTGTCTGGCCACTAGTATGGTTGCATGGACAATTTCTAGTTGAGGCCTAAAACATCTCATATGGGAAGATACATACATATATGTCACGATTGACACGTACAAACCTTTTGTATTATTCACACATTTTTTGCTTTCTCCAAAATATCCCTGATAATTTCAATTAATTAACAGGGTACCCTTCTATGGAAAATCAGCTCTTTTTCTCCTCCTACATGAATTGCCATCCATCGCTCCTCTCCCATCATTTTTTCATATATTTTTGCTTCCCGACCTATTCCAGTCCCCATTACTTGATTTAAATCATAAGAATGAATTGAAATTCGCCAGAAAAAGAAAGGAAGGAAGAAAAAAGAAAAGGAAAGGTTGATTTAAAAGTGGATTCATCGATTTATTGAAGTATGTTGTTTAATTGGTTTTTATTTTTTTAGTTGTTTTGAGAGATTTTTTACTGGATTCTCATAAGAAAATCCATCGAGAAAATGAGTTTTTCAGCTCGAGACATGTCTCCTATGCGAGAGACATGCCTGGGGCGTGGGTTGAGGCCCAAGCCTAGGGATATCTCTCGTGTAGAGAGTTGAGCCCTACGTGCGTCTCTTTTGTTTTGATTTGATTAATTAATTTTATTTTTTACTATACAAATATGGCTCATAGGACACAAGGAGAAGGGTATAACATCATTGCTTCATCTAGAAGATGCAATGCTTTGTCATACAGAAGACGAGCCTGCAAATGACAATGAAAAAATAAGACACCTACCCTTTACATTATGAGAAGGATATATCAACCTCAAAGACTGAGATCGATATTGCTAAGAGTGAGGATAGAGAATCTTTTGATATATCGCAGTTACTACCTAGCTTTGAAGGTCACGTTGCTTATAAGATATGGTAGGAACAAGTAATTTATAGCTTTAGTGTATATGAAATATCAATACTCAATATTCCAACAGACTATATAAATATAAATATACATATAATATGAAAAATGATAATAGCCCACCTAAAGTATACTATTGGTAGTGCATGACGAGTGAAAAAGATGGATGTGAAGCTCAATAATTGGGTTGAGATTGTAGATAGGAGTGGCTGATTGGGTAGATGAGTTTGCTATATAAAATTATAGATTATAGTTATTAATTGTTTTTATCGAGCATTAGTAACCATACGTAAACAACTTTCACGTGAGATAACTATCACACTTCACGATGCCCACAAGATACTTGGTCTTTTAATAAAGGGACAACTTATTGTTTTGATACGATGGATAATGGCTATAAGCAAGAAATACATTTTGAGTGATATGTTGGGATGAACATCAATAAAATAGTGCTAGAGATTAAGTCTTAATTAATTACGTTTGAGGTATTTTGAACTAATTTTTCAATCAGGAGAGTTAGTAATGAAAATAAAGCTTTATTATATTTGTTGTATTACCTAGGTTATATATTATATAAAGATAATTATAGAGATATAGTGTTAATAATGATCATGCATCAATTGACACATGTTATTTAGAGGGTTGGGAGTCATGCTTGGAGTACAATAATATTAACATATTTATATAAACAACTAGAAAAGATATTTCAGGTAGAAACACAACTTATAGACATACTTCTTTGTTTAAAGTAAGAACTTCTATTATTGTTACTTGCTATAATATCTTTCATATAGTCATTTTTTATAATTTAAAGTTATATTTTAAGTTGTAGGCATGAAATTATATGTATTTCTTAGCTTTAGAGTTAGCACGCAACCAAAATGGTTGGATAAGGAACCACGAGTAGATCTATGAATGAGAAATGTTTATCACAAGCAATCACCTATTGATTGACTTACTAAGTATCATAAGTAATTATTTTTTATAATGGTAGATAAGGTAGTTTTTGAAACTACAATGATATTTTTTATTTTTAAATTAAACACAACTTTTGATGTTATACATTCTTATATTTATTTTAGGTAATACAAATTAACTGACAATCATATAATTGTGCAAAATACTCATATTATAATGTATATAAATTGTCTAGATACTACTGATGCATTCACTATATAAATATTATGGAAATATATATGTCAAATCATGTAGTACGATAATTTAGCCATTGTCATGACATCCTAGTTGCACCGAATAAACCTTTCATTGCAAATGAACCTATAAAGTCTTATGCTTATAAGATACAATATGAGTTATATGATGCTACTTGAGAGGCACAATACTCATTATTTTGAGCTTGAGCACTTTAGTGTCTAAGCACGATATCCTCATGAATGCGACCAGTTGTACATAGAGTGTTACATTCCTCATACACGTCAATTTCTTTAGAAAGATTTTATCGGTCAATGGCATCCAACTCGTCTGACTCCATGTAGACAATACAATACATCATTCTTCATGCAAGTAAATGAATAATTGTATATGTATTAGTAACATTTCTAATTTTTGTTTTACTTTGATTATAGTACTAACTTTCTCATAATTACTTTCTTATACCAACATTTTATCATGATACATGACATACTTGCACCAACTTTACAAATTTCAAAATACGTGCTATGGACATTATCGGGTAATCTTACGTTGATAGAGTTGTTAGAGACATACGAATAATACTACCAATAAGCACACCGATTGACCATATATGATGATAATGGTGAAGATGCATAACATTTTGGTATGAGACTTATATTTGAGATGTTCTTTTGTATTATTTAGTACATGTATATGTAAATGATATGTGGAATTAAATAAAATTTGTTTCGTCAATCTTTTCCCTCAATATATATAACTGGAATGAAATCATGCTTTCATTTAAATTAAAAACAATTAAATATATAAACTATAAATTACATCGAATCATTATTATCAATGTCATATATAATGTCATCTCCTGATACTCTCATTTATACATACATCTCAATACATTTAGGTATCGCCTTATTCGAATCGATTTCATTATAATCACTTTCACTCGAGTTGTTTGTCATTCTATAATACATAAAAAAGCATAAGGCTCAAAGCATAACACACAATAATACATGGCTCATTTGATGGGACCTTGGGCAGAGATATTGGCCAAGAGTGTCCTCCCTTAAGGAAGAGACGCGACAAAACTGCATCTCTTCCTTAAAGGGAAAACATGCTTGTGTCACATTTCGAATAGAAATTCCAACTATTGAATCTTTCAACCCAAAACTGTGAAACCTTAACCAAAATAAAAATAAAATAAAAAACAAGACAAACCAATAAAAATACAAAGATATTATTAAGAACCAACTTCTCAAAACCTAGAAAATTTCAAAAATCGGCTGCATCAATCATCTCTTTATTTATTTATTTGTTTTGTTTGACCCTGATATATTCATAACAGTTTTAATCCAAACAAGTGTGATTTGGATCCGTACCTAAGCTACCAAGATGGCTACAGTCATAGAATAATGCACCAGAGGATGAACATTATTGCTGAAAGGCCATAACTGTAGGCTAAACGCATGCTGCTTGAGTCAGGAGTCGTGGGGTTGAAGCTGGGATTGGATTGTCAGCGACTGGGATATCGGCAATTGGCGGTGTTGGAGGCGACGCAATGAGTGATGCATCAGGTGAAAGGGATGCGTGGGAATCAACACTAGATGCAGGGGATAACCCGGTAGATGAAGTGGGTGCTTTAGCAGGTGGGCTTGTGGCACTCGATGGCACCAGACTCTGCATGGAGGCAGATGGTGCCTTCTTTGGTGATGATGCTGGAGACGATGCAGACGCATTGCCAGAGGCAAAGATCTCTGGCGGTTGTAGCACGGCATCGATGGAAAATATAACAATTTGTTGTTGGTCTAAAAGGGTATTGCCAACGTTAACGCTATTGAGGCCAATGCTGAGAGACACATTTTAACCGTTAGTTTTGATACTCAACTGATAATTTGAATTCCCATTGGAAGCAAGTGTACTCAATGGTACAACCGCCTTCTTCAAATACTCAGTCGGGTAGTAACCCGAGTTGGCATGGTACAATAAAAGGGAGGTCTTTTGATCTGCTGTGAGATTAGCGGGTAAAACAGCAAGGGCTTGATTCTTGGGTGCAAAAACTGTCAGTCCATTGTTCTCAGCATTCATGTATGCTTGAATCACCCTTGTAGATTGCAACAGAGTTGCAAAGGACTTAAAGCCTGAGTTCAAGAGGGTGGAAGTGATATTGACGAGAGCAACCAACGACGATGAATTTTTGAATCCGGGCGGCACAATCGTGCTATTGATCTGCAGGACCGATATGTTATAGGGCTCCACGACAAGCGACTTTACAAGCTCCGCACTCAAGTTGGATCCACGGGCAGCTGAGCCAAACATGGTCTTGCTGGAGAGATGGGTGACATTAAGGAATTCTCGCCAACAGCTATAAATGTGTAAATGTACAAAAAATGTTCATGACAGAAATGAAGACACTGATATGGATGGGTGGTCACACAAGAAAAGACCGGATCCATAATTAGATTATTAGAAACAAATTGAGAATGGTACCAATAGATATAAAATGAGACAAAAGACAATCAAAATAAGCTCCAGCTAACATGACGCATGAGAGGGCTTAGCTCTTGTTGTCTTCTTTCACTTGCAGAGGTGAATACACGATCATTGAGCAAGAGAGTTGCATTTATTTCTACATTAGATGTGAATCTTAATTATTCTTTAATTGGGATTAATTTAGCTGAAGCTGGCGTCAAACAAGGGGCTGTCACGATCCAGATAATCTAATCTCCATAACTCACCCTCTTCTTCCTGTAATGGCATCATATAAGAAGGCCAAGCTACTACGTTGGCACCCATGGTTGCTTGCAGACCCATCCCAGGGATGTAGCCGCTTCCACCCCTAACATTGCCCTGCTTCCGCTTATGCAATAGGACCTAGACATGAACCATTAGTATATCCTGGCAGGGCCCTGAATCGCGCGTGATGGCGAGCCTCGAAATCACTCCTGGTAGAGGTGTTTATCGAACCACTAGAACCGAACCAAACCGGTGGTTCGGTGCAGTTACAGATGTCTGGTGGTTTGATTCGGCTCGGTTCTAGCTGAAATTTTTTCCAACGATTCAGTCTACGGTTCCATTGTTAGAACTGAACCAAATCATTATATATATATATCTATATCTCTCTATATATACATTCACACCTTATATACATATAAAATATGAATATATATAGTTTGTATACTTATATATATAATTATAACTTCATATGTATAAAATGTGGACCATAGATCCAAATAATCTCATATCATAATACATTGTATTTAACAAAATACTTAAATTAGTAGAACCGCAAACCAAACCAGAACCAGTGGTTCGGTTTGGTTCGGTTCTGGATATAGCACGGTTCAGTTTGGTTCTTAAAATGTTAAGAATCAAACCTAACGGTTTGGTTCAAGGTTGAGGCTAGAACCGAACCGTGAGCACCCATAACTCCAGGGCATGCATACCGGCTTTGCACTCCCGTTGTAACAAAAAAAAAAGAACGCCTACAACAGACCTACCATTTCCAACTAATACAGACTTGATATTGCCAAAAAAGTTTTAGGCCAAACTCAGATTTGACACAATTTTGTGGGTCAAACCCAATCAAGCTAGTCAGTTGAGACGAGCCATGAATGAGATCATAGCGACACAAAAGTTTATTTGCCCTAAGCTAGTACCATACAGCCCCCTGCCAGAAGCAAACCGCCAAGTTCTGAGCTCATGATCTTCATCTGGCATTTCTTAAGAATAAATCTTATATTCATCAACATAGAAATAACTTACAATATGCGGCAGATTAAAGGCTTTCCTCCAATCGACATCATGCCCAAAATCGGCACACCCTGTGCAACCGTCTCCTTCCTTCACTTATCATTCTAACTAAACCCTAATCAACTATTAATACCTTATCTAACTTAATTTCCTAATCTACCCCTAATAAGTATTAACTATTTCTAAGATGGCATAGGACTCAAAATGACATGAGACATGAATATTCATTTACACGACCCGACTTTCATTACACGACACGACTTTCCTTAACACGCCCCCTCAAGTTGAATGGAAAATGTTGATAACACCCAACTTGGATAAGGTCTCTTTTAATAGTTTGTTGGTAGTAGCTTTAGTTAAAAAATCAGTCCTCTATTTGATAGAATGAACATACTCCAGCTGTAATTCTTTATTAGATATCTTCTCCCTGATGAAGTGATAGTCAATTTCTATATGCTTGTCCTTTAATAATATACTGGATTAGATGCCATCTGAATTGCTGCACTACTATCACAATATAGAGGTATAGGATGGTTAAGTGAATAACCCAATTCAGTAATCAATGAAGATATCCATTTTCCTTCACACAACTTGTGCTATAGCTTTATATTCAGCTTCTGCTATAGATCTTGCAACCACTGTCTGTTTTTTACTTTTTAAAGATATAATATTACCTCTAAGTAAAGTAACATAGCCAATAGTTGACTTTCTGTCATCATAAGAACCAGCCCAGTCAGCATCAAAATAAACTTCAATGTCCAAATTTGATGATTTCGAATAAAGTAAACTTATTCCTAAAGTTGATTTGAGATATCGAAGAATTCTATACACTGCATCCATCTGATTTTTAGTTGGTGAGTGCATATATCTGCTCACAATCCCAACTACATACGCAATGTCTGGTCGAGTAATAGTCAAATATATGAGCTTACCCACTAGCTTCTGATATTTATGGATGTCTTTGAACTCTTCACTATCACCGTTAAAGAATTTCTGGTTTACCTCAATTGGAATGTCACTAAGTTTGCATTCAAGCATTTGAATTTCTTCAAGAAGATTCATTAGGTATTTTCGCTGAGTTAAGAAGATACCTTTGTCAGAGTAAAGAACTTCTATGCCCAATAAATAGTGAAGCCTACCCAAATCCTTAATATCAAATAATTTATGAAGATTCATTTTCAACTTTGATATTTCTTAAAGGTCATCTCCTGTAACAATAATGTCATCAACATAAACAGCGAGAATAGATATTTTTGTCCCTTTCTTGAAGAATATTGTATGATCATTGAGGCTTTTGCTGTATCCCAGACTGCACATTGCTTTGCTGAATTTATCAAACCAAGCTCTTGGAGACTTCCATGTACACTTCTTCATTTAAGTCTCACTGTAAGAAAGCATTTTTAACATCCAATTGCCATAGGTCTCATCCCAAGTTTGCTGCCATATTTAGAAGTATTCTGATTGATATAAGTTTAGCGATGGGTGCAAATATTTCTGTATAATCAATACCATATGACTGATTGTATCCTTTAGCAACCAATCTAGCTTTATATCTCTCCACTGTTCCATCTACCTTATATTTAATAGTAAACACTCACTTACATCCTACAATATTCCTATCATAAGGCAACTGTGTGATGATCCATGTATTATTTTTTACCAGTACATTCAATTCTTCTTCAATTGCAGCTTTCCATAAGGGACACGTGATTGCTTCTTCAAACTTCAAAGGAATTTTATGTTTTTCAGCATTCATAATAAAGTTTTGATAACTCTGAGAAGTGTTGACATATGAAACATAATTAGAAATTGGATATCGTGCACATGTATGCTTACCTTTGCGAACAGCAATAGGAATCTCAAGGTCACTATCCACTTGCACTTGAGGATATGATTTAGGAGAAATCTCTTTAGTACATGGTTCTTCTTGAAAGTACACAATCTTCCGCTGTCCTTTCTTTTACGTCAAAATCTCTTTTGATTGCTGTGTGTTCTTACTCTGATGATCAACTATCTCATTATACTCCCTCTCACTAGGAACTAGTGGAATGACACAAGATAGAGTTTGAGTAGATTCCAAGGAAGTAGAATAATGAGTAAATTCAAAGAAAGTAACATCCATGGAAACATATAGTATTTTAAGCAATGGGTCATAGCATTTATATCCTTTTTGAGAGATCGAATAGCCAAGAAAAATACACTTATTGGACTTGGCATAAAGTTTATCACGATTGGGAAGATGAATATGTACAAACAAGTACACCCAAAAATACGAGGAACTAGATGAAATGGCTTTGATGCTTTATTAAGACTATGGATATGACTCTCCTCCTGAATGGTATTACTGGGCATGCGATTTATAAGAAACAGCAGTAAGGACAACATCTCCCCAATAGAAATTTAGAACATTACTTTGAATGAGAAGGGTTCTGGCTACTTTCAAAATATGACGATTCTTCCGTTCAACAAGACCATTCTGTTGAGGTGTATAAGGACATGTAGTCTGATGAACAATGCTCTGTACTTATAAATAATTTGCTAACTGAGTTCCAATGTATTCTCTCCCATTATCGGACCGAAGAATTTTAATAGTAGCATTGAATTGAGTATAAAGAAATTTATGCACAGTGGGAAAAATAAAGGTAACTTCAAACTTTATTTTCATTAAGTAAACGATTGTAAGACGAGTACAATCATCAATGAAGGAGACAAAATACTTATGACCAAACAAAGAGTTTACTGAACTTGGACCCCATACATCAGAGTAAATAAGTTCAAAAGGTTTAGATCGTCGAGAATCACTTAAAGGATAAGATGCCCTTTGGTGTTTCCCAAGTTAACAGACTTCACATTCAGATTGAAATTTATTGGATTGAACTATAAATTGAGGAATAACATATGAAATTTTTGACACGGAGAGATGACCAAGACGATAATGTCAAAGACGAAGATCTGCATCTGGAACTGGTGTTGCTGAAACTCTGTACGAGGTTGAAGGCTGAAAATGATCTTCAAGAATGTATAATCCTTTCTGCAGTTTACCATGTCCAAAGATTTTCCCCGTCTTCAGATCTTGAAATACACAACCAGTAGGATGAAAAGTTACACAACAATCCAAGGCACGAGTTAAAGAGCTTACGGAAAGAAAATTTATCGAAAAACTTGAAACATGATAGACTGATGGTAAATCTGAAATACATGTAGATACACTGCCCTGTCCAATCATATAAGTGAAAGAACCATCTGCTAATTTAATTGGTTCATGATCTTTAAGAGTCTTGTAAGCTGAAAAATATGATAAGTCTCCGACCATATGATCTGTAGCCCCTGAATTAATTATCCAAGTTTTAGAATGAGAAGGAGAGGAGTAAGTACCCTGTACTGTATGTGTAGCCTGAACTATTGTAGCTTGGGTGAAGGAAGTAGAGGATTTTTCAGAGAATCTCTGTTCAAGACCTTCTATTCTTTTTATATGCCATCGATGCTGGGAGTAGAACTTTCTGCAGAATGTACTGAGGTATTGCGATTTTTATAGTAATCTGATTTACCATGTAATTCCTAACAATTATCTCTGATATGACGTGATTTGCCACAATGGGAGCAAACAAGTTTTTCTCTATCTTTGGAAGTAAATCGACCATGGCCGCGGCCACGACTCTGGTGTCCCCCTCTGCCACGAAAATGAGAATTGTCTCCTCTTACTTGAAGTGCATGCTGATCTATATTAATAACATGATCCTTCTCAAGATTCCTACAATATTCTTCTCTGATTAATAAGGAGTATAGTGCCCAACGAAGGAATTTCTTCTATGCCTAAGATATTCAGTTTGACTGATTCAAAGTCTGGATTCACACCCCACAATAAATCAAATACTTTCTTCTTTTCAATCTCAGCGTGTCGTTCATTATAACAAGTAGAGCACTTGATATTCGTATAGTAGAGTAATTCATCCCAAAGATCGTGAAGATCTGCATAATATTCAGTGATAGACCGATTGACTTGTTTACACTTTCTGATTCTCTCCGGAATCTCATATTTTTTGGCAATATTCTTCTTCCGGGAATAAGCCTCAGTTACTGCACACCAAATCTCATGGCCAGATTCTAAAAACATAAAAGTTTTAGCAATTGAAGGAATCATGGACTGGAGCAACCACGATGAGATTAATGCATCTTCTCTTTTTCAAGTGGCATAAAGACTGTCATGAGGCTCTAGAATAGAAGATTGACCCATCAAATGAGCCCATCTCCCCCTTGCTACAATTACAAGTTCCACAGATCTTGCCCATTCCATGTAATTGCGATCATCTAATTTAGTCATGGTAATCTGAAGATTTTCTGTTTTGTCAAACAAACCTGAATGTTCACCTGTATGAAAGGAACTGTTAATGCCCTTATCTTTGCCAGCCATGGAGTATGAAAGCGGAACTAAAAAGTGAAGTAAGTCTGAATCGTGTACTGTGGTAAGACAAAAATAGGTCTTCTTTAATATTCCACGGGATGCAAGAAGTTATCCACAATGAGCCAGACGAGAGAATCACTATCAACGATCCACGGGAAAGTACAAACAGAAAGAAAAAAAAAACAGGCACAACTGATTGTGTCCACTTGTAAGGATGAAATTCTGCACGTAAGGTCGATTGGATAACAGATTGCAATATCAAGGGATGATGAAGGAGTTGTATGGCAAGATCTATAATCGGTCCACGTTGAAGGATGATGAAATCGTGATCAATGGGCAAATATTTGTCCACGCTATTCAATCTTGATCAACCAACGTAAAGAAGCAATATACTCTTTGACATCAAGAAACAAATCAGTAATAATCGGAATTCCAAGTTCTAGATCAGATTTCTAGGGTGCACGATCTCTGATTTAAAAAAAAAACTGAACCTGACATCTGATACCATCTTAAGAATAAATCTTATATTCATTAACATAAAAATAAGTTACAATATGCGGCAGATTGGAGGCTTTCCTCTAATCTGCATCATGCCCAAAATCGGCACACCCTGTGCAGCCGTCTCCTTCCTTCACGTATCACTCTAACTAAACCCTAATCAACTATTAATACCCTATCTAACTTAATTTCCTAATTTACCCCTAATAAGTATTAACTATTTCTAAGATGACATAGGACTCAAAATGACATGAGACATGAATATTCATTTACACGACCCGACTTTCATTACACAACACGACTTTCCTTAACAGCATTGAGTGAAATGTTGATGCCCAAGCACCAGGAGCACCGCGTATCGAGTTTTATTATGCAAGGGGTTTACAGTCACACCCTTGTACGGTTTAGCAAAGTGCAACATATTTCTGAAATAAATAGAACCATCACGATGCTTACAAAGGAAAATGCTTCACATTGCTGCCCATTAAAAGCTATCAAGATTCACGCAATTCAATCTGTTCTGTGAAATTTCATCGCTGTAGAACATATGACAATCACTGAAATCAGTAGAATATCACCACCATAGCAGCATCCTGCTTGGCATGGTAGAGACACAAGTTTTGGCATTACCTGGGAGAGGATAAATGGAGACAGAGATGATAATTGCTAGTTGATGCTACATGCATGAACACACCTTACACCTTATTTAACATGAGCAAATGAACATCATAATTGGAGTTTCTGTTAATGCACATGCATATATCCGACAGAAGTTCTCCAAACTATCAAATTTAGTCACGTGTACTAGAAGAATTTCATGGCTGCACATCGCAACCATGGACTGTGAATCAGGAAAACCAAATATAGGGAATTTTACAGCCAAACTGAGCACATAGACAGGGATGAAGCTACCAGTGTTGTGTACAACATAACTGTATCCAATAACCACATTGGGCTACCGGTCCACCAAGATAGAATGATGCTGTTGTCTGGACCTGTTCACAATGAGGAAAAGAAATCACAACAGGCAGAAGCAAAGGAATAGAGCAGCAGAAAAGCAGATGGGCAGCTAAGAGACTCGTAAATCTAACACTGTAACCAATAACCACTAACACAGACATAACCAATATAAGATGAGTCGCATGCAGTCAAGGAGGAGGCTTCATATGTAGGTGAGTACGCGTTTATATTCATGTCCGACATCACACTGATGCGTTGCAGTTAACAGGTATCCGTATATAGAAAGGTAAAAGTCATCTTCAGTTTTAGCAAAGAGAAGATTTCTTTTGGATCAACAGCCACAAAATGTTCCTTGAAGAAAATAAATCAATGACAGCCAACAAAATCAGTAGCTTGTTGAAAAGAAAAGAAGGTTGCAAGATAGATTCTTAGATCACAATCTTAAATGACAATCACACTCAAATTCCCATCCAACGAGGGGCTTTCTGGAACTGCTGTTGAAGTTGGTTATCACATACTACGTGCTGAATATTGTGGAAAATAGTTCATCTCTGTCTTCTACGTGGAAGAATGAAGACATTATAAGTTAAGTTTTTTTAGCATGCTTCACAAGAACAGATACAGATTTGTTTTTCTAGTGAGTTATCACCCATTGCTTACTACCATACTAATGCAAGCTAGCGCAAGTAAGATGACTTCAAACGTCTAAGTATTTGCAACTCATACCTAGTCCAGTGTCTGGGTTCAGCTTCCCATTGGTCCAGCAGAGTTGAGAGAACTCAAAACTCCAGAGGACAAACTTAAAGAGCCCAGTTTACAGACGAGGGAGAGGATATAAAGCAATAGAAGACATGGAAGCAAGAAATGAGAAAGCATAAAGATATATAGATAACAAGAAGGATCATTTTAAAAGCAAAAATAGAAATGAACATTAGAAACGATACTAAGCTGAAGAGGAACCAAGCACAAAAAGAAAAACTCATGTTAACTTCCGAAAGGAACAAATAATAAAACCTGCACGACATATTTGTTTAACTAAAAATCTAATATCGGTGTTTCTTTTGTAACATATGGTAGGTCATGGCCTTAAAGGGTAAAACGTAATAGATACTAGAAATGTTAAGAAAGTGAGAAAAATTTATCCAATGCGTTCATTTTTCTTGACAAATGCATGGATAAAAAAATGAGTCAAACAAGGGGAAAGTTTATAAGAAAGCATGAGAAAAATAGGTGAGAAGAATGAAAGATGTATGAAAAAGCAAGCTTCATATGATGTGGAAGTGAAAAGCTTCCGTTTGAACTGG
Organism: Brasenia schreberi; assembly: GCA_036023115.1. Taxonomy (NCBI): domain Eukaryota; kingdom Viridiplantae; phylum Streptophyta; class Magnoliopsida; order Nymphaeales; family Cabombaceae; genus Brasenia; species Brasenia schreberi. Next base: position 10,158,867 of record JAYKKT010000063.1, read on the forward strand.
CTTCACAAGAAAGCGATCTTCACAGCTGTACTATGACTTGGAATCAAGGACATGTAAAGGATGAAGACCCGTGAACTTGCTCAGTGCTCCACTTAGCGTGGGAGAAGCCTTGAGGATTGTTTCCAACCGGCTATTCTTTGTAACATGTTGGAAGTAGATGTAATCTTCAAACAGCCCCAGTGTGCAAGGGAACAATTATGTCCCTAAGCTATTAGTCTTAGTAAAACCAGGAAATGCATTATAAATTTCCTCATTTTGCTTCTACATTTCTTCAAAGAATATGCTACTCTTAGTTGTATTGACATGTTCAACAACAACAACTAAGCCTTTTCCCATACTACATGGGGTCGGCTACATAGCCCTATCATGTGTCATGCTAACAGTCAAACTCAAAATAAACTAGATCATTTTTTATTGTTTCTTTCTAATACTTTTGTAGTTATCCTCTTCCTCTTTTAACATTTTCACAATCTAGTTTTTCATATCTTCTTACGGGAGCGTCCTTGGGTCGTCTTTCTACATGTCCAAATCATCTTAAACAATTTTCTCTCATTTTATCCTCTAATGGTGTTACTCTCAATTATTTATAATAACCTCATTATGTATACAGTCTTTCCTTGTGTGATCGCTCATCCATCTCAAGATTTTCATTTTTGCTACGGACATCTTTTGCACATGTTGATGATTAAGTGTCTAACCCTAAGAACCATAAAATATAGCAGGCCTAATTGCCACTTTATAATATTTACCTTTGGTATCTTCTTATCACATAGAATACCTTATGCCCCTCTCCATTTTAACCAACCAACATTAATTCTATGTGTAACATCTCCATCAATTTTTCTATCACTTTGAAAAATTAACCCTAGGTATTTAAAACTTTCCTTGTGAGGGATGCACTGTGTGCCAATCTTAATTTTTAGGTCCTCTAAAGTACCCAAATGATCACACTTCCATTTCATATATTTTGCCTTTGTTCTACTAAGTCGGAAGCCTTCACTTTCTAACGTTTCTATCCATAGTTTCAATTTTCTATTAACTTTTTCCTTAGACTCATCCACTAACACAATGTCATATGCAAATAACATACACCAAGGTACTTCATAATATATTTTGTTAACTCATCAATGATCAATATAAATAAATATGAACTTAAAATTGATCCCTTATGTAACCCAATCTTAACTTCAAAGGAGTTTGTCATTCCTTTATAAGTCCTCACACATGTTTTTGCACCATCGTACATGTCTCTTATAAGATTTATGTATGTCAATGTGATTCCTCTCTTTTCCAAGGTTCTCCAAAGAACATCCCTTGGCACCCTATGGTAAGTTTTTTCTACATCAATAAATGTCATGTGAAGGTTCTTTTTTGTATTGACATATTAATATCATAAAATCTATTCAAATTTTGATTTGATCTTTAGATGCATAATCAAATTTTGTAACAACAAGCTGAAAGTAGATCTAATATTCCAACAGCCCCAATATGCGAACTGCAAAGGAATCCCCAAGTATGTCCCCATAGTCTTAGTAAAACAAGGAAATCCATATAAAGTTATAAACTTCCTCATTTTCGCTTCTACATTTCTTCAAACAATTTGCTAGTCTTAGTATCGACATGTTAATAAGACATACCATATAATGTATTCAAACTTTAATTTGGACTTTGGATGCATAGCAAAAGAGTAGAAATCATTTGCAAACATTAGCTGAGAGATCAGTGGGTCAAAGCTTCTTGCTTTTCTTGTAAAATAAATTTGTCTAAAGTGATTTTGGTAAAAATAAGAAGTGCAATACTTATTCAATCTTTAGAGGAAAAGAAAATTAGAAGCTTGTGAGCTCAATGACCCTCCCCAAAAACGTTTTCTTTTTCAAATAAGCACAACATGAACTTTGTTCATGCTTCAAATGAGCAAGCTCAAGCTTGCTTTAAGTCCATGAAAGTGAGGTGGTGACTCAGGGTTCACATTAAATTAGAGAAACAAACTCGGTTACTTCATCTTGTTTACTACGTCTAAACAGGGTTCACAGAAGTTTTCATTTTCTAACAACCACAAAATAAGATAGATTTTAAGCCACTATTTCTGTCATTCGGATTGCAGAAACTATGAATAGAAAAGAGAATGGAGCAAAGTAGTGACCTTCTATGACCTGGACTCCTTGTCGAAGCATCCGTTTGTACAAAGTCATCAGTAAACGTAAATATATATCCAGAAGTATCAGTTGCATCTTCAGGCAGTCCTGAAGCATCTTCCCAGTGTTGGCGGTGAGATCCCCGAGATCCAGACCTCCGTCTGTTCCTTCTGCTACATTTGAATATCAGATCAAATATTTGATGCATAAAGCATGACGCCCACCTGTTTCCTTTGTATCCATGGTAATCATCACCAGTTTCACTTTCTGGATACTCTATAACATAGTCCCCAAGAACAAACCCGTTAGGAACTTCCAAATGTACGGTATTCAGAATGTCTATCAACTCAGATGATCTTTGGAAGTTCTCCCATTCTATTTTTCGAGCAGGATCAACTTCTGATGGACGAGCAAGAGGATGACATTGAGCCATGTGTTTCTGAAGTTCTTTATAATTCCCTGAATACATACAGCTTTCCTCTACACATAAACGTTTCTTTGCATCAAAATAGGCACACGCTTCATTTATGATAATCCATCCCATAACTTCACCTCTACATAATGGACACAAGGGCAAGTCATAAGTTCTTGGGGTCGCTGAAGGTGGACTATCATTAGAGCTCCCATATAAGGCATCTAAATCCCTTGCTTCTTCAGGCATCCCATAGGAACTCTTGTATCTACCAAGACAGTTTGAGTGAGCACAATCAGTATCACATATGAAAGGTCGACATCCTTTTCCATATGAGGAGCACCGAAGAAGAACTCCATTATGGGGAAAGTCTAAACATATGGGGCACCGAACATCCTCCCAGTTCTTGTTAATGATTACATCTCCTATGTTCAATGAGCAACTCAGAGGCCCCAAATCTGGAAAAGTGCATCGTGCCATGGAAAATCCTGTAGAATGTTCGACAATCACAATCAACTGAATGCATGCAACAAAGTTTACAAATGCCTCGGCCTTAATGTGTAACAATTGGGAAATGAAAGCAAAATTAGTGCGCATTCATGATTGTAGAACTAAGTACTTGAGTTTGAAAGGACCAAGCAACAGCAAGATAAACAAACAGAACATCAAAGATGTTGATGAATTTATCCATTAACATTACGTCAATTGAAATTAGAAGAAGAGGGCCTTCAAGTACTGATACGCTTTAGAGAGGAGATAACACTGACAAATATTTCATTCCTATGGTGCTCACCAAACTGATTCTTACATGGAGCTAATTGGTTGTACCAACTTTGGAAATCCAACAACTTGTACAGACACTTAACTGCATGCCACCAACCCCAAGTTCCATTATTAGAATATCACCAAATTCAATAGTGGTTACTCTTTGATGTATAGAGTAACCTGAGTTATCAAAAAGCATTTACAAATGAGGTTATTAGCCTACATAAGGTTCCCAAAACAATTGCTAGTGGCGAAGATACAATATTTACTTCTAAATTTTGGAAGGAACATATGTAAGGGACTAAACTCTCATTTAGTATGGCCTGTTATCCCCAAATCAGTGGCCAAACAGAGGTTATGAACCGAATTCTTGAGACTTACTTTCATTGTTTCATATAGAGTATGCCTAGTGCATGGTCAAGCATTCTTCCATAGATTGAATTTTCATATAGTAAAAGCTACCATACCTCAACTAAAATGACTTCATTCGAAACACTCTATGGCTACGCCACCTCACACCCTATTGCATATAAACATGGTAGTCCATTGCATGAGAAAGTCAATGTCACTTTTAATGAACTTGATGATATTTTGAGGGGATAGGGCCAACACAAGCACAAATATGAAGCTAGAGCTTGTGTATGGGTCATCGATAAAGCTCAACCCTTCCTCACCATCGTGAAGCCTTCAACCCAATCGACTTACCGTAAACAAAGGTACTTCCAAAATACTATGGGTAATTTGCTATCATCAAGAAGATGAACAAGTCCATATATGAGCCAATGTTGTATGGTACGGTACGGTGTAACATTTTGGACTAGGCACCAATACACCTGTATCGTATCATATAGTACGGTATAGTGTAACATCTTTTTTATATTAAAAAAAATAAAAAAATACAAAAATTGAAATTAATGAACAAAACATATATAACACAATGAAAAAGTATCCATACTATAACAAAACATCTCATAATGAACAAGGCTACAAGCATCCATATTCTATACCATAACCTGAATAAAATATTGAACGGTACATTTGGGATTTAACTTTAATTAATAAACAACAAAGTTACAAATACAACTTACAATCTTCAAGAGATTCAAGATCAAAACATTACAAAGTTACAAATAAAAGTTAAAACAAATTACAATAATCCACAACGTGGATCATAATCAACAAAAGCATTATAAAGATCACCACCATCACCACCATCATCATCATCTCCTCCCTCTTCCTCCTCCACAATTGGATCTGGCCATCCAACACCTTCATTTTCATCATCATCTCCAACTCCTAAGTTCTTTTCGACTTAGAGTATCCTTCAATTTCGATCCTCTAAATTGATAGTGGTTCCTCCTCTTCGATCCAATAATCAAGAATATCAACATTTTCAGAACTTAATGGGTCATATGGCACCTTCCTTGCCCTTCTTGCATCCTTTTGTATTTGTCTGTAAAAAATATTATTAAAATATAAAGAATATCAAATGCAATATAGCCATATCAATCATTCATTATTAATAAGATTAAAAAAGAACTAGGCAGCAACAAACAATATATATTTTAAAATTATTACCTTTGCCTTAACTTCATGTTGTAGGCAATGTATATTAAATCACGCAGTCGAGCATGCTCCAGTCTGTTTCATTTTTTCATATGAATGCGTTCGAAAAAGCATAAATTCCTCTCGTACCCACTCGAACTACATGTTTGACTCAATATATGTTGAACAAACCTTGCTAAGTTCGATGCATCGACACCAAAACTAGTCCACCATTCATCTAAAATAAAACAAGATAATGATTAATAAGAAACGTTCAAAGTCAATCAATTAATAACTTAAATGAATATCAATAAAAACACAATACCTGATCGCATTTGGGAGCGGAGTTGGATTGCAATTGGCCTTCCAAAATCTCCAATACTTTATATATACTTGCTTAACTCTAAATAGATATTGCAATGAGTAGATGAATCCTCAACAAGGTCAATTGCATTCAATATACCCTTTTTCACTTCTTCATCATTTACAAAGTTAGGAGAAAATAAAATAGAAGGGTTAAAGAAATATGCAACAACATGAAAATCATGATACATTTGACAATTCCAATGTGCATCAATTATCTTCCAAACCTTCTTTAGAAGTGATCGCTTGCGGTCAAGGTTTGCTTGTATTTTCAATTTAGCCTTATCCATAACATCATATATATATAAGGCATAGTAGGCCTATCTTCACTATCTACCATCCTCATTACCTTAACTAAAGGTACAGTTATCCTAAAAATTTGCTATAATTTCCAAAAATCAGCATTAAAAACAACATCTACCACAATAATCCCCTCCCTCGTCACATTCATCAGATGCAAACAATTTCCTCAATGCATTTTTCTGTATAACAAGACTTTGCATAGTAATGACATTCGTAGCAAACCTTGTCAATGAAGGCCTAATCAATTTCCTTCCACCTGTATGGATTCAGGTCGAATAACATTTCTGCATGCATGTATAGTCCCTCTTATTTCATCTATTGTACTTAAATCTTCAAGCATTAAGTCTATGTAATGTGTAACACATGGAGTCCATATTAAGGATATACGGTTTGCCTTAAGCATCTTACCAGCTGCTCTAAAATTTGTAGCATTATCGGTAATGAATTAACCAACATTTAAAACACTTACTTCTTCAACAACTTCCTCAAAAATAAAGAGTAAATTATCTGCAGTTTTATCAATATGGGACAAGTCATATGATTTCAAAAATAGTGTGTCTTTGGGATAATAGACTAGGAAGTTTACGAAAGACCTATGCTGACCATATATCCAAGTATCAGTCATAATAGAACATCCCATATCCTTCCACGACTCCCTAAATTCAGAACTTCATGCATTATCAACCCATTTCTGCAATAATGTGCCCCTCAAAGCATGATAAGTAGGGACTCTATAACCCGATCCCACACTGGCAATAGCATCCGCTATACTTTGAAAAGAAAATAAGTTGTAATATTGAAGGAAAGACTATTTTCATAAAAAAAATTAGCACACTTCAAATCTACTTTCTCAATTACCTCCTTTGAAGCCATAGCTGATCTAATGCCTGGTTGAGCTTCAAGAGTCGTACGTGGGGGGAAAATGAAGGCATTCCACTACCTCTAGCGTTGACTCCTCTATCAGGCGAGTACGAGCTCTTGTAGTGGAACAAGATCCAACTCTACTGCTACTACCAGCAGGACCTACACTTTATTCCTTTTCTTGCCTTCTCCTCCCCTCTTCAGCTATCTCTTCTTCCATCTCAACTGTACCATAAAATTCATCACCACCATACATTCCTTTAGCAGAAGTATCTTCAAATGGTTGAGACATATCCCAACCACCTATTTTTGCCCTCTCTCTCACCCTTAATCTTTTTTTCTCCTTCAAAGTCTTCAATACCTACTCAATCTCGTACTTTACTACTTCGGGAACCCAAGGACATGCACTAGCATCCTTCTTGGTTCCCGCAAGGTGGTGTTTCATACGAGAAATACCACCATGTATTACTGTATTGCAAAACATGCACTTGTTCACAAGTCTATTACCTTCAAATACCGGGATGCAATATTTCCATATCTGATCGACTCGATCGGAAGCCATTAAGACAAGAATACACATTCAACAAGAACAAAAAGGCTTTTTAGAGGTTAAGAAACACGAAATCTGTAAAAAAACCAACATTTTCAAGTAAAAATGGGGTAGAATACGAAAGGAAAGACGTATGCTACATATTTGACAAAAAACCTAGAGATGGGGCGTTGGATTATGTGAAACACTAGAGAATCTTGTAAATAAACCACGAAATCAACAAGAACAAGGTAAAAAGAGGATCTGTAAGCAAGGGAATGACGTGAAAAAGGGTTTGAGAAGAAGCAAAAATAGATTCCACAACTTTCGGATTTTCAGATTTTATAACTTAGAAATCAGCGTCGACTCATACGATACGGGGTGTATCGTATGATACGTTACGATACATCTCCATATCATACGATACAACAACAACAACAACTAAGCCTTTTCCCATACTAGATGGGGTCAGCTACATGGATTCTTTGTTTCCACAGATCCCTATCATGTGCCATGTTAGCAGTTAACTCCTAATAAGCTAGATCATTCTTTATTGTTTCTTTCCAACACTTTTGTGGTCGTCCTCTACCTCTTTTAATACTTTCCAAATTTAGTTTTTCTAACCTTCTTATAGGTTCTTCTTTTGATCTTCTTTCTATATGTCCAAACCATCTTAAACAATGTTCTCTCATTTTATCCTCTATTGGTGTCACTCCTAATTTGTTTCTAATAACCTCATTATGTATACAGTCTTTTTTTGTATGACCACTCATCCATCTCAACATCTTCATTTCTGTCACAGACATCTTTTGTACATGTTGATGATCAATTGCCCAACACTCAGAACCATAAAACATGGCAGGCCTAATTGCTGCTCTATAATATTTACCTTTTAACTTTAATGGTATCTTCTTATCATAAAGAATACATGATGCTCCTCTCCATTTTAACCAACCAGCATTAATTCTATGTGTAACATCTCCATCAATTCTTCCATCACTCTGAAAAATTGACCCTAGGTATTCAAAACTTTCCTTTTGGGGAATGCAATGTGTGCCGATTTTAATTTCTATGTCCTCTAAAGTAGCCAAATAATCAAACTTACATTCCATATATTTTGTCTTTGTTCTACTAAGTCGGAGGCCTTTGTTTTCTAATGTTTCTCTCCATAGTTCCAATTTTCTATTAACTTTTTCCTTAGACTCCTCCACTAATACAATGTCATCTGCAAATAACATACACCAAGGTACTTCATCTTGAATATGTTTTGTTAACTCATCCATCACCATTATAAATAAGTATGGACTTAAAGTTGATCCTTGATGTAACCCAATATTAACTTCAAAGAAGTTTGTCATTCCTTCATGAGTCCTCACACATGTTTTTGCACCATCATACATGTCTCTTATAAGGTTAATATATGTCAATGGGATACCTCTTTTTTCCAAAGAACCTCCCTCGGTACCTTATTTAAGCTTTTTCTAGATCAATAAATATCATGTGAAGGTCTTTCTTTTTTGCTCTGAAATGTTCCATAAGACGTCTCAAAAGGTGAATCGCTTCAATAGTAGATCTGCCTGGCATGAATCCAAATTGGTTCTCTGTTGTACTTGATACTTGTCTTAACCTACGTTCGATAATTCTTTCCCATAATTTCATAGTATGACTCATTAACTTGATACCTCGATAACTCGCACAATTTTGAATGTCTCCCTTGTTCTTATATATGGGTATAAGTGTACTTGCTCTCCATTCCTCGGGCATCTTTTGGTTTTTCCATATTTCATTAAATAGTCTTGTGAGAAGTGATTCCTATTTCTCCTAGTATTTTCCAAACTTCTATAGGAATATTATCAAATCCTACCGATTTACCACCCTTCATATGTTTAAGAGCCTCTTTGACTTCATTCTTTTGAATACATCGGTAGAAATTGTGGTTTATATACTTTTCTGACTTCGCTAAATCTCCTAAACTAATACTAACATCTTTATTTTCATTAAAAAGATTATAAAAATAGTTTTTCCATCTATTTCTTATATCATCATTTGCCACTAGAATTTTTTCATCCTCGTCTTTTATGCATCTCACTGAATTAAGATCTTTAGTTTTCTTATCTCTAGCCCTAGCTATCCTAAAAATATCTCTTTCACCCTCTTTTGAGTTGAATTTTTTATATAAGTCCTCCCAAATCTTAGCTTTTGCTTCACTAACGGCCTTTTTCGCTTCCTTCTTTGCTTTCTTATAAGCTTCTAAAGTTTCATTAGTTTTCTTGGCATAATGTAATTTGTAACATGCCCTCTTTGCCTTGATTTTATTTTGTACTACTTCACTCCACCGCCAAGCTTCTTTTTGTGCCGGTACACCTCCCTTAGATACCCCTAACACATCTTTCGCCACTTTCCTAATATGTATAGCCATATTGTTCCACATATCACAGGGTGTGCCAATATAATTCCAAACATCTCCTTGAAGGACTTTCTGTTTAAATATATCTTCTTTCTCGCTTTTGAGGTTCCACCATTTAGTCCGAATAGCTCAATGCACTCTTTTCTTCTTTGTTCATTTTTTTATTTGTAAATCCATAACTAAAAGTCGATGTTGGGTGGTTAAACTTTCTCCTGGAATTACCTTACAATCTTTACAACACGCTCCATCTTTTTTTCTACAAATAAAGTAATCAATTTGTGTTTGTGATAAGCCACTCTTATAAGTAATTAAATGTTCATCTCGTTTTTTCAAGATTGTATTGACTATAAAGAGATCAAATGCCATAGAAAAATTTAAAATCTCCCTACCTTCCTCGTTTATATCCCCAAAATCAAAGTTTCCATGAATCCCTTGATATCCTAATGCCTTTTTACCGACATGTCCATTTAAATCTCCTCCTAAATAAATCATCTCCGTTTATGGAATCTTTTGAAACACCTTATCTAACTCTTCCCAAAAAACTGTCTTTATACTATCTTCTAGTCCTACTTGGGGTGCGTAAGCACAAACTATATTTAAAACCTCTACTCCTAACACTAATTTCAACGTCATGATTCAGTCACCATATTGTTGTATGTCTACTACACTCTCCTTTAAATCTTTATTTATGATAATACCAATTCCGTTTCGAGCCTTTTCTTTACCTGAGTACCATAATTTAAAACCTGTATCCTCTATCTCCTTTGCTTTTTCTCCAACCCATTTTGTCTCTTGTAAACATAGAATATGAATCTTTCTCCGAATCATAGTATCTACCACCTCCATTAGCTTACCCGATAATGTATTTCAAGAACCAATACGAATCTTATTATCTAGGACTAACTTTCTTACCCCCTGCATCCGTCCATAATCAAAATGCGGAGACCCTCTCTGAAAAATTTTCACTATATTCGGGGGGTACTGTAGCGGGACTAACTTCTTTACCCACACCCGTCCATGATGTGGGAACCCTCTCTGCAATTGATTCACTACATTCGGGCGAAAATGTAGTGGCCCTTGCTTACTTCTTTCTGCATTCGGGCTCTGTAGCACGTCGCTAGGCAGGGACGCCCCAAAGCAATGCTCATAATTTTTGTAATCCATGTTATAAAAATCCGACGAAGTTTTATGCTGGCAGTCGAAAGCCTAACACAACCCTCCTCCTTTATCCGGGCTTGGGACCCGCAATGCAAGGGTGATCCTTTACATGGGCAAAGTTTCTCCATATCATATGATACTGTATGATAAATCATTTATTGTGATACGTGCCCCTATTACGATACATGATAAAATCGTATTATATCGTATGATATGATGCGATTTTTATAACATTGATATGACATAGTGTTGCCTAAAGGTGTGAATGTCCATCTAGTATTTAATGTCTCCCACCTAAAACCGTACATCATAATACACCAAAATGAAGGTGGAGAAGGACCAAAACGAGGGAAGCATAGTGGAGATGATATAACCCATCGAGAATCACCTCAACTCGATCCAAACCAGCCATCTTCTAACCATATTATTAAAATCAAGGTACAACTGATTGAAGGCCCTAAGGATATCCCAAGGTCCCTTGGAGAGCTCAGCCAAGTTAGGAGTCAAACAAAGGACAATTTGAACTTAGTTGAGATCGACCTTGAGTTGGTGGCAGTGTTATCCGTATCACATCGTGGGACGCCACGATACGATACAACCACCTGTATCACTTCCAACATGTTATCGTGCCGTATTGCCCGACGATACGCCCAGGGACCCTTTTAAAGGTCCCTGCCTAAACAAAAACATGTAGTTTTACAGGTTTATGGGCTTTCGTTTGCTTTTTTCTTGTGTGTTTATAACTCCTCAACACACTCTCCCCCATCCTTGGTGAAAGCCCCCAACTCGGAATGTTATGGTATACATTTTGCATTTTTTAGAGATTTTTTCTTTGTATTTGTTATTTTTTGGTGTTATTTGCAGTTTTTTAATGACAAAATATGATGTTATAAAGTGCGTGGATATGATTTTTATTGCATTCATAAAGTGGGAGACACTCTATTTGAGTGTTATGTGAAGATTGGGGATTTATAAAGTGCTTTTATTTTCAGGTTTTTTATTGAATTGAAGTGCTCAATTAAGATAGCAGGAAGGGGTGTTAGAGACTCTCAATCTCGGTATGATGATCCGGCATGACAGTGGGGTAAAACAGTTGAGGGTTCCAGATTGAAGATCAAATGTTTGTTTTGTGAGAAGATAGTTAGTGGTAGAATTTCACGATTGAAACACCACCTAGCAGGGATTAGGAAAAAAGTTGCTCCTTACACAAGCAAAGTTAGAAGTTTGTCAAAAGCCATTAAATGATAATGTCTTCAAATGATTGAGAGCATACATGAGAGTAGACAACAGAATGATGGTTTAGGGATGTTTGAGAAAGATGATGATGTTATTGGATTGACTGATAGGATTCCTTCATATGGTAGAACAGAGGTTGGTAGTAGTAGTTCTCAACCATCAAATAGGAGAAAGAGGGTTGGTGAAGATTTTGCAAGTGGAAGTGGTAGAAGAGAGTTGTTGAATTGCTGAAAATTTTGCAAGTGAAAGTGGAGGAAGCTCAGTAAGGGGTAGAGGAAGAGCTTCTTCTAGCATACATTTATTTTTTCCTCTTAGCATTACACATGGTGCTTAACCTGGAATTCGTGTTGCTATAGCTTCAGAACAACTGCATGATCAGACATACATTGCAGTGGGTAGATGGTTTTATGATGCATGCATTTAATTTGCAGATGGCATTTTAAGAGAATATACTCCTCAGATAAGTGGCAATAATTTGTAAAGTTATCTCAAAATAAAAGAAATAGAAAGTTTAATGAGATTTCAGAGACAGTCTTAAGGAGTATATTTTGGAATGCATGTGTTAGACTGCTGAGGATTACATGTCCTTTAGTGAAGGTTTTGAGATTGGCTGATAGTAAAGAGAAACCATTATGGGCTAGCTTTATAAAGCCATGGATAGGGCAAAAGAAGCCATTAGAAATAATTTTAATGGAAGAAAGAGGGATTATGTGCACGTGTGAAACATTATAGATAATAGATTGAACAAACAATTACATCAACCTATTCATGCAACAACATATTACCTAAACCCAACATTCATATACTCAGCAAGCTTCAAAAGGGACGGTGAGGTTAATCGAGGCATCATTGATTGTATAGACAGATTAGTACCTGATGAGAGTAGAGCAAATACTATACATCGAGAGATGGAGATCTATGATAATGCTCTTCACTTGATGGGTTTGCCTGTAGCAATTCGCAACCGCAGTAATATGCGCCCAGGTAAATTATTTATCTTCGTATTTAAGTTTTTTAAATGTTATATTATTGTGGATTAAGTCCCTAATGTTTGTCTTTTTCTACGTATGTTTGGTGGAATAGGTTTGGAAGTGATTGCCCAAAACTTAGAGATTTTGTAGGAAGAGTTTTGAGCCAAACCTATAGTGTAACGGGTTGTGAAAGGAATCAGAGTGTCTTTGAACACATCCATACAAAAAAGTGCAACAGGTTGAAACATAAGCAATTCAATGACTTAGTTTTCATCTGTTGTAACATGTGGCTTCGCCAAAAGTAATCTTGTATTAGTTACAACTTAAAGTTCAATATTTTGTTTGACTTCAATTGTTAATGTTATTTACTAATTACTTATCTTTCTTTCTTGTAGGCTAAAAATTTGTGCATAAATAGAACCAAATCACACGCAAAGGATCAGACCTAAAAGAGATCAACTACACAATTAAACCCAACGGACCTTCTTGCACACCCAAGCCTTCACATACAATAGATTACAGCACAAACAGGAAAGAGTAACCGTCTAAATTAACATTCAAATTCGATCAACCAGCAAAAAAAGATCCTAAATGCACATTGAAAACACTCCTGGCATTAAGAACAATACCAGGCTAAAACATTTATAAACAATCAAGTCAACCAATAAATAACAATTCAACCAATTAGAAACTAAAAATTCTATCAGGCGCCAATTTTCAAGAACCAATTTAGCAACAAAACTGTTTGCATACCGCAAGAATTTCAGTCATTGATTATCAGGAAACAGAAGCCAAAATCTCACATTTGAAAGCGGTCATAAAGTTGATCCCAGAATCAGGAATCCTATCATCAATCCATTAAAAAACATGTCACTAAATCCGAGAATAACACACACCAAAATCAAAATCCAATATAAAATTGAAAGCTAGAAATAAGCATGGAATAAAGAAGGAGAAGACAACGTCAATCACTAATCTAGCATCAAAGTTCCGACATCCATTAGACCAACCATTCGAGTTAGAATTAGAAACTCGTAAAACTAGAGGAGAACCACGAAAAAGATGACAAATCAGAGGCAAACTACAACAGGAGACAAAGGAAAGATTTAAATCATACCCTTCGGTTCTTGCTATCTATCATACCATGAACCTGAAAAGCCTAAAGCGGAAAAAGGAAGAAGACATGGGGGAATGTTTTTGGTGGGGAACACTTTCTAGCGTTTGACTAGAGCCACCCGTTGTTTTCCTGAGGGCCCGAAGCTATAAACTTTACCGTTTACCAAATTTATTTGTTATCCAGAGAGCAAAGGACACAGGGGATGGGGATTTCGTGTTCGGGTTGTATCCAGTGTCATTCGTGATCATGTCGCGCTATTCTTTTACTTGGTTGGTTGAGTTGAGTTTTCTTTTGTGTCATATCCTCATCAATTTCATGGTTTTGGTTGTGCTACGCCCCTTTGAGGAACATAAGAGGAAAGGTTTAGAACTTGTAAGAGTTCGGGTTGATCTCGTTGTGCTCCCAAACATACACATATATGTGTGTGTGTCTATGTATATATAGAGAGAACATAGTCCTCGCTCACGGCGAACTCTGCTTAAACCGAATGAAAGATCAGAACCGTCCATGTGAAAGAACCATTCTCCAACTCATTGAAAGATCAGAAGCGTTCATCATGTGAAATCGTGGTCATTGATCGTGTGAAACAAAAAGGGGTCCTTTAAGAAAAGGGGATGATGGTTTGGGGTTTTGGAGATTCTGTTTGCTATTGTGAATTTGTGATGTGTTTGTGTGTTCTCTCTAGATTTTGTTCGAGAATACATTGGGTAGCATGCGTTGTTGGAGAATACATAGGGTATATGCTGATTTCGGATTTCGGATTTCGGGATTCTGTATATGTTCTCTCTCTCCAGATTTTGTTTGAGTATATTGTTCGAGAATAGCTTGTGTTTTGTATGATGGGTCTTTTAGGAAAAGACTCGATGATCTGCTGATTGTAATCGTAGCACGCATTGTGCTATTGATACTTCTGATTTTGTTATTGCTATTTTACAATCACCAATAAGACAAAACCCAAAGCGTTGAGTATATTGCTATTTTGTTATTGTGCAGGTTGTAGATATTTCTCTATTTTGTGTTATGGCTTTTCCTTTTATATTAGTGGATGCAGTATTATGTGCAATTTGGGTCATGTACTAATATTACTTTTGAAATTTATCTTGTGTTTGAGTCTTGTAGGTTATGATATGGGCAAAGGATGTCAAAAACATATTGCAATCACATCCTCAAAATGGTGCACATTGATAACCAATATGTGTAATAGATGTAAGTTAGAGATGAAGCTATGAAAGGAGAGTTACTCATACAAAAACCAAAGAAGAAGAGGTATAAGGAGAGGACGATCAACATGTTTCAATGTTACAAGAATGAGTGAACTCGATGACAACCCCTTTTGATATATTGATACTATAATGTGGACGGTTTATTGGAAATTACTTCATGTTTGGAAGTTGACTTGTATTTATCTTCTTCTTTTTTTATAACATATCAATTCATTAATCTTTCAAATCTATTATAAGTAGATGTGATAGAAAACCCAGAGGTTTTTCGGTTCAAATAGAAGTTTTGTTATACCCGGCATAAGAGGCTAACCGATTAGGTACATGATTACCATGCCTTAGAATAAACGATCGCACACATCTATCAAATAAACTTGCATACCAATGTAGAATCTCGCCTTCATAGGACCTATGCTCCCCATCATCCTCAATTGCTTGAATTGTTATCTGTGAGATGCTTTCAATAATGATATTCTTACAACCCATATGCCATGCAAACTGCAACTCATCTCTTATGGCTAAAAGTTTCCTCGGTAAGAGTATACAACATTAAGTTCATGTTGAGTTTCCCCAACAATAAAAGTTCCCTCATACTTCTTGGTTACCATTCTCATACTTGCAATATCATGTTCCTCATTTGTTGCATAGTCTATATTAACTTTGAAAATACTAATGTTAGTCCTTACCCATGACATCGTACTTGCAGTTTGTGCATGATGGGTTTATCCTCCCGTCAAGATACTTTGAATGCACCTCAAACACTTACAACCTTGTAATAAATATCGTGTGGCCTCAATAAGTTCTCACCTATCCACCTTAAATTCCTTTGATACCAAAGATAATACCACAACATACAAACCAATTCTTTCTTATGATCATCTACATTCATAAGGAATGAAACTTGGTTCAAGTTCTCATCTATATATTGTCGGCCTTTCGTTAGGTCTATATCGGTTGGAAACATTGTGCTTGCAAAGTTATAATCCAACAATAATTGATTAGTAATTTCCAAAGTATTTTCACATATATAACAAATGGTTCCTACTTCTATTTGTTATCTTTGTAAGTTTGCTTGATTAGTAGGATTTCTCGACGTGCTCTCTAAACAAAGTTTTAAATTTAGGGGAAAGCCCTAGCTTCCATATCGATTTCTATAAGGAGAGTTATTATGCAACAATAGCACCTTATCGTACTCGGCTTTCTTCTCCTATCTAAATTCTTCAAGTTTTTCACTTCATACTATTTTGTATGCACTTTTGATTGAGAACTTTCCTTTCTTGTCTAGCATCCAACTCATTGTATTTTGCCCGATAAAGTAATTAAGTGAAATGTCTCTAATAATGTTGGCCTCATGTGGAAGAAAAATTTCTCTAATAAGCTCCTCACTCTACTTTTGTTCCCCATTTATAATTAGTTGTGTCATTTTTGTAAACTCACCTATTATGTGTTAGTCCCTGTAATCTGGTATTGCCTATGCTTGGGATCTAACAATCTTCTCATATTCATGTATCCTAGCCATTACCCATTATATGAATAATATCATTCTTCAACAGCTCCCCCTCTCTTCTAGAATGCTTTTCCATGTGAAAGACTGGTTTGGACGTCTCTTGGCTTGCATAAAAAAAGTATTAGATACTTTTTTTGTTGTCAGAATACTTGCCATAAAACTATTCGGGTTAGTCAGAACCAGCCAACTTTGCTTTGCTCACATAACAATATTGAAAGTTTGGAGATCTTTGAACTCTAACCCTCTGAGTCATTTTGGTCAGCAAAGTTTCTCTAAAGAGCTCCAATGTATTTTTCTTATGTTTTTCCTATCTATCCACTAGAAATTTGTCATTATTTATTATAGGTTTTTGCACCAATATTGAGGTATTTTAAAACAACTCATTGTACTAAGTTGGGAATATAACAACCACCGCTATAATAAGAATTTCTTTACCTCCCAGAGATAATAGTCTCTCCTTCTATTCTTGTGCTCTCTTTCAAATTTTGTCTTTAAGAGATTGAAATGTATGGTTCTTTGACCATCTCACCATTGTAGGTAATCTAAGATACTTTTGAGATAATTGCATCCTTTGGATTCCACCTTTATGGAAAATGGCTTATTGAATCTAGTTATATGTGTTAGGACTAAAAAACATAGTAGATATGTCAAAATTAATTACCTAACTAGAGGCCCATTTGTAAACCTCTATAATCTAAAGAATGGATTCCATGTCTTCAATAGAGGTATTGGTGAGAATGAGACTATCATCTGTAAGAAAAGATGAGACTCCATAGGAACTCTTAAGATGATCTTCATTTCCTTAATCGTCTTTGTTTTAGTTGCTTTATGGATTAGGGAAGAAAAAGGTTTTGAGCATAATAAGAAAAGGTAAGGGGAAAGAGGGTCCCCTTTCCAAAGTCCTCGCCAGGGTTGAAAGGTTGTACTTGGACATTCATTCACAAGAACAAAATACAATACAGTTGGGATCCACACCATGATCCAATTTATCCATCTAGTAGGAAAATTCATCTTCTTCATCACTGTCTATAAAAACCCATTCGACATGGTCATAAGCTTTATATATCAAGCTTTAGGGCTATATAATATTCCTTCCCAATTCGTCTATTTCAGATAGCATGCATCATTTCATAGGTTATGATTATGCTCTCTATTATAAGTTGATTCTTGATAAAGTACTTTGTGACTCTAAAATAAGTTGCATCAATATAATCTTTAGTCTATTGGCTAAAACCTTATTCATGATTTTATAAACTACGTTGCATAATGAGATTGGCCTATAATGTGTCATATCTTTGGGCCTTTTTATTTTCAGGATGAGAATGATTTGCGTGTTATTAAACTCCTTAATGTCTTCACCCTGATTCAGAAATCCAAGCACTACATTGATAATATTGTTCCCTATTATTCCCCTATTTTTTTGATAAAAGAAAGCCATATGTCCATCTGGTCTTGGGGATTTAAGTGGTTCCATTTGAGAGATAACTTCCTCAACTCCAATACCAATGAACAACATCATTAGGAAATCATTCATTTCAGTGCTTATATAAGTAGTAGTACCTGCAAATGCTTCATCCATGTACTTAGGCTATGAGCTGGTGAAAATTTTATAAAGTACTTTTTTGCAATATCCTCAAGATCCCCCCTTTTCTGCAACACTGTGCCCTTATCATCTCTTAACATGTTGATTTTATTTTTCTTAGCTCTTGCAGAACCTCGACTATGGAAGAATCTAGAATTTGTATCTCCTTTCCATAACTAGAAGAACCGAGATCTTTTTTTCTATAGCAACTTCTCTTATCAAGAGTTCGCTTAGTTGGTTATTGACATACTTTTTCTTCTCCATATGTCTCAATTTCTCATTATTTCATATTTGTAATTCCTTAGTAACCTAATGTATAATATTTGCAACTTGGGAGTGAATGTAGTAAGATACATTAGACCTCAAGCCCTTTTTCACAATTTTCTTATATCACTCGTTGCTTATCTATATGTGGTCAAAGCAAAGAGGTTTTAAATGGATTAGCCTGCACTGGCTATTGGCTGGGTCCAATATTGCTACAATCGATATGATCAAAATAGTAGAAGTTAGGTGTCTGACTTCTTCTTTCACCCACTTTACAGTCATGGGTTGTTTGCCAAGAAATGATCTAAACACACTTTGATGTTCTCAACTCTCTTCCTGTTATTATTCCAAGTGAATTGATATCCTTTGTATCCCAAATCCTTAAACCCAGATTCATCTACTACTGATTGAAACTCTTGAATTTGCTCACTTCTCCTTTTGGCACCAATCTTTTTGTTTACAATCAAAATTTCATTAAAATCACCCCTATCACCCATAGGGTTTCACTTCTCCTATTGAGTAATATCAACATTTGCCAAAAGATGTATCTATTTGTTGTAGTCATTTTCTCATAAAATCTTATATAAACTGTCATATTGTCTCATTTGTATAGTTTGTAATATTGGTGTCAACAAAAGCATGATTGTATTGGGTAATCTCTAAAAGGGTTTCATTCTTCTATAATATACCCAAACTCCCTCTCTAGTCTTGTGTTGTCACTCTTAGCTCATTGGCAAAGCCAAGTTTCCTTTTAAATGTCAAATTTTTAAGTTGATGATTTTGTTTTCATGAGAAAAATGACATTTGGATTGTTTTGCCTCACTAAGAGGTAAATTGCAACAATTGCTCATGACTTCTCAAGTCTACAACAATTCCAACAAAGGATTTTCATTATGCTCAATGGGGTTTAATTGCAACCTCTATCACCATTGTTGTAGAAAACTCAATTTGTTCTTCATATCCTATAGTTTGTTTCATATGAGCGAGGTGGTCCTCCTCTTCCATCATATCAACAATAAATTTGAAAGGTTTTTTCAATTTATTTCCTGTACGTCTTCTTTCTTGGTAACTATCTTAGTTGTGCCTACCTCTTCAAAGTCTTTCCTTTCTTGTTTATGGTTTGGGAGAATTCCAACCCTTAAGAGATGAGACCTCTTGTTATTCAATGTTTGCCTCTATGAGGTTCCTAATTTGACAAGACTGGTAATGAGACTGATAAAAACTTGTTTTTCTCTTGTTTTAGATGGACCCTCCTCACGAAGACTTGTGGTGCCTACTATCAGTTTATTTTGAATCCTAGTTATTTCTTGTATCCTTATGTGAGGTTTGTAATATCCTAGGATCCTCTATTGCTCATCCTAGGGGCTTAATTTGTGAATTAGCACACAATCACTCCTTGTATTGATTTGTCTCTTCATTTTTATTATCATAATCCTCTTTACCATGACCAATAAGACCACATAGGTACAAAAGTTTGGCATGCATTCATATTGAATGGAGAACTGTTGGGGTTTCTTGTTGAAATAAGGAATTAGGGTAATCCCTTTGCATAGTGACTTGTTTATGTTGATCACTGCTTTAATTCTCTAATAGCTACTATTTTTACATTGGTACTACCCAATTCCACTCTACAAGAACTCTCTGAGTCATTATTTTAATTGAAGAGAATGTTTACTTTAGATGAGTGACAACAATTTACAAATTTATCTCAAAATATGAAGAATAAAAAAGTAAATAAGATCTCAAGACGGTCTTTAGGAGCACATTTTGTTGCTCCTCTATTAAGTTATAAAAATTGCATGCCCTTTGATAAAGGTTTTGAGATTGACTGACAATGAAGAGAAGCCATTTATGAACTATTTTTATGAAGCTATGGATAGGACTAAGGAGGCTAGGCTATTAGGAGTAAATTTAATGGAAGAAAAAGTGATTATGTACTTGTATGGATAATTATTGATAATAGATGAAATAGATAGTTGCATCAGCCTATTCATGTAGCAATTTACTACCTAAATCCAACATTTAGGTAATCGGTCATTGATGAGAATAGAACAAACACTATATATCGGAAGATGGAGATCTACGATAATTCTTTTCACTTGATGGGTTTGCTTATAGTCGTCATTCACAACTATACTAATGTGCTAAGATAAATATATGAATTATTTATGTTTATATTTAAGAGTCTTAAATCTTATATTTATAGTGGAATAAATCTTTATATTTAGCGGTTATTGTTAGATGTTGGATGGAGTAGGTTATGAAGTGATTTTTCAAGCCTGACAGATTTTGCAATAAAGGTTCTAAGCCAAACTTTTAGTGCAACTGGTTAAGAAAAAAATTAGAGTATTGTAAGAGGTTGGAACATAAGCAACTTAATGATATAATATTCATATGTTATAGCCTGCAGCTACGAGAGAGGTAATTAATGGATTAATTATTAATCTAAGTGTTCAATTCAATGTTTCAATTTAAGTTTATGGTTAAACTTTTAGTTTTAATTTTTACTTACTTATCATTCTTTCAAACAATTAAGAAATTTATCCTCAAGTAGGTATGAGAACCAATTTGATCTAACAAGTCTTAATAATTTTGATGTCTTAGAGGAGTAGATTATAGAAGATAATGAAACAAATGCACTCTTAACTAAAGACATTCAATAAATCAATTTGGAAGGAGTTCAATAATGTCAATAGGAAGATGATGACATTGATTTTGTTATTGAGAGTAGTGATCTTTAAGAAGGAGGAGAAGAAAAAGATTATTTAGTTGATAAACGTGATTATAATGTGTGATTCTTTTTTTTCAATTACGAAAGTTGTAGTTTTAAAGAATATTTGCTACTTGTTCAATGATAAAAGTTGTGCTTATAATTTGAATTAATGTTCAATTGATGAATGTTTACCTAAATTTTGATTTATGAGAATTGTTTCAAATTGTTCTTGATTTTTCCTGATTTTTTTAGTTTTAAAATATTTTTTAAAATTTTATAATATGATATACCTCTCTCATGGAGAAAATGATATACATTTTGATACAAAGGAACAACATTAATACAAACATTCAATAGTCTCTCAACAAAATCTAGAAAATTTAGCACAATGTATTATGAAAGAACTTGTAAGGAGAATGTATACCTTTTGCTTTATTACAATTTTTTTCCGTAAACCATCCCTAAACAAAAGTGGAAGTTTCTAATAGGTATAAGCACAATGATATTATTGATCATTTGCCTACGATAATACAATAAATGTTAATTAAACAAACTATTGAAATTTATGAATAACAAAAAAAATATCTATAGAATAATTGTTAATTTATTGAATAGCAGTTTTTTTAGTTGTGATAGCAAGTACGAGCATCATATCCCAATCAAAAATATATCTGACAATTTATTGTAGACTTCTTGTCACTTGTGCTAGACTTAAACTTTTTGCCACTACATTTTTCACAAACATTTTCCAGATCTTATAAAATGATTAGCTAGTCACACCTTTCTAGATAACCTACAACACTTATATTTCCATGTTCCTTATACTTGTCCTCATTACAAACACTATTAGCTCCATTTTAAGAACTTAATTATGTATTTTTCTCTTGGAAATGGCTATTAATCAGTCAATAACATCTAATACCTCTTTATAACTCTCGTCACACTTCAAGACTTCTTTCATATATTTGTGTATTTTTAAAGAAAAGATGTGTCTTTACAAGTATAGATGTACCTGATTCAATAAGTGGTATAAAAGAGCTATATTGATTTATTCCATCAACCTTTGCATTTCAAGTCCATCTTTTCTAAATATAACAATTTGACAACTGATGAATGCATTCAGCCCACTACGAGTATATGAATACATACAATACCTGCATTGTTCCACAATCGACATTGACAAGTAAATAATTCTTGAGTGCTTTTTGTATATGCAATGAGATAAACTTTTTCCGCTTTATCTCTTTGGATATAGATCACTTATACCTGCTAACGACATTATCAAGAAGTACAAGATACATTGTAGTTTTAAGAAATTCTTCTTAAAATTTCTCAAACAATGGCCGAGTAAAAATGCCTTTCATATGTGCTAGTAGTGAACTATCAAAGGCATATGGTTTGACCCTATCTTTCATTTAAAGGTCATTTAAATTTTCCAAATACTAATGTACTTTAAGCACTTCTTTAAATTTCTTTACAAATAGGCTCACTGGAGTTCTAGAATTAAACCAACTAGAGAACATTGCAATCATGCTTTCACTATCTTGGGTTGCAGAGAATAATAACAAGCCCAAGACTCATGATTTGACCAAAGATCATTCACCCACTTGCTCTCAAGTATCTTAAGAAACATCATATCATCTCATGTCATTGCTCCTTGAGTTTCTCTTTTGCTCTCCGAGTGAGAATCATTTCTACAATTTCTCTTGAAAATTAGGATACTATATATATAAGCCAATGAGATGATTGAGAAACTTTTGTGTGATATGCCACATACAAAATGGTGACCTGTTTTGGAAATACTTGTTCAATTACAACTTTCATAACTAGATCTTGATCAATAAGAATACCAAGAGCACGACCACCCATAGCTTTCAACCATTCCTTAAACAATCATATAAAAGACTATCTTCTCATCTACAAGCAACACACATCCAAGTAAAATCGATTGGTTGTGGTGATTGACACCAATAAAAGGAGCAAGAGACATGTGATACTATTTTTTCTTGTTGTATTGGACGAAATTACATCTCGATAAAAATATTAATCCTCACAAAATGTACCACCCACTAAAAAATAATTGTATACCTTCTTCTCTTCATCGATTTGAATCACACAACAAAAGTTTGCATCTTCCAAATTTTTTGTTAAAAATATTTAAAATTACTCCCTCAATCAATCCCGAAGTAACTCTTATTTCTTTTCATAGATACTATATACATTCTACTTAGTGAAAGACATAAATTGGATGCCATCATTACCTGTCATAATATAATTATATCACTTTGCTTCAGTGCAGTTCAAGAAAAATTATTTGCAATCATATGCTTGCTTGGAGAGGTCAATTGTCTTGTTGATCTATGTATGCTATACTTTGAAGGCGAAGACATGTAATGATTATGGACTGCATGAAGTTCATGCACAACTCATTTCTTCTTCTTTTGACATAAACTAATTATTATGGTTGCCATACAACCACATCTTTTAACCACCTTTTTTTTCACATTGCTTTTGTCATCCTTATATCCATGCTTATTGCATGTAAATATTATCCAACAAATTTGTCCACCCCTATTCCCCCATCCTAGCATATGAATTATAAAATTTATATGCTTCATCATATGTTTGTTAATAGAAGGTATAAATTGTAAGGATATAATTGGGATTATCGGCTCCTCTTTGAGGTTAACAGAAGCATTCTTAAATTCCAACTCCATTACTTCTTTATCCTTGTTTGCATTCAACTTTAGAAGAAAAAAGCATCACAATAATCCAACTCCATTACTTGTTTACCCTTGTCAACAGTGAACTCTATTGGTGCTCCACTACAACCTAACCTTTCAGCTATGGTGCCTCTTGAAAAGGCTTGACTTATATTCATATCTCGAGCGAAACTACTCAACTTCTGTGTATAATCTTCGTAAACAAAAAGAAAACAAATAGCATTCATATATCAATTACAAAACTCATGCATGAATAAGTACATGACGGTATATCGAAGGTAAAGTAAACACTGTCGTACTTTAAGGCTACAAATGATGAGAGACTCCACAAAAACTTAGATGAAATGTTTATAGACAAGGAGATCGAATTATTTGATCATTTCGAGGCTTCATTAGAGATGAATCCAACTTGTCAAGAAGAGGACATATTTTACCATGCCCTATCTCTTTAGAAAACCACAGCCACAAATCCACATGAAGTTATGTGATGCACAAAGATTCACATGAAGAGCTAGGGATGGGAGAGGGAGAGAGCGGCAGAACCTGTTTCAAAAAGATGCACGTAAGACTCACATAAATATACATAACCAGATTATCCAATAATTCTTATCCACATGAGCCTGTTCCACGAACCAGCATAGGCTACAATTACAATTAGCCTATCATCAACTATTTTTCTAAAGGACCCATCATACAAAAACACAAACTATTCTCGAACAATATATTCTCAAACAAAATCTAGAGAGGGAGAATATACATATGAAATCCTCAAAACCCCGAAATCATCATACCAAAACAACCCCTTTTTGTTTCATATGATTGAAGGTTTTGATTTTTGAGTGAGTTTGAGTGGGGGTAACTATGCCAAGGAATATATATGTATATAGAAAGAGAGAGAAATTGGTATATACTAGCACACTTAGGTGCTAGTAAATCCAAACAAATCTCAACCATCCATCTTTGATGATGGATGGTTAAGATTTAAAATTTAAAAGGAAAAGGTGCCCACATGAATAAAATATACCAGCAAAAAGTATACACTTATTTTTTAATTTATAGATTCAACTCTCAACCATCCATCATCAAAGATGGATGGTTGAGATTTGTTGAATTTTCTATCACCTAAGTGTGCTAGAATATATGAGTGTCTATATATATAAGGTATGATATTTGTTAGCAACATTCTAGCATATCCAAATAAATCTCAGTCATATGAAACATAACCGATTGATATTTGAATTTAAAATGTAAAACAGTGATTTTTGAACTAATTATACTTGTAAAAATATATGTATACGTTTTAAATTTAAAAATTATAATGTTACTAGTATATACCATGCTTCCTATATGTGTGTGTGCATGTGTAGAGAAACAAACGCCAAGCCTTTTCTCAAGGATCCTAAATTGTCGTTGAACTTCATCTTGTGTAATGTTATCATTTGACTAGAAAACAAGATAATGTTTATTACTAAATGAAGGTAAACATCAATTACAATATCCATGATTGATACAACAAGAAAACAAAGAGAAGTAGGGCTTGATTTCCCAACCCATTCCTAAACCAATGAAGTCGGACTGGCTAAGGGGTTGACTAACAAGATGAAGTTCATGAGTCCAATGCCAGGGCCTTTTTGCTGTATCGAAAGAAAATTTTGATACTATAAGAAAACAAAGAGAAAAAGATGTATCTAGTTGCTCCCAGTCCATTCCTCAACCAAAGAAGCCCGTGTGGTGTAGGATGAGCCCCTTTCTTCTTCCCTCGTGGCCTTTCTCATTTTCATCATCTTCTCTCTTACCTCCTTACCTCCATCACCTTCGATCAAGCAACTTACCACCCTGTTGATCTCCTCCGCACTCACCAACCCCCTCACCCACCTCGCCTAGACCCAGACCCAGACCTAAATCCTTCACCAATTCCATTGCATTCATTTTATGTTTAGCGTACAACGGCCAGGCAATCATGGGCACCCCAAATGAAATGCTCTCGAGGGTCGAGTTCCACCCACAATGCGACACGGACCCACCCACTGCAGGGTGTGAGAGAATCTGGATCTAGGGGACCCATTTGGACCATACCAACCCACGCTCACTCGTACGCTCTACCAACCCGACCGGCAGCACCTCATCCAGGTCCGCATCCGTGGGCTCTGCATAGCTCGTGGTCCCTCTCAGCCTGACCCAAACCGACCACAAGAACCGTTGTCCACTCAACTCGAGCCCACGGGCTATCTCACTGATCTGGTCTGCCGGGACCGAACCCACGTTGCCAAAGCACATGAACACCACCGATGACCTTGGCTTCCGATCGAGCCACTTGATGCATTCATGGTCAGGTTCTTTGGTTCTGGATCAAAGACCCAAAAGGGCCTGACCGGGTATATCGAGTTGGGCTGCATTTTTAAATTCTGGGTTAACGCATGGATGGCTCCGGGTTGCAGCTCTTGGAAGGTGTTAACCAACACCTCATTGAGTCAAGAGTAAAGCCCTCTGGCCTTCGAGTCGGGTTCTTCTTTTCCAAGATTGGGTCGGGTAGGGCGGAATCAGGTACCGGGACACCCGAGGAATCTGGATCTTCTCTTTTATGTCTTTCAAATTGGACTCGTACTTTCCTATCCAGCAAAGGCGTATACAACACGAAGGAGACCGCGCCTATGCCTGACGTGTAGAAGACGTAGGTGGGGATGCGAAGATCCATGGCGACGTCAGTGACCGGAATGCAGAAATTGTGGACGATAAAGGCGAAGATCCTATTGGCGGATGACAAGAGGGATGCCAGCATCATGGAGACGGCAGACCTTTGTGATTCTATGAAGCACAAGCCTTGTATGAGTCCTTCCCTACGTTGCAAGGGTACACCGATATAGGTGACGTACCTGTATCTGGTACATACCGGGTATGGGTATGCGTATTGGTATACCTGGTACGTATCAATACCAAAAAATAGTGTACCGATACATGTAGATTCATACTGGTATGCGTACCCAATATGAGTACGTCAAGTACCCGTATCGAGTAGTTAATGGATCAGGTCAACCCATAGAGATATGGGTTGCTCGATCCAAAACTCAACCATAAAGGTAAAAAACAATCCTAATCCTCACTCCCATCATCTCTCTCTGCACTCAGTGTTGTCCCCAACGTCTCTCTGTACTCTCAATGCTTTGTCTCACCACTCACCAACATCTAGTCCTCTTTCTCCAGCGCCTCTCTCTCTCGTCACCGCTCTGTCTCACCAGCGTCTCTTTCTGCTCTCATTGTTCTGTCTCACGTGCTCATCACCAACGACTGCGAGCTGTGGATACGGTGAACGGGCGGCAACTACGAGTGATGTACCATGCAACCCCTAGCCAGGTGAATGATTTATAGTTTACCATGAAAAAATAAAAATCATTCGGCTTCATGTATCCAATTTTGCGATTTTAGTTAGACTGTTCCACAATTTCATGTTCGAGTTGCACTTTTGCATACTCAAGTTGGTTAGTTGAATTAACCAATGTTCAAACTTAATCATGTATATAGTTTCTTGTGTTTAGAATCTGAATTTTGATATGAAAGTCATGTATACAGTTTCTTGAGAATGAAACTTTCTTGTTGCTCAGTCTTAGTCAATGTTCAGCCTTGACTTGCATGACTATTTACAGCTTTTCTGTTGCCATTGAACGATACACAGAGAATAGCTTGTAACTGCAATCGGGTTCTTATATGATAGAGAAGCATTTGCATTTTCCAATGCACTCTGTTGGTTCCCAGCATCTATTTGTAACGCTTGCATAACCCCTTCAATAATACTTATAATGACTCAATATATGGCTGTCCTATGTGTGTTTAGTATTTAAATGTTCTTGATCTTTGGTACAAACAAACTAGATGTGCTAAAATGAAGATGTAACTGATTGCATACGATATTAGTCTTATTTTTGTTGATACATAGTGCCGTCATCATGAGGGTACAGTGTTATCATCATCAGTAATTAAGTTTCAGATGATGCCATAGCAAGGAAGAATTATCTGTTAAAGACGACATTATTTTTCTATTTGTTGAAATGAGGTACTCTTCTCACTATTCTCTTTGATGAAAGAACAAAGAAAATTTAGATAACTGACAATTGACATGGCTCAAGGTGGAGCCAAAGTTAGATATATAGAGTTGAGTCTAATGCAGGGACCCAAAGAATGGTTTATTAGTTTGTGGCACCATTGATATTCTACTTTAGTCATATCCTATTTTGGATTGATACATGCTTTTCTTGAGGTGAAGCTATGAGAGTTGCATGATATCCTTTCATTTATGTATACTAAAATGTGTAACCGTCTGCTTCTTGCCTCTCTTTCACTTGGTCTCGGACCCTTCTAGCATCTATTCTTCCCATTAGCAAGAACACGATAAGATGATTGTTTGCTTGACCTTATCAAAACATGATATTGTATCCTCTCATAATCATCAGTCTGGTTTTTTATTTTATTAACCTTCAACTTTACACTCGCTGCTTTCTGATAATAAGCCTACTCCATGGACCCTCATGAGATGAAATCTTTCCTAGACACATCTTTTACTTATGCTTATTATATCTATTTTTGTGATTTTAGTTAGACATGTTTCTATGCTTTCAGTGCTCTCAATGCTCTGTCTCTATTGCTCTCAGTGCTCTTAATGTATTTAGATTCAAATATATGGTGTTTAGAATATGAATTTTGATATGAAAGTCATATGTATATAGTTGATTGAAAATGTTATTGAATGAAACTTTTCTTCTTTTCATATGTTGTATTTATTTGGCTCTCGATGTATCTGATGTCACGAGAAGTTACCCTTCTATTGTTGCCTGCAAATACTTTACTATAAATTTAAGATCAAGATCTTAGACATTCTCTTGTAAATTGGTGATTGAGTGTGATATTTATCTGCCAAGTAGCAGCTCTTTAAAATGTAGAATGCTCTGTAATTGTGTTTATATTTGTTTATGTAAATTTATTTTTTTATTATGTTTTTTAACAATGGTATACATGTACCTGTACCGGGTACCGTGCCCATAACTGTATCCATGCAACATAGGTCCTTCCCCTTCAAGGATGAAATTGGATTGAGGAAGGTGGACAAAGTCGATGTCAAAGCCGGAAGCAGCGAGCACTTCCATTTGGGCAGAGATAGCCGATGAGGAAGACAAGAAGAGGGAGGGAAAAGGACGGAGTAAGAGAACGTTGATGTTGAAGCTGTGGCCATTGTCATGCAGAATAATTTGCTTGGCGAGCTCAATCATGGAGACGAGATGGCCGTCGCCTGGCATAGGGAAGAGAACCACCTTAGTCTTCTTCATCATCTCACCTTCCCGCTTTGGTTGGGGGACCATGGTTCTCTTTTGCACACAGAGTCTAGGAAAAGAATAGTTGGTCGCTCTTCGTGACGCTGCTATGACTAACTATTATACTGTCGACCGAAGCATGCACCCTCTTCTAGCTATTTGGGGATTGGACTGAATCTGGATGACTTATTACTAATATGGGAAGTAGCATTGAAACAATGATTTTGTATAATTATGTGATTGGGCAAATCATGATTTTGTTTCCTAAATTGTTGTTCATGTGATTGTGCAAATCATATGTATGTTCTTGCGCATGTGTGAGACAGAGAGAGGGGCTCAAGGGATGTCTCAAGACCTCACGTTGGTGGTTCTACTACCGCCACTGGCGTCCATGATCCATCCACATCAAGAGAGTAATGAGCTGAACGAACAGAACAACCTTTACTATTGCTTTGGGATCGTTTGCTTTATTAACAAGCTGTGTTGGAAATGAGTAGATTTTTGGTAAACCAACTTCATCTATAGTATTGCTAGAGAAGTCAATATGGGACGGGTTCAGCTGGCCCGGCCTCAACCCTTAAGGTGCATTTGATTCAGGGTACCAATGGAACTACATTTCTAGGTCTAGAACCTATGGTAAGGACTATACGTATTTCCTCGTTTAATTTGCACTTGAAGCTAACACTCATAACCATAGTTTCACGTTTAATTTGTTTTTGGGCTTGATACTCGAGTTCCAACTTCTTACAACTATTTTCACGTTTGATAAATATTATTCACATATATATCGATCGTTTAACTATTTTAATTAGAACTACAAACAACATTCATAATTACAAACATCATATCCATATGTTCAATCTGTCAACAAATTTATTTTGCATCCCTTTCAAATTTTGGCAGAGTTTCTCCTTACCCGAAGATGCAATATGCATATCAACAATAGATGAAAACTTATGAAAAATAAATCAGCCTTAAGAAAAAAAATACACTAAAAATGATACTCACAATTATCTCAAATATAATATATTTGTGTTTCTTTTTTCTACAAAATTTTCACCGTACTCTCCCCTTGCCCAAAGGTAATTCTAACTCACAAGAGAGTTACAATACATAGATATCATCTAAAGAAGATAAATGCAAATATCTTTAAACATCTTTTAAGTCTACAAAAACTTCGAGGATAAAACCAATTACAACTTCATGTCCATGACAAAATCAATTACAATTACAACTTTAAGTCCAAAATAAAGTCCTTCCAAAACGTATCAACCATTATATCATGCGAAGCCTTCATCTCTTATTGATATCCTTCCTACGTCATTTGTTCAATAGAAAAAAAGAAAAAGTCATAATAATATCAAACAATAAGAAAATACCACAATACATAGAAGTAGTTAAAACAAGTACACTTGCATTGAATCACATGCAAACTTGTGAATATCCTATGAAAGATTCCTTATGGAGTCAACAATTAGCAACTAAAATGGCGGCATTGAATATAAAAGCGTTCAATCAAGAATTAGCTAGGAAATCCATAAAAGGCAAGCACTAAGCACTTTATCAACATCTCTCCTTTGCCCAAAATTGCATCTCTCCGTCCATTTGAGAAAGCAATCTAATCTCTCGCTTGTCCCGATCTTCACTATCTTGTCGAGAGAAAACCCACCTGAGTGTCTTATAGATCCAAGAGAAATTTTGAAATTTCTAGCAATACAAATCTTCTCTTTCGGTGTGCATGTGTGTGTGAGGGGGTTTGTTGTTGCAACTCTGAACCGTCTTTGCCCCCAACATCTTACCTGTCGTGATCAATTGCTCATCACACCTGAAGATCACCGTTGTTCCCCCAACTCACCATCGTCCTAGCTTGTCGACAAAACCTCCACTTGATGGATATCTCTCACTACCTCTAATAGCCATCGGTGACTTCCCATGGTCACGTCCCTTTTCTCCTTTATCCTCAGCCACCAAAACCACTGTCTCCTCAACCTGTTGCCATTTTGTTCTTGATCAACTCAGTTGGAGCCACTCGATAGCCATTACACTACCCTCTTCCCTCTCCCTTCTTGCTGAAACCGCGAATGGGTGGCAGAGAGCCAACAATTCCGTGAATGGAGAAGAAGGAAAGAAGATGAAGAGGAGAGATTCGTACCTGGGTGGTAGAGAGCGATTCCACGAGCTTTAGATTAGAGCCAAATCGATGAAGGATGAGAGAGCACGATGAGCTGAAGAAACCATGAATAAGAAAAGCTAAAAAAAAGAAAAAAGGGAGAGTGTGGTAGGAGGTTTTTATCAAGACGCCCAAATCGTGTGGCCCACCCCCTAACATGGGCCATGTTTTGTTGCCTAAAATCAGTCCGTGGAACTACAATTTCATGGGCCTAATAAGGTCATAGTTTGATTTGCATTAGGGTTTGGTACTGCCAGACCCAAAAAAGCAGGGTCCAACCCACCTGATACCCTTAATCAAACACTCTTATGGGAAAATGTGGGTCAGTTCGTGTCGTGCCATATTTTATATGAGCCTCTAAAATGCTGGGTAATGAATACTCATAGTATAAAAATGGTGTGTCCTACCCCAATAAATGCAAGGGGTCCACCACTTTACACCATCTTACAACTATTAAGTATAGTACACATTAAGTATACTCTAGGTTTCTTATATATTTAGATATGGGGATACTCGGTTATACTCAATGGTTTTGGTACTCAATGAGTACTCGTAGGGGGGCATCACTTTACACGATCTTATAACTATTAAGTATGGTACGCATTAAGTATCTCTCTCTTTATATATATATATATATATATATATATATATATATATATATATATATATATATATATATATATATATATATAAAATGTTTGATACGTAAGGTTGAATCATTAGTTTTTTCAACTTAAATAGGCCTGAAATGTCTAGCTCAACCTTGCAATTTTTCAAGGCCAGGCCCATCTTGACATCTCCAAGTACAGCATTATTTTGGTTTTTCAATGAAAGCCTTTTTATGTTTCTATAAAGCAAGCTTATTTTGAGTCATTTAAAAATATTGTAATAGGTGTTATAAAAAAGTATATTTAGTATTTACATTTTAAAGCTTATAAATATGATGTAGTTTCAACTTTTAAAACATGAGTGAAATCCCTTCTTCCTTTAAATTCTCTTAAGTCTTCTTTGCTTTAGTGTATTTCCATTTTTTTCTTATCACTTCCAACATTTGGTATCAGAACATAGATCTTAAAAATTCTAAAATGGCTTATGTGATAATACTATAATGGTTCAATCTCAAATCTCAAAGTTTGATAGGAAAAAAATTAAGTATTGGAGAATCTAAATGAGGTATTATTTGGGTTTCAAGAGCTAACAAAAATCATTAAGGAATGATTGGTGTAACCTAACAACTGCAGATAATTCGATACTGGATGAAGAAATATATCTAAAGAAAAATCATAGGAAAAATGGTAAAACTATTTTTTACATCTTTTAATCATTAGATTTTCTCTTTAAAAAGGTGACAAATTCAAAGGAGGCATGAGACATTGTATTTAAGACTTATATGGGAATTAGAGAGAGTTTAAAAAGTTCATCTTCAAATTCTCCATTGACAATTCTAGCTTCTTCAAATAGAGAAGTCTGAATCAATTTCTAATTATTTCTCATGGATATTTGCTCTTGTAAATCAAGTAGTGAGACTATCAAATACCAATATATCATCAAAAAAATTCTTTAATCTTTCATATTACAATTTGAATACATTATAACGTCTATTGAAAACTCTCGAGATCTTTTTATTTTGTCTATCGATGAGCTTATAAGTTCTTTGTAAGACTATGAGAAACAACTCAAAAGAATATCCAAGACAATAAAAGAGGCTTTGCAAAGCAACTGGTATTACAAGATGAGAGAAAGGGTCTCTTTAAACAAAAGAAGAAAAAAGAATGACAAAAAAAAAATATCGGACAACAAAAGGATAAGATATATATTCAATGCTACAAATGAAAAGAGATATGAATGTTACAAGTGAGTTTAAATGTAAAATTAAGAAGGTAAAAAGTTTAGATTTACATGCTAAAGTTATAAACTCTTATAATGGTAGAGATAAGAATGATGAAGCCTTGTTTTTTACTTGTGATGCTACTATGGTTTGGTACTTAGACACAAGATATAGTAATCACATGTGGAACTATAAGAAACTATTATCTAAACTTGATAGTTCCAAACTAGTTGGACATTAAGTTTGAGAACAACTTAAAGATTCTTATCATGAGAAAATGAAAGATTCACATCAACATGAAGGATGAGCCAAACCAATGTACTTTTTACGTGTTTTACGTTTGTAGTATCGTGGTAATCTTCTAAGTATGGAACAATTATTGATGAAGGGTACCATATGAAAATTAAAGATAGAGTTTGTATTATTTTGAGATAGCAAAAAAGTAAAAAATGACCTATAATTGTCTTTTCTCTTATATGTTAGGCACACCACCTCATATCTCATTACTTCAATCAAAGACTCCTCATGAATATGTAAAAGCAATTTGGGTGTGTAAATTTTAATAGACTAAAATTATGATATGGAAAGAAGATGGTGCAAGGACTATCTGATATTTCTTCTTCTAATGAAGTGTTAAGTCATGTGTGATAGGGAAAATGTGCAGATACTTTCATCCAAGCAAGTTATGAATAGAAAAGAAGTTGTTAGAGTGAGTGTAGTCTGATCTTTGTGAGCCACTTAAAGAATCAATCAAATAAAGGGTATAAATATTTTGTTACCTTGATTGATGATTTTAGTAGAAAAATGTGAGTTTACTTCTTAAAGCAGAAATCCGATACTATTGATGTTCTCAAGAAGTTTAAAGCTTACATAGAGAAAACAAGCATGTAGTCAATACAAAAATTCTTCGAACCAATTGGGATATTGAGTATATGGTGATGAAATATTTTAAAAAAAATATAAAACAACTTAAAGTGAAGAGTCTCAACAAAATGGAGTTATAACAAACAACAACAACAACAACAACAACTAAGCCTTTTCCCATACTAGACGGGGTCGGCTACATGGATTCTTTGTTTCCACAGATCCCTATCGTGTGCCATGTTAGCAATTAACTCCCAATAAGCTAGATTATTCTTTATTGTTTCTTTCCAACACTTTTGTGGTCGTCCTCTACCTCTTTTAATACTTTCCAAATTTAGTTTTTCTAACCTTCTTATAGGTTCTTCTTTTGATTTTCTTTCTATATGTCCAAACCATCTTAAACGATGTTCTCTCATTTTATCCTCTATTGGTGCCACTCCTAATTTGTTTCTAATAACCTCATTATGTATACAGTCTTTTCTTGTATGACCACTCATCCATTTCAACATCTTCATTTCTGTCACAGACATCTTTTGTACATGTTGATGATTAACTGCCCAACACTCAGAACCATAAAACATGGCAGGCCTAATTGTTGCTCTATAATATTTACCTTTTAATTTTAATGGTATCTTCTTATCACAAAGAATACCTGATGCTCCTCTCCATTTTAACCAACCAACATTAATTCTATGTGTAACATCTCCATCAATTCTTCCATCACTTTGAAAAATTGACCCTAGGTATTCAAAACTTTCCTTTTGGGGAATGCAATGTGTGCCGATTTTAATTTCTATGTCCTCTAAAGTAGCCAAATAATCAAACTTACATTCCATATATTTTGTCTTTGTTCTACTAAGTCGGAGGCCTTTGTTTTCTAATGTTTCTCTCCATAGTTCCAATTTTCTATTAACTTTTTCCTTAGACTCCTCCACTAATACAATGTCATCTGCAAATAACATACACCAAGGTACTTCATCTTGAATATGTTTTGTTAACTCATCCATCACCATTATAAATAAGTATGGACTTAAAGTTGATCCTTGATGTAACCCAATATTAACTTCAAAGAAGTCTGTCATTCCTTCATGAGTCCTCACACATGTTTTTGCACCATCATACATGTCTCTTATAAGGTTAATATATGTCAATGGGATACCTCTTTTTTTCAAAGTTCTCCAAAGAACCTCCCTCGGTACCCTATCATAAGCTTTTTCTAGATCAATAAATATCATATGAAGGTCTTTCTTTTTTGCTCTAAAATGTTCCATAAGACATCTCAAAAGGTGAATCGCTTCAATAGTAGATCTACCTGGCATAAATCCAAATTGGTTCTCTGTTGTACTTGATACTTGTCTTAACCTACGTTCGATAATTCTTTCCCATAATTTCATAGTATGACTCATTAACTTGATACCTCGATAATTCGCACAATTTTGAATGTCTCCCTTGTTCTTATATACGGGTATAAGTGTACTTGCTCTCCATTCCTCAGGCATCTTTTGGTTTTTCCATATTTCATTAAATAGTCTTGTGAGCCAAGTGATTCCTATTTCTCCTAGTATTTTCCAAACTTCTATAGGAATATTATCTGGTCCTACCGATTTACCACTCTTCATATGTTTAAGAGCATCTTTGACTTCATTCTTTTGAATACGTCGGTAGAAATTGTGGTTTATATACTTTTCTGACTTCGCTAAATCTCCTAAACTAATACTAACATCTTTATTTTCATTAAAAAGATTATAAAAATAGTTTTTTCATCTATTTCTTATATCATCATTTGCCACTAGAATTTTTTCATCCTCGTCTTTTATGCATCTAACATAATTAAGATCTTTAGTTTTCTTATCTCTAGCCCTAGCTATCCTAAAAATATCTCTTTCACCCTCTTTTGAGTTGAGTTTTTTATATAAGTCCTCCAAAATCTTAGCTTTTGCTTCACTAACGGCCTTTTTTGCTTCCTTTTTTGCTTTCTTATAAGCTTCTAAAGTTTCACTAGTTTTCTTAGCATAATGTAATTTGTAACATGCCCTCTTTGCCTTGATTTTATTTTGTACTACTTCACTCCACCACTAAGCTTCTTTTTGTGTTGGTACACCTCCCTTAGATACCCCTAACACATCTTTCGCCACTTTCCTAATATGTATAGCCATATTGTTCCACATATCAGAGGGTGTGCCAACATAATTTCAAACATCTCCTTGAAGGACTTTCTGTTTAAATATATCTTCTTTCTCGCTTTTGAGGTTCCACCATTTAGTCCGAATAGCTCGATGCACTCTTTTCTTTTTTGTTCATTTTTTTATTTGTAAATCCATAACTAAAAGTCGATGTTGGGTGGTTAAGCTTTCTCCTGGAATTACCTTACAATCTTTACAACACGCTCTATCTTTTTTTCTACAAATAAAGTAATCAATTTGTGTTTGTGATAAGCCACTCTTATAAGTAATTAAATGTTCATCTCATTTTTTGAAGATTGTATTGACTATAAAGAGATCAAATGACATAGCAAAATTTAAAATCTCTCTACCTTCCTCGTTTATATCCCCATAACCAAAGTTTCCATGAATCCCTTGATATCCTAATGCCTCTTTACCGACATGACCATTTAAATCTCCTCCTAAATAAATCATCTCCCTTTATGGAATCTTTTGAAACACCTTATCTAACTCTTCCCAAAAAACTGTCTTTATACTATCTTCTAGTCCTACTTGGGGTGCGTAAGCACAAACTATATTCAAAACCTCTACTCCTAACACTAATTTCAATGTCATGATTCGATCACCATATCGTTGTATGTCTACTACACTCTCCTTTTAATCTTTATTTATGATAATACCAACTCCGTTTCGGGCCTTTTCTTTACCTGAGTACCATAATTTAAAACCTGTATCCTCTATCTCCTTTGCTTTTTCTCCAACCTATTTTGTCTCTTGTAAACATAGAATATGAATCTTTCTCCGAATCATAGTATCTACCACCTCCATTAGCTTACCCGATAATGTTCCGATATTCCAAGAACCAATACGAATCTTATTATCTAGGACTAGCTTCCTTACCCCCTGCATCCGTCCATAATCAAAATGCGGAGACCCTCTCTGAAAATTTTTCACTACAAAATGGAGTTATAGAAAGAAAAAATAATATCATCATTGACATGGTTCGTACCATCTACAAAAAGCAATTTTGGGTAGAACCAGTATCATATACATATTGAATAATGAATAGATGCCTGACTAAAGAAATTGATTTCAAGATACCAATGAAGGCATGGACCGATCAAACACCATTAGTTAGTCATTTTCATGTGTTTGAGTTTATTGTTTATTCTCATATATTGTTGATATGTGTCAATGAACGTGCACACAAATGGGAGAGATGGAACAAGTCTAGATTGATTAAAAGAAAGAATATCAAACATACGAGTGCCTATTGAACACTTTGACAATTGGTCGGGAAATGAAGACTGTGAATCCAGGCTATGGAAGTGACAAGAGACTCAAGAAGAAGTTAGTAGAATGGAGCATGTCTATTCGGAACAGAGAATGTCCATAAACAGTTTAACAAATAGGTGGTGAATGGAGACGGCCAATTCAGGCTACGGAGAATCCCATTTATGGAGCTGAGCGTGCTCGGGAGATAATAGTGGTAGGACAAGTAACCTCCTAGGAAGTCCTCATGTCGCTAGTGTGGGAAAAGGCTTGGTCAATGTAGAAAAATTTGTGTCAGTCCCTGTGTGTCGCACAGGAGACCAATATGGGTGTATAGGATCATATCGCACCATATGGTACCAATTTTCCATTTAATTAATTTAAAAGATCGACAAATTAAGATAACAGAAAAATGGGGAAAACAGAGAAAAGGAAAAATAGAATAATAATACTAAGTGTAAGATAGCATCCAAAACATCATCTATCATATCAAAAACAAGGAAACTATAGCTAGTAACGGTAAACCACGAAATGAATGCTCATAACACTGACAAAAGTCATAGTGTTATACAGAACAAGAGTTGTAATAAGTAGTCATAGAAAACAACAATCATGACAAGCTCTAGATCATGATGATACGACAACTCTCAAATCATTCCACATATAATGGATCATAACTAGCAAGCGAATCATGTTCATCATAATCTTGATCTTCATTATTGCCCCCCTGACCATCATCTGCATCTTCTTCATTCTCATTCATCTGTCCTCCACCACACTCATTGTCATCATCTAATTCAGCTTAAACTTCCATGGTTTCTAGTTTTCATCTTCTATAAGCATGAGAGGCTCTTCTTCAAGTCACTCATATAGAATGTCAACATTCTTCTACCAAAATATTGAACACCTCCTCACCTTTTCCTCTCATTTTGAGAGAGAAATAACTAGAAGATGGAAGAGGATGAGTTAGAAGGTTATTTGAAAGGGTTCAAAACAGCCCGAAACCTTCACTTTTAAAAAAACTTACAGGAAACTGACACCATATCATGTGATAGGAGGTGTATCGTGCAATACAGTGCGATACAGCCCAATACGCCCCATTTTTTTGTCAAAAAAAAAGTATTTCATCCAAAATCATGTGGGTTCAGGGTGTGATGGACTATTTTTCTGTTTCATATCATACGCTACAACATGATTTTTACAACATCGGTTAGGGATTCTCATTTGACTGTCAAGTGTGACAATTTGCAACTATCTAGTATATTGTAGATAATCTACACCTAATGTTTTACGGTACCTGCTACATGCCTACACCTAGCGTTTTTAGAGTTCCGCTAGGTATGCCAAGTTGGATATTTAGGTTAGACAACCTAAAGCCCTTTTTACAAACAAATTATGCTATACATGCTGAGCTGGGGAAATGCCTAGGTGGGTACTTAGTTTGGACCAATGTATCATCTTAGTGTACCAGCTGCAAACGATCTGGCTTGTGTGACTGCCTTTTTCCTCTATCATAGTGTACATTTTTAACATATTAAATAGTTGGTTCGGTATTTCCTTGTAAATCTTCTTTTGTATTTGTCCTTGAGCACAAAGGACTTGAAGGAGAAATCACTAGAAGACCGTTGACACATTCTTCGTGGGATCTGTCTGCTTCCAAAGATCCTGAGAGGCGGGGATGGCATCCTGTTTCATACAAGTTTTCGGATGCTACCCCTAAACTTATTGAGGACATAAAGGTACAGATATCTCTACTTGATAGGCATTCTAAAATCTGGATAACATTTAAACCTGCACCTGGTTTGCTGGTCTCTCGACAAAGAAAACGTCGTTAGCCTGTTGTTGCCTATGTGCGTGTGTGTGTGTGTGAGAGAGAGAGAGAGGGCACATACAAGAACATAGCTAGCATGGAGTTCCTGTACCATAAAGTAATTGGTCTAATTTTTGTTCCTTCAAATTTTATTTGTCAACACAAGGATTATCCTTTAGAAGCTAGATATGCTTATGTTTGCATTTTCTGGATTTGAATAGATATCTATTCTTAATGGAAAATGCTAGGTACAAATTGCAAATAGCTTCCATTTCATGATTTTTTCTTTGCCGCATTCCTCTATGTTCCTGAAAGTTTGTTCCTTTTTCAGGCAGTTGATAATATCCACTATGAAACTGAATCTAGAAGACAATGGTGCAGTAGTAAAGGCCAACCCTCTGGATGTTTTCTTTTTGCAAGGAAGTTCACTCGACCTGCTGCACTCCGCCTTATTAGTATGGTGAGGAATCTGCGTGTGTCCTTTTGTGTGTGCGCATGTGTGTGTGTGTGAGAGAGAGAGAGATGCTGCCTAGTTATCTGGCTTCATCACTATTTCAAACTGGGCCATTTTGTTTTTCACCATGCCCTTAGAAAGATCGGCCAAGTACTTAACGGTATGAATCAGTTGCTGTTCAGGTGTTTGCTTTCTCCTCTCGATAATGTACAACCAGAACCAAAAGGAATCCCTCTTTGAACAGGTGCATTGATTCTTAGATGCCATTCAGCTCAATCTTGTGTCAGATTAACGTTTAACTTGAAAAAAGTAAGATCATGAGTTTTACTCTTCTGTTTTATTGTTTTCTTCTAACACTTTAGAGGCCTTTCTCTCTCTTTTAAAGTGTCTCCATCCCAAATTCTCATGCCTCATGGAGTTTCATGTAACTGCCTTTCGAGATATGTGAACCACCTTAAACGCTTCATTTTGTTTATCGAAGTGTCACACCAAGTCAATAACTCCTCTTAGATGAAGTATGTTCCTGAATTATATTTGGTTTCTTTGCAGTCCGTGCTAAGCTTCTGCAAAAACAAAACTTCAAGATCAGAAGGCACCACTAATGATTCGCCATGGGCATGATGCTCACAGGGCATAGCAAATGCAGCCGCTGTTTTGCTCCTTCAGTTTAACAAAACAGCTAACTTGCAATCAAGAAAATGGAGCAACAAGTAAACCTTATGTTGATGTCAGGATGAAGTTTTCTCTCCAGAGACAAGGGAAAGTCTAATGTATATGTTTTAAGGACCTTGCAGTTTTATACGCGCAGGGAAAGGGAAAATGTTTTATGTGAAAAATAAATGACCTTATTTTGTAAAAAACGCTTTTACAGTCCTATGCTCCGGACCTAGGATTTCATGCTTGCAAGGTAAAACTGTTCCAGACAAACACTACATGTTGGATCATCGGATATCTTCTCCATAGTCCATACGATACATCTTTTGTTTATTATTGAGTCCACAGTATATATCTGAAATTTCAGATGTTATATCTGGCCTGAATAACATTTCCATATTGTTTGTCTTACTGGAAGAAATCAGATTCGGTAGTTGGATATTCACAAAATATCTGGTTCATATGTTAGGAAACCAGCAGCATGAGGACAGGTCATTGATTGTAGATGAATATCTCATTGACCATAAACACGGTAATAAGCAACATTTGCTGATCAACAAGGTTATTTCATTGGCTTTGGATTTGGCTTTGGCCATCGTTATGCCATCCATAACTCCAACTCACCTTAATGACCAAAACTGGACGTATCACCAGCATAAAAGTGTTCTATATGTCCTATAATCAAGAAAAGTTCCAAAAAGGTTTACAAGTTCCAATTGATTTGTTTGGAACAGGAGAGACCAAAAATAGCCATTTGGTGCCCAATGAATGTACTATCTAATTCTTAAAAGTATGAGCATTTGTCTCTACTGATAGAGAGGAATGATGGTGGTGATGCGATCCCCTTCCAAAGTATTCATCTCTTTTCTCTACAACGGGGAACCAGCGCCAGTAGAAACGAGGGTGAATGAATCATCTGCATGCAATATTGCTTCAGCA
Source organism: Brasenia schreberi (assembly GCA_036023115.1). Lineage (NCBI taxonomy): Eukaryota > Viridiplantae > Streptophyta > Magnoliopsida > Nymphaeales > Cabombaceae > Brasenia > Brasenia schreberi. The sequence continues at coordinate 10,200,131 of JAYKKT010000063.1, forward strand.
ACAGAGTTTCTTGTTCAGAAGGAGCCGCAAGCAAATGGCACCAATGGCAATGACTCAATCACTGAAGTTCATAGGTATTGTTGCTTCTGTAAAGTATTCCTTCCGGACAGTGTCGGCTGAGCAAAACCTTACCTTAGCATCAACAAACTTAAACCAATTAGCTGTTGAAATAAGCACCCGAATAATTCAATATCTGCTTAATTCTCCCTGCTTTTCTTCTTAATTTCAGGTCATGCTTATGCCTCTAACTTCAGTCATGACTTGGCATGCCGGTGACAATTAATTGACGTAACACAAGAAGAGAGAGACAATATATATACAGTGAGAAAGAGAGAGAGAAACATATACACACAGAAATTTACTGACAGATCAATGCAGTTTAAATGACCCCACATTTCATGATGACTACAACAACAACTAACCATTTTCCCATACTAGATGGGGTCGGCTACATGGATTCTTTGTTTCCGCATGTCTTACTGTTATGTTCTAGGTTGCAATTAGCATGAGCGAAGTCCACATCCATTTCCTTTCATAAACGTCATCAAGTTTGATCTCTGTTTCTTCAGATTCTCTACATTAGAATAGAAAGATGCTCGAAGCACATAAGTAACAAGAACTAAAGTTAAATTCAATTCACTTTTATGCAAAAAATTGTGACAAAGTTGAAACATAAGGGGAATTTGCTAATGTAGGTTAATCACTACACTAACAGCGTTATTTGGTGGTGTAAATGCACTAATGTGTGTGCACCTTCCATTCAAATGGCAATAGTCAAGTCCTAATACTACAAGTAACATATTGACTGAAGCAATGGAAAATCATATCAACAAAAACAGAATAAACAAAGAACTATGTAATATTCAACTAGTAATTTCTAACGGAAACAACTGAAAACCCATCATGGATGATATGATGAGAACGCCTCAGCGTATTTTGGAACGAACTATACTATAACTCAGAACGGTCAAAGTGAATGCACACGTAAAAATATAAAGTTATCTGCCTCATTTGCTAGAGCTGCTCTTATATGGATCATCACTTCATCGTTTTTGCATGTCACGTCAAAGATAGAGGAGAAATAACCACAACTTCAGAGCATGGACCGATGCATCATTTGTTTACAATAAATGTGGTTAAACATCATATCAAACATAAAAAAATGAAGCAATTGATGACCATCATCAACATTATCATTGTTTTAGTTGCTTCATGTCATCCTTTTTGCAATTCATAAGCTGTCCTGGTAACCGATTTCAAAAGATATAACATTATCAAGCAAAAGAATTTCGACACGACGTAGTTGGTTGAAATACAAGATATTTGCCAAACAAAAATCTAACTTTTTCGCATTTAAGAAGCTTACCAGATTTGCATAAGATCTCAACGGGGGCTTCACCAATTGCCAAATAGGCTAAAAAATAACAGGGGCGTCTACAAAAAGGACCTGGCCCAGCCTCTTAGGGTAATAATAATAGAAGACATCAATCTGTGTCATCAGAATGGAGAGGTTAACATGAAGCATGAATATCTATGCAACTATAAACATATGCAAGACAAGTTAGGACCATGGCATATACAAAATTATTCCAAATGTAGCAGAAACAACATTAAGGAAAGCCTTATGGCAAAGGTCATAAGAAGGAATTTAGAGGAAATAAGGAACCTGTATCTGTAAAGGTTAACTCTAGATTTGAACCTTTACATTCAGACGACATTCAGAGCCTAAGAGAATTCATAGAATCATGAGGACAACTTTGATTGTATATGCCAACCCCATCACATTACATCACTTGGGAAACTAAACATCAGTTGAAAGACATCCATTTAGTTTAACAATTAATTTCCCAGCCTAAAAGAGTTTTCACTTAAGAATCTGCAAGTATATATATATATATATATAACGCAGACTGCTACCAGAAGGTCCTCTGGGTGTGTGTATATATATATATATTACGCAGACTGCTACCAGAAGGTCCCCTGGATATTGAACTCCTAACCTCCTGAGAGATGACTCCTGGTAGTGCACTTTGGGCAATCTACAAGTTACCTAAATATCAATTGTCATGCATATTCTAGTGATAAAAAAAAGATTTACAGAAAATGTTTTCTTGTGGAAAACAATTTTACAGAGAAAACTTACCACAAACTTCAAAAATAAAATATCTGCATTTTCAGGGACAAATCCACGGAGGTCAAAGATCCCAAAGTATATCCCCTTCCCCAGCAGGGAGGGTACTGATGGCTTTCTCAATTAGAAAGATGCACAGCTTTTCACTCTCCAAAGGATCATGCTTCTGAATTACAAAAAATAAAATAAGAAAATGAAAACAGCGTCATGGAAAAAGCAATAAACGTAAGCAATTAAAAACACATGAACCATCAGTCACACCAACAAAATCTACATATAGAGGTCAGTCAACTTAGTTCTCATAGCTGAAACAGAAAGAGCAAAGAAGGAGCATTATGGTTAGAGTGCAATTCACCACCCATTGACTTGTCCAAATTACCTACATTCTTCAACTGCTAAGAGACGTGTATTTGTGTACAGTGAAATATTAAATATCTAGTCTCAAAAGAATAGGATTTTCAGATTTCTAATAACGAATTCATGTAGTCAACAACACTTTAAGACATGTAAGAAACTTGACAACAAAAGTGAGAAGTGTATTTCTTTTAGTATAGTGAAGATATCAAAGGTAAATATTATAAAGCAACAATTAGACATGTTATATTTTATGGTTTTGAGTGTGGGGCAATTAATCATCAATATGTGAATGAAGATGTTGAGATGGATGAGCGGTCACACAAGAAAAGACTGAATACATAATGAGGTTATTAGAAACAAATTGACAGTAGCACCAATAGATGATAAAATTAGGAAAAATCATTAAAATGATTTGGACATATAGAAAGACTACCCAAAGATGCTTCCGTAAGAAGATATGAAAAACTAGATTGTGAAAATGTTAAAAGAAGAAAGGATGACCACAAAAGTATTAAAAAAAATAGAGAATGATCTAATTTATATTGAGTTAACTGCTAGCATGGCACATGATAAGGTCATGTGGAAACAAAGAATCCATGTAGCCGACCCCATCTAGTATGAAAAAAAGCTTAGTTGTTATTGTTTATAGTAAAGATATCAAAAGTTATTAGTTGTATAATCTAATAACAAGGAAGTGATTATTAGCCGTGATATCACCTTTGAAGAAGAAGGTGAATGAAATTTGAACATTGAAGAAAAAATGCAATACCATTTCATCATTGATGAGGAAGAATTGTTTCAACCCATCATGATTAATTATGATGTTCAAACCAAAGTATTACAAACTTCTAACATATTTGATGATTATACCAGTCCTATAAGAAGTTCTCTAAGCAATTTAGTTAAATCTTCTTCATGTTTAAGGTGTGAACGAGTTTTACCTACTCATTTGAAGGATTATGTATTTTTCAAAGAGGATGATGCTTGTGATGAAAAACATTAATTATACTTTATTTGTAGATTTTGATCCAATAATATTTTGTAAAGCTTAAGGATAGACTCAAGCTATGAATGATAAGATATGTGCAATCGAGAAAAACAACATATGATAATTAACTCCACTTCTAGAAAGCAAGAAGTCCATTAGTGTGTAGTTGGTTTATAAGATCAAATATAAGTTCAATGGAGAGATTGATAAAGTAAAAGCTCATCTAAAAGGTAGAAACAAAAATTCATGATTAATTACTTTAAGGTCTTCTCTCTTAGTTGCAAGATTGGATAAAGTTTCTTTTATTCTTTCTTTGATTGCTTAAAGACATTGAAAAATACATCAAATGGATGTCAAGTGAAAATCTGTGAGAAAGTGTATATTGATCAACATAAAGGCTATGTAAAAAGAGACGAGAATTTCGTCTACAAGTTCAATATTTTTTTTATGACCTAAAACAAGAATGGAAAACATGGTATACAAGAATTGTCTTATGGATCATGACTAACATGCTTGTATGGTTGTATGTTAAGTTTGGCTCACATAAAAAAATGTTCATAGTTTGTCTCTATATTGAGATCTAATATTTAAAAAATGATTGCCAACTTAAGAGAGGCTATGATACTTGAATTTGAAATGACTAACATGGTTGATGTCTTATTCTTTTTACCTTAAAGTGACTCAATTAGATAAAGGCATATATGTTTGTTAACACAACACAAGTATACCAAAAATATTCTTGAGCAACTTAAAGTGGTTGCTTGTAAACTAATTTGCATTTTGATATTGAAAATGTTTAAATTAATAAAAGAAGGGAGTTATGCCGAAGTCGATCCTACATACTTCAAAAGACTTGTGAGAAGTCTACGATACTTAACTTCTACTCGAGTAGACATTGTTTATAGTGTTGGAATAGTAAGTAGATTCGTGGAGTCTTCTAAGTAATCTCACTTGTAGGTGGCTAAGCAGATTTTATGATACAATAAAGGTATCATTAATTATGATAATCTTATGTTTCATCTAATCATTTTGAGCTTGTGAGATATACTTATAGTGAATAGGGAGGAGATGTGAAGAAAGTAAATGCACTTTCGTTTATTCTTTCTTTTTGAGAAATGAAAAATTTTCTTTGTCCTTAAAGAAGCAACAAGTGGTAACTTTATCTATATGACATATTATGTTATTCAAGCAATTTGACTACATTAAATGCTAGTAGAGATAAATCACAAGCAAGAGCGGGTAACAATGATTAAGTGTGATAAAAAAATCTAATGTTTCATGAGAAAAACAAGCATATTAACATCATGTATCATTTTACAAGAGATTTAGTGAAGTTCAAAGAGTTTTACTTAAATTTTGCAAATCAGAGGATAAAATTGATGATATGTTTACTGAACTATTGATGGTGGATGCCTTCCTTAATCTCAAGAAAATGATCGGCATCATTTCAATGAGCTTGGTTTAAGAGAAGCTACTAGAAAATGAGAGGTTTCTTGGTAAACAAAATCATGTACAGTACAATATTTTGGTTTTCCAATGAAAAACTTGCAGTTCTTCTATGAACTAAGCTTATTTTGAGTCATCTATCTAATATTGACCTAGATAATTGAAAAGCTTGCTTGGGTTTTTCAAGAGTCTCAACTAGTTGCAATCTAGACAGGTTTAATTTAGTGTGCTTGTTCTAATTACTCTATAAAAATGTAGTGGGTGTCATATAAATTGTGTTTAGCATTTAGGCCTATACATAATACCTTTAAATATTATGTAATTTCAATTTATGAAGCATGAATAACATCCTTTCTTGTGAATTCTCTTGCGTCTTCTTTGTCTTAGTGTGTTTCCACTATTTCCTTCACTTCGAATAAGTTGAGATGATTGCTTGCCCAACAACCTATGTGTAGACATGAAATTTTTCACTTCAAGCCTATGTAGAGACTTGAAATGATAATTTCTAATCTACTTTATGCGCGAGCGTGTTAGCTAGTTTGAAAAACTAGCAAAGTTTTCATAAATCTGACTCTTACTTGGCGATTGAGCTAAGCGAGCTCTTTTCGCTTTAGGCCTTCTTGAACCGATGCTCAAGGGTCAGCCTAAGTGCTTTGAAACTTCAATGCTATAGATGAAAGACTCCAATTCTCGTGAAGATGTGGAGTTTTTCAAAGAAAAAATAGGTGCACTTGAGTTAAAGCTTTAAATGAACAAGTTCTGAAAAACAGAATGTTCTGTTTTCAAGCTTTGTTTTCCAAATCAATTTCAATACCTTATAGACCTCCTAAAATCATCAAAATTTAACAAGACTTAGCCTATGATGTTGAGGATCTGTAGCACTTTACAGATTGTGATTCAAATTTGTATTGAAGCAAAATTAAATAATGAAAGTACCTCTACTCAGGTACCCGGAACTGTCATATCACAGAAATATAGGGGCTCAAAGATAGGCCTCTATCTCGGTGTTCTGAGTTCCAAATTTAGTGAATTTGATTTCTTTGGAAATATATGGATGTCAGCTTTCCAATGAATCAAAATTCATCCGATTTAGAGGCCTACAAACAGAGTTATAGGATAAAAACCCAAGCTCTGTTACAAAAAAATAGAATGTTCAGACAGTGGACAAACATTTACCCAATTTTGCATAATTTTAATTACGTAGCTGCACGACCCTAAAATTCTTGAAAATTTTATTATGGGTGGGCTTGTATGTGTAGAATGTGTGTACAAAATTTAGGATCAATTGGAGAAGAGAATTAGAAATTAAATATAACAACCAACGTATGAAGTGATGCAAAAATTCAGTTTCAGATTTTTAAAAACATACGTGATGCAAACTTACACGAATTGATATTGCAACAACTCTACATCACGAATTAAACTCACACGAATTAGAATTGCAACAACTCCACATCACGAAGAAAATAAAAAGAAATATTAATATAAGCTTAAGCATAAAGGGGGTAGAGAGTATAGAGTGTTCTATAGAATATATTGGGGTAGAATCGTATAATCAAACACATAGAGTACGTGTGTATGAGAGTGAAAATTAAGCAAAGGTTAATTCAACAATTCTAATCACTATTACAACATAGGGGGAGACAATGCTCCATTAATACAATCCATTTTCAATTGAGTCAATGTAGAAGAAGGATTAAAATCGAAGGATGAAAATACTTATAGATTTTGCATCAAGTGACCAAGAATTCCAAGAGTGGAATCCGACCTCCTTCTTCCTTGAAAACCTCTCAACTCACTTCTACTCAATGGCTAATACTACCCCACTCTCTTTCCCTCCTAACTAAGCTTCTTGCAGCCCACGACTTGGCTTTGCAACACTTTCTTTCTCAGCCCAAAACCAGCCCCTCTCTCCTACTACCCCACTCTCTTTCCCTCCTAAAACCACTTGGCTTTGCAACACTTTCCCTCTCTCCTAGCTAGCCTCAAAGTGATGAAAGATAAAAACATTACAAGATATGGAACCCACCCCCCCCCCCCCCCCCCCCCCCCCCCACCCCTTGGCCCTATTTATAGGCCAAGGGGCTGGTTCTAGTCCCTTCTTTGGGGTGGGTCGGATCAACTTCAAGTCCACCTCTTTGGTCCAAATGGTAGTCCCCTTTGTGATGGAATGGACCAGCCTCATGTGGGCTGGTTCCTTGGGTTGACTCAAGCTCCATTTGGTTCATCCGGTTGCACCATCTTGGCTGGTTATGTGATGTAGACTTGATTTGCTTTTTGGCTTGATCATATGCTGGATGTGGCCTTTCAAGTCCTTACAAATTTGGTCCCTTCTATGATGATATGAACCAACCCTATGTGGGCCGGTTCCTTAGAATCCCTTGGTTTGGTCTAGGCTCAATTGGGTACACTTCTTGCTTGGCCGGTCCATGATATGTACTTGATTTGTTGTGGCTCGATCATATGATGAAACCTTGGTGATGCTTCAATTGCCACATTTCAAACCTATTTCACTTGATACAATATGATTCATCCCAACCATGTGTTCGAACTTGGATTGCCCTCTTTGATTTGATCAATCTCGCGAAGCTTATCCGGTCCATAATCTCGGTCCTATCCATCTTCGACCTTCTTATCCAATTTGATCTTCTCATCCAATTCGATCATCATATCTTCTTTGATATGCTTTGTTATCTAAAAAGGATATGCATCTGGAGAGGATAGGCTTGGCCCACCCTTTGCTTTTTGACTTGGTCTCGAGCTGGATTTGGTCTCACTTGTTCGTTTGATCTACTTTGAAATCAATGAGCTTTTTAACTTGAATTTAAAACCTTTATTTTGAAATATTCCCAAAAAATACTTTTACTTAAAAAAGTTGGGGTTTTCGAATTTAAAGGTTCATAAAGGCTTTAAACTGATTCATGAATTTGGGAGTTTAGAAAATATTTCAAATTTTGGGGTGTTTACACTATGCTTGAACATATTTATGAATAATCCATCAACCTTCTATGAGTTGAGGGGAAAGATTTAAGGGATCCTTATTTACCTAAAATCCTCCTTAAAAAAGTAAAAAGAAAAATGGGTCTCCAATAACCTTAGGTACCTTATCTTTGGAGCGTGATTTCAGTAAAACCAAAAAATGTCATTTAGTAAACTTTTACAAGCCTAGCTGAAACAGAGCTTCAGCTTCATGTTCACCTCATAAAAGTAACCCTTTATTTGCTTTAAATGCCCAAAAAACAATTAATTAAAGGCATAGTTTAGAAATACTAAGAAATGTCATTAAAAAGAGGTCACGGACCGAAGAACATATGATGCTCATGTTCAACTCACGTGGTTTGAACAATCAAATATGACCCACTTAGGGTAAGCAGCATCGACAATAACAGTTCAAACGGACCAAAATCGAAACAGATTGAACCAGAAGCAAAGTGAATTTGAAACGAACTTAAGTAGAAACATGACACGTGGTTTGAACAACCAAATATGTTCAACTCACGTGGTTCCTTTACCAACCCACTTAGGTAGAAACACCTAGACATGGTCCGTCCGGTGGTTTGAACCAGAAGCAAAGTGAATTTGAAACGGACCAAAACCGTAATTGAACTGACTGATGTAGTAAACAGAATCGACAATAACAGTTCAAGCTGCCGATTTGGGTTCTATTTTATAAGTTTTCTGATCTTGTTTATCTTTTTTTACTTTTAAAAATGAAACTGTAACTTGGACCGGGTGAAACCCGAGACGGTTATGGTTCTGATCAAACCGGAAACGATAATGTCCAGAAAGACCCCTTGATTCAGCGTAGAAGTCAGGCCACTAGCCTAAGTTGAATCCGAAGCCTTTCTGGGAGAAACTCGAATTCAAACAAAAATCCGGAATCCAGAAAACGCCCACCGGGACGCAGGAGAGAGAGAGGGAGAACTTTCTCACAATGCGCCTTGGCAGTGAGAAGTAAAGCGTTGGCAAAAATGGCGCTTCTGAGAAGCCATAGACACCACGACATTACTTCCAAAAAAATCTCTCTGTGAAACCCAATTGAACCAGAAAAACCCAATTTGTTTCTTGTCATTGCCTTCATTTCTCTTTCTTCATGTAAAAGTAAACCCCATCTCTGCAAAACCCCAGATTTCCTTCTTGTTTTCTATAATTGGTGTTTTCCTCTTGGTTGCAATGGCTACACCAAGAGAAGCGCCTTCAACTCCGCTTCCCATCACCGGGAAGGCCGGCGGGTACACCGTCTTCATAACGCCGCCAAAGGCGTATGAGAGGACACCGCAAAAGGCCCTGTCGTCGGTGCAGCCGCCACCGTTGCAGTTCGAGAAGCTTGGCTGGAGAGTTCGCCGGGGTCGGCGTTCGGGTTCTTCTGGAACGCCGCAGCGAAGGTTCAGATGGGTAAGGCTTTGCCGCTTTCTTTACGTCTGTCTTTTCTTCCTTTTCGGTTTCTCCGTTTGGTTCCCTCCCCCACCTCGTGCTGTTTTCTTGATGCTTCTTGGTTTCTGAGTGTTGGAGTTTTCTTTGCTCTTGTTTTTGGTGTACATTCGGCGGTGGACGATTATCCGGCGGAGTGGTGTGGCCTGAACAAATCGAAGTATGAGTGGGCTCTCAATGATTACCATGAGTGCAATGGATTGGTAAGATTCTGCCTTTTGGACTGCAGTCTAATACATTATAAAGAGCTTTAGGAAGTGTTACCGTTCAAACTTGTTCTCTTAGCAGAATATCATTCGGAAATATCGATAAATGGGAGCTACTCAATGTCTTGCGAAAGTGTTAAGCTTCCTTGAGTTCATACAGAACATGCTTCACAAGCATAATAAGGTGGAAGATACGTGGGGAAAAAGGGTCCCTTAAAAAAAATCTGATTTGTTAGGAACTGTATTTGCAGTAATGAAATTTGCAATATATTTCCTGGTGGTTCAGCAGCATGGCCTATGTTTTGGTGGTTCAAAGTGGCTAGCAACTTTACCTTAGACTCTCATTATGCCTGATGAAGGAAACTTTGACCTTGGCACACAGTGTTAATATTGATATTTCCTCAGTGGAAATGACCTCATCCTCAGCTAGGAAGCAGCTATAGACGTCTTTAAGGAATTAGCCACAGGAAGGTGTCACTCGCTCGACATTCAAAGAACAAAGTGAAGGAGTGGATGACTCTGTGTTTGTTAAAGCATTTGAAAATCTTCTATCGTTTTTATGATTTGCATGTCGTTTGGTTAATTAGCTTTACTATATGGTATTGTATTACTTAGGATTCTGGTACCTGAAAACTTGTTCCCTTAAGGATCCAGTTTCATCAAGACGATGAACCCTCTACCCAAATAGTTCAAAGATGTTGGGGAGTCGCTACCTCTTAAAAGTATTTTCCTTTCACTTATACGAATATGGTTAAATGGAATCTTTGAGCTACTTCAGTTGTCCATTTAGAAGGCTATGCAGCCATGGGAAAGTTGATCTATCTTTGTGAAATGCCATCTGGGTTTATTTGGTTCTTGGCACGGTGGTATATTTGTGTTTATTGAGGATGAAGTTACTCTGCGTTTTCAATGGTGAGTTAGAGACTTGCACCGGTCACTTGAACTCCAAGCCAAAGAAAATACTGTGCCTATGGAACTTACGTTTTGTAAATACTAATGAAATAACCGAAATCAAGCTTCTCTGATGCTAGGTGGGGTTGGCCACGTTGATTCTTACTTCTGTGTCACCAATCTGATCTGAAAGTAATGAAATAATAGGTCCTAATCCACATCAGTTTGCTTGGCAAATCTCAGCATCCTTTTCACCTTTTATCTGGCAATGCTGGTAATGTTAGCACGCGTGCTGAATGCACTTTTCTTGCTTATAGCTTCAGTGTTTGGCCGTCTCTGCAGGACAAAGTTAGCATGAAAAGAAGCCACAAGCGAGAGCCAAGGCGTTTGAAGTCTTTTATTAGTCTGTAAGTAGGCCTTTGTAGCTAAAGATTTATGGGCTTGTTATGTTCGTGAGTTGTGGTAACCCAGAACAGGGGAATGTTGTGCATGTTGGGATCGGATGCAATTGTTTCATGAGACATATGTGGGTGATCTTGTATTCTATGAAAGTATCATCAGGCAAGTTTCCTTGTAATTTTGTTTGTGTAGATTTATCTTTAGTTTTGACGGACTTTGTGTCGTCCAGATGTTCTAATTTTGAAGCACTTCTCTATTTATAGTCCACACATGTAACTTACTGCATACACCAAAATCCTCAAGTTTTACTAGGTGTTGCATTTGGGAAACATCCAGCCTAACCTGACCGGCAAAGGAGCCGTTTATGAGGATAAATCTAGTCAAGGGCACTTGGGGATACTCAAATGCATCAAAACATCGAACCTTTTACTTGAAACTCTTCAGAACAACCTTTCCTGCTTCATGAATGGAATCAGGACGAACTTCAGCCATCAAACTATTTACGGCCCAGTAGGTCTGCTTGTGATTTCAAAATCGTGTGCGTCCTGTGTGGAGCTGGTGGTCTGAGGTAGCTTGTGGCTTTATGGGCTTACTTAAAACTTTGACTCAAAGTGCCTGTAACTCCATCATGTTCGGAGCCACTTTGAGTCGCAATAATTTGAATTCAAGATTCCGTGCGTCCTGTGCGTGGAGGTGGTGGTCTGAGGTAGCTAGTGGAGTTACAAAACCTAATAAGTTGTTGGGAGCACTTGCAAAATTCCAGCTCAGGTTGTATTTGGATAAATCTAAGGAACTCCTTTCAGAATAATGATAATATAATGAATGAACACCTATCTTATGCGTACGTTGTCTTTTTCATTTGGCCAGTTCTTGGAAGTCATGTCATCCACAACTAATTATGTTTTACTACCTGTGGAGGTGTTGAAATTCTCCCCGAAGGTGGAGATCTAAGGAAATTCCAGGAATTGAGACTTTGATCATCACTATTAAAGTGATCATGATGAGAGAATTTGAATAATAAGCTAACCCCAATTCTTTCCCTTAGACTCGCTCTAATTCAAGCGCACTCTTAGTAAAGCCATGTAAGCCTGTTTGGAATAACAAACATTCAAGACTGAATTCCCATTTTCTTGCCCAGCTTGGTTTGATTTTCATAGTTTGCAGGTCATTGTCCATAAGTTTACAAATTAAGCCTATTTTGACATCGCTGCGTGCATCCCTGACAAGAGCATTGTTAATGTACATCTTGGAATCCATTTTACACATCTAGGGTCTGTAAGAGCCATAAAAGGAAAGACTGATAGAATTTACATATTTACAGACACTTCGCTATCTGTAAGTAGACTTCTAAGCCCATATCTACGCATGCTTTCTTTTTCATTGAATGAAAGACCTGTAGATGCCTCGAACGCATTTGAATTATAGTTTATTACAATTTTCTCTGCTTTGCCCGACCCTTACCAATGCCAGACCTATTTATGGGTGGGTTAAGGTACCTCACCTTAAACCTGAAAAACCAAAAGGTTCAGTCTGAATCTTTTGAAAAGATTATGCAGACCTCCTCACCCGACCGGATTCCCTCAGTTTATGATGTAATGCCTCAGAACCTAGACCACAGATTCCAATTTCATCCATATTCATCAAACTGCATGTCCTTCCTTTCTCTTTTCTTCTCCCCTATTTTTTTTTTATATTTTTCGTGATTCATGTAATACATAGCGATGACTACTCTCATCTCCATCAATGGTGATACCACTAGTGGCACCGTATGTATTATCAGCTATCAGCTTTACTTTCATTTGTAAGTTATCATAGGGCTACTCTCGGCCTAAAAAACGATCATTTGAGAAATCAGAGAATACGAGATATATTTTCATAAAAGATAAAAGACTTTCAATAAAATGGTTTTGTTTTATTAAAATAAACGAGAATCTCGCAATCATTTGTGTATAGGTTGAAATAGAAAGCTAAAGATGGAAATAGAACCTAACATAAAAAGAGATGAAAAACAAAAAATATATACAACTATATTCAAACTGGTTGTTTTTTGATCCGTTTTGATCCGTTTTGAATATATGAAAAACAAATATTCGTGATGAATGTTTGTTATTCCAAACAGGCTTACATGGCTTTACTAAGAGTGCGCTTGAATTAGAGCGAGTCTAAGGGAAAGAATTGGGGTTAGCTTATTATTCAAATTCTCTCATCATGATCACTTTAATAGTGATGATCAAAGTCTCAATTCCATCTCCTTCACACTGTCCGCTGCACCTGAAGCTTGTGAGGAGTCCATGTGTTGCACGCCACAGCAAAAGCTATATTCTTCCCAGCCACCCAGGCCATTTTGGGCTCCATTCAGCAAACGATAGCATCTAGCCATCATAAAATACACCCGACTCAGATCTTCTCCACACTCTCCTGTCATCACCATCATCCTCATGGGGGTGGAGGTGGGGGAGGTGAGCTGATATTTTACAATATGATTTCCTGTCTAATAACTCTCTTAGTGCATCTAACTTCCAATAGCCATTCTGATCAACATACTTAGAACTACATTGTTTAGCTCCTCTGTGCTCAACTCCACGCTAATCATCCGAAGCACCTGCTTCTGTCCAATTATCTTTCCAAAATTTTAATTCTCTTTCCGTTGCCGACTTACCATCGGGTGCTGTTATCTCGAGTGTCTAGTAGCTCCGAAGTACTGGCCGAACTTAAAGATGTGCAACATGTACACCTTAGGTCCTTTTAACAGAAATACAGTTAGTGGTTCAACGCCCATTGCTGCCACCCAATCCCCACAAGCACACTGGGAAACATGACTATTGTAGAACGTAGGGCTGCAAAGTCAGATGAGCGGCTGCTTGGCTTATCCTGGCTCGCAGTAAGCTTGCACTCAGCTTATCTCTTGTAATTTGTGAGACAAACAGGTCGAGCTTGCAATAGCCAAGGCTGTATAGACAGTGTGTGTGTGTGTGCAACCTTACATGAGTAAGTGACACGAGAATGAACAGCCTTAGCTCCGCTGATATGGCTGATCTACCAGCACTAGTGAAGAAAAGGTTCAAGTCCTAGTATTGTAGGTTGGGTTGTTTAAACCTCGGCGAAGGTAAGTTTCACCAAGTAATACAACGTCCTGAGATAATTCTGGTTTAAGAGGAATTCTTATATTCATACAGAACTGGCCCCACTTTACAAGGATAACACAGCAACTAAGGTTAGACCTGGACAGTTCTGTGGAACCTGGAACCAGAACAAACCATCCCCTTTCACGTTCCAGATCTGGTTTGGTTCTAGTTTCTTTAAAAAATCCATGAAATAGAGGTGGGATTTTGGAACCAGAACCAAAATACAATTTGGAACTGCCGATTCAGAACTGCTAGTTCCAGTTTGGTTCCACGATAGGCAGAACAAGTCGGTTTTGTGGCCAAATAGGGTCTGGTTCAACCCTCCAGTGTAAGTCCAAATTGGCAACCTCTAACAAAGGATTGTAGCATGAACCAACTCAAACGACCTCTTTCGCCCTGAAACAACTGCAATTGAATACCTTATCTCTCATTGAAGTGGTCATCACCATCTTTGATCCATCCGGGGTGCTTGGCAATCAGCAAGGCTCAACCTTGAGGAACTTCCCCGCAAAAGCCGCACCTTTACGTCCGATTTGACAAAGAATTCACCTTCCAGCCAAGAAAGAACAAGGCGCCTTGTTAATCTGCCTGATTCTCAACCTTGAAATCAAAGAAATGCATTACGCCACAAATAGGTTCGCCTCTGATAACATGACCCAGATAACAGAAAGGCCAGAACAAGACGGTTACAACCGCGAGGCCAAAGATTTTCAGCAGCACATGGATGGTATGGCGCAATGGGCACTGGCGCTTGATTACGTGTTGGTATATTTGGCACTGAAGAAACAGGTGATTGTTTGAGAGGGAACGAATAGCATATTCAAATCCAAACCTTTTATCATTCTCAGTGCAGTAAATTCGTGCCTGAAGGCGTTTGGTAAGCCGCAAGATGCAGCTGAGAAGACCTACAACGACAGAAAGACGACGTAGTTAGGACTTTCTCCTCAGCTCGATTTCTGCAGTCTTTGAGAACTGAATTGAGGAGATTTCTCAAAGGAGTACAGCTCGTGTGGGAGAAAGGATGGAACCAGTGGAGGTGAAGACGGACAACCTCAATATAGTCAGGCACCCTCACTGCCGGATGATGATCTAGTACCTCGGCAGGTGAAGATAGCATTGCTATCATGAAGCCAAACAGAATGGCAAAACTGGGTACGAACCAACTACCTGCAACACTTTGGCATGACGAGTTACCGTCTGAAATTGGACCCTGTTAAGCGGCGATGAGGCAGACAACTGCAGTAATCATTTCTGAGATGTAAAGGCTGTAGAATTCAGAAAAAGAAGAAGACGGTAGAGAACATTGTTCGCAAAGCATGTCAACATCCTTTGACAATCACCTTCATGCAAAAAAAGGACCTCAGCCCAAACTCGTTATTTGCATGAGGTCTAAAGCGGCATGGAGTTCTAGCATCTAGGCCCTGACGAAACTGAAAGTTCTAGGCATCTGGTTCGTCAATTTGACTGTGCATGTACGCGTGTACGTGTCTGCGTATGTGTGTGTGAGAGAGAGAGATCCGAAAATTAAAGAGAAACAACAAAGTAGAGATTACATATATTCATAAATGAAACAGAAGCAACAAAATCGAGTTTTCTGCAAAGGAAACAGAAAAAAGAAAAAAAAACTATACCGAACAAGACCAAGCTTGTCTGTTGTTCTTTTGGCCTCCAGCACACAGACACAAAGCAAGCTAAAGATGCAAGTGCAAGAAGGCTAAACCGAGAAGTACAGCAATATTTACAGTCGATTATATTTACAGTCGATTCTTAACAATTCGTCAAAAGGATTAGGGTGAGCAAATGATCAGTGAATAAGTGCAAAATCCGTAACTCAACTTTAAACTACACTTACTTGTTTTTAGCTCGGTCTCGGGTGACATGCCATTGCTTCCAACATCCACCACCACCACCACGAATAAATTTCATGAGATCCATACAAATCATAAATGACATAATATCCAATGACAGGCCTACCTTTTTCTTTTATGACCATGATAGCTCACCGAATGCAAAAGGTCATGACAAATAGAGGTGCAATACGGCTCATCCCTGATTCTTTTCTTCAAATTCATAGCTGGTCAGCGAAAGTTCATGCAATTCACTCAGCATCCATTCTTCACCTGTATGACCACCAAGAACTATTGCCCTTGTTCCCCCAACCACGCAGGTGCTATGGCCCCATGCGAACCTCGGGGGTCTACCAGGCACATTCAGTATCCGCCATGTTGGCTTCTCCTCTGTCGGGTCCAAGAGGTAAAGCTGAGAAGCAGAATGAAGACCAGCCACAGATCCTCCGAAAATAAGAATCCTCCCACCAGGCAGGCTCACTGCCACGTGATCAAGCCTGGGAGGTGGAGCAACACCAGAAGGATTTCCAGAACCAGGCATCAAACTTCCTGTCACACACCTCCAGCAAGGTTCCTCTTCACTCAGGTCTATGGTGTACACATCGCTCGAGCGCAGCCGAAGCGGCCCACTCTTTGTCAATCCACCAAACATCAAAATATTCCGCCCGTCATATACCGAAAGACTATGACCCAACCGAGAAGGCGGTGACCATGTTGCCGGTAATTCTCTCCAAATGGGCTTTTCCATTGTCAGGTCCAAGACAAATGTATCACTCAGAAGAACCCCTGAATCAGCACAACCACCAGAGACTACAAGTTTGGTGCCATCTACAGTACATGAACTGTGCCATGATCTGGGAAGTGGAGGTGCCAATCCAGAAATTTCACGCTATGTTGAGGCTTTGCATCCAGGTCCAGAACAAACACATCATTGAGCAAGCCCTGTCTTCCACAGCCTCCAAATACAACCAAACGAGAACCATTAACACAAGAAATTGTGGTGGGCCCCAACGACCAGGAGGAGGAGAGCTCACCTGGACATGTTGCCACTCAGGATTACTAGAATTGAGATCCAATACAAAGGTGTCATTCATAGGTTGCATGTTAACCCCCCTTCACCACCAAATAGGACAACTCTATTACCAACTGCACAAGCACTAAAATTACAGCGTGAGGGTTCAACAGCACCTCCAACAGTCAGTTTCCTCCATGCTGCTGCTTCAAGAGTGGTCAGTTCCCTTGCCAGCCGACCCCATCCAAGTCTCCTTGCACCAGGCACAGTCTCTAAAACACGTGTTGTCTCACTGCCCCATGCATTTTGACAAACCATTCTCCAAAGGTCCTCAGTTTTTGTTAACTGATAAAATCGCTTGCAGACAGAACCTACAGAAGCAATATCTCTTGGAGATAACCGTGCTACGATCTTGTGGGAGATCACCTCATCACTCAGCTGAAGAATGCCACAGAACTCGCGGCAAACAGTTCCATGCCCCACAGGAACAGGTCTATGAAAAGGAGTCTCTGATGGATTACGATCCAATGTTCTTCGAGAGGCCTTTGCAAAAGAACCCGGCAATGGACCCAAATCGATATTTGCTTCAGTAAAGAACTGTATGCCTATGACGTGAGTTATTACATCATCATCTCCATATATTGGTTGCAAACGCAGTCTGTTCATCAAGGGTGAGCCATCCTTCCTGAAATTCAGTATATCCACTTGGAAAGGAATACCCTCCTGAAGGCATCTCCAGATTTTGGAAACAGCTGTTGAGTCCACCAATGGATGCCTTCTTTGTGCAAACGGCCCTCTGTACTGCAAGAACCGGCTGACACCAGAATGAAGAAATAAATCAAATAGCTTGCAAACTGAGAATTTTAAACACCAAAGGGAAAACTAACAATAATCCGCAGCCAAGACAACCCTCTAAAGGAGAGCTTAAGAGAGAAAGACTGGCCGTCCTTTAGGAGCAGGTTGTTAACTCTATTGGTTGTTTGAGAGCCATCAAGGTTTTCTAATTGTTTTGGCATTTCATTATTGGCAACCAGACAAATGCTACCGTGCAATTCGGAGAACTCTTCAAACACAGAAATGGAAGATTGAAACTGTTCATGTTTTGACACACTACCAAACACCTTTCACATAAAACATCTCCTGGATGATGTTAAGGTTGACTTTCCAATCTAACAACATCCATTAGTCAACATTTTGGCAATGCCACTGACAACAGGGGAGGGTGGAAAAGTAAGAGGGATGGCTGATTTTCACGGTAGATTTTCTCTTCACAAGTAAAAAGCTTTCTAATCAAGGATCAGATTCTCCAAGAAAAAGATGAAGAAAGAAAGAATGATATCCCAGATGTACAGCAGTAGCACGTCACTTCCATGCATGCAGGATGAATTAGGTGCATGACCTTGGTATGTCCAAAAAAAATAACAAATCCAGATCAGGGGAGATCAGACGGGGAAGGGGAAAAAGCTTCTCCATGACAAAATTCACTCAGCTCTGATTATATCGTAAGGGGCCAGCACTGAACCACTACACAAGCTGACAGACCTAGGACTCTAACAACGGTAAGGCATTCAAACAAGAACAGGTCAAAACGTAAAGGCAATCAACATTGTTTACATCATGAAAATACATATTTTAAGAACTTATTAAACAATTCGATGTATATATAAAAAGCGTAACTCAAACGAAGGTGAAAGATACTTTTAGGATAGCTAAGACTACATATAAGAAAACTAATGATCTTATTTTTATTACATGCATCAAAGATGACGACAAGAAAATTCTAGTGGCGAATGATGATATCAAAAATAGGTGAAAATTTTATTTTTAAAATATTTTTTAATAAAAATAAAGATGTTAATATTAGCTTAGGAGAGTTAACCAAAAAAGAAAAGTATATAAACTGTAATTTCCATTGGCATATTCAAAAGAAGGATGTCAAAGAGGCTTTTAAATATATGAAGGTTGGTAAATGTTTAGGGCCAAATAATAAAATAATATTGTTATAGAAGTATGAAAAATCTTGAGAGAGATAGGGCTCAATTGGTTCACAAGACTATTCAATGAAATATGGAGAACTCAAAAGATTCTCGAAGAATGGAGAGTGAGTAAACTTATACCCATATATAAGAACAAGGGATACATTCATAATTATATGAATTATCAAGGTATAAGTTAATGAGTCATACTATAAAATTACGAAAAAGAATTAGCAAACATAGGTTAAGAAAAGTATCGAGTATAACAGTGAACTAATTTAGATTCATACCAGCACATCTACTATTGAAGCAATTTATCTATTGAGACATCTTATGAAACATTTTAGAGCAAAGAAGAAGAACCTTTGCATGATATTTATTGATCTAGAAAAAGTTTATGACAGGGTGTCAAGAGAGTTTCTTTGGAGAACCTTGAAAAAGAGAGGCATCACATTGACATACATAAATCTTATACGAGACATTAACGATGGTACAAAAACATTTGCGAGGACTCATGAAAGCAGTGTTATCCGTATCGCACTGTATATGTATCATATTGTGGGAAGCCATGATACGATACGATAACCTCTATCGCACGATACGGGCACGTATCGCCCCTATCGTACGCCCAGAGACCTTGGCCGAACAGAAACTCGTAGTTTTGCAGGTTTCTGGGCTTCTGTTTGCTTCTGTTCTTGTGTGTTCACAGTTTCCCAATGCACTCTCCCCGTCCTTGGTGTTTATGGCTAAAAAAAAAAAAACTCTAGGACGTCCATGAAAGCCCCAACTCAGATTGTGGTATACATTTTGCATTTTTTGAAGATTTTTTCTTTGTACTTGTTATTTTTTGGTATTATTTGCATTTTTTTTGTTTTAAATGACAAAATATGACGTTATAAAGTGCGTGAATATGATTTTTATTGTATTCATGAAGTGGGAGACACTCTATTTAAGTGTTATGTGAATATTGGAGATTTATGAAGTGCTTTTATTTCAGGTTTTTTATTGAATTGAAGTGCTTAATTGAGATAACAGCAAGGAGTGATAGAGACTCCCAATCTCAATATGATGATCCGGCATGACAGTGGGGTACAACAGTTGAGGGTTCTAGATTGAAGATCAAATGTTTGTTTTGCAAGAATGTGGTTAGTAGTGGAATTTCACGATTGAAACAACACCTAGCAGGGAATAAGAAAGAAGTTGCTCCTTACACGGGTAGAGTTAGAAGTTTGTTAGAAGGCATTAAATGACAATGTCTTCAGATGATTAAGAGCATGCATGAGAGGAGACAACAGAAGGATGATTGAGAGATGTTTGAGGAAGATGATCATGATGCTATTGGATTAACTGATAGTATTCCTTCAATTGGTAAAACAGATATTAGTAGTAGTTATCGACTATTAAACAAGGAAAAGAGGGTTGCTAAAATTTTTTCAAGTAGAAGTGGTAGAAGATAACTTCGCCCATGTAAGGGATCACCCTTGCATTGCCGGTCCCAAGCCCGGATAAAGGAGGAGGGTTGTGTTAGGCTTTCGACAGCCAGTGTAAAACTTCGTCGGATTTCTACAACATGGATTACAAAAATTATGAGCATTGCTTTGGGGCGTTCCCGCCTAGCGACATGCTGCAGAGCCCCATTGCAGTAAGAAGTAAGCAAGGGCCACTACATTTTCGCCCGAATGTAGTGAATCAATTGCAGAGAGGGTTCCCACATCATGGACGGGTGTGGGTAAAGACGTTAGTCCCGCTACATTGCCGCCTGAATGTAGTAAAAAAAATTCAGAGAGGGTCTCCGCATTTTGATTATAGACGGATGCGGGGGGTAAGGAAGCTAGTCCTAGATAATAAGATTCGTATTGGTTCTTGGAATATCGAAACATTATCGAGTAAGCTAATGGAGGTGGTATATACTATGATTCGGAGAAAGATTCATATTCTATGTTTACACGAGAAAATGGGTTGGAGAAAAAGCAAAGAAGATAGATGATACATGTTTTAAATTATGGTACTCAGGTAAAGAAAAGGCCCGAAACGGAGTTGGTATTATCATAAATAAAGATTTAAAGGAGAGTGTAGTAGATATACAACGATATGGTGATCGAATCATGACAATGAAATTAGTGTTAGGAGCAGAGGTTTTGAATATAGTTTGTGCTTACGCACCCCAAGTAGGACTAGAAGATAGTATAAAGACAGTTTTTTGGGAAGAGTTAGATAAGGTGTTTCAAAAGATTCCACAAAGGGAGATGATTTGTTTAGGAGGAGATTTAAATGGACATGTCGGTAAAGAGGCATTAGGATATCAAGGGATTCATGGAAACTTTGGTTATGGGGATATAAACGAGGAAGGTAGGGAGATTTTAAATTTTGCTATGTCATTTGATCTCTTTATAGTCAATACAATCTTCAAAAAATGAGATGAACATTTAATTACTTATAAGAGTGGCTTATCACAAACACAAATTGATTACTTTATTTGTAAAAAAAAGATAGAGCGTGTTGTAAAGATTGTAAGGTAATTCCAGGAGAAAGCTTAACCACCCAACATCGACTTTTAGTTATGGATTTACAAATAAAAAAATGGACAAAGAAGAAAAGAGTGCATCGAGCTATTCGGACTAAATGGTGGAACCTCAAAAGCGAGAAAGAAGGTATATTTAAACAGAAAGTCCTTCAAGGAGATGTTTGGAATTATGTTGGCACACCCTCTGATATGTGGAACAATATGGCTATACATATTAGGAAAGTGGCGAAAGATGTGTTAGGGGTATCTAAGGGAGGTGTACCGTTACAAAAAGAAGCTTGGTGGTGGAGTGTAGTATAAAATAAAATCAAGGCAAAGAGGGCATGTTACAAATTACATCATGCTAAGAAAACTAGTGAAACTTTAGAAGCTTATAAGAAAGCAAAGAAGGAAGCAAAAAAGGCCGTTAGTGAAGCAAAAGCTAAGATTTGGGAGGACTTATATAAAAAACTCAACTCAAAAGAGGGTGAAAGAGATATTTTTAGGATAGCTAGGGCTAGAGATAAGAAAACTAAAGATCTTAATTATGTTAGATGCATAAAAGACGAGGATGAAAAAATTCTAGTGACAAATAATGATATAAGAAATAGATGGAAAAACTATTTTTATAATCTTTTTAATGAAAATAAAGATGGTAGTATTAGTTTAGGAGATTTAGCCAAGTCAGAAAAGTATATAAACCACAATTTCTACCGACGTATTCAAAAGAATGAAGTCAAAGAGGCTCTTAAACATATGAAAAGTGGTAAATCGGTAGGACCAGATAATATTCCTATAGAAGTTTGGAAAATACTAGGAGAAATAAGAATCACTTCGCTCACAAGACTATTTAATGAAATATGGAAAAACCAAAAGATGCCTGAAGAATGGAGAGCAAGTACACTTATACCCGTATATAAGAACAAGGGAGACATTCAAAATTGTGCGAATTATCGAGGTATCAAGTTAATGAGTCATACTATGAAATTATGGGAAAGAATTATCGAACGTAGGTTAAGACAAGTATCAAGTACAACAGAGAACCAATTTGGATTTATGCCAGGTAGATCTACTATTGAAGCGATTCACCTTTTGAGACGTCTTATGGAACATTTTAGAGCAAAAAAGAAAGACCTTCACATGATATTTATTGATCTAGAAAAAGCTTATGATAGGGTACCGAGAGAGGTTCTTTGGAGAACTTTGGAAAAAAGAGGTATCTCATTGACATATATTAACCTTATAAGAGACATGTATGATGATGCAAAAACATGTGTGAGGACTCATGAAGGAACGACAGACTTCTTTGAAGTTAATATTGGGTTACATCAAGGATCAACTTTAAGTCCATACTTATTTATAATGGTGATGGATGAGTTAACAAAACATATTCAAGATGAAGTACCTTGGTGTATGTTATTTGCAGATGACATTGTATTAGTGGAGGAGTCTAAGGAAAAAGTTAATAGAAAATTGGAACTATGGAGAAAAACATTAGAAAACAAAGGCCTCCGACTTAGTAGAACAAAGACAGAATATATGGAATGTAAGTTTGATCATTTGGCTACTTCAGAGGACATAGAAATTAAAATTGGCACACATTGCATTCCCCAAAAGGAAAGTTTTAAATACCTAGGGTCAATTTTTCAAAGTGATGGAAGAATTGATGGAGATGTTATACATAGAATTAATGCTGGTTGGTTAAAATGGAGAGGAGCATCAGGTATTCTTTGTGATAAGAAGATACCATTAAAATTAAAAGGTAAATATTATAGAGCAGCAATGAGGCCTGCCATGTTTTATGGTTCTCAGTGTTGGGCAATTAATCATCAACATGTACAAAAGATGTCTGTGACAGAAATGAAGATGTTGAGATGGATGAGTGGTCATACAAGAAAAGACCGTATACATAATGAGGTTATTAGAAACAAATTAGGAGTGACACCAATAGAGGATAAAATGAGAGAACATCGTTTAAGATGGTTTGGACATATAGAAAGAAGATCAAAAGAAGAACCTATAAGAAGGGTAGAAAAACTAAATTTGGAAAGTATTAAAAGAGGTAGAGGACGACCACAAAAGTGTTGGAAAGAAACAATAAAGAATGATCTAGCTTATTGGGAGTTAACTGCTAACATGGCACACGATAGGGATCTGTGGAAACAAAGAATCCATGTAGCCAACCCCGTCTAGTATGGGAAAAGGCTTAGTTGTTGTTGTTGTTGTAGAAGTGGTAGAAGATGAAGCTGAAGGCAGTGTTGTCTGACGCGTATCGTATCGGGTATCGCTGGGCTCCACGATACGGGTGATATGCCCAATTTTTTTTTCAAATTTTTTTTTGAAGGTTTCTGACCTCTCTTCACTTTTCTCTAAGGCATCCTTCGACTGCTTTAAAAATCTAGTGAAAAATCTTCATGAAAAGTAATAATATTCTATTGATCGGTAGTCTTTTGATGTGATGCAAGACCCATGGGTCAATTTCGTTTTCACCTTAAACTAACTCGGTTCTTGCCAGTCCATTTCAAACATCAGACAGTGATGGAGCAACCTGTGTGGTTTGATGAAAAATTGATCTTCAAACTTTTTTCTTTATTATGACAATCTGATTCAATGCGGTTGATCGAGAGTAGAATTCCTAAGAGTTTATAGTGTAGACATTAATATAATAATATTCTTTTATAAATTTTTACTAGCCGACCCCGTCTAGTATGGGAAAAAGCTTAGTTGTAGTTGTTGTATCTTTCATAAATTTTTACAAATTTTAAAATTACACGTATACTATTCAAGAAACAATAATTGAAAATAAGCCAAAATATCAGAAATGATATATATATATATATATGAGTTGCTTGGGTTCAACTCTTCTAATGCAACAGCGAGCTCGATTCAGGTCACGATGAATGTGGACTGAGATTGAAGAATTTGTATTTGGTTAGTTAAGCTTTTTCCAGCAAACCTATTTGGCAATAGTTTGAATATTGTCAACAAATAGGCGATTATTCATATTTGATACATAAATTTGGTTGGTACATGCATTATATGATGAATATTTCTTCATATACGGGCATATCGTGTATTTGGCAATTTGGTTAGTTAAGCTTCTCTCTAACAAAATTTACATGTTACATACACGTTTTGCAATCTCAAACAAACATATTGAAGGATGCCTTAAAGAGAAGTGAAGAGAGGCCAGAAACCTTAAAAAAAAATTTGATTTTTTTTTTGAAAAAAATAAATTCTTTTAGGCGTATCGCACGATATGGAGCGATACTAAATCACGATACGGATGCTGTATCGTATCGTGGTTACGTGTCACACCGTATCGTACGATACAGTGCGATACGGATAACCTTGGTTGAAGGAGTATATGAAGAGCTTCTTCTAGCATATATTCATTTTTTTCTCCTAGCACTACACATGGTGCTCGACCTAGAATTTGTGTTGCTATAGCGTGAGAACAATTGCATGATTAGGCAGACCTTGCAGTGGGCATGTGGTTTTATGATGCATGCATTCCATTTAATGGAACAAACAATTTTCATTTTCAAGCAATGAAAAATGAAATTGCTAATATTGGTCCAGGATCCAAGATTCCCTCTTAGAAAGCTATTAGATAAGACCGTTATTGAAGTGCAAAAATATTGTTAGACTTTGAGAGAGTCGTGGAAGGAGACAAGATGCACTATCATGGTAGACGGATGGATAGATAGACGAGGAAGGACTTTGTTAAACTTTCTTATCTACTGTCTTAAAGGACTTATGTTTTTGAGATCTCTAAACATGTTAGAGGAGAGACATACTATAGAGATCCTAAGGCAAGAGTTTAATAAGGTGATATACGAGGTTATGCTAAAAAGTGTAGTCTAATTCATTATAGATAATACACCTAACTATAAAGGTGCTGGAAAGAAGTTAACATATACTTATGGTACTTTGTATTGGACACCATGTGCAGCCCATTGTTTAGATCTCATCCTTGAGGATATTGGTGAGATCGATGAGACAAAAGCAACAACTGAGTGTTGCCAAGATATCACCAAATTTATCTACAACCATGCCTTTATATTGTCTATGATGAGGAGATATACAGATGATGAAGAGCTTCTTCGTACATCTACAACTCAGTTTGCAACTAATTTCTTATCTGTACAGAGTATTGTGAGACAAAAGCAAGCCTTGAAGAGAATGTTCTCCTCAGACGAGTGGCAATAATTTGCAAAGTTACCTCAAAATAGAAAAAATAAAAAGTTGAATGAGATTTCAAAGACAGTCTTTAGGAGTACATTTTGAAATGCATGTACTACATTGTTGAGGATTACATATCCTTTAGTAAAGGTTTTGAGATTGGTTGATAACGAGGAAAATCCATGTATAGGCTACCTTTATGAAGCAATGGATAGAGAAAAAGAAGCTTTAATAAAAGAAAGAGCAATTATGTGTCTGTGTGGAACATTATAGATAATAGATGGAACAAACAATTGCATCAACCTATTCATGCAACATATTACCTAAACCCAGCATTTAGGTACTCAACAAGCTTCAAAGGGACAGTGAGGTTAATCGAGGCATCATTAATTGTACGACAGATTAGTCACTAATGAGAGTAGAGCAGATGCTATACATCGAGAGATAAAAATCTAAGATAATGCTCTTCACTTAGTGGGTTTGCCTTTAGCAATTTGCAACCGTACTAATATGCACCAAGGTAAATTGTTTATCTTCGTATTTAAGGTTCTTAAATCTTATATTATTGTGGATCAAATCCCTAATGTTTGTCTTTTTCTACAGATGTTTGGTGGAATAGGTTTGGAAGTGATGGCTCAAACCTTAGAGATATTGCAGTAAGAATTCTGAGTCAATCCTTTAGTGCAACGGGTTGTGAAAGGAACTAGAGTGTCTTTGAACACATCCATACAAAAAAGCGCAATAGGTTGGAATATAAGCGGCTCAATGACTTAGTTTTCATCCGTTGTAACATGCGGCTTCGCTAAAGGTAATCTTCTATTAGTTACTACTTAAAGATTCAAAATATTTTGTTTAGCTTCAATTGTTAATGTTATTTACTAATTACTTAACTTTATTTCTTGTAGGTAATTAAAAAAGATAAATAGAGAAGAAAACCAATTTGATCCAATAAGTTTGGATAATTTTGATATATTAGAGGAGTGAATTATGGAAGATAACGAAGAAAGTGCACTCCTAACCGAAGAAGACATTGCATGAATTAATTTGGAAGGAGTGCAATAACATCATCTAAGGAGATGAAGATTTTGATTTTGAAGGAGAATGTGGTGAGAATCTTCAACAAAGAGAAGATGAAGATTATTTAGTTGATATCCTTATTACAATATGTAAATGTATTTCATTTTTTGCTTCAAAATATGTAATGTTTTTTCAATTGTTCAATGGTGAATGATCAATATGTACTAAACTTTGCATTATATGAATTCTTTGCAATTATCAAAATTTTTCTAATTTTTTTAGTTTTTTTTAAATTTTTACTAATTTTTTAATATTAAAATACGCTACGATACAATGCAGGCGTATTGTGGACCAAAACGATGCACAATACGATATGCGTCGAACAACACTACTTGAAAGAATGACAGTCTCTTTTGAAGTTAATATTGGGTTACATGAGGGATCAACTCCATGTTTATTTATATTGATCATCGATGAGTTAACAAAATGTATTTAAGATGAAGTACCTTAGTGCATGTTATTTGCATATGATATAGTGTTAGTGGATAAGTTTAAGGAAAAAGTTAAGAGGAAAATGGAACTATTGAGAGAAATATTAGATAGTAAAGGCTTCCGATTAGTCCAACAAAGGCACAATATATGGAATATAAGTTTGATCATTTGGGTACTTCATAAGATTAGAAATTAAGATTGACGCACATTGCATCCCTCAGAAGAAAAGTTTTAAATACCTAGGATCAGTTTTTCAGAATGATAGAAAAATTAATGAAGATGTTATGCATAGAATTAATGTAGGTTAGTTAAAATGGAGAGAGACATTAGGTATTCTATGTGATAAGAAGACACCATTAAAGTTGAAAGGTAAATATTATAGAGCAACAATTAGACCTATTATGTTTTATGAGTATGAGTGTTGGGCAGTTAATCATCAACATGTCCAAAAGATGTCCGTAGTAGAAATGAAGATGTTGAGATCGATGAGTGATCACACAAGGAAAGACTGCATATATAATGAAGTTATTAGAAACAAATTGGGAGTAGCACTAATAAAGGATAAAATGATAAAAAATCGTTCAAGATGGTTTGGACACGTAGAAAGGCGATCAAAGAATGCTCCCGTAAGAAGATATGAAAAACTAGTTTGCGAAAATGTTAAAAGAGAAAGAAGACTACCACAAAAATGTTGGAAAGAAACAATAAAGAATAATCTAGTTTATACAGAGTTAACTGCTAGCATGGCACACTATGGGGCTCTGTGAAAACAAAGAATCCATGTAACCGACCACATCTACTATCGGAAAAGGCTTAGTTGTTGTAGTATTAAACAAAACAGTGTCTTTGATCATGATGAGTTATTAATTTTTGACATTGCAATAAAGAGATCACCAAAAATCACATGACAATGAAAGATGTTATGTATATTAGCTTCTTCATTTGAAGGCATTTCGGTTGATGTTTCACCAAGCACCGATCGAATTAAGAATATATATATTCTTAAATTCTTTCAAAAGAACCAACCTGTATACGGAAAACTAAAGAAAACATCTCTCCTTCTACACATATATATATATATATGTATGTATGTATATAGAGAGAGAGGAGAGACCTTTCTGACGTATCATAGGGATTAAATATTGTAGTTCTTCAACATTCAGTACGAAAGAGGGATAAACATCACACAGTATCTTTTCCTGTTAAAGAGTCGAGAATGTCTAAGACTTTGGAGTTAGTGCATGCTGATGTTTGGGGTCCAAGTAAGAAAACATATATATTCTTCAGTCAAAGACTTATGGTTGAACGTTGACAAAGCACCTAACAAACAGTAGCAAGCCTACCGTATAAAAAACAGAGAGCATGGGTGACATTCGGGTAACTGGGTTGAAGGCGACAATGCACCTAGAAAAGCAGTACACATACCTCAGGTGATATTTATTGTCTCGAAGATTTCTCACAATTTTCCAGAGCATACAAATTGGTTATGTGAGAAAAATTGAAGGGTATATGTATATATTATTAAATCTTTCCTCATAGCCAATCTGTATGCTGAAAAATAAAGTAATAAGTACATGTATATATGTGTGTGTATCCCTACAAGGTTTCAAATATTGTAGCCTGTTGCATATGGATGCATCTAGTTACGGTGAACATGTCTCATTATGATGTGACATGATGGGGCCAAGTCTTGAAGCTTTCTCATTAAATTTTTCAGAGCATACAGATTGATTATGTTATAGAAAGAAGATCAAAAGAAGAACCTGTAAGAAGGTTAGAAAAACTAAATTTGGAAAGTATTAAAAGAGGTAGAGGACGACCACAAAAGTGTTTGGAAAGAAACAATAAAGAATGATCTAGCTTATTGGGAGTTAACTGCTAACATGACACACGATAGGGATCTGTGGAAACAAAGAATCCATGTAGCCGACCCCGTCTAGTATGGGAAAAGGCTTAGTTGTTGTTGTACAGATTGATTATGTTGGAAGGACACGTAACACATGCACACATGTACATACATATATACACATACATACATAAAGACACACATATATATATTCTCTCAAGTTCTTCCTAGAAGAACAATGTGTGTGCTGAAAAATAAAGTGAGGAAACTATACATACGTACATATATACACACACAGATATATATATATATATACATATATATATATATATATATATATACATACATATATATATATATACATACATATATATATATATATACATACATATATATATATATACATACATATATATATACATACATATATATATATACATACATATATATATATATATATATACATATATATATATATATATACATACATATATATATATATATGTATATATATATACAAGAACAATGTGTGTGCTGAAAAATGAAGTGAGGAAACTATACACACACACACACACACACACACACACATATATATATATATAAAGAGAGAAAGAGGTAGTGTTAAATGCATAATGTCCTTAGGTGCACAAAGATGCTTAAACATCTCTACGTTGCTTTTTGAGATCAATGGTAGAGATTTAAATTACTTTGCATTTAATACACAATGCAAACTATAAAAGTACAAAACCGTAATATCCTTAGGTGCATAAATATGCTTAAACATCTCTATCGTTAATTTTTAAGATCAATGGTAGAGATTTGAATTACTTGGCATATAATGCACAATGCAAACTACAAAAGTACAAACTGTACATTTAATTCAAATCTCCATTGTTGATATGAAAGATCGATGAAGATGTTTAAGCATTTTTATGCACCTAAAGACATAATGCATTTAACACATACAAATGTGTATACATATATATATATATATATATATATATATATATATGAGAGCATAATCCATGTGCATACTCATCTATGCTAAATCTCAACCCTTTGATCTTTACGATCACCGGTTGAGTTCTTTAAAGAAAAAAACAAAATAGTATCAGCAAGAGGTATGGAGTACCTTTTGACTTTTGAAATTTAAATTTCAACCGTTAGATCTCACCAATCAAACAAAGACCCTGACACCATATCAACCTTATTATTCTAGATCTTTAAGGATGTTTGAGCACGGATGGGGTGTGCACATTTACCACATTCTCTCTCTCTCTCTCTCCCTCTCTCTCTCTCTCTCTCTATATATATATATATATATATATATATATAATGTTGTAGCTAGTTGCATTCTATGGATGTAACCAGTTATGGTGATCATATGCACTATATGATTCCAAATTATGCTGGTTCCTCATGGGGAAACTTTTTCAATATGTATAGCAAATATCATTAATCCAATGTATTCCTTTTCACTATGCGGTTCCACATAGCATCTTTTATTTATTTGACTTACTACTTATGCATTTTCAGTATGAAAATGTTTCCTTTGTTGATAATACGTAATCGGTTTATTCACCCATGTTCTGATCTTTGAACAGCAACATGAACCACCCAGCAATTACTGTATTAATCTGCAGAAAGGGCAATTGTGATAAATCAGATGGGGATGATTCTGGATAATGATTTAATAGCAGGTTGTTTCAGGTGAGTGGTAGCTTTTTGAAAGAATATTCTCAACTAAGAGATCATAACTGGTTTGACTGATTTCACTGGAGCATCACCAAGGAAAATAAGCATGGTTTGGCTTGCTGTTGTCAATGATGGCCTTGGTAAAACAAATGATCTTGACGAGAATTTCGTACATGAAGGCCTGAAGCAATGGAATGGAGGCAGAATGAGAGGGTCTATAATTTTGATGAGGTTCAGAAATGATGGATGTAAGGGGATCCTTCCATGAGTTCCAAGCAATGAAAATGCAAATTACAGAATGTTGCAGAAAGAGAGAGATTTCTAGTCAAGGGTAGGGATTCAATTATCTGGCACTGGATCCAAGGTTGTCAAAATGACTGCATTTAATGCATAGTGAATACAAAAAATAAACAGGCTGCTCACTGTATGGTACAGGTGATAGAATGTCTAAAGAATTTATTGCAAAAGTGAAATAGATGTACTTATTGAGAAGATCGGCTGGTTCCAATCAAAGCCCATAATCGTCTATGACCAGCTGTCATCCTGTTTTTGTTTTTAAAGCCTCTTGTATTTTCATTTCATTAACGACACATTAAAAAGTGTAACAGGTTGGAACATAAGCGGCTCAATGACTTAGTTTTCATCCATTGTAATACGCATCTCCAACAAATGTAATATTATATTAGTTACTATTTAAAGATTCAATTCAATGTTTTGTTTAAATTGTTAATGTTGTTTACTAATTACTTATCTTTCTTTCTTGTAGGCAATTAAAAAAGTTAAATAGAGAAGAAAACCAATTTGATCCAATAAGTTTGGATAATTTTGATATATTAGAGGAGTGGATTATGGAAGATAATGAAGCAAATGCACTCGTAACTAAAGAAGATATTGCATTGATTAATTTGGAAGGAGCGCAACAATATCATCAAGGGATGAAGATTTTGATTTTGAAGCAAAAGATGGTGAAGATCTTCAGCAAGGAGAAGATAAGATTATTTAGTCGATATACTGATTACAATGTGTAAATGTATTTCATTTTTTGCTTCAAAATATGTAATTCTTTTTCAATTGTTGAATGGTGAACGACGAATATGTACTAAACTTCCGCATTACATGAATTGTTTGCAATTAAATTATTTTTTCATATTTTTTCATTCTTTCTGATTTTTACCAATTTTTTAGTATTAAATTACGATATGATACAATACACAAAACAATACATGATCCGATAGGCGTCGAACAACACTGGCTGAAACTGTTCTAAAATTATGTTTCAACAGTAACTTCCTTCACTCGTACGTTTTCCTTTGGTCAAGATAGATTTTCCTTGCTTAAGAAACACAAGAAACTGATTAACTTGTGTGGAACAGCTAACTTATAAAATATGCACCTGTTGTAGAAAGGAAACGGAAAAAATTCAACTTGTAAATTCACTTACTAAGAGACAAGAAGAGTAAGATGCATTACTTTTATTAGATACCCGTGTCATGTTGTTATCTTGTTCTGAACCGAAGTCAATAGCATGATTGGCATGAAAAACGGCACCATAAAATGTGTCGTCTAAGCCAACGAAGAGGCAACTTCAAAATTAAATAGCCCTAAAATCCCTAAGGACAAGTGATATTTGACTTAAAACAGCCAATGTGACCACATATTCTATAATCAAACTCAGCAGCAGCAACAAAAAAAGAGGAAGAGCCAAAAGTAAAGCACTAGGAAGCAGAAAAAATCGAAATCAAGAAGAGGGGATCACCAATTCCTGCCGATAACTTCCTCGGCCCTGTACCCTGTCACCATCTCGAACACGGAATTCACGTAAATAATAGGATGGTCTTGCTCCAACGCATCCGTCACAACGAATCCACACGGCGCAGACTGAACGAGGCTCCCAATCGAGATGGGGAGCGGGCCTCCGTCATTCAGCAAGAACCCTTCCTCCTCTCCGCTCGGCTCCGAATCGCTATCCCACTCCATGACTCTTCACTTCCTCCTCCCAGAAAGAAACCCTAAATTCCTTTTCCTCCCTTCAACCCCCGGAATTAATCCCAACAGCAAACGCTACGAAATTCAGAACCCAAAAGAAATCAGCGAACGAGCACACTAACAAATCAAAGTAGATGCCTCCGAATTTTGATAGAATCTATAAAGAAACCCCTCAGAGCCACATTTTCTAAGTTGATAAGCCCAATTTCGAACAACCACCCAAAAGAGACAGAAATCGCCTATCTTTTTCAGTTTCTGCTCTTCAATCCCCAAACTCGAACTCGCCACCCGTCAAGAAACCCAAAACAAACACAGAAAGAGCCCCAAGGCAGACGAACTTCTTCTTCCCCACTTCTCTTCAATCACCAGAATCGATTTCGAAACCCATAGGCTGTGTGTGTGTGTGTGTGAGAGAGAGAGAGAGAGAGAGAGAGAATGTAATGATAACAATCACAGACGGCAAGCGTTTCCTTTAGTCGATTCTCCTCAGTTTTCCCATCGAATTTCTTCCCTCATCTTCAAAAGCGATAGCCGCAACTGGAATCGACAGACAGAGTGGAGGGGGGGAGGGGTAGATGGAATGGTGGGCTTGAGATATTTGTGTTGGTAAAGAACCTCTTGCTTAAAATAGCACCCTAGAAACAAGCGGATCCTCTCTCTCGGCAAAACTAATTCTTCCAAGTTGCTCCACCTACAGATGGCGCAGGTTGAGGATAACCTTGATTTAGGAACTCAATCAAGTGAGACGAACTTTTGCGGAAACCCACAGTCTTCCTTCTAGCCCTCGACCGACTCGATTCGAAGTGAAAAGAGTGGAGGGCAAAACCGGAACATGAGGTTCGAAGATTTTCTGAAAACCCGGTCGCTTTTCGAACACAAGCATCTCTGACCCTCGCACTTTTCGTGGTTGACAAAACGTGCTTGTCGTTTTCAGTATGTGTCCGAACTAGCGTAGGGGATAACATGTCCGAGATGGACACGTTGTCCGCGAATGCTTATTCATTTTGAAGGATGCAAACAGTCGTACGAATAGATCGGATCCATTTCGACATGACGGGTATAAACCCTGACTGACAGTTTGAACCGACACTCGACTTTAAAAGATGTTTTAAATTCAAATAACGTGAGTACCTATAGACTCCCTAATCAGTTTACAAGATGACATTTAGGCTTACCTGAAATGACCGGTTATTTCAGATAACTCTTTTTCTCTTATATTTTTTAATTCAGGTCTCTCTCATATATAATCTAATTATATTTAATATATTATATAATATATATGTATAATATAATATAATGGTAAGAACATACTTTAAAAGCACTTCGGAATTGGAACAGGAATCGAAACAATCTTGGAATCGAGCTTGAAATCAGAACCAGCTCCCAACCGATTTGAATCCCGAGTAACCAGAAGCAGCCATCTTTAGGTTCAATTATGTACCGTTTAATTAGGGTTTTTTATTTTTCTAATAATAACAGTCGTGGGTCATTCCCTGGTCTCATCTTTTGGTAGTTAGATGTCTTATCCTTTCTGAGTTGAACGTCGATGTGATTGGAAGTAGGGCATACTAACTTAAGAATTCATGTAACCACCGCGAGAGAGAGAGAGAGAGAGAGAGAGAGAGGCTGTGTTAAGATGGTAACAAAGAAGTAGAACTTGTTATTACATGAATAGTTGGAAGACGATAACAAACTAGTATATAATCGTTCTGCGGTGATACTTTATATTTGAGCACCTTATTATACAATTGACAAAGTTTATTTGTGATGTGATGGATCATAGATTATATGGTTGTACTACATCATAAATTATACACTACAAATTTTGTATACTTTCTATATCGTATTTTATACATTACAAATTTCGTATGACATGTTAAATCCTAATGAATCATGATCGAGAAATGGAGCCAAACAGGAACCAGTGGCATCGTTTGGTTCGGTTTTATGACGTAATGGTTTTCCTTGATTCTTCAAAACGAAGAAACAATTGAGCTGGTGTCGTAGAACCTAACCTAACCATGAACACCCTTAGTTGAACAACCCAACGGGTGCACGAGTTTTTGTGCGTGTGTGTTAGGCTTCGGCCTCTAAATTTATAACAAAAAAAGAAGAATAAAAAGATACATGTCATATGTTGAGAAAGCGCTGGGTAGTGAAGCACACGTAAACATATCACGTTTCGGGTTATCTAGAACCGAACTGTCTTGAGGCTCATTCCGATTTCAATTTCAGAATCGTGTCTTTTGGGAGGTTCCGGTTCATGTTTCAGAACCGTTCCAATTTCTTTTTTTTTGTACAATAAGAGAAAGTGCATCTTGTGGGAATCAAACTTATTATAATGAGTGGTAAAAAAAAAATGTAAAACTTAGTGGCTATTTGGAACCATCAGTTTCGGAATACTATGAATTACCGTATCACATTTCGGTTCCTATTACAGTTTTGGGACTAGTTCGACCAATTTCGGTTACTGTCGACTGTACGATTTTGGTTCCGAACCAGCCATGTCTAAAGCAATCAATGTGGCCATAAGCTTGCTAACCATTGCCTGGACTTATAACGAGTCTCCACATGTGGACTGAAGTTCCACCTTTCTTAGTAACAGATCAAAGGGGAGTTGCCTTTGCCTTCTCGGACTTAGGCCCTCACTTGTTCCCCGAATGCCAGGACAAAGGACTCATGTTTAGGTCACGAACCCCAAATGTCAGCATTGACCATGAAAAGGCTGAAGATCGGTATTCAACAAGAAATGCTGAACGTTGGCATTCGGCATGAAAAGATTAAGTAATGGCATTCTGGGAGAAAGACCTTCAGCATTTGGCTTTAGACATGAAAATACCAAACGAGAATAATATTAGATGAGAGGAAGATTACCAGCACTCGTCGTTAGAAGGTCCGACGGCGGAACTTGGTTTGAAAAGGCTAAAGTAATAATACTCTGTGAGAAAACTTAATGTTGGCATTTAACATGAAAAGGCTGAAGAATGTTCAAGTGAGGAAGACGAATGCTAACATTCGGCATGAAAAGCCCAATGTAGGTAGGCATTGGACGGGAAAGCTAAAAAGCATTTGACATGGAAAGGCCAAATGTTAACCATTGGGCACGAAATCTGTGAGCTGCCTCATGTTTAACCAGCCAAGCAGATGAAAAACCCTTTATCTTCTTCGTCTTCCCAAATCTGAATGCGGAAGGCCATTGAAAGGCCAAATACAAGACTGAATCAGTATCGTTATTTGACATGGAAAGCCTCACAAATAATTCAATGAGAAAGATCGAATGTCGACGTTCACCATGAAAAGGTCGAATGACATAGAGGAACAACGGCCGAATATAGGCATTTTTCATGAAAAGGTTCACGAATTGTGATTCCACTTGTTCTCGTTTTCTGCATCAATTTGCTAGTTTTCATTTCTAATTAGGAAATAAGAAGAAAAGGCACATCACCTCAAGCAGTAGGGATCTAGAATTTTTCATGTGATGGGCCAAATTATACTTAGAGACCATGGATTCAATCGTCCCCTGTAACTTTTTGATTGGTTTTCTGAAATTCAGGTGGTTGTCCGCCCCACCTCGCCTCAATGTAGATCCGCCACTGACTTCAGATCCCTGCAGCAGTGCCTGCTCAACCTGTTGCTGACTCTAGGCACGGCCTGCTCTGGTTTGCTTGAAACCGTAACCCTGAATCGAATCTGATCTGGATCAGTTTCGGTTATGGTTTTATGACTGCTTAATTTTGAACAACTGGTTCTAGTTCCAGATCCATGGGAGGAGGAACCATACTCGTTGGTGGCAGCTGAGCAGCATGACTAAACACCCATTCCTCAAGGCATTTCGCATTTTTTCCAAACATTTGACAGCTTAATTTTTGGTAATTCTCATCAAAATACTTAAGAAATAGTCCGCATATTGTGAATTTGTCCTTCAGACACAGGAAATGAAACTTTGCAATCATTCTAGTGTTCACAGATACAACGCTTTTTCAGGTTCCCAAATAACTCTCACTCTAAACAAAGTTGTATATCCATAGCTGGTTACAATAGTTTATCAGTTCACATAGACATAGACATGTTCGGTTCCGATTTGTCCGGAACCTGGAACCGTAATTGAACCTATTTGGGACCAGTTTCGGATACGATTCTGGAACCATCAGTTTCGGTTTGAGTCCAGAACTCGTATTTTTATTAACAAATTTAAAAATACAAATACAATAACCACCGGTTCCGGTTTTATGAACCAGGTGGTCCCCAATTTCATGTTCAGCTGGTTCTTGGTCCAATTTAGTCTGGTTGGAACCACCGGCCTAGTTAGAAACCAATCATATCTAAGTTCACATACTTACCTATATTAAAATTTGTCAACATGGTTTCAAAGACCACAAGGGATTAAGGGTGGTTATTTTTTTCTACTTATATCCAAATCAAGAGAAAGAATGAAAGAGTCATTCCCCGATGAATTTCTTTTGGGGTGAAGAATACTTGTATTTCGCTTCCAAAAGACACTTGTATTTTCCTATATGTTATGAGAGACTCACAATTTTTTTAGATTTTGGGTGGAGCGCATGTCTCACCTTAAACATTACCGGTTGCTAACCGGCTTGGCGGTTTCAACCAGAATTGAACTGAATGAAGAATCAGCTGAACCTAGGACGGGAATCAAGACTCACCTGTTCGGTTCTGGTTTCACCTTTTACAAAACCAGAACTGGATCCAAACCAGAACCGATGGTTTCAAGCTGCCAGTTTGGTATTTTTTATAATAATTTCATATAAATTTAAATTTCTTTAATAAAATTAACCATTTTGGAACCGAAATTGATCATAAGCTGGTTTGGTTATGGTAACAGGTTTCAGGCTAACAAGAACCAGACCTGTCTACCTCACCTCACCCAAAAGTAGGTCTGCCTTGATGTGAAACCCTAGGACGATCTTTATTCTCAAAAGCTTAGAAAAGAATGACCGAGCTTTGCTCTAAGTTGTTCTTCCAAGTACTAAGATGGGATACATTGATCACTCCAGGTGATAAAAAAGGAAGCCGATCTTGCATCTTCTCATATTTGCTCAATTGCACATGCACCTCGTTCTTAGTCATCATTTGCTTATCATTTTCTTGTGTATGGAGCACCAAATACACAACGGTCGGCGACGGAAGGCGTGGGAAAAATGAAAATTGTAACATTGCGAATGCAACGACATTTAAAAAACCAATGCATGTAAGTTAGATGCCTAATAGTGATATATATATATATATATTGATAGAGAATCTTGTCCAC
This sequence comes from Brasenia schreberi, assembly GCA_036023115.1. Lineage (NCBI taxonomy): Eukaryota > Viridiplantae > Streptophyta > Magnoliopsida > Nymphaeales > Cabombaceae > Brasenia > Brasenia schreberi. The sequence goes on from JAYKKT010000063.1 coordinate 10,237,933, forward strand.
CATTGACGCTGTCCACTCATACTCAGTAGCTGCTTTTCGGTGAAATGAGTATAATGAAGTCATTCTTTATCATTTTTCAAATACTCCCTATAACCTTTGAAATTGTACTCTTGATCAATAAGAGCCTTAGTGATCCTTGTTGCTTCTATTCTCCATAAATCTCTCCATGTGCGGGACATGTATCTTGAGTAAGAGACATCTCTGCAATCATCCATACTAGCGTTCAGATCGAGTGCCGAGAAGAGGAAGGGTTGAGGCGGAATGGTGCCGCTTGCTGTCACCAATTAGTTCCGGTGACACACCCACCCTCGATCGCGAACCACAACACAATTCGCCCTTGCCCCCTCCCTCTCTTGCACGAACCAGAGCAACTTGCTCACTCTACTCTTTTGCACAAACCACAAGGAGTTTGCTTACCCACCTCTCCCTCTCGCACAAACCATGAGATCCCTCTCTCTCATGAACCAGAACCACAATGGTGAGTTTTCTTATATGACAGAGGAGAAGAAAATGATCCAAATCATAACATCATGGAGTTGAGAATTGAACTACTCAATGGATCTATGATGTAATTGCAGCTGCATAGTTTTAGTTGCATTTTTTGTAACTTAACTACTCAACGGATCTAGGATGTAATCACAGTTTTAGTTGCCTTTTTTGTAAAATGTGCTTGTATGTGGGTCGTGTGACTCAGTTAGAGAGTGTTACATTCTCTTGACTAGAATAAAACACTTGTTTGAATCTATGAACTATTTTGTAATTTATGGTAACATTCATGGGACTTGGTGCTCACTCATGATGACAATATGATATTTTCTGTGTGAAAAGAGTATGCTCACCTTCGAATTTGATTGATGGAAGAAGAGGTGAGTTCTCATACAACTACAAGAGTATGTTGTAACAACAAATCTTAAGCAAACTAGAGAAATTCAGATTTGGTTTCCTTTTAATATCCATTGCACCAGCCTAAACTATGTTTACGTATGACGGGCTCTACACCCCTTACACGATAAAAAAGCCTTTTATGGCTCGGCATGCATCAAGTTCATTGTGGTCATACTCAAGCTTGTTCATGACCCTACTAGCGACAAACTGAGTCTTAAGAGCTTACTGAAGCTTAAGAAGATCATGAACACGCACAATAAGAGATAGATTAAGCTCAAGAAATAACTTAGATATGTACAAGCACCAGTTGATCATAATATTACCACATGTCCATTTTCAGAACGACAAAAGCACATATTCAGCCTAAATTGGAAAACGGTGAAATGTTACATTCACAAAAATATATGTATGTGCCTATCTGTGTGGTATTTTGCTTCATATGTGAATATTGTTGCTTGCTTACATGTAGGCATGGCTTGGATCAGATTAGTTTGGGCATATCGTTTCGGATATATCAATTGGAATGTTGTTTGTGCTAATGGTAGAAACTATTTTGTTTTCTAGTATTACACGTGGATGCTGTCATTGACTTGCTCTAGTTAGTCACCAAAATGGAAATTCATCTTGATGTACTTATCCTTGTGGTTTTCTTTCATATTTTTTTCCAATTCATATATATATATATATATATATATATATATATATATATATATATATATATATATATATATATATATATATATATATATATATATATCGGTAATCTTTTAATGCACAACCACTTTCACAAGTTGGAAAAACCCAACCTAAGATTAAGAGGTCAAGACCCCTTTGGTTCAGAATATGTTGAATTTTCCTAAAGGCAAACGGCCTTTTCAAAAAAGAAATTATAGATCCATGTCCAGTAGAAGACCCCTGCCTCTGTGTATTTATACTAAGTCAAAAAACCTAAAAATTGTCCCTATAATTTAAAATTTGCTCTATGTTACTTTGTGGGTTTTGGTCTTTATTAATTTGGTACCTAAGCAATAAAGGCGTCTCCCGCAGAAGATGTGAACGGATGTTTCATGTTATCACATAAGATAGATATGGTTGCCGACTCAGTAGCTAGGTCGGCCACAGATCCACAAACCCCTGTATTTAGAATGAGATTTGTTTTCTAATAATAGATCCTATAAAAATTTATGGATCGATTTAAAAGCCCCATTTACGAATCCAAATCCGTAAATCATTTGACTGCAACGGCTTGTGGATATTGTTGGCGAGAATTGGGTAAGTTTTGTTTAAAAGATAAACGTCTATCAACGAAAATATGTATATGAATCCAGTTTCCTATATTTGCTCTGCTCGGGATAAAGATAAACCACACACTCAGTTTTCTACATATGATCTTTCTCATCGTTCTTTTTGGTTAGTTGCTGAAACAACATAATCTCTTCTTGCAGCTACCTCGAGTTCCAAGAGAAACGGATCAAGACGATGAGTGGGAAGACGACTGTGGTACTTCTCAACGATGCATGTGGAGAGCCATTGAGGACTTAGAAAGGTTGGGCAACTCAGAGAAACATCTCATAGTTCCTCCGATGGGCATGGTGCGATTGAGGACTTCCCTTTTTTGGGTCTCAAAAATTCTGTGGTTCGCAAGCCCAAGTTTCCAAGTCTTCCGTGAGACAGTTGTCCACGAATTTTCATTTTGTCTCTTGACTAGAAGGCTTGTGAAGTTTGTCCCTCAAACAATATAGTTCTGTCAGCTTCCTGTGGTCCTTGTGGCTTCCCAACCCATCTGGTTCTAGAATGACTAGCTGGATTTTTTAATTTGAACTTAAAAGGCATTAGTCAAGCTCATGGAGAGGAGTACAGTAGGACCTTCCTCCACAAGCACTGCCTGATTTGTCAGGAATGGATTGATCTATGTGCTTAGTTCTTAGTCTGCTAGATTTAGTTACCCATCTTTCTGTATTGAAATTCAGAATTTGATGCATTGATTTGTGTCGTGGATCTTTGCATTGCACCATTTCCTGTATTTGGGAAACTTTGTCATCTCCTCTTAAGAAGGGATTGAATGACATTCAAACAGATTTATCTACCCATCTCTGAAAAGTACATTAAAGATTTGTTTGGCTTTCGATATATCAAAGGGACATGGATCTTTGTTGTTCGTAGTGTTCTCCTTTCTTTTGAGAGATCTTAAGGCTGCACACATATATGACAGTTTTTCGTGTGATCAACAATCATTATCTTAGAAAGCTCAATGTCTTAAGTGTTAGATCCTTCCATGATTTCTTCTATAAAAGATATCAACGATTGTCAAATGAGGTTTTATGAGGGCTCCATCACGTTTCAAATTGAGAGCGTGGGGTGAACTCAAGATACTATCAACCTTGCGGCTTAGTTAGCTAACTACGGGTTTGGGCAATAATATCCAATTAGTCTCTTTTTGATTTCCAAATGCAACCAATTCTTGGTCAGAGCAACCTATTGAGGGTTGTTGAACTACATTTAGCAATGCATTGTCATGTCTTGGAATATCTCGAAGAAGAAGGATTTTATTGTTATGTCGGTCTTCTGTTGGAGATTCATGACATCAATGGAAGTGGGTTGAGGCCTTATCGTGTTATGTCTCTTAAAAGAGGCTTTCTACATTTTGTGCCACCTTTGAACTGACCCTTGCTTCAAAGATATATAACAAGCTTAAGCTTGGCAAATTAGGGTGTTGATAAAGTCATAGCTTTCATCTCTCTAAGCTCCCTATATTTTAGGATAAATTTGGCAAGATGCTTGCTTGGATACTTCCTAGTCTTTCTAAGAAGTTAGAAAATTTAACTTCGTTGTTCCTTGGAATGAAAAACTCTACCCAGGTAAGGGATCACCTTTTCATGGCCGATCCCAAGTCCGGATAAAGGAGGAGGATTGTGTTAGGCTTCTGACAACCATCGTAAAACTTTGTCAGATTTTTATGCCATAGATTATATAAATTATGAGCATTGCGTTGGGACATCCCCTCTTAACGCCATGCTGTAGAGCCCAAATGAAGTGAAAAGTAAGCAAGGGCCTCTACATTTCCCATCAGATATAGTAAATCAATTGCAGAGAGGGTTCCTACATCATGGACGGGTGTGGGTAAAGAAGTTAGTCCCATTATATTACTACCCAAATGTAGTGAATAAATTATAGAGAGAGTCTTCGCATTTTCATATGAACGGATGTGGGGATAAAGAAAAGTCCTAGATAATAAGATTCGTATTGGTTCTTTGAATATCAAAACATTGTCCAGTAAGCTAATGAAGGTTGTAGATATTATGATTCGGAGAAAGATTCATATACTATGTTTACAAGAGACAAAGTGGTTTGAAGAAAAAGCAAAGGAGATTGTGGATACTGGTTTTAAATTATGGTACTTAAGAAAGAAAAAGGCTCAAAATAGAGTTGGTATTATCATAAATAAAGATTTAAAGAATAGTATAGTAGACATACAATGATATAGTGACCGAATCATGATGTTGAAATTAATAATAGGAAAAAAGATAAATTATGTTGTAAAGATTGCAAGGTAATTACACGAAAAAGATTAACCACCCAACATCAACTTTTAGTTATGGATTTAGAAGTAAAAAAGTGGATAAAGAAAAAAAGAATGATCAATCTATTCAGACTAAATGGTGAAACCTCAAAAGCGAGAAAGAAGGTATATTTAAATAGAAAGTCCTTCAAGGAGATGCTTGAAATTATATTGGTACACCTTGTGATACGTGGAATAATATAGCTGTACATATTAAGAAAGTGGCGAAAGATGTATTAGGTAAATCTAAGAGAGGTGTACTGGTACAAAAGAAGCTTGGTGGTGGAGTGGAGAGGTACAAAATAAAAGGCAAAGAATGCATATTACAAATTACATTATGCTAAGAAAACTAGTGAAACTTTAGAGGCTTATAGGAAAGCAAAGAAAGAAGCGAAAAATGTCATCAGTGAACCAAAAGCTAAAATTTGGGAGGATTTATATAAAAAACTCAACTCAAAAGAGGGTGAAAGAGATATTTTTAGGATATCTAGGGCTAGAGATAAAAAAACTAAGGATCTTAATTTTGTTAGATGCATCAAAGACAAGGATGAGAAAATTCACTGGCGAATGATGATATCAAAAATAGGTGAAAATTTTATTTTAAAAAAGTTTTTAAATTAAAATACAAATGTTAGTATTAGCTTAGGAGAGTTAACCAAATAAAAAAATATATATAAACCGAAATTTCTATCAATATATTCAAAAGAAGGAAGTCAAAGAGGCTCCTAAATATATGAAGGTTGATAAATCTTTAGGGCTAAACAATATTCCTATAGAAGTTTGAAAAATTGTAGGAGATACAGGAACCACTTGGCTCACAAGGCTATTTAATGAAATATGGAGAAACTAAAAGATGCCCGAGAAATGGAGAGCAAGTACACTTATACCCATATACAAGAACAAGGGAGACGTTTAGAATTGTGTGAATTATTGGGGTATCAAGTTAATGAGCCATACTATGAAATTGTGGGAAAGAATTATCAAACATAGGTTAAGACAAATATCAAATATAACACAGAACCAATTTGGATTCATGCCAGACATATCTACTATTGAAGCGATTCACTTTTTGAGATGTCATAAGAAATATTTTAGAGCAAAAAAGAAAGATCTTCCCATGATATTTATTGATGTAGAAAAAACTTACGATACGATAGTAAGGGAGGTCCTTTGGAGAACCTTGGAAAAAAGAGGTATCTCATTGACATACATAAACCTTATAAGAGATATGTACGATGGTGCAAAAACATGTGTGAAGATTCATGAAGGAATGACAAACTTCTTTGAAGTTAATATTGGGTTACATCAAGGATCAACTTTAAGTCCATACTTATTTACAATGGTGATTGATGAGTTAACAAAACATATTCAAGATAAAGTACCTTGGTGTATGTTATTTGCAGATGACATTGTGTTAGTGGAGGAGTCTAATTAAAAAGTTAATAGAAAATTAGAACTATGGAGAGAAACATTAGAATGTAAAGGCTTCCGACTTAGTAGAACAAAGAAAGAATATATGGTTCACAGGACATAAAAATTAAAATTGACATACATTACATTCTCTAAAAGGAAAATTTTAAATAACTAAGTCAATTTTTTAAAGTGATAGAAGAATTGATGGAGATGTTATGCATAAAATTAATGTAGGTTAATTAAAATGGAGAGGATCATAAGGTATTCTTTGTGATAAAAAGATAACATTAAAGTTAAAAGGTAAATATTATAGAGCAATAATTAGACCTACCATGTTTTATGGTTATGAGTGTTGGGCAGTTAAAGTGAGATGGATGATGGTCATACAAGGAAAGACCATATACATAATGAGGTTACAACAACAACAACTACACCAACTAAGCCTTTTCCCATACTATATGGGGGTTGGCTACATGGAATTAGGAGTGACATAATGAGGTTATTTGAAACAAATTAGGAGTGACACCTATAGAGGATAAAATGAGAGAATATTGTTTAAGATGGTTTGGCCATATAGAAAGAATAGGAAAAGAACCTATAAGAAGGAATGCTTTTCATGTGATTGCATTGAAGATCGAGATAACATGTAGCAACCGACTTGGAAGGTACTAAAATGATGACAAAAGTCTTAAACATCAGCCAACGATCACATAGGCATAAGATGTGGTTGTCTGCCCATGTGTCTCAACCATCTATTCTTGTTGTAGAATCATGGCTAATTGACTTGGAACAATTGCATGGTCTCGCTCATGAGTTGTAAGAGATGTCCATGCATTTTTATCATGGAAGTGCAAACACTCCTTAGGAGTTCGTCTCAACTAGTCGAAGTGCAAATCAACATTGAGTAGTTGGGAACTGGATGGTCCTCTTTCATATTGGGACTGCTTCGGATTAGAAGCTAATTATTATCTAGACCGATTGCCAAATGAGTGAGCTTGATGCCATGTACTGGCGGTCCATGCTCATTGTTGGAAGGGTTGATGTTATCAATCAATTGCACTTAAATATTCTTGATTAGATCGAGTTAGTATTCAATGGATAGCACGCAAGAGGGAGAGACTGATAGGATCTTCCCTTCGGATTCCACCGGGTGTTTCAAAGAAGTGCCGGTTGTCTTCAAGAAGACTCAACTCAAATGACAGGATGATCCCATGGTTTAGGGTTGATGATCCTAGGGTTTAGAGTTGATGAGTTGTGGATTAAGAAAAGGATCGAGCAATCGTGGATCTATGGGAACCCAAGTTCTTCATGGAAAGCCTTAAGAATGACAATATTGGTGAGGATCATGAGGAGTGCAGACTCCACTAGAAATATGACAACCGAGATAGAGCTAAGATGAGAAGAAAAATATATATTATGGAGAAAAGGAGGCTGTTACAAGAAAATAGCTAAAAAAGAAAAAACTAGTCATAAGGAAGCTAATCAAAGGTGAGACTTGGTTGATGGCAAAGAAGTAAACACTAACATTTAATTTATTGAAAAAAGATTTGACAGAAAATTAACTTGGAACACATGAAATCTAGAGTGAAATCACAACATTTGAGAGAAAATGTCATGGATCACATTATGGCCTGATTAGAGCAAAATGTGTCTTATCGTGGGACATACTACGAAGTGTACACATAACGGAGTGCCGTACAAAAAGGAGAAACATTTCGTGAGATATATGATTAATGGAATGCAGGACAAAAGGGAGACACATTTGATGAGAAATATAATTGATTTCATAAAGAGATTCAAATCAACGTAAGAAATTCTTGACAAAAACGAAATAAGTAAGCCTCCTTGTTAAAACATTTATTTCTTATTAAAACATTTCTTTTAAAAGAGAAGAGTAGCACGTTTGTTCCATTTCATTTGTTTCTTTACTTTCAACATCTTTTCACTTTCAATTGTTTTGGTCTAATGTTTGTTCAAATAACAACAACAACAACCAAACCTTTTCCCAAACTAGACGGGGTCGGCTACCTGGATTCTTTGTTTCCATAGAGCTCTATCATGTGCCATGTTAGCAGTTAACTCACAATAAGCTAGATCATTCTTTATTGTTTCTTTCCAACACTTTTGTGGTCGTCCTCTACCTCTTTTAATACTTTTCAAATTTAGTTTTTCATACCTTCTTACATGTTCTTCTTGTGATCTTCTTTCTATATGCCCAAACCATCTTAAACGATATTCTCTCATTTTATCCTCTATTAGTGTCACTCCTAATTTGTTTCTAATAACCTCATTATGTATACACTCTTTTCTTGTATGACCACTCATCCATCTCAACATCTTCATTTCTATCACAGACATCTTTTGTACATGTTGATGGTTAACTGCCCAACACTCAGAATCATAAAACATGGTAGGTCTAATTGTTGCTCTATAATATTTATCTTTTACCTTTAATGGTATCTTCTTACCTGTTGCTCCTCTTCATTTTAACCAACCAGCATTAATTTTATGTGTAACATCTCTATCAATTCTTTCATTACTCTGAAAAATTGACCCTAGGTATTTAGAACTTTCTTTTTGGGGGATATCATGTATGCCAATTTTAATTTCTATGTCCTCTGAAGTAACCAAATGATCAAACGTACATTCCATATATTTTGTCTTTGTTCTACTAAGTCGGAGGCCTTTGCTTCCTAATGCTTCTCTCCATAGTTCCAATTTTCTATTAACTTTTTCCCTAGGCTCTTCCACTAACATAATGTCATTTGCAAATAACATACACCAAGGCACTTCATCTTTAATATGTTTTGTTAACTCATCAATCACCATTATAAATAAGTATGGACTTAAAGTTGATCCTTGATGTAACCTAATATTAACTTCAAAGAAGTATGCCGTTCCTTTATGAGTCCTCACACATGTTTTTGCACCATCGTACATGTCTCTTATAAGGTTAATGTATGTCAATGGCAAACCTCTTTTTTCTAAAGTTCTCCAAAGAACCTCCCTCAATACCCTATCGTAAGCTTTTCCTAGATCAATAAATATCATATAAAGGTTTTTCTTTTTTTTTTCTAAAATGTTCCATAAGACATCTCAAAAGGTGAATCGCTTCAACAGTAGATCTGCGTGACATGAATCCAAATTAGTTCTCTGTTGTACATATTTGTCTTAACCTACGTTCGATAATTCTTTCCCACAATTTCATAGTATGACTCATTAACTTGATACCTCGATAATTCACACAATTCTGAATGTCTCACTTGTTCTTATGTATGGGTACAAGTGTACTCACTCTCCATTCCTCGGACATCTTTTGGTTTCTTCATATTTCATTAAATAGTCTTGTGAGCCAAGTGATTCTTATTTCTCCTAGTATTTTCTAAACTTTTATAGGAATATTGTCTGGTCCTACCGATTTACCACCATTCATATGTTTAAGAGTCTCTTTGACTTCATTCTTTTGAATACGTCGGTAGAAATTGTGGTTTATATACTTTTCTGATTTGGCTAACTCTCCTAAGTTAATACTAACATCTTTATTTTCATTAAAAAGCTTATAAAAATAGTTTTTTCATCTATTTCTTATATCATCATTTGCCACTAGAAATTTTCCATCCTCGTCTTTGATGCATCTAACAAAATTAAGATATTTAGTTTTCTTATCTCTAGCCCTAGCTATCCTAAAAATATCTCTTTGACCCTCTTTTGAGTTGAGTTTTTTATATAAATCCTCCCAAATTTTAGCTTTTGCTTTACTGACCGCCTTTTTCTCTTCCTTCTTTGTTTTGACTCTAAAGTTTCACTAGTTTTCTTAGCATAATATAATTTGTAACATGCCCTCTTTGCCTTATTTTATTTTGTACTACTTCACTCCACCATCAAGCTTCTTTTTGTGCCGGTACACCTCCCTTAGATTCACCTAACACATGCACATCTGAATGAATCAAATTTTGAATCTTTGTTTTTTTAGGAGGAAACTAAAAGAGATTGTTTTTTGCTTACTAGACATGTAATGCACTTCATGTCTATAGGGAATCAAATTCTTAGTAAGAAGAGTCCTTCCTTTTTCACCCATATGAGCGAAGTCACTTATGTTATAACCTTGCATCTAAGAGGTCTCAATTGCACTAATCAAAGACTTGGAAATACACGCATGAATCAAGTAAAGAGAAATGATCTTATCTTTGCCCACAACAAGATTACTCTGCCAAACCCTGGTCATTGAATGAAGTGTTTGCTAAAACCATCATTTTCAACCTTTCTAGCTGACAAAAACTTTAGGTGCAAATAAAGTAGTACATTATCTTTCTTTAGTTGAATAACTCCCATACAAAAATTTTTAGTTGAACCTGAGTTTTTCGTTTTAACACTATCAAACTCACATTTAGAGTATCAGTGTTAAAATAACTTTATACTCGAAGTGTCATGAACCGAAGCTCCACTTTCTATAACCCAAGTGGTATCATCTTAAACAAGGCTTACCACCTCATCATTTACAATGCGTGCCACAATTGTCTTATTGTTGCCTTCACTTTTTTTCTTATTTTTCTTGTTCTTTTTCATAGCAAAACCTTTTGCTTTGACCTTTCTTACCGTGATAATGATATTCCAAATTCATTTATTTGTCTCCTACTTTCGTGTACTTTTATCTCTATCATTGCTATTGTATTTTTACTTGTCTCTGCTTCACCCACTTGTCACCAATACACATGGCTGTGAAGATAAGTCATATGCTGTTTGGATAAGTCATGTGACTTTGTGCCATAATTCTTTACTTAAGACAACTCCTTTAACAGATTCAATAGTAGGAGAACCCTGAAGAAAAAAATTAGAAAGAGCAGTCGTGAAAACAAGTGCCAACCTCTTAGATTTTGCAATAACAACCTCCTCCCCAGCAAGATGCATTCAAATATAAAAGTAACAATGAAAGAGAATTGGGACAACATATTTGAGATGAAGAGAGAAAAACCATGAAAGGGAAGGGGGCTGAAAACTGATTTATATGAAAGAGAGTAGGTACAAGGTAGCAGCCGTTCATAAGAGCCTCTACAATAACGAAGAAAATATCAAGAATTTAAACACTACCATAATCTCACCAAAAAAATTCAATATAGAATTGAAGATCTCATCTAAAATAGATTACAAAATCGGCTGAAGTAAAAAGTCACCGAAGATGAAAGAACTCACCGTTGAGAAATATGGGTTTTGAAGGATGATGCTCACACACCTCTGGGATCTCTCCAAAGGAAACTACATGTACTTTCTCCGTTCTTATCTCTCCTTCTCTCTCACATGACTTATCTGTGATCTCTCCATTTGACCCTGCCTCAAATATGAGCCATAATTCTCTGGTCTGCCCCCTCTTCTCATGTGGGCCAGACCCATTTTGACATCTCTAGTTCTATCTTTATCTTTTCAAATGCTCATGAAAAAAAAATTACTGAAGGTTGTCGATAGTTACTTTCATTTAAACCAATTCATGTTTTCAGATATTTGTGGTTTAACCTTTTCTTTTACGTTGAATAGGAAGTTTTAATTGAAGAGAAGTTTTATGTTGAGTGTTAAGAGACTTGGAGACTCGTTCCTGTTAGAAACAGGACTCTCATCCTGTTACTAAATACTTATATCGACACGCTTCCTTTTAAATAAACTTTCTGCTTCATCCTTTTCTCTTATTTGTTTTGAGTTTAATGATCGGGCCCTGGCATTAGGCCGGCAAAAACAGAAAATATCTTCTTGCAGCTACCTCGAGGCCCAAGAGAAACGGATCATGACGATGAGTGGGAGACGCCTGTATTACTTCCCAACGATGCATGTGGAGAGCCATTGTTGTGGTCGTGCCTTTGGATTTAGTGCTAGACATCTTCGTGTACCTTCCCATTGGAACCCTATTGACAGCGAGGGGGGTTTGCAAATCGTGGCGCTCCTTCATCAACAGTGATGCATTCGTTCTTTTCCACCTCTCTCGCTCCAGCTCCAACCTCCATCAACAGAGTTAAATACAATGTCGCGGGGAAGATCTTTTACTTAAGAAACGATAGAGAGGGTGCTCAATTTGTCTCTTGGAAGGTTAAGAGGACCGGTCTCGGCCTCGTCCTGCGATGGCTTGCTCCTCCTAGAAGAAACCACTAATCGCATATAACAATATTTTCACGTCATAAACCCCGCGACCAGAATGGCCGAGACCCTCCTTTCAAATGTTCGGCATTGGGCCGGTTGACCCACCTCGTCTTTGATCAAGCTTCTCAGGCCTACAAGGTGATGGTTGTCCTCCACTCTGAAGATTATGTCGTTAGAAAAGGGGAACTCGTATGCTATGTACTCAACTTGGGTGTAGATTGTTCATGGAGAAAGAAAATTCCCGATCTACAGTTGTGAACCTAAAGCCCATGGAAGAGGATAACCCTCGTTGCTAGCAATTTCCAATTGTAAACAACGTTGCTCAATGGATCGACATAGTCCCAGCCGATGTGGATCCTAATATTTTCAGTTCAGTGAAGATAATGGCGGTCGATGTAGGGGACGAGCTCTTTCGCATGATCTCGAGCCCAAGTTGCTACCCTTTTAAATTTAGCTGCAGAAGCCGCAATTCGGCCTGTCACTTTCATGTTCTAGGGGAGCACCAGGGATCCCTTCGATAAGTTGGAGGTTTGGTTGCTCAAGACTAGGAGATAGGAGTGGATCCGGGAACGATGCATATGTTCCGAGTTATTATCTCCCATGCCGCCATACAATATTCCGACTGGCTAATCATATAGCCACCATCAATAGCGCCGAGATTCGAGTACAGGTTATTCTACCTGTACAAACGTACCCTTCTTCATCAATAGCACAAGTACTGTCTTACAATCCCCAACTTTGCCGGCTCAAAAGATACGGAACTGAACTGCAGAGCCTTTGCGATCTTTCCACAAGAGGAGTGTTGGTGGAAAGTCTTATCAGAGCAGTCAGCGTCCTTTTATTTAGTAATCGTGACAACTGTTTATGATCTGTAATTGAAATAATCTGTGAGTATTTTTTCTGTTTTTAACGAACATAGTATGGATAAGTTTGCTATAAATATTACTATATATCTAGTAATATTTATAATATAACCACGACGATCAACTCAAAGTCTAAGAAGCTACATGTTCATCCGCTATATTCACCAGCCATTTTTGTGCATTAGATTCTTTGTTACTCTTATAATATAAAAGTATAATATCCGGCGTCTTCCAATTGGGTTTGGTAAAGACAAAACAAAACTATAAAAGTAGCACAAAAATTATGGTGGACTGGTAAAAATTGGGGATGTGCGAAACATGTAGCTTCTTAGACTTTGACGTCGTGTTTGTTCTATTATAAATATTACTAGATATATAGTAATTAATATTTATAGCAAATTTGATACACACTATGTTTCGTTGAAAACTGAAAAAAACACTCACAAATTATTTCATTGTAAATGACGTTTAGGAGGTTTAATACAATGTAAGCAAATCATAATTTGTTTTGGTTGATTACCTGAGTTAATATTACTTCGAATGGAGGCTATAAAGACCTAGACTAAGATACGTCTTTTGAGTTGGCAATTCACTTAATAGATGTATACATCTTCATTCGCTATATCTACCAGTATAATTTTTTTAGAAATGGCAACAACATGAAATGCGTATATATATATATATATATATGTCTTCATTTGAGATATCGGTTCGACTTAATAAAGGAACATTGACAACATATACTTTAGTACCATTTATTTATTGAAACTCTGGGACATGTATTAATTTACTAAACAAAACTGGTTTCTGATAACATGGAATTCTTCCTCTTAATCACTCTTGAATATTTGTTTGAATGTGTTTCTTTCACCTGTTCTTTTTGGTTTATTTTCCATAAATTTCGAGCATCATTTGAATTTTTTTCCATCTTATGGATTATCCAATTTAGAAAGTATTTAAACAAACTTACCCGCCTATTCTTGCCACCATTGTCGCCAAACGGTTGAAGTCCGGAATGGCATTTACATTTGATCTGCTCTAAAGGTGAGGTTAATAAGGGACGTTAAACAAATGTGTTTCGTAAGGAAGTTGGAAGCTCGTTCTTCGTAGAAACAGGACTCTCATCCTCCCTCTTCTTGCTTCCTTTTAAATAAAGTTTCAGCTTCATCCTTTTCAATTATTTGTTTTAAGCTCCATGTTTCTTTTTATGATCTTTCTTATCGTTCTCCCTTTTGTTAGTTGCATGAACAGGCCCTGACGTTAGGCCAGCGATAACAGAAAATCTCTTATTGCAGCTACCTCGTGGCCCAAGAGAAACGGATCATGACGATGAGTGGGAAGACGCCTGTATTACTTCCCAATGATGCATGTGGAGAGCCATTGTTGTGGTCGTTGCCTTTCGATTTACCGGTAGACATCTTCTTGCGCCTTCCGTTGAAACCCTATTAACAGCGAGGAGTGTTTGTAAATCGTGGCACTCCTTCATCAGCAGTGATGCGTTCGTTCGCTTCCACCTCTCTCGCTCCAGCTCCAATCCCTACAATCTTGTGCAGATGCGGAGAGGGGAATACAATGTCGACGGACTTATCTTCAAATTCAGAAACGATAGAGCGGCTCCCCACTTTGTCTCTCTTGGAAGGTTAACTGCACCCGTCTTGGTCTCTTCCTGCGATGGCTTGCTCCTCCTAAAAGAAAACTCTAATCACACACAACAATATTTTCACGTCATAAATCCCACGACCAGACTGGTCCTCCCTCAGCTCCCCATATTGGAAAGTGCAAGCAACGAGAGTTATCCTCTTCCATGGGCTTTACGTTCACAACTGTATTTCGGGAACTTTTCTTCCTCCCACGACCAGACTGCTATGGAGGAAGAAAAGTTCCCGAAATACAGTTGTGAACGTAAAGCCCATGGAAGAGGATAACTCTCGTTGCTTGCACTTTCCCATTGTCAACAACTCTATTCATTGGATCGACATAATCCCAGCCGGTGCGGATCCTAATATTTTCAGCTCAGTGACTATAATGCATTCAAAGTAGGGACCGAGCAATTTCGGATGATCGCGAGCCCGAATTGCTTTCCTTTTAAATTTGGTTGCACAAGCTGCAATTCAGCCTTTCACTTTCATGTTCTAGCGGAGCACCAGGGATCCCTTCGATTGCTATACATTGATTACTATAAACAAAAGTTGAAGATTTCGTTGCTGAAAGACAGGGTTGTGGATCCGGGAACCATGCATATGTTCCGAGCTGTTATCTCCCATGCCGTCACGCAGTATTCTGATGGCTAATCATATAGCCACCCTTAATGGAGCTGAGATTCGAGTGCAGGTGATTCGACGGACTCAAACGTACCCTTCTTCATCAAATTTAGAGTACTGTCTTACAATCCCCACCTTGTCAAGCTCAAGAGATACGGACCTGAACTACAGAGTTCTGACGATCTTTCCACAAGAGGAGTATTCGTGGAAAGCCTTGTCAAGTGCAGCAATCAGCCTTAGAACTCATGTTATCCTTTTTCTCACATCACACACACATACTTCCAGTCATGACAACTGATTATGCTATATAATTGAAATAATTCGTGAGTTTCCTTTCAGTTTTCATCAACTATAATTTGGTTTAAGTGCATAGCCCCAATCTTGACCAGCCCATCATGATTTTTGCTCAATAGATCCTTTGTTAGTCTTATAGCTTGTTTAGCTAAATTTGAAGACGGTGGAATATTACTTTCACAAAAACATACATATGTGTGGTATTTTGCTTCATACGTGAATATCGTTGCTTGCTTACATGACGGAATGGTTTAGATTAGACATTCTTTGTGTCGATAGGTATACTAATTTTGTTTTCTAGTATTACACTTTGGTGTCAAAATAGAAATTGAACTTGGTTTTCTTTTTTTTTTCTTCAATTGACATATATCTGGTAATCTTTTTATGTACAACCACTTTCAAGAGTTGGAAAAACCCAACCTAAGATTAAGAGATCAGGACCCCTATGGTTGGGACTATTTTGAATTTTTCGAAAAGCAAAAGGCCTTTCCAAAAAAGAAATTATACATGTAGAAGACCCCGCCTCTGCCTCTATGTATATATACTAGGTCAATTATTTTTACTTAAGTTGGATAGATCTAAGATTTTGATCTAAAATAATTTAATTTTGAGAATTTTATTGAGAGTAGAGTTGGGATCCGAGGCACCCTATACTTGTTCCATCCCCTGTGTGGAGAAAAGACTCAAAGCAATCCCCATCTAGTTTGGGGAATGGGGCGGTACGGAGCACAAAATGGATGTTAGGCATGAGGTGCCGTATAGGCATGAAAATCCTTGACCCACCCTCTTGCCATCTCTTCCGTTTCTACTAAGCTAACTCCTCTTAGGGCATGAAATTTTTTTGTTCACTTATGAGAGAAACATAACACGAGTCATTTTGTCAGCCTATGAGTTATGCCAAACATAAAATTTCTTATCTGGAGAAAAAAGATAGAAAGTTGGAGAAAATGCTTCTTTTTTAATGAATGATCAAGAGTATAATGAATAATGAGAGCGTCTATTCGAATGGACAAGTTGGCCTCAAAAGTTGATCTTCCGTTTTCTTTTTATGGTTTTACAGATATACAACAAATGAATCAAAGAATGATACCGACCAAGACGTCGGATTTTCAGAAGGGTTCCTTCAAATGATATTGAGCGATGGGGCGGAGGCATCGATTATAACATTGACTGTGGGGATTAACCGTTGCCAAGCTGGGAATATTACATATGTTCCAAGTTATTATCTCCCATGCCATTATGAAGTATTCCGACGACTAATCATATAGCCACCATCAATGGCGTCGAGATTCAAGTGCAGGTTTTTCGACGGGCACAAGCATACCTTTCTTCATTAATATGAGGGGAAGTACTGTCTTACAATCCCCAACTTGGCCAGCTCAAGAGATACGGAACTGAACTCAAAGCTTTTGCGATCTTTCCATAAAAGGAGTGTTCATGGAAAGCCTTGTCAAGTGGAGTAGTCAGCCTTAGAACGAATGTTGTCCTTTTTCTCACATCACATACCCATACTTCCAGTCATGACAATTGATTGTGCGTATTTTTTCAGTTTTTAATAGAACATACTGTTGATCAAGTTTGCTATAAATATTACTATATATCTAGTAATATTTATAATAGTACAACCACGACAATCAACTCAAAGTCTAAGAAGCCACATGTTTCATCCGCTACAGTTTGCTTTTAGTGGACATCCCCAATCTTTATCAGCCCACCATGATTTTTGCGCTACTCATACATATGTCTCGCTAATCCAGCCTATCATGAGTTGGAAAAACCCAACCTAAAATTAAGAGATGAGGACCCCTCTCGTGCTTTTAGGCCTTTTCAGAAATAATTATAGACGCGTGGCCTATAGAAGACCTCTCCCTCCGCCCCTATGTGTATTCTTTCATTTGCCTAAATCTAAGACTTTACTCTAAAGTACTTTAGTGTTGAGCATTTTATTGGAATTAGAGTTGAGACCCGAAGCACCCTAGACTTGTTCCATTACATGTGGGAACCAAAACTGATCTTCATCTTGCTCGGGAACAGGGCGGGTATGGAGCACAAAATGGATTTTCAAGCATGGATTATGGTATAGGTATACTCCTCTTAGGGCATGATTTTTTTTGGTTCATTTCTAAGGGAAGCATAACATGATTGAGTAGGGCCTTCTCTTTCCTTTTTTTGCTATTGTGTTTTCATGTAGTTCTTTGTTCTATTGTGTGTTGTGGAGAATCACATTCAACCATGCAATCTAGCTAATCTTGACACAAGCATATGAACCAGAGCAAAGTTAAAAATGTATCTTTGCCTGTCAGCGTATGAGTTATGCCAATGACACTGTTTATATTGATAACATAGAGTTTACTATCGTTGCACAAATATATTTCCTCATTTAGAAAATAGCTTACCTAGGTAGGCAGTCGAGTCATAAGTTCAAGATCATGAGTTGATATCTAGGAGCGTACATCCGTCATGGGCCTCCAACTGTATCTTGAGAAAAAAATAGAAAGCTAGAGACGATGCTTTTGTGTCAATTGTCAAGAGTACACTGAATGATGAGAGTGTCTACTTTAATATAAAAGTCGGGGTTGGAGAGGCTGTTTTGCCAGACATATGTAGCTTACTTATTGAACTCTTAAAGAGCAACCCACACAAGGTTTTTTTGAGTCGACTAACCAGCCTATATATGCATGTATAGAATGATATTAATGATCCGCATGCATGCAAAAGAAAAAAAATCTATTTGCTTTTATACTTTTATAGTACAAATGCATCTTTAACTTTTTCTTACATCTCAATCTATCCAACAATTGGAAACTAAAAGTAGATACTGCTGGAGTACCCTAGGATTACTAGTATGTATATATTGAGAGAGAGACTATGGATGCAAACTGTATGAATGCGACCTGAATGGAAACCCATCCATCCCATTTAGATTAAATTAAAATCAGCTAGCCTCAATGGAGCGTACCCCTCATCTCAGTGAATCCCTACCCTCTTTCTCTCTCTCACACAACGTTGTGTCCCTCTCGACAATGAGCCAGATTTCTCTCCTGCCCCCTCTCTCTCTTGCACAAACTAGAGCAACTTGCTCGCCCTACTCTCTTGCACAAACCAAAATGAGCTTGCTTACCCACCTCTCTCTCCCACTCTCTCGCACAGACTACAGCAGTGAGATCACTCTCTCGCATGAACCAAAACCACGACTGTGAGTTTCTTGTATTTCTTTTTGTATGATAGACGATAATAAAATGATCAAAATCATAACATCATAGAGTTGAGCAAAATATGTAATTGAACTACTTAATGGATCTCTCATGTAATTGCAGTAACATAGGTTTAACTGCCTTTTCCTTAACTACTTAATGGATCTCTCATGTAATCATGCTTTTAGTTGCCTTTTCTGTAAAACGTGTTTGTATGCGGATCATGCGACTCGGTTAGAGAGTGTTACGTTCTTCTACAGGATTGAAACACTTGTTTGAATCTATGAGCTGTTTAATAGTTTACGGTTACATTCATGGGACTTAGTTGACGCTCACTCATGATGGCAATTTTATTTTTTCCCTGTGAAGTGTATGCTCACCTTTTAATTTGATTGATGAAAGAAGAGATGGGTTCTCTTAAAACTACAAGAGTCCATTGTAACATCAAATCATAAGCAAACTATAGAAATTAAGATTTGGTTTCTTCTAAATATCCATCTCTAGTCTATCGCAACAGCCTAAACTATGTGATGTAACACTCGTTCTACACACGTTGTATGATAAAAAAGCCTTTATGGCCCCATGTACATCAAGTTCAATAAGGTCATATTCAAAACCCTACTGACGGAGGACTAAGTGTCAATAGCCTATTGAAGCTTAAGAAGATCATGAGCACATGCAATAAGCTCTTAATGAAAAGGAGGAGATAGATTAAGCTAACAAACAAAATAGATATGTACAAGCAACACTTGATCATAATATTATAAGTACCCTACTCAGTGAACCACGATCTCTTCATGCTGGGTAATTAAACTCATGTATATTAATTGCATTTAGTTCTTGTTAAGTAATCCTATATATATTTATTTGATGCATCTTTGATATATATGTGAAGGTGCTAAAGTGTAAAGTCACATGTGAGAGACTTGTGCATGTGAAGACCACGAGATAAAGTTTAGTCTCATATTGAAGCATGAAACAAACTAACATGTCCTTTTATATAGTTGGTAGCTCATAAACCTTAGTTCAAAGAGCTTGGGGAGGACATGCTAGACCACATACGTATGCGCACGTACCAAGCCGGGCTTGGGTTTGAGAATTGTCTTCAAACTATATTTTTGCATGAAAAAGTTTTGATCTAACAGTTAAAGTATATGAACGGTTACGGGACAAAGAGGTTTGTCTGTTGGATCATTTCCAAGATCCGCGATCTACCAAGTTTTATGTGAAAGGGGATTAGGTATGATTAACGCTTTCTTTCCTCCCGCACTTTGTTCTTTGTGTTCCCCTCTGTTTGTGATTTGTGGCTCCTTCCTGCTCTCCTTCCTCTCTAGCTAAGGCAACTGAGACATAGTCGAGAATGACTCGAAGCAAGGTACATGCTCTAAGTCATGCGTGCATTTTATCTTGGAAAAATAGTGCAGGTACTCATACGTACTCTATAGTGAGACATTGATTTCTCTAAGGCAAGTCCATAAGGACAGCTCAGACAAATAAGTTTTCTTATTGTTATTAGAGTTTGACTATGTTTTTTTGTATGGTTTGATTATGGCAATCTTTAGATCTGCGGTTGAATGTGATTTGGGTATATTTATAATTGTTGCATGTATTTTTTATGCATGTATTCATATGGATTTTCCCAATAACCTTAGAGAAATTAGTATCCATAGTAAACTTATCTTCGTATACTATGCTCGACTGAAGGTCGACTTAACCTTGATGCAAAAAAAGTTTTTCGTTCTCCACTTTAAACGTTGTCAACAACGTAAGAAAATCTAGTTAAGCATACCTTCATCGAGCCAAAATGTGCCTTACCTGATGATATTGACCCTAAGAGCTCAGATAAAATCATTGAGTAGAAGGAGAATATCCTGTATCGTTGCATTTTATTCACACTATTGAATATTTTATTCAAATAGTTTTTCTCCTTTCATGGATTGGAAGTACAATACTGAAGACCTTAGTCTTGAAAAATATTCTGTGGCCAAGTTTATAAAGTATCAAATAGTAGAGGAAATATCTATGACTGAATAGGTACATGAGTTTCAATTTTTATGTCATGGTCTAAAGGAAGTCGAGATGAAGCTTCTTAACAAGTTTATTGTCTTGTCTATTATTGAGAAATTTTCTATGTTTTGGGAGAGTTTCGGCCTATATCTCAAGTATAAAAAGGGTAAGATGACCAAAAACTCGTTATGCCTTTTGATAGCACCCCTAGAGTAAACCTTGCGGTCAAAATGAAACAACCTACTGATCATAAGGAAAAACAAGCAAAGCATAAACCAAAAGCTAAGATAAAAAAACTAAAAACAAACAAGTTGGTTTTGTGGTAAGGTTGGACATTGGGCTAAAGATTTTCCTAAAAAAAGTCAATAAACTTGTGACCATTGAAGGGGGTATGGTCAACATGGTGACCACTACACTTACTTCTAGTGATGAGTATATATCCCTTAAACCCTACATCTTTTCTATTTATAAGCCACAATACTAGATTGTAGACAATAGGGCTAATATGTATATCTGTATTAACTGGTTCTGTTTGTATTTTATCATGTTGTCTATCATAGAACTATGACTTTAGGCTATCATTCGACTACTGAAGTCAAGGGTAAAGGGTGTGTGAACTTGAGTTTCCTTGAAGAAAAGTCCTAACTCTTTAGAGAATTAGGCATATCCCAACGATTCGTCAAAATATCTTCATGGTCTTGTCTTAGTTATGGAGGGGTTAAGGTTAGATTATAAATATAATAAAGTTGTAATTACATGACCTAATGAAGGGTATTTCTTTGGGAAATGTTATTTATATGATATAGAGGATTTGTTTAAAATTCATATAAAATCAATTGTTGATTCTTGTATTAATTTTAATTATAATCAAGCTTGTACTTTTGCTTCTTTTTCTTTTTTTGTCTATAATATTGAACCATTTGATATATGACATGTTAGGTTATATCATGTAAACTTTGATTCCATGAAAAGAATGATAAATCTTCATCTTATTCCTAAAACTATGATAAATATAAAACACAAATGTGGTATTTGTGTATGAACAAAGCAACCTAGAAATTTTTTTCATATGGTTAACATGAAATCCAAAATTTTGGATTTGGTATACACTAATATTTTTTAGTTCAATTAAATAACAATTAGGGATAATAAAAGATATTTTATCATATTTATTGATGATTGTAGTAGATATTGTTATATTTACTTGCTTAAAAGTAAAAACAAAACTTTAGAAAAGTTTTAAATATTTAGAAATGAGGTATAAACCTAAATTGGTAAGATACTTAAACGATTAAGGTATGATAGGGAAGAAGAGTATACCTCAAATCTTTTTCAAGAATACTGTTAAAATAACAATATTATTTATGAGGTTATTGTTTCGTATTCTCCTCAGTCTAATGGGATAGTTGAATGAAAGAATAAGAATTTGTGTGATATGATAAATGTTTTACTCCAAAGTTCTAGGTTACCTACCTACATATAGGGAAGCTTTGAATACGGCTTTAATATTCTACATAGACCTTTTCATAAGCATAAAGAAAGTAGTCCCTTTGAGCTTTAAAATGGTCAAAAGACCATTCTCAAATATCTCAAAGTATATGATGTCTTGCGAAAGTATTCATATATGTGCATAAGAGAAAGAAATTATGACCCAAAACAATATATGTCATTTCTAGGTTACGTGGAGACAATCTATGTATACAAATTCTTGGTCATTCGATCTGATATATTTGGTATAGATGTCAACATGATTGTTAAGCTCTATGATACTATATTCTTTGAGAATGTGTTTTTTATGAAGACTAGAGTTTCTCAAAGTGTATTTTTTAGAGATCCTAACCCTACTATTGGTTTCATTTTTTATCATGTGAAAAGAATGCAAATGTGGGGTGACTCTAAGAAATTCACTGAACTAGGGAGAAGTATTCGGCCTAGGATATCAAAAGACTTTCGAAATGACTTTGTTACATTTAATGTCGAGGATGGTCCTGTTACATTCCAACAAGCTATAACCTCACCTAAGGTTAAGCATTAGAAAGAAGTCGTTATTGATGAAATCCAATCAATTCTTTAAAATATTACATTAATTATTCTACTATGGGTTTCAAATAGATTTTTAAGAAGTTGAATGCATATGGAACAATTAATAAGTACAAGGCCATGTTAGTTGCTGAAGGATACACACAAAATGAACGAGTACATTATTTCAATACATATTCTCCAATTTTCTACATAACAACAATCTGAATGCTCATAGCACTGTCATTCATATATGACCTCACAATCCATTGCGAAGTTTGCTTTCCTACATGGTGACCTCCTTGAAGAAGTTTATGTGAATCAGTCGAAGGGATTTGTGACTCGTAAGAATGAGTTTAAGGTGTATAAGTTTGTTAAATTATTGGTTTAAACAAGCTGTTAATAATGACATAAAAAGTTTGATGGTGTGATATCATCTTTTAGCTTTCTTTCTAATAATTTTGATTAGTGTGTCTCCTGTAAGTCGGTCAATAATGTATTAATCATTTTGTGCCTATATATAGTTGCTATGTTATTGTTTGGTTCCAATATAAGAATAGTAAATGAAACTAAATCATTCTTATATAGTAAGTTTGATATAAATGATATGAGTGTAGATGATGTGATTTTCAAGTTTAAAATCACAAGGCCTATTGATGGTATGGCAATCTCTCAATCTCACTATGTTGAGAAGTTTTAGAGAGATTTGGATATACAAATTATAGACCTATTAAAACCCATATGATTCATCTAAGGCTTTGTATAAGAATGAGAGTGATATTCTTGTGTCTCAATTATGATATTCTTAGATTATTGATAGTTTGATATATCTAACCTACTTTACATGACTGAATATTGCTTTTACTATGTGTAAGTTGAGTAGATACACTAGTTGTGCAAATAAAACCCATTCAAAAACTCTAGACAAATTTCTTCACTATGTGAAGGGAATTGTTTTCCTTGGGTTGTATTATGGTAAACATCCTTCTGTTCTTAAAGGATTCAGTGATGCTAGCTGAATTACGAAGAACTCTTGGAGTATTTTCTTGTGGGTGATGTTGCTGTCACTTAGAAATCTAAGAAACAGACTAGCTTGGCTCGTTCTACCTTTGAGGTAGAATTGTGTGCTTTGAATTAGATTGGATTAGAAACAGAATGGCTTAAGGGACTTAATATCATAACCCTTTAAGTCAGAAACATAATGGCTCGAGCCCAACACTCTCTCTCATTCAATTGTTACGCTTTCTCATCGTCACCATTCATTTTAGAGACTCGACCACAATTGATGAGTATCTTAGGTACTCAAACCTGGATTGGGCTAGTTTGACAATAAGCACATACAACCCACTAACTTGAAAAAGAAAAGGTTCCAAATACATATTTCGGGTCCATTTGAAACCATACCTAATCTAATTTAGTTCATATTGGACCTGTTCCGATCTAGCTTTGTCTCAATTGTGGATCCAAATACACTAAACCCAATATATATCTATTACGGGTCTGGTTTATTTGGTTTTGGATGGGATTCATATCCAAGGTTGAATCCATCAATCATGTTTGGACCAATTATGTTGTATGGATCTAACTCGATTTATTTTGCCATGAATAGATCTCTTATTTGGATCTGATGGTGCTTTCTAGGACTTGATTATGATGTTTGGTTGACTTGAACTCATTCTAACCCAATTTGAACCTTATTCAAAATGTTGGCTTTGTTATTGAATAAGCTTCAACACGGTAGCATATTTACATATGTTTTATATTAAGTTGGATATTCTTTTATTCAACTGTTTACATGAATACTACCGTATGAGCATGTGCATGTAATGGTATCTTAAAATTGTTTGAATGATCTATATATGAATATATAAAGTTCTATTTGAACATGCATGTGTGCTTATGTGCATTTAATATGTAAGTTTATTCATTGTGAGGCCTCTTTTGTTTAGCATGTAAAAACACATGAATAACATGACATCCATATATTGAGGGTGACTAATTAGACACTTGAGTAAGCTTAAATAATTGGATGCTTGGTACATATTATAATGTTTACGACTAATACGTCGTTGGTTGATTGAGTCAAGATAACCAAGCAATCAAATTAAGACAATTGACATGATTGTTTGATGAGTATTAAAGTTCTCGATGAAATAGTTAATTATAGATTGATCTATAATGATAATTCTTTGATTTTTAGAAGGAAGTTAATATGCCAATTTGACAAGCTACTCCATAGACCATACTTGTACAAGTCTTTGGACCTTGTATCATGGTAGAGTATAGTTTCTTATAAATTAAAAAATGAATAAATATGGTTAATTCCAGATGCATTTTATATTGCAGTATACTACTGAGAAATTGCTTTTTGGCATTTGATATGAGCTTAATATCGATGAATTGTATAGGGAAGCAAAGTCACTTACAATTGCATGAAAGTGATGTAACCTACAAATCTATTTCATCATATCCGATATAGCTAGCAATAAACATGAATTCTATATAGTAAAATTTAGACTTGTGGATGTGAGGCATAAATAATAGAGTTGTCTTTGTTATCATGTGAACCTCTAATGAAATATTTGATAGAGGATTTTAGATAGCAAGCCTGGTTATGAATCACCAATGCTAAAAACTCAACTCATACTTTGATAACTTCATGTCTTGAATTCAATGAGCGAAAGTACATCATCAAAGTGATTGCAAGCCCCTATTAATTAAATACCCAAAGAAATAAGGCATGTGGACTCATAAGAACATGAAAAGGAAGGTTGAGCTTTAATTTGCTCTTAATAGACATATAGCACAAGTATGTTGAAGCATTTATTATGGGGCACTCTTAACAAAGTTTATCTATACAAGTATGAGGATAGCCCTACACCATAGTTCATATGGATTGAATAGTTTAAAACGAATCTAACATTCTTTTTGGATTAGTGAACAACATGACTTACTTAGATAAAGGTTCAAGTTGCAAGACACTTTTAATGAAAGATAAGATTTTCGAATGATAAGGATTTGAATCAAAATAATCAAAATATCCATCCATGTTTTAAAGAATTGTATCTCTTAAAAAATTGTATAGTTATTGATGTGAACATATCACAAAAGGTTGTGTAAAATATCAAAAAGATATTTTCACACATGTAGACGTGAAATTTTCACTCCAAGCCTATGTAGAGACTTGAAAGTTGACTCAATTTTCAAAATGAACAAGTTCTGAAAAACAGAAAATTCTGTTTTCAAAGCTTGTTTCCCGAATCCTTTTGGATGCTTTTCAGACCTCCTAAAATTATCAAAATTTTACAGGCCGAAGCCTAAGATGTGAAGAGTTTGTAGCATCTTTCAGATCATGATTCAAAATTGTATTGCTACAAAATTAAATCTGAGAAGTACCTCTGCTTGGGCAGCCAAAATTGTACTGTCATAGAAATATAGACTCAAATATGAACCTTTATCTCAGTGCTCAGAGTTCCAAATTTAATGAATTTGATATTGATGGAAATCTATAGATGTCATCTTTCCAATGAATTAAAATTCATCGGTTTTGGATACCCACAAATAGAGTTATGAGATGAAAACCCAAGCTCTATTATAGAAAAACTGGTTGGACAGATAGTTTACAAAATTTTTTCCGGTTTTGTACAATTCTAATTACGATGTTGTATAACCCTAAAATTCCTAAACATTTTATTAGAAGTGGGCCTATGTGTTAGGAATAAGTGTGCAAAGTTTTGGAGTATTTGGAGCAGAGGTTCGAGAATTAAAAATCAAGCAATTCACATATGCAGTAATGATGAAAACCAGTTTTAAGGTTTTTAGAATCATATGTGATGCAAACTCACAAGAATGAAAAAGCAACAACACAACATCACAAATTGAAATTACTGAAGAAAAATGAGTGGAAATATGTATCTTAACTTAAGCATAGAGGAGGTTAGAGAATATAGAGTGTTCAATAGAATATATTGGGGTAGAATCACAAAATCAAACACATAGAGTGCGTAAGTAAGAATGAAAATTTTGCAGCACATCTACTTCTTATTACAACAAGGGGGGAGACAAGGCTTCATTAATACAACCCCTTTCAAATTAAATGATAAGAACAGATGTATGAAAATCAAGGATTAGGAATACTTACAAAATTTCCTTCAAGAATCGACTCCACAAGAAGTAATTCGGCCAACCTTGATTCACTATTTCACTCACAATTCTCTCTAAGTACTGTAACCCTTAGCCTAGAAACTAACCAAACTCCCCTCTCTCCACTCTTCCCTCAGCAGCCCACGACCTACCTAGGTGAAGCCCCTCTCTTGGAAGCACTCTCTTGTTGGAAACCTTCCCCTTTGTGCAACCCCTCTCTTGCATGGCCCATATCCAACCCCAAGGTCCAACTAGGTGATCCCCCTTTTGGGTGATATGACGAGTCCCATGTGGGCTGGTTCTTGATCTTGTTGGGCACGTCTAGCCCTAGTCGGGTGAACCCAAGTGGCCGGCTAGGCTTGTGTAGCTTGTCTTCACTTGGCTTGATTCAAATTAATGTGTTGGTTGGATGTAGCTTTGATAATCCTTTCAAATCAGCACTTTCAAGTCCAATTCATTCAGTAAAGCCAGTCATCTTGGCCCTTGATTTGAAGTGAACCAACCCATAACTTGAAGTGAATCGGCCCTTGATTAGAGATGCACCAGCCTTTGATTTAAAGTGAACTAATCTATCTTATCCAAACGGTATCTTTAATCCATTTTGATATGCTTCGCTGGATTTGTTTGAAGAAGATAAGGCTTTGACTTGGTCCGTCCCTTCACTTCCGGATTTGATCTCGATCTTGAATTAGATTGGATATTTACTTGTTCGTCTTATTTACTTTGGTCATTTGGGCTTTTTACCTTGATTTAAAAACCTTCATTTTGAAGTGTTTATAAAAAGATTTGAACTCTTAAAAAGGTTTTAAATCAATTGAGTTTTTTGGAATTGGGAGTTTAGAAAAAAAATTAATTTTGGGTGTTTACAACACATAACAAGATGCATGATGCTTCTTCACCATCAGTAAATAGATGGGTCCAACCAATATTTGGTTATGAGATAAGCAATTGTGTGATATGGAATCATGCAAAAGCTGAAATATGTATTATGTGAAATGAAGCATCAATTATATTACCCAAGTTCCCCATTGTCAGATAAGTTTAACTCCATCACTATTATTCTTTTATATATGAAAAGAACAATAGAGAACTAGTATTTGGTTACCAGTATCAATATATAAGGTTGGGTTATATTTGTGCAAGTCAAGTCAAGTGATGTTCAATCTATCATGCAAGAAATTTGCCAATTATTGCTTGTATTTGAAAAGTTGAATCCAATAGTGGCAAATTAAGCCTAAAGAAAAGTGTGAAATATCACACACCTGGAATAAATGCATGATATTTTTTACTTCTTTGTTGCTGCTTTCATATATACAGATTTTATTGAATCAAGTATTACAGAATGTTTCAAATCCATTGGCATCAATGATCCCTCTCTCATGAAACCGGCTCCAAGACCTTAGAGGGAGATTTTCTTAATTACCGTAAATAGAGTGCTCCCCTTTAACCTAAAACCTTCATATGTGAAAAAGATAAAACAAAAATTTACCATTCATTTACCTTAAATTAATAGCGTAATACAATTAACTTGGAGGCATGGTCTAAGTAAAACTTTAAACAAAATGTCAATTAACAAGCTTTCACTAGCCGAACCAAACCGATTGATGTTCATGTTCAGCTCATATGGTCTAATGAACCTATCTTGGATGAGCTAGGGATGAGCAAAACCGAGCCAAACTTTTGAGTAACTTGGTTTGTTTACCAGCCTAAGTAGGAGAGATATATTCTCTTATTTTGAATGCAGAAAGTTCTCTTATTTTAAATGTTCTGATATCATTTCTGAGTAGAACATTGAATCGTAGCCAAATAAGATGAAATCTAATCTTTCAAAACCTCTATTATCACATTGCAAACATGGACAATAGATCCTCTCATGATTTCTAGGTTGAGCATTTGTCATGTCATAATGAACAAAGGCATTCACTCCCGTGATAACCACCACTATCACGAATACACTGACTCCTAGTCGTATACCTATAAATCAAACTCCTATCTAACAGATAATCAGCATCTATAATGTTTACCTATGATATTGACACAATCACAAAACTATTTTCTTTAGATACATCAAGACTTCGTGAAGGTCAAACTTTAGGAAATAGAGCATAAGCTCAAACAATGGAGAGTCACTCAATGTTGCCTTAGGATTGTTTTCAAGCAAAATATAAATGTGGATCAAAATTATCATAGAAGTATTAAAATATATAAGGCTTTAAACATACATCAAAATTAGCAAAAGCATTGGATCAAACATATTCATCATAAAATTTACTCAAGCAATGCCATAACACCAAAGAAGGAATGTACATGACAAGATTTAGCATATTGGAAAAGAGTGATTACATCAATAAAAATATCAAAAATAACAAATACATGATACAATACGCACATGAAACAACTCAAGCATGACATAAGCATGAAATAAAATCAGTCAACGAATGGCTAATCATAGAATATATTAATTAAATCAAACAAAATATGTATACCTAATGATCCTAGGCACATTATTCTACCAATGAAAATGGAAAAGGGAGAGAGTAACCATAATAGTACCAGCAGATTCAATGGCAGAAAATGTCAGGAAGGAGAGTATTGACCGTCAGGATGGAGTTTGTAGAGAGAGAATGAGAAATGAGAGGGAGAGGGAAAAGGGAAAATGTGAGAAAGAGAAAAGAAATGGGAAAGTTATCCCGCATGAGTAAAATATACTATGGTTGTTTCACTTAACTTTTTCCAATTATTGTGCAGTATCCTAACATTTGGAATAGTTAAACACATATTTCCGACCGACATTTGTTTCTTACTGGAATATGTCACGATACAAATCCAACTGTTTAAAACAATTGGAATATTTTTCGCCAAAAGTTGGAATATACCATCGAGGGTGGCAGTGATCAAAGAAGTTTCACCCAAAGAAAATGCATGGATGCTCTGAACTTCAGTCATGTTAGTGTCGGTTTATTCCTTCCTTTCTCTCTCTTTCGCCCTTTAAGGTGATAGAGAGATTGAGAGAACATAGGTATGCGAGGAGTGATTTTTTTATCTATAAGAGGGTGTAGTGATCATTCAACATTCTTTAATAGCTCTTCTTTTACATTCTCTTCCTCCTCTTCCTGCTTCCCTTTCTCTCTATGAGGTTAAAGAGATAGTAGAGAGTGACTGATGGAGCAATTCTGTACTTGTAAGAGGGTCTTTGTACCCTTGGGAGGTTCTTTTCTTCTTACCAATTGGGCAAATTTAATTCTTGTGTTGAAGATAGAACAATCCACTTCGTGGTCTTTTGCATGTCTCTACAGAAAGTTATGGTGGTGACACTGTTGATTTACCTGTTTTATTTTTTTTGGATAGTATGTAATTTATGTTTGGTATTTCATGCTAAGAGATCACTATTTCTTTTTTACCTTCTTTCTTTGTTGAACTTACCAATGAAAAAGGATAGACGACCCTAAAACGATTGACCAGTTGGAGTTTTCCACACCTTACAAGATATATCATTTTGTATATGTACCTGCGTACACACTCATATGCTCAGAATTCTAGTGGGGGCACTAAATTTGTAGGTGAGTAGTGCTATATATATATATATATATATATATATATATATATATATATATATATATATATATATATATATATATATATATATATATATATATATATATATATATATATATATATATATATATATATTACACGTATGCACACATACATATATATTGATATTGTATAGTGGATCCCATTGTAAACACCCCAAATTGTTTTTTAAAATAAAAAGATTTCATCTTTTAGAAATTTTGCTTTTTTGGTAACTTTGGGTCTTTTAAAGGTTTTTCAAATAAAAATACCTTAAACAAATTTATTTCCACATCAAAATTTTGTAGCAACCTCAAAATGATGGTATATTGCTTCCCTCTTGAAAAACATTCAATCTTGACAAAATATCAAAAAGTGACTATTTTGCCCTAAGATCAAATTGGCAGGATTTTTCCTTTTTAAATGATTGCCTTCAAAGAAATGATGATTTCAAACAATTTTTTTTAGAAACAAATTAAGATATTGGGAATCAAACCCAAAAATGTTTGTAAATTTATAAAATTCAAAAACCCCTGATATTTAAAAATAAATTAAATTCAAATCAGATCTCACAAATTTGTCCGGTTGAGAATAGTCTCATTACAAGACTTGATGCCCAAGGATTAAAGTGGTTTGATACCCTATACCTGTTGAAGTGGTTAAAGTGGTTCGATACCCTACACCCATTTAAAGTGGTTAAATGGTCAAGGTGGTTAAAGATTGACTCACAAAGCAAAAGTAGGTCAGCCTTGCAAACCAAAACTGGGAATGAAACTCAGTGCTTTCTAAAAATAATATTTGAAGATTTCATCAAATTTGATGTTTTCAAATATAAAAATGTTTTTTTTATATAAAGTGTTTGAAACCATACCTACCATATATAAAACTTGGACCGAAAGTAGGCAAATTCCCCAGAAAGAGGAAATGGTAAGAACCAAAAAGGCAATAACCAGGCACCTGCCAATTTCGGCATTGTTGGGTAAGGTAATCTGCCAATTTTAGTTCCATGAAGGTCGGCGCCGAAAAAGAAAAGTCGACGTTCAAGAAATGAAGGTCGATGTCCAAGAAGGAAGGTCGACGTTCAAGGAAGGAAAATCAACATTCAAGAAAGGAAAGTCATCATCATCGAAGAAAATGAAAGCTGTGATGTTTAATTTGGTAAGGTGTGATGTTTAATTTGACAAGTTGTGATGCTCGATTTGGCAAGTTGTGATGTTTGATTTGGCCAGCTGTGATGATTGATTTGGCAAGCCACCAAGAGAAAACTTACCAATCCTGGTAGAAATAAATTATATGACTTGCCAAGTGGCCTTGGTATGCAGTTTGTTAAGTTACCAAGACTTACCAATTTCAACATGGAAGGATCAAGGCAACCGCAACCTTGATACATCATTTGGTAAGTCACCAAAGCACCAAATGTTGGCCAAATCCAGCTATTAAGCAAGAACACTTGCCTTCCCCAAATGCTGGCCGAATTTAGCAATGACTTTAGCAAGGCAACCTTCCCAGCCTTGGCTAAATCTAGTAAACTTTCCAAGCAACTGGCCTAATTCAGCAACCTAACCAATATCTTACCAAGTTCGATCGACTCCAACATGGAAGGAAGTTTGACCAATTCAGCAACCAAGCCAACCGAGATCAGCAAAATGGACAACAGCTTGGACAAATCTATCAAAGCAACCTGCCTTTTGTAGCTCTAGCTGAGTTCAACCATGCTGAAGAAGCAGCTTACCACGTTAAGTCCCAACCGACCTCAACATGGAAAGTCTAGCTAGCTCCAGCACCATGCCAAGTGCAACCAACCTCAACATGGAAAGTTTAGCCAGCTCCACTTACCATTTAAATTCAGCTGATGTCAACTTTGAAGGAAGGAACGAGCAACTTATCAATTAGCTTGGTTTTTTATTATACGCAATGCGTGATTGAACTCCTGAACTCCAACACCACAACTGTTGCTGTAAGGCGGAAGGATGCCTGATCATATCAAACACACGGGATCAATATAAGAATGAAGCACCATCAGATAAAAATAAATGCACAAAGGGCAGGGCATTTTTGACAAAATTGATGCCTATGCTCAACTCAATGGACAGC
Source organism: Brasenia schreberi (assembly GCA_036023115.1). Lineage (NCBI taxonomy): Eukaryota > Viridiplantae > Streptophyta > Magnoliopsida > Nymphaeales > Cabombaceae > Brasenia > Brasenia schreberi. Next base: position 10,270,361 of record JAYKKT010000063.1, read on the forward strand.
AACATCGTTCCAAATCCATCCAACCGAGCTTTAGCAAGAGGAAGCAGCCACTTACCTTTCCAAGCAGCTTGGGCTGAATTCAGCAAGTGAAGAAACCAACATCTATGGCCCAGTTTGGTAAGTCCTTGGACAACACCTTATCAGCCAATTTCTGCAACTTTCACCAAGGCAACTTGCCATATACCTTGGGCAAGTTGACTTATAAAGAACCGCAACAAAAAGGCAACGTATTGCCTATAAAATGGCCCTTAAGGGGGCTGCAAAGGATCATCAAGCAGGAGCCAAGATCAATCGATCTCTCATCCAAGATCGACCAAGGCCAATCAAGAATTGAGTTCCATCCAAGGAAACTCGTGACCACCAAGAGGAAGATAAAGAGAGAGAGAGAGAGAAGAAGGAAGCTCACCGCTACCAACTATCTGCGCCGCTCTATTTTCCGCTATAGTCCTTTCTTCTCTTGATTTTCAATTGTTATTATTTGCTCTTTCATTAAGATTAATGGGATTGTAATTAAGGATCTCATGTCTCCATATTGATGTATTAATTAAGGATCATATGTTGCCCTGTCTCTTTTTCATCCATAGATTATCTGTTATATGTTTGATTTCGATCTTTTCTACTCTGACGTATAATATAAGATCATATACCTCTTAATCCCCTCCATGCTCGGGAAATAATTATAATTTTATTGTAGATTAATTTTTAGTTCGGATGAAAGCACGCATATATCTTGTAAAATTTGAAAAACCCATTTTCTACACTCTCCACACGTTCAATAAACGATTTTTATTTCATTATCTCCTGTTCTGAATGTTTTGAAATTTTGCACGTCTAATCTACACACATATACTGTCAATAAGAATTTCAAGAATTTTAGGTCCATGTATCAATATAAATAAAATCAGAGAAGATTTAATGAAAATGAAACAAAATCTCTAAAATAAGAAGTTCCTACAACATAGGGTAGGTAAAAATCTCATATATTTGTATACATTGAATCTTTTTTATTGAAAATAGTCTCATTGGAAATACGAAATCCATAGCTTTCCAAAAAGATCAATTTCATAGAAATCGGAGATTTGATCATAAAGATACAGTCGTTTTCGTAAACCTCTTATTCTCTAGTATAGATTTATTCCGAATATTTGAGTGGAGTCTATTTTCGGATTTAATTGCATAAATCTAAATCAGTTAAAATAAAATTAAAAATAGCTTCTGAATCTACATATCAAAATGTAAAAAGATTAAAATTTTTGGAGATTCAGAAGCTATATAAAAAAATTGGTAAATAAGTCTCTGGAAACAGAAACAGGTTATGCTTTTCAAGACTTGGAATATTTTTGAGTTAGGAAGTAAAATCACAATTTTTATGAAGTTTTGGGATTTGAAATTTGGTTTTTGAAATTCAACAGTTCTCAAATAGTTTTCAAAGCTTGTAGACTGACCCTTGAGCATCGGTTCAAAAAGGCCTACATCAAAAAGAACTCACTTATCCACAATCGCTACACGAAGTCATAAATCATCTTTGCTAGTTTGAGGAAACTAGCTGGCACGCTCGCGCACACGACGTAGTTTGTAAATTTAATTTCAAGTATCTACATAGACTTCGGAATAAAAATTCACATCTATACCCATCCAATGAACTTTATCTAAAAGCTATGACTTTTTAACCATACCAGATATTTGCGTCCAAAGCCTTTGAAACCAAATAGCACAAATGGGAATGAAAGTCATCTTTGTCTCTGTCTCTATCTCACACACACATACACAATATATAGTAAAATTAGAGAATGAAAGCTTCATCCAAACCAATCTTAACTAACTTATCAAGAGCGATAAACAGCTGAAATTGAAAATAAAACGGTGACAATTAAATGTGCTTTCTCTAGGGCACTTGCTTGGCCTCGTGCAGTTTTTTTTCATCCATGTCTCTTTATTAGATATGGTTGAAATTGGTCACAATGGCTTTGCATGAGTCATCTGCATCCTACACCTTCTCTCTCATACATACATATACATATATATACATATACATATATATATATATATATATATATATATATATATATATATATATATATATATATATATATATATATATATATATATATATATATATATATACATACACACATGTAGAGGAAGGGGTTTGAAATAAAATATCAATTTCTTGGTTTTATCGTAAATCTAATTGGTTACTTCCAAGAGGAAGGGGTTTGAAATAAAATATCAATTTCTTGGTTTTATCGTAAATCTAATTGGTTACTTCCAATGACCGTCACATAATCTACTAATTGATCCATTTCAAGGACTCCCTTATTTTGTCTACCATATGGAACATATAAGCAATAATAGCATAGCGAGGCCTTATTGGGGGAGAGGAAAGAGGTTCTTAAAGTCCAAAGCTACGAGCTTCCAAAATCCAATTATGTGATCCTCGTAACACAAGAAAACTCGGGATAACTGAAGATCGCAACAAATCTCCCCGTCGCAAGTATCAAACTCTCTAAAGGTTCGGTTGAGTCCATCCGGGAGACGTATTAACTAGCTAGTCCGAAACAATTAGTACATGTCAACAAATCCATACTGCAATTGGATTCGGACATATAGTGATATATTTGACAGAGAAGAATCTGAATCTGAATTGTCTACTTTTTAATACGGTTTCTTACATGCATCATATCTGACTGACTAATCCTCAGCTAGCTGTTGAGCAATGACATTTCAGCACGTCTAAAATGGGGTTTTAGATGCACCAAGAGCGTTAGCTAAACGGCAGGGCACTCTAGCACCATTGTTGCTGGTGGGGAGTTCGACCCCCAGAGGGTTAACGTGGTTTGTGTTAGGCTTCGGTGTCCTCTTGTACCAAAAAAAAAGAAAAAAGAAAGGAGGGTGGGGGTTAGATAAGGGTTAGCTGTGGCCTAGCATTAGCCAAATACTCGTTATGACATGCTATGTTCCTAATAAGGGTGTGTTCGGTTCGTGATGCTATGTTGCTAATACTAGAGCTTCAGGCTTAACCATACGTCGTCTTGTTTCAAGTTTGATTCGTGATGATTTGGTTTTTGTGTGAGACAAGATAGCAACATTAAACAAAAGAAGACACTTGAGTTTTCATGCTAAGCCCCTCTGTCCACTTCCTCCCTCCTAGCATCAAAGATCTTGACTCAAATTCGGCTTACGAAACTACAGCTCCACGTTGACGACACTCTTCCAGTTTGATGGCAACAGAACTTGAAATTGCGAGAACCAAAAATGAAAGTCAAATTCTCCTACCACGTTTACCGGCCAGCCATAGACTTCGTGGCTTATCTTTGAAATAAACATCTGAGAAATTTTCAGGGCAAATTGCTTAGAAACAAGTATGTTTACCGGCAGGAAAAGAATGGGAAGAGATGCCATTTTTTTCTTTCCAATTATATCGGAAATAATGGTTTTGGACTCGCCCGAGTGAGGCAAGGAATTCATGACAACAGAATTTGGACCAATAGATCACCTGGCTGGGGGTCAAGTTGAAGGTTGATTCCCGGGGTTTGCATCTGGCTTTGGCCATCAGAAAAATAAAAGAGGAAGTTTAGGAGGAGCACACAATCTCATATTTAGCAAAGTTCTTAGAAGTTGTACTGGCAGTTGCAGCACCACATTCATAAATCAAAAGATGCACTAGACAGGAGTTATGGATTCTAGTCTCCAAGTTTTGTGTAGGATAATTTAAACACTTGATAAGGCTTTCTCTCTCTCTCTCTCATGTGCATGTGTAAACACCCCGAAATCTCATGAATTTCTCAAATTCATCTGGTTTTGTAAAAGCAGCCCCAAAGGGCTATTTTGAGTCTGGAAACCCAGGAGCCTTCTAGATAACCCTGTATATATGTTTTAAACTTTATATTTCAAAAATATATAATATGACTTTTGAAAACCTTTTAAAACACGTTTTTGAAACCCCAAAGCAGCTTGGCCTAATCAAGACAGGACCAGCAAAGTCAAAGAGAGCCCGGAACCGGAGCACATGTCAAGCCTGGCACAGCAACTCTCGTATCACATCCATACCCCCAGGATCTCGAACGTCCAAGACCCTGTTGTTATCAAAATGTCATTTGAAGTCATCTCCGGAAGGCAGAAACGGAGGCAGACGACCATGTTGGCGAAGACCCAACGTAGACGGAGTACTGATGCTGTCAGGCCCCGCACAAATCGTCCGTTTCGAACCCAGCTCGAAGGAGTCAGAGTTCAGTTTGGATTGGATCTGGACCATATATATCCAGACCTCAATCCAAACCCATGTGTGGACTTGGATTTGGATTTGGATCCAGAGATCCAATCCAATATCCATAGCCATGGCCCACATCACCTTCTCATAAATGGAGGTGGGGCCCACTTGAAATTCATGTGGGATTATGGGCATGAGAGAGAGTGGGGATGGATAATATCAAGAGTGTTGTAATTAAGCTTGACTTGTGTGTCAAGTTTGGGGTTAATCATGTGGGTTAGCCTAATTGAGTGGGTTTAAGCTTGTAATTAGTCAAAACCTAACCTAGGGCTGCACCAACATGAGGTGGTTAAGGTCTATGGGCCATGCAAAGGGAGCTCCCTCACCTAAACCTAACCCAAAACACCTAATCCTAGCCTACCACCCTAATCCACCCCTAATCTGAGCCTAATCACCTAACCCACTTTCCTAATCCCGGCCTAATCCCAATCTAATCACCTAACCCACTTCCCTAATCCTTCCCTAAACCTAGGTTAATTTCTCTAAACCTAGTCTCCAAGTTTTGTGTAGGATAATTTAAACACTTGATAAGGCTTTCTCTCTCTCTCTCATGTGCATGCATGCACACAAACACAGAAAAAGAGAAAAAAACTAGAAACTAAAACTAAATATGGAACTTAACATGTACCCATTGTTTGTTTCGAGGTCAAACCGGCAGCATAGATCATTTAAAAATAACTTTGATGCACTGAGAATGTTAGGTCAACAGCACTCTCGCGCTGTTCCTGTCGGTGGGGAGCTCGACTGTCAAAGTATGCATGTGTTAGGCTTCAACCTCCTCTTGTAACAAAAAAAAAAGGGTTTAAGCAGGGCACACTCAGGTTATGAAACTCCTAACTTTCAACTTGAAAGTTCTTAATTTCAAGTTGACCAACTTTCAACTTGAAGGCTCTTTCGAACCGACCCCATAATCGAGTTGGCCGTGGCATAATTGTGCTTATAGCTAAAGTTGGTCTTCATGAATTAATTAATCTTCAAACAAGACCTAGGGGTGGTAAGGTACACGTAGGATGAAAAGAAGGCTTGTCAAATATGAATTGTCCGTAAGACTGAATTTTGTATTAAATTTACTACAAACGTTTAACGTGAGCAATCTGATAAATCATGACTTTGACGGTAAGATTAATCTTCGAACCTTTTTTCCTTTTTTTTTGAGTTCGTCGTCGTAACTGTTCGAAGTAGTTGAAATTTTAAATTGTTTAAAATAAAAGTGTATCAAGAACAAACCCACTTAGTGTCAGAAAGGACTTGGTTTTGGTTGGAGTGGTTCCACCAAACCCGAAGCGGGTCTTCCTGGTCCAGCTCCGGGTCGAGATTCAAGCCGGTTTGGTTTCCACTCTATTTGAAAATATCATGAAACATGCTCCTAATGAAATGGTTGGAATGGTTTCAGGCTCCAGCTCGGTTTTCCGATAGGTAGAACCCGGACATCGTTGGAGTCCCCTGTTCTGCTTTTCCGACTCCCCTCATGGCACGTGAATTTTGTGATCGTTCGCTTGGATCCATGTATTTAAAGTTTCTGGGTATTATAATTACTGTAAAGATATCGATTGAACCACCCCATGCTTGTGTTTCATCATTGTCACTTCAGTCGGAGCCAAGCTAAATTTGCAGGTCATCGGGTTCAGGTAGGCGTTAGGTTAAGTTTGGTAAAATTCATTTCTCAACTGATGCCCAACCTAGACATCTGTTTCACCGGCCCAGGCGAAATAGATTTCGGTTTGAATCCGGAACTAGTAATTTTATTTAAAACATTAAAAAAAAATCGAAACAACCTGATTCCTGTTTGATCCGATTATGGTTTCATAAAAGATAAAATTGGAACCAAACCAGGTTATTCCTAATTTCAGGTCCGATTTTCGTTTTATTAGTTCCGAGTTCAGTCCGCTCCTGGACCCGTTTGATTATGGTTGAAACCATTGAACCGATTAAAAACCGTCCGTGTTTAGCTCAACCAATGTAATTATAAAAACATGAAAGGAAAATGCTCACAAAAGGTCATGGCTGTTGAGAATTGCTATGTTCATATCTACATAGATACATACATACATATATTATTTGTGATTTAAATATTACTCGATGTCAATCATATATATATAATGCAATATATACCTTTGATCGCTTATCATGCATTTGTCATCAATCCCACCTGATATGCTCCATTTTTATGGAACGGAAGTTGTTCAGACGATTCGTCGTTGCTGAGAATCAAACTATACTGCCATATATACATAGGAATGCGCGTGCATGCTGACACACAATCACTACGTTATTTGTGATTGCTTTTGGGGAATATATAGATCCAATAAATGTTACCAGAATCATACCAAAGTAGTGATGAACCAGCAAATTCAAGTCAATCAATTAACAAAGGAGAATATAAGACTACTCTAAAATTAAGAAAGGCTGATACAAAAGAACGAGCTGGATCATCCTAACAACAAATTCCATTGATTTGATTTATTATGTAACACATGAACGTAATAAATTTCGGTGGCCTTTTTATTTCGACAAAAAAATGGAAACCACCTCATGCTTATGTTTGTTGTAAAGAAGAATCTGGGATAAGAAGGAAACTGACGTTACGTGGGTTTGGCGTGGAGGGTGACGCCTAGTTTGACTCCTCCAACAATCCGTCGTAAGTAGGGTCGGAAGCATCAACTACAGACGTCTCTCTCTCTCTGTCCCCTCCTCAGGCAGAAGATCGACGACGCCACCAGGAGTAAAGCTTTAACAGCGTCTGTGTCTCTTCTCTGTTGGGGGGAAGGAAGCACAACGGAAGCCTGCCTGTCCGGGTGAGTAGGGACTCGGGCAGACGGGTTGTTGGTAGGAGGAAGATGGCGAACCAGTTTGAGCGGTGGCAGAAGGATGCCTTCTTTTCCGCCGCCGAGGAGGTGCAGGAATCGGCTGACATGTATGAAGTCTTTTGGGGATCTTTCTGTTTTACTCTTTCAAGTTGGTTGGATTTGATTGTGTTTTGGGTTCGCTTTGTTGAGTCCTTTCTCCCGGAATTTTGTTTCAGGGGTTTGTTTCCTTGTGGGTGTTCTTCCATGATTTCCTCTCCTTATAATTTTCTGACTGGGGTCTCTCTCTCCATTTAGTTTGTGCTGTTGGTGTACTTTCTTGGGTGCAAATTCGTTTCCTTCGCGATTTGTAGTTATTTTTTGCCTGTTCGTCTGTACATCTGAGGACATTCGTCTCCGTATAATCCGGGGGGCTTGAGTGGCTTGAGCATTGTATATTATTTTCAGTTTTTTGTTCATGAAGTTGGTAATTGATTTTCCTGACATTCTTGCGTTGGGTGCTTTAGAATGGAATCTGCTTACAGAATTTGGGAAAGGGAGCGGAGAGAAGGGCTAGGTTCAGATGATTCGATTGAATTAGGAAGGGAACTTCATGCTGCTCTTGGTACTACTAAATGGCAGGTTGGCTTTTGCTTGTTCTTCTTTTGATCTTCACTTTCTACCCACCGTTAACTTTTTCTGTTTGACAATTTAGATTTTGTGTTTTATTATCTTGATGAACGATGCTTTTTGTAATGTTCAATCCACGAAAATCTCGATTTCTTGTCCAGAACAGTTTGTTTTGAATTATTTCGGTCTCAAGTTTTCAGGTTGGTAAAAGGGGTTTACTTTCCGACCAGTTCTTTCTTCAAATCATTTTCTGACTTAGATTTTCAGAAAGTTGGAAGAGGTTCTATCTTTCTTACGATTGTTTTCTTGCTTAATGAAAATTTGATGTTGTGAAACTTGATATGGCTGCTGGAAACAGTTGGAGGAATTCGAGAGGGCTGTGAAGTTGTATCACCAAGATCACTTTGCAGATGATATGGTTGACAGACATAAGCAGTTTGTCCGAGCAATTAAAAACCAGGTTTCTTACATTGAGAAGGCATTGCGGGAATCTCTCGCTGAGGAAGGGAAACAGCGTTTCCGGTGGGTGCAGATTGATAAGCAGGACAGAGACGATCTCGCTGTATTTCTTTCTGGAAGACCAGAATGTTTGAGAGAGATAAAAGATCTATCAGTTAGTCCATCCAATGAAGCCTCAAAAGAAAACCAATATTCTATTTGTTTCCCAACTGACCGTGTTTGTGCTCTGAAAGTATCAAATATGAACACCATAGGCAATATTGAAATTCCACTTTGTAAAATGGGATGTAAAGAGGTACTACCTATTACTGAAGTTGATGACTGTATCATAGGACTGGCAGAAAAAGATATCACGAAAACCACAGACGAGATTCAGTTTTGTAGGGAAAAACTTGACATGCCTGAGAGAACTTTGAGTTCAACAAATATTGGCGCTTGGAAGGTTGTAATTGCTGATGAAGATCCATGCAGGAAGGCGTTGGAGCCACACCCACTGGCCATCTTGCACTTTTTGAGATTGCTGAGAAGCATTGAGTGCAGCACAAAATTAAGTTTAAGTTTATGTAGGAACAGTTTTAGAAAATTGAAAGTTGGTTGTTACCAGGATAATATGGGAATCTCTGGGTACCTAGATCGGGGAAAGTCTCTGCTACTGAGTCAGGTGCAATCTTGTTCTTCCATTTCTATCTGTAATTCACTGCATGTAGTTCATGTAGTTGCAATGTTTAAAATGATACTAGTAAGTACGAATGGTTGCTGCTTCCTCTGCCTGGTTGCTTTCTGTATATTTTTGGGCACATCTGCATCAGTGTTAAATTTGATCTACGTCATGCCTATCATGCCAGATCCTGTTGTGTTACTTCTAAAAGGATTTATATTTTCAGAACCTGAGTGCAGAAGCAATCTCCTGAAAAATTGTGGTAAGTGAAGTGATGCACGTCAGTTTTAGTGCCACTATTCTGGACAGTAGAATCATATTAAATTCCTTATGTAGCACTTATCTTATATGAACAATTTAAAAGATGGAGGAAGGCCTCTCTTTTGGAGGAGACAAGAAAACATGTTCTTGCTTTTTTGAAGCCTAAATGCTGATACGACCAAGATTGGGCTCAACGGCAATCAAAAACTCATGTTGCCAAGTGCCAACGCACGTAATGTGGAAAAAATTGGTTTTCGTTTTGGTCTGGTGTGACCCTTAGCTTATAGATTTCCTGTTCTGATATGGTGACTAACTACTTTCTCCTAGTATAGAACAATTCTTTAGATCGTGTTATGGCGTAAGTTAATGATTTCCTGCTAAACTTTTAGGGCCATGACTTTACCTTATATTTTTCTTTTGTGTTCTGGTTTTGCTGACATGCCTGCTTTTCTAAGAGAACCAACCATGAGAGTTTTTGCTCTCAGTTTCATTCAAAAGAAAAAAAGGAATTTAATGTCACAGGCATGTAGCTTCGTTATTTTCCATTTGATTCTTTTTATAAGGTCGTTGATGCAAGAAATAACGATTTTGATTGTGCTATTGGATCAGGGAACAAGTGCATTAAGTGAGAGGAGCAGATGCTGCCTCCCTAGCTGCAGGGAATATGTGAAAACTTCCCACACTAAGCAATTCCTTGGGCATGCTGAAGGACTTCGGAAGCAATTGAAAAGTATACAATACTATGTCCAGTCCAGCGCTTCTCTAAGATTGAGTTTGATGATTCTCCTAACCATTATATTTGTCGGTAAGTTGGATAGGTTGTGCTTCTTGACAATTTGTATATGTGATTTATTCTACTTCTTATTTAGTAGAAGAGTTTCAAAAAGTTTGAGTGTCGTACTAAAGAATAATTAGTTTCCTGATAGTATTTAATGCTAGTGCTGCTAGGCGACATCAAAATTTTGGTATCTACACGTCGGGACAATTTATGCACATTATCAGTTCCAAAACTTTTGGTGTAACTGTCCTTTAGTTATATCAGCATTCAGATACCATACGTTGTTGTGTTGCATTGAATAGCTGTTCATGAGACTGTCATGTTTACAACGTCTAGTGAATAGTAAATGATGCAGATGTCCCACTCTTACATAAAATCTGGCAGAAGAGGGCTGTAAGAAAATCGGATTCAAGATCAGCTTTTAGATTTTGATGCAACGTCTGGTTAGATTAAATAAAGAACGAAATCACACTCCAAATTGTGAGAACTATAATGTGTATTTTGCAAATAGGAGAAGTGCCCACAGATCAACCTCTGTCCTAAGTTCCTAACTACTACTTAAGCTTGTATCCCAAATTTTACACCAAAAGAGCAACGCCATCCTATGGGAGGAGATAAGTCGAAATAACACATCTTAAGTTTCAACTACATTATCTTTTAATGTATAATTGAAATCTGGTTATAGGCCTTTATGCACCTGCACTGATGTGTTTCCTTCTCACTGTAGTAGTTATTAAGGAAGAAAGGCCACAAGTGACACCTGAAGTAGAGCATCCTTACCGTTAGATAGCTACTGCCAACATGATAGTGAGGCTTCACCATGCAAGCACGCATAGATGCAACTTGATTGCTCTTTCTGTTTAAGGTAAACAGTTTCAGCATGTGGTGATAGTTGAGAGCAACATTTGACACCTTCAAACAGTGCGGTCCTCTTGATTGGGCACAAGAGGACCAGGTTCTTTTTTCTTGGAACAAATGATTTATTGTTCGGCCTTGATTTATTCTGTTAAACTAATTGGACTCTTTTAGGTGGATTTCATCCCGTCCCATTGGGACTCTATGTTCTTCAACCCCCGAACATACAATATAGCTGATGTCTATCGGCTTTATCATATTCTTTTAAAAGAAGTTAGAAAGCCTAAACAAATATTAAAAATTCTAAAAAGATAACAAATATCTATAGGATTGATTGAATTGAAAAACTCTTGAATTAATGAATTAACTTAAATCACTAGAGAATCACTATGAGTTTTAAGAAAACCTAAATGGTCACTTAAACTACTGCTACAACTACAACTAAGCCTTTTCCCATACTAGATGGGGTCAGCTACATGGATTCTTTGTTTTTTTTTAGAATCCATGTTAAGTCTGACAAAGTTTTACACTGGCTGTCGGAAGCCCAACACAACCCTCCTCCTTTTTCCGGGCTTGGGACCGGCCATGAAAGGGTGATTCCTTACATATGGTCACTTAAACTAATTAAATAAAAAGTTTATGGAGGGTCTATTTATGCATCATATGGAATGTACAATATCCATATACTCCGGTGTCGTAGAATATCATATGACAAAGTACAGTACAAGTGTGTTTTACAGTACCTCATTGCGTATTAGTTCATGTTGTATGATAACTTTACGGCATTGATTTTATGTGGCACATCTTGTTGTGGCAGTTAAATGGAACTTACCATTCCAAGTTCCCTTTTTGTGTGAAAATCCAGATAAATTGTCATTATACTGTCTTGTAAATTTATATTTTATTTATGCTTAATCTTCTGAAACCTGCTTGCCACACCTTATCCTGCCTTATTAATTTGACAATGTATTATGCAGCTATAATTGTGCTCTGTGCCATATAAAGGGATGTCTTTGAAGGTTGTAAGACAGGTAGCAACCTGCTTCTCTTCTTCGTTTTATTTGTTCAAAAGGTAGATAGTTGTCATCATCTTTGAATACTTGCTGTTCTTTTCAGGATGAACTGAACGAAATAAACCAAATCCACTTAACTGTAAAGCGAGTGATAGTGATGCTCAATTACTGAGATACTGAAGAACCTCTCTCTCTCTCTCTTTGTCTGTGTGTGTGTAAGGAAGCTAATGCAAACATAGCATTTTTATGTTTATGATATTTATTGATCAACCTAGATGTTTTCCACATAGGGGATTACCGTATGAATCTTAGTATCGTTTTGGCTGTAGATGGATCCTCACAGGATTCAGAATGTGCCAAAAACTGTATTGCTATAATTCTGCCAGTAGAGGTGTTGGCACCATGGGAGGAGAGCCTGCACCATCATATGGGTGGTCCTAAAATTAGAGTCTAAGGTCAACAAGTCTTAGTTTCGTAGCATTCACAGACCTCTGCCGTGATGTTTCTTTGGGTAATAATTCAGGATAAGTGGAAAACTATCGATGGCTCCATATTCTGGCCGATCCCCGTATATTACAGAATCTTCTGTTTTCCTTTTCCTTTTTATCGTGGCTATGTTTTTCATGGGCTTTTTCCCTTTTGTGTTTTTAGTGCATTGACAACAGATTTTATCCTTGAGGCTTAATTAAATGGACCCTGATGACTGCACTTAATACATCGAACAGTGCTGAAAGCCAGGATGCTTGACCTGAAACATTTGAAGCACAGAGTCCTTGTTCGAGAGCTTTACCAAATGCAGTCTGAGGACTGGGATGCTATCTGCAAATACGTTTAGACGTGCTGATTTGGTCAAGTTGCTTCCATTCAAGACTTCAGTTGTCTCTCTTTGCTGCTCGTTGTACTGCTAATTGATTGAGATTTGTCGTTGGCCAAGCTGCAGATTTACTAACATGCTGGAAAGGCGGCTTAATGGGCTGGAGTGCTGATGAACTAGAGTTACTTTAAGGCCTTATGGTCTCTCCAAATGGTGTAAATGTTAACGCTCCCAGTTGAGCTACTGTGGATCTTTATGGTTTGATTACTGATATTATAAGTTCTTATTGTTCGTCAATGCTGCAATTTTCAACTTGATGTTATGGTTGATGCAGTGGAACACAAGTATCCTGCATATGCACTCCTAATTGTACAGGCAAATCCAATGCCGAAGTCAGCATCCTCCTAATTTTGTCAAGTTCTTCAATTCATGGTGAATTTGTATCCATCTGCCTCAATTATTGAGCTTAACCAGGAACGAGAACCTTTTTCATTTTACGGCAAGAAGCGCTGGTTGCAGCCAGCTAGCTTTGTATAGATACCTTGTCATTTTATCGCAGGAACCCGATGGTTGCAGCCAGCTAGCTTAATGTTTTCCGTCGCTTTCCCGACATGTTCAACTCATTGCCTTTTGTTTTCTTGTTTTTCTATTGGATGGTTGGTTGAGCTTGAGTAGATCACCTGACCTGATGATCTGTGTGCCTGGTTATGTTATGCACATCTTGTTTTATCAAAATCTAGCGACACTGAAGTTTAGAAGCTATAGAGTTCAACCGTTCTCATTGTTCAGGCTAAATTGAAATAATTGGCACCTCCGAAAGTAACTGTAGGAGGGTATTTTGGGTGAAGGGTCATTTTTCTTTTAAATTTTCCAAAAGAAAGAATTTACGTAGATAAAGAGTTGTTTTATTTAAGGTAATTCAGAAGATCTCTCCTGCAATTCATTAAGCTTGTCACGTAAAAGGATGGCTGACCTATAGTGGTTTTTTTTATTCAAGCAGAAAACGAAAAAATCAAATCAATATCGGTGAGATCAAAATAGACTGGCTCACGTCAAGCTCGAGTCCAGTTGGCATAAGCTCGACACGACCTAGTAAAGTTTGAGTTGTCATCCAAGTAGGTTGCGAGCAGCCAAGTTCACTTGTACCCCTACACCTAAGGTGGATAAACTGCCTGACATAAACTGCTTCATGTTGATAGTAGAAACTTTTGAACCATAAACATGGGTGTTAAATGATCAGTTGTGACTTGAATCCATCTTATAGCCAACTATTTGACGAAAATCATTTCAATGGCAACTTTGGAGCCTTCTATCAGATTTAGAAAACATGGGTAGGCAAGAAGGCCCACCCAGAACTAGCTCAGCCACGATGGTACCTTCAAGATAACAAGCTGAGTTAAATTTGGGAAGTTGAGGTGATCTCACCTCATCGAAGGTAAAGTTGAGAGCATCCTTAAGAATAGCAGGTGGAGGAAAAGAAAAGAAGGAATTCAGTCGGATCTCTCTCGAACCAGACTAATTAACAAATGGGAACTGATCTACGAGGAAAGATACCTAACGAGGAGAACAGAAAGAAAGGATGGAAACTAATGCTAAACTAGAAAAGCTAGTTGAATGCAAAGTTAATATTCACTGGATTCCCGATGGCTGGAAGGATGTTCATCTCCATGGGCGTCATTCCATTATTTCGCAATGGGTATGCGGCAGCCAGGTATGCCCGCCCCGGGTATAGAATTCTTGACCTTCAACTCGTGAGTCAAGTCCCCTGGATAGGTATGTAGAATGTCAAAGAATAAACTGCAGAAAATTTGCATTAGAATGAATTCTTCATATGGGACCGTGACAATCATGTAGATGGATTATAATTTTCTACCTATATGGAAATAGTTACAATTAAGTATACGGAAATAAAATCTTTGTTTATACAAATAAAGAGTAGTCTATGGTTTGATTGTGGAAATCCACTTAATTGTTCTTGTGCAAAAAATTAAGTTGCATTCTTGAGAATTCCTAACATAAGGACTCTCGTAATCAAGTATATCTTGATAATTTATACAAAAAACACATTTAAACATGGTGGAAGATGCCTTCGCTCCACCAGAAACACGTGAAGATGTAAATGTATATGATAGCGAATCGACTAATATTGAAAAAATATTTGCAAATGCAACGAAGCCACTACAGTCTGAATGTGTAAAGTACTCACTATTATCATTTGTGGTATGTTTGTTTCGGACCAAATGTATGCATAAGATTTTGAATAAGGCAATTGATGATTTGCTAGAAATGTTCAAGGGTGTGGCACCAGGAGGTAATATGGTTTCTGAATGTTGATATGATGTTAGGAAGTTGGAAACGTATAACAAAATAGATACATGTAATAATTGTGTCTTGTATAAAAATGAAAATGAGCATGCATATAGGTTCCCTAACCCAGCATGCAAGTTGCTTAGATGGAAATCTGCAGATAATATGACATGTAAGCATAATGTTTCCTATAAGATAGTCTGAAACTTCTCACTATTACCGAGGTTTAAGAAGTTGTTTAGATCAAGTAAGACTATAGAGTTTATGAGTTGGCATGCCACTACTTCAAGAGATTGTTTCAGCAAGATGAGTCATCCTAGAGATTCAAAACTAAGAAAACACTTTGATAAGATGCATTCCTTGTTCATGTTAGAGCCCCAAAATATACAATTTGGCCTTGCAAGTAATGGGTTTAGTCTATTAAGAATTTCATTTGGAAGTAGCAGCAGTTGTTGATTAGTTGTGTTAATGTCATATAATTTTGCCTCCTTCGATGGATATAAAACAACCAATTATCATAATACCCTTGGTATGGATAAGTTGAAGTCACTTGTGTGATGTGTATCTCCAATTAGACATGTCCGGTTCCGATTCAGTTATAACCTGGAACCATTAATTTTATAAAAAAATTTATAAAATACCGAAACCGACAGTTTGGAACCGCTAGTTCCGGTTGTGGAAATGATGAAGCCGTAACTAGACTGGGTGATTTTTTATTCCAAGCCGGTTAGTAACCAGTCATGTCTATCTCTAACCATTAGTTGATGAGTTGAAAGTACTTTGGAAGGATGGAGTTCTAGCATAAGATTCAAATAAGCAAGAAATGTTTTGAATGCATGTAGTTGTGATGTGCACGATTAATGACTTTTCTACTTATCGGATGTTGTGAGAATGAAAGACTAAGGGTTATATAATTTGTCTAATTTGTCATGTAAATATTGGTTGCATTCATTTGCCATATGCCAAGAAGTAGATATATGTGGGGGTCATTCTTGGTAAAATAATACATCATCATTTGATGAGAATTTAAAATATGAGAAGGTTTTCATTAAATGGAAAAAATGTTTTACAATAGAGAGTAGATCATGAAAACATTGTATTTGGAAAATTATCACGGACACAAGATAGTACCATCTATTTGGGTGGAAGAAAAAAAGTCTATTTTTGAGATTCCCTATTAAAAGACTTTATTAGTTCATCATAATCTTGATGTTATGCACATGAATAAGAATATACGTGATACAATTTATCATTTCTAATAGGGAAGAATGAGCATGGAGATATTAGGGTTAATGAGTGCATTGTATGCAGAAGTCTGTAATACTCTGACATGGAAGTGCAAGAGCATAAAATTATTGGGTTGAAAAGCAATAATTATCATGTTTTAATGCAACATTTCATTCCAGTGGTTGTGTGTAACAATACACCAGAAAAGGAGCAATTATCATAAATGAGTTGTGCACATTTTTTCATGAATTGTGCTAAAGAAAAATTGATGTTCAAGGGATAATGCATTACAAGATGCTATTTTAAAGATTTTATGCAAATTGGAGATGATATTTCCTCTTAGCTTCTTTGATATTATGATTCACCAAGCCATTCATTTACTAAGAGAGGATCGACTTACAGGGTCAATACAATATTGATGGATGTATTCTATAGAGATTCTTATTTATATTGAAGAATTATGTACAAATAATAGTCAACTTGAAGGATCTATTGTTGAAGGATACATAATGAAAGAAATAACATAAATGAAAAAATCGAGACATCCATTAAGATTTAAAAGCTTAATTGGTAAAGCATCAGTTGGCATATTAAGTATTGATAAAATGAATAAAGCATGTAGATTCATTGTTTTAAACACACCAATCACTCATGATTTTATATTGTAAGTACACTAGTATAGCAATGTTCAACTTCATTATTTGTACTTTAATATGTGATCGACTGGCTTCCATATATAGGATGTATAATACAATCTTATAGAGCTAGTATCCTAATGACACTACAAATATTATTCAAAGAAAGATACAAGAAGGATTTGTCAATTGGCTCAAGGATTGTGTACGTATAAAATGTATTTTTTCATGATTAGGCAATTTGTTTGAAAATAATTTGTATGCATCACTAATATATGTATATATTGTTTTCATAAGTACATATCTTTATTCGTTTGGTATAGGATGTGCAAATTCTATTTCATGATATGAATCATTTTATATTCATAGGTATAAATTTAATATTCAAGAGCTACAAAGAGCTTGTCATACACAAAATAGTAGTGTTGTAATAATAGGTGGATCAAGAGGCATGCACAATAGAGTTTTGGAAGATATTATTGAAGTTTTGGTACTTGTTTAAACCTTCTATATTTATGTTTAAGTGTCTTTGGTTTGATTTGAAAATCATATGTGAAGTATCTGAAATGAAGTTAACATTTATATGTATCTCTAAGCAATCACATCATGATGAAGCATATATATTCTCATGGTAAGCAATTCAATTATGGCATTCAAGAGACCAAACTAGACAAAATTTAGAGGTAATTTGTCATTAGAGGATAAAAGACACATATGAATTGCCGACAGCGAATGAATCATATGAAGGTGCATCAATACTTGAACGGCCCATAGAAGTTGCAAATAATATTATCATTCTTTGTATTTGATCATATCTATGTGATGGGATATGCATATCAAAGCAAAAGCTATTTGCATTGAGAGAGAGGAGCATTAAAAAGGTTAGTTAATAATTTATTGTTTTAGTACATATTTTTATTGAAATTAGTAACTTGTAATATGCATTAGTTTCTAGTTTTGATTAGAGAAACTGTTATTTAAATCATCTAATTGTTGCTCAGTAGCTAAAAAAAAGTTTTTTGAGTTACTAACTTGTTATAGAAACTTGTATTCAGTAATTTAACCCTAAAATTTAAATTATATATATGTACTATTGGATTCATCCTTGTACCGTAACAATTAGTAGTTGATGATAAGTATATTTGATTGGTTGAGTGTGCTTTTTTATCTTTGAGAGAAAACATGCATTTGAAAGGTATGTGACATAGTTTATGCAAAGTGTATCTATTGTGCTAAAGTTATAATTTAGTTAGTCTTGTTAAATAACTTAACCTTTTATAATTTCATATATGAATGTAAGAGTAAGTACAAGACACATTCAAATCCTGAGAAGATGCCCAATATTTACCTTATCACCAAAAAAAGAACTAATAAGGAAAAGGGTAATTATGATAGAAGATGTTCAACCACAATATAAAATGAAAGATGTATAAGGGAATGTTATGGAAGCAAAGGGGAATTTGAGATGAGGAAGATGCAAAATTTCTTTGGAAAAATGTTTTCCTCCACATGGAGGAAGATGGCCAATTTTAATTAGTGGTGGCGAGATCATGGGTATTAATATGAAGAAGTTATTATATGTTCTTAGATGTTATGCGAAAAATGATAACTTAATTCGACTTTACGAAACATAAAAAGAAGGTATTGCAAAAACAATATTCAAGAACATTTGGGTTGAACTATAGGACATATGTAACTTTTACTTATATATTCCTACTTGATATAGGTTATCTTTAATTTATTATATATAAAGTCTAATACTGTAAAATTTGTTGTCATTATAGGCCAAGTTTGACTTTATAAATCATACAACAAGACTTTATGTTTGAAGTGATATGGTTAAAAGGTCTTTTAAGAAACATCTAAAAAAATATCGAAGATTATTGAAATGCTATAAAGTCTAGATATTGAGAGTCATACATCACATCTTTACAATGTC
The DNA here is from genome assembly GCA_036023115.1 of Brasenia schreberi. Lineage (NCBI taxonomy): Eukaryota > Viridiplantae > Streptophyta > Magnoliopsida > Nymphaeales > Cabombaceae > Brasenia > Brasenia schreberi. Next base: position 10,288,990 of record JAYKKT010000063.1, read on the forward strand.
CTCTACAATGTAATTTTGTAGAATGCCTTTCAAATCCTTCATGAGAAAAGCTTAAAGAATTATGACATAATGATACAAAAGTAAAAGAAAGCTTGGACATGAAAGCAACTTATGTGAAGCAAGATCAAAAGCATAATTAGGGAGGTATATTGATAGCTACACATCGTTATAATCTGGTAAGCATATTATGTTTTCAATTTTTAATCAATCATGTCATGTTTATATCTATAAATTATATATAGCTAATTAATTATGACATCTTCAATTAATTACAATATGAAAAAGCATACTTGGGTATGGAGATTGATAAAGTAATTACCTATATAGACTACTATAAAGATAAAATGAGTGTAGAGTTCTTTTATGAAGAAATTAAGAAGACTTGTGTAAGTATTTACTTTAATTTCTTATTTTATATTCATATTTTATTTTTTTATTATTATATAACTTAATATTATTCTTTATTAATAAAAAGTATTTGGAGAATATGAAAGTATTCATCAAGAATCAAGTTCATTGCCTCCTGCTACATTATTTAAGAAAGTGATAGAATGTGTTTGTGCAAAGTTATCATAGTAATATGAGAGAGATTTAGGTATTGGCACACTTATGATGACAAGTAGAACTAGTCTAGTGAGCATCATGGAACATCAATATGTTTCTAGTCATTCTCAAGTTGATTTTGAAAATTGGGTAAGTTTTCTAACTATTTATCAATTTTTGCAAGTGATCTTACTATTGAAGCAATTAACTTTAAAGTATAATTGATACAGATTTCAAAAATTGAGAATCGCATTAAGGATTTGGTTCAACTTTAATGCAATCATTGTCTTCGGCATCACAACAATCATAGGTATTGGGAACATGTTTTGTATGTTCTTTGTTTATGCTATTCTTAACTTAGTTGTTTATTTGTTACTTTGATTTTCAATTTTTAGGAATCACAAAATCGTAAGGAGCTTCAAGACCAACCACGTTAAAGATAAGTTGAATCATTAGACTCTTTGGATATGTTGATATATTATACTTGTTTAAGAGCATATCTTTGAAATGTGCACATGTAAACTTGTCTTATAAACCTTTAAATAAAGTAATACAATATTCTATTTTCTAATTGTGTGATTAAAATGATTGTAGAAATTCGTATTTTATTATGTAATATGCTTGTCTAGTTTATATAAATAATTGTAGAAATTCTAAAATTTTGAATGAAACAGCCAAATCAAGGTTCATATGTGTATATTTTCGAATTGTTTTGGAATATCCACATAAAACATGAGAAAAAAACTATTTTGATTGTTTTGCCAAAGGTTTTTGAGATGCCTTATTTTGACTGTCTTGACAGTTACGTCTATTTTGGTCAGTGGGAGAACTTATATGTACTTGTATGTGCATAGTAGGATTTATGCATATGTACTTGGAATATCCACATAAAACATGAGAAAAAAAACTATTTTGATTGTTTTGCCAAAGGTTTTTGAGATGCCTTATTTTGACTGTCATGACAGTTACGTCTATTTTGGTCAGTGGGAGGACTTATTCTAACTGTTGTTGTGCTTTTGGGATTGTTCTATGTTCATCGTCAATTTTGTAAATTTCGAATCCTCGAAACAATCGAAATATGAGTTATTCTGACTGTCTATTAAGCATGAAAGATCCAACTGTTAAGGAAAATAATCTGACTGTTACACCATTCGGAATACCTTTTTCTGACTAAAAATGTTGCAATGATGCCTTCGCAACTGTCACAACAGCCGACGTCTACGGTAGTCGGAATGTATTTTCCAGCTTTGAAACACAGTCAGAATAGGCATAAATACAGCCATCGGAATATGACCCTATTGTAGAGGTGAGCTCCTGGCTAAGAACTCGACCTCCATCCGTGGATTACAAAGAAAGATGAAGAAGACGGTGGCTGGCTTCACTCTCAGCCGCCTCTCGACGCTCTCTCTATCTCTCTACAATTCTCTCATGCAGATACTAATGCAGAACCAAAAAAAATACGTGAATGGCCTCCTTAATTATAATGAACGGGACCAGGTACAAGGACACGACACAAAATCCTGGGATTCCCAAGTACTCAGCAGGTCGGCCTGAACTGGAGCTCGTCTGAAGTGGAACCCGATCCAAACTGATCCATAACATGGTCCGACATGGCGCCCAACCAGCTGAATCAAATCAGGAACGATACGTTCACAACCTTAGCTTGTGTTCAACCATTTAAACACCACCTTCAGATGTACAATTTATCGGCCCTCAACGTGTGAAACTCGTGTTCCGAACCAATTCTAAGCATGATCTTTTATCTTGATAAATCGTGACATTATGGATTTTTTATTATCTTAATATAATAAATGTTACTGTCTTTTCAGTCGGAAAGAATGTAAGCGAAAAGAAGAAAGATGTATGCGCCCATTGCAATGATAAAGAAATTAATAACCCTCCCTAATTGTGAGAGGCTTAAACTCGTTCAAATGGTTGAGAAACATGAAGACGATGAAGATGAGACCAACCATAATCTCAGGGGGAAGAGGTTCAAGACGAAGAACCCACTCCAGACAACAATGCATTTGTTATATTCTAAAATGGATCCCAGAGGTGTCTCATTTTCAGAGTGATGCCCTTTCGCTGGTTCAGTTAATGAATAACATGGGGCTCAACACCAAAAATTCATAGACTGATTTAGTAGAGAAGGGCATGAGCATATTCAAAGTTTGACCTTTTGTTTTTATAAGCAATCATGTAGTATATGAGCTGGTGGTTGAAATGTCACGGTCGGGAGGCATCAGTGGAGTTCTTTTGGGATTTAACTTGAATTAACATATATGTATATGTGTATGTATGTGCATATGTACTTATATGTATTGAGTAGACAGCTTGTATGATTGGAAGATACATTAATCAGACCTTGTAGAATATTGAGTCCAGTTTTCGCATCTTGGGAAAATCTTTCAAAAGTGTGGAGATGTCTTTTTATGAAGAACCCAAAACTAGAGATGGCAACCGGGCAGGATGAGGCGGGTTTTGACTCCACCCGCACCCCCCCACCATAAAGTTCTCTCTATATGTCCCGCCCTGCCAGTCTTGAGAGATCAGACCTGCGTTCGCCCCTCACTTTCTGGTTACAACCCGGCCCCACCACCCTGTCCCACCCCATTTCAAAGTATAAAAATATTTTTAAAAAAGAAAATGATTTGATATTATATATTTTACATAGAATACAAATTTGTTATGGTATTTTATATTATTAAACTAAAAGTTATTATGTATATATAGTTATATTTATATAAAAACATACATATAACATATATATACACATAACATATATATATGGTGAGATTCATGGGCTATGATACAGAGTTTGTCCCCACCCTAAACTATTTGAGAGGCTATTTTCCCAGGCTTAAAAGAGTTTCTAGATCTGCCACTAAATATAAGGCCACTTAAAGTAGGAGGGAATCCTGATGGAATTATTAGATCAAGAAAAAGTTTGGGTGACATTAATAAAAGATAAAACGAGATAGGCACCCTTAAAGTTTTTCACATTTAAAGAGGCAGTTCTACTGAGCACTTGTGGTCAAAATTTTGTGAGAAATCAAATAATGACTGCTTTTGCAGGCATAAAAAAGGTAGCTAATTAAGTGTTGGATCAAGGAACAAGATGAACTTTTACTTTTAAATGAAATTCCCTTCTTTTAATTTATGACTAAAATGGATGTCATAATCACTCATTTTTTTCTGAAAATCAACTTTTATTGACAAAAATACTTCTGTACCATATTCTATTAATTAACCATTTTTTTGTGACTTCAAAACATAAAGATTTTTGGAAATTTTGAATTTATTTTAAGATTCTGACTGCCATCTTCCAACAGTTCAAAGCCTTTCGTTAGACTGCATAGATTGTCACCATGGGCACGGCACCTCACAAAATATGTCTTCTCCTTTGAATCATGTTTGACACCACGCGCTTATGCTGCCAGTAGCCAATCGTCGGTTCTAAAAACAAAGGTAAGGTACTTGTATCAGTCCCTTATGATTTCACCATAAACTGACCACAAAATGCATGCATGTGCCCGAAAAGCAAACGCTTGGGGTGTAACTGGGTCGGGAGCACGCACGCCCGGTGAGGTTTACATGCTTATGTTTAAGCCATGTAATAAGTGGGTCATATGAGAGTCGATGTGTTAGTCCAATTAGAGATGTTACTTGTGTATCTAAGTTCAGTATGGAGTGAGTCTTGTTAGGTTCATTAGGGTTCATTTAGGTGTCTCGGTTCTAACATATGATGAGTCTAGTGCGGGTGCATGATTCATGTCCCAACTCACTTGAGTAGGATCCTTATAACCGATCTCTTGGTGTATAAAAGGGAATCGAGTAGCACTAGAGAAGGATTTGGCCATTGTGTGTTGAGAGTGCTTATGAGAAAGAGGTCTAGAGAGAAAAGCGAGAGCATGGTGGGAATCTGGGACAACGTTGTTGGTCGTCTTCCTCATATACGCCTTGGAAGGTAGAACCAGATACGAAGTGGAGTAGGCCACGGGTTGCATCATTTTGGTATCACATGAACTCCTCTCAAAGACTCTTGTATTCGACCAACCATTGATTAAAGGCTTTAACATGCATTTGTACATCTTTGATTCCTTCTACAACAGCAGATAACATGCTTCCATATTATTGAAAAAAAACACCTTTCAAATCGATAGGTAAAGGGCTGGTTAGCATGGGGTGCTAAAGCCGATCACCGGAATCTACTGATGATATCGGTAGGAAAACCTTGGTTTCTTACACTCACATTCTACCGACAACCCATGTTGATAAGACAAAGGATAAGACAAGAGTATAAGCATGCACATCTTTAACCAGCAATGAGGTTTAGATATGGTTCGCCAAAGACTTAGCTATGTAAGAAAAGGAGATGAGGCACTGCCCACGACTTCTGATAAAAGTTTAAGATTTTGATATTCGAGTGAGTATAGTGGGATTAGGGTGGTGAGTATGTCCCTGCCCGGACCCATTAAATGGGCAAGGAGTGGGGTTATAACGACTCACAAATATGTGAACGGTTGTCAATTGAATGGTGGCATAACCCATAAAATTTCAAAATGTAGTCTAACATATATTTATTTATTTACAATTAAGGTTTAAGTACATGGGGCGGTATAACAAAAACAATAAAAAAGCTATTTACAACCAAACTATCACATATCATCATACTCATGTCACCTCAACGTCTCTCTATTCCTGTAGGGTTTGTATCCTATAATATAATAAACTATGAGTACAAACAATTGTGTTCGCAGATGGATGTGATCTTTTTACAATTATAAATACATTAAAGACATGCATATTTCAAATCATATATCATAGGATAAAATCATATCACTGATTAAATAAAGATTATCAACTAAAATCATACATGTAAGATCCAGCACTATTCAATAATACCATTTAATTTTGATATGAGGACCATTGCCATATTCAACCAGGACCATATCATAGGAGACTCCCAATCCTTACTCATGTCCAGACACTTGTCTCTAATAGCCACCACATAGGCTAACTAGATCCTAGATCTTTACACACGGTAAAATAATGCATCAAGTCCTACCTCTTGAGTCTATAGGGCAATAGTTTATGAAAACCACACTAATAGGGTCATGCTTTTACACAATTATGTAAACAATTCTAAATCATATCCTACCACTTGGGATATCTCCCAGTCTCATGGCATCAATAATAGTCCATAATACATTTTCATTTCAAGTATACAAATCATATAGAGTATCAAACCCAATTTTTTTTAAAACACTCTCCACTCTCGATGATTTATCATATGCTCCACATGCCCCCAACCTAAGCATACCTCACAACACAATATAAGTTGCTAAATGTAAGTTATATGTGGGCATGTATGACCAACGAAATAGCCAATGAGTTAGCATCACCTGACACGTCCATCTGAAAACTCATAACCTTTTCATCCCGATGACACACCAATGATGGTTAGGATTACGAATTACGAATTTATACTGACTGATGGTTCACCGGCATCCATTGAGATCTACGAGTTAGCACTAATGGATGTGACCATTCACTATTCAATGATGTCCCATACCATCGTGAAGAGAGTGGATCTATATCCAATAATGTTCACTCGTATTCAGTCATACCCATGGAATACATCAATGTAGATAAAAGATAGTTTTCAATCACATCTAATAAAACCAACACATATATAATCATCTAAAAGTATTAACAAACATTTTGTAACATCATGTGTCATCTAAAAATAATAAAACTACATCTAGCATGTATGTGAAAAGGGAACATATCCACCTACCTGTCGCTTCTATATAGATTTGAAACACCCAATACCTATCCCTATAGATCACCTTAATTTAGTCCTTAAATCATGATAAAAGTATAACATTATATTCTACATTACGATACGGACTCAACGGTTCAAACTGCATCGAAATCTAATTTCAAACGGTCTAAAAATGGTCCAAAACACAATCTACATTTATTTGGGTATGCTAGGACCGGATTAAAGATCTAAGTCCAGTTTCTGTAATTTGCTATGAATTTATCCATAACCGACTTAAATCTGAACCGTGTCAACGCAACACATGTAACTAGGACACCATAGTATCGGATATGGTATGACATGACACATCCTACATGAAAACCCATTGTCACCCACTTCGAGGGCCAAGATTTACCGCTTCTAGTAGCGTTTCACCATATTTTATCATCAGAAAAATTGAAACAAAAAGAAAATCTTATTTTATTTCAAATCCTATGAATCTTACCATTTTCTAGCTATTTTGGCATGAGCTCGATGTGTAAACTTCTTTCAACCCTTTTTTTTTTTCTTCTTCTCTATTTCTCCCTCTCTCTTTTTGATTGGGGTTTTCCCCCTCCCCTGCTGCTGCATCAGTAGGACAGCCACCGCATCTTGCAGTGGCTCCTGTCCCAGCCACAGAGCCACGTGGCTCTCTGGCAAGGGACCCCGGCCGGGTCCATGTGGGTTTGGGTCGGGCCCAATTCTGCCCGAACCAACCCGGCATCACAATTTTAATCCGTGAAGGTGACTTTTTCTTTTGGAAATCTCTTTCGTGTAAATGCGTTAAATTCTAATTAGGGAGAACTTGAATATAAGTTGACCTGTTGGGAGAAGAAGGTGCTTGGGCAGGCTTCCATGCGAACCATAATTTCACATAAGCAATGGATACTGGGTTTGATGCACCACGAATTGAAACTGTGAGCACTAAAAATCAAGGTCTAGCAGCCTCCCCTTCACCCCCCCTCCCCCCCACCACACACACACATACTTTAGACCCTTAAATTTGAATCTCGTTATATTGCCACTTTCAGGCCCTGGGGATCCTTTTTCTGTGAGATATTCCGAAATTTTAATCTTTAACTTATGCAGTTTAATACAGAACTTAATTTGTCTGTAACAATAAAATCGAGTATCATCTCGGAATATCTCAAGTTTGACTGTCCTTTCCTCGCTGGCCAAACCGGGGGTTTTGCAAGCACCAAGCCACATCATGCAGGGTACTCGGTAGTAGGTATGAAAGGGACCCAAGTTTGACTGTCCCGGGCCATTGGTATCCCAAGTCCATGTTGTTCATGCCCACAAGTTGGTGTCCTCTTCCTTCCTATTATTAGTTTTACCTAACCCTCTTTTTCATCTCTACATACTTTCTAGGTAGGGCTTTTTTATATAAGCAATATGGTGCATTTGCTATATAAATATAGCTGCTTGACTCGTTGACGTCAATATAATTTGGACCTTTATAATGTGCCTTGTTGACATAGATTTTGTCATGTGCATGACCAATATCGTCAGTAGACATGTCCGGCCGGAACCGGAGGTTCCAATTCAGAACCACCAGTTTCAAGGCGGTTCCAATTTCAATTTCTGTATACCATGAACCACAACCAAACGAGGGATTCTCCGGTTCCAGTTGCCGCCAGTTCCACAGGCGGTGCAGTTTTGGTTTGAACCATCTAACCGGTTCCAAACCAGCTATGTCTATGGTCATAGTATTATCCTTATAATGTTTCTCTAAAACATCAATGGTTCTGAACTTATTTCGTTTTTATCTTCCACCCTTTATATATAGGGTACCCTCTATACTGTACCCCGGCGATTCGGGTGTCATTGGTTCGGGTTTGATTGAGCCCTGCCCGTGAGGAACCCTTTTGAATCAGGGGTTTGATAACAAAAGAGCAAAACTCAGTCCTTTGTAATCAGCTGCATGCTTATTCTTAGTTCGCAGAGAACTAGATCCTACATCATATTAGCATTTAACTACAGCATATCTTTGTGACTGGTTTGAACATGGGAGCTAGGGGATGATCCAAAGAATTTGCATTTGGAGGACCTAGACTCGCCCCAATGCCAATTTGTAACTTCTATATGGGATAAAGTTCTAAGGGACAGAGATGCTTGACCCTTTCTCCACCATTAGTGGCGGCACACTGGCAAAGCTGCCATCGCATCCAATGGCGGGTCTTTGAAGTCCCTGTCTCACCTAAATTTTGGGAAACAAAGAAAATTATAGATGCACACTGTTTTTAGTTCGGAGTTTTCAACCGTGGGCTATTTTTTGAGCTGACAATAGAAGTTATCTGCCCATGGTTTCAACCGTGGCCTATTAGCCTGGCGGCATGGACAAACTATCTTGCTTGGGGAGAAGAATTAAGGGAAACCACCATGTTTGGTGCACTATGTACCACTCCATTTCTCCATTTTCTTTCATTAAGGGAATCTGCAACTAAAACGCCCAGTACGTGAGCATGAGGCAGGCAATGCGTAATCCGAGTGACACATTTGAGCCGTCCTAACACCATTGATTATGGGAATCATATAATACACCTAAGACCAGATTGTTTAGTACTATTGGAAGAAGGTAGCGGGATTAGGTGAACTGACCAGAAAATCTCTTAAGTTGGAAACGAATAAATAAATACACACACACACACACACACACACACACACACACACACACACACACACACACACACACCACACACATATATATATATATATATATATATATATATATATATATATATTCTAACATGCTTACCATATTCTTCAAAATCATGATATAAATAGTTGTATTCACAAATAAAAAGATAACAAGTACATATATTTTCTATATACATATGGACAGAGAGTAGTCTATGTGCACATCAATCCAAGCTTAAACAATTTTTCTTGGCCCCACAAGGGCTGGAGCCGAGTCGGCCTGTATTGACGGCTCTACCAGTGACTGTAGATGCCTTTGATGAAAGATTGAAAGCGATGAAGAAAATGGTTCGTCAGTGAGTGTGAATGAAACCTTTTGCCAGCTCATGCACAAGTAGTCCCCACAATTCCTTCCTCGCTTTTGAACTTTCACCGGAGCCCCCTCTAGAATTTATGTTTTTCTGTCAAATTTAAAAGCCGTTTGCATGTCTCGGATCATGTATATGATCATGTACATGATATGGTAGCCGGAATCTATCTAATATCATCAAATCGAGCTTTTATACAAATTTATATATATAATTATTATTATTCTTAAATTAGGAATAATCATTAAAATATGGCCCAAGCACATATTATAGCTGGGCTTTTGATCTCATATTCTCTTGATGGTTCGGGTTCGAGCTCAAGCTATGGTCGGGCTAACATTCAGGGTTGAGATTGAGCTCATTAACTAGCTTACTTGAGCACAATAGATTTTGAGTTCAAGGATCGAGCCCGATCCCATGTCGTGCTTAATCGACTTGTTCATTAGCTCACTCAAGCTTGAAACAGAAACAATCCTAATTAGCAGAGCTAGAGTTGCTTGAATATTACTTGTTTTAGTTTGAGCTTAGGGATTGAATCTCGCTCAAGTTCACAGGAGCACTTCCTAAACAAGCACATAAGAGCTTGCATTTTCATCTGAATTACACCCTTAATTAGTACAATCTGTCAATATTATCATAAGACATTTTCTACTAAACCTTTGCTCACCACCGTTAGTTCAAGCTGTTTCAATCAAAAGTAACCATCACTACAACAAAACCTACAATCAGTGATGGCCTGTGGATATTTCCGACAGTTTGTGATAGTCGGAATAAGCTCAACGACAACCGTCGGAATTGAGTCCTATTATAGAGGTGAGTTATATCCAATAAAAATTTAAACCATTTTAAATGACTAATGCTTTTTTTAAGGGAGCAGGTATACGGAAAATGCCAATTTTTTATTGAAATGCTTAACAAATCATCATTGTCAATCATCACAAGCTTTTCGATGAAAAAGTGTTTTACGTCATGATAATTTGGTGCAATGTGAATAATTGGTTCTTGTTTGTGCGTCCAAAATTTAAACCATTGGAGTCGTGGAAGTCACTGCCTATTATCTTGAAACGATGTGCTCTACGTTGGTGCCAATGGAACGAGCACATCGACTCTCTCTCTCCTATGCTTGGCCGTGTGTTCGACATTCACACACCCCATCCTCAGAAGCAAATGAGACATTCTCACTCATGCACTCACACACACACAAAACTATGTAGGAAAGTTTATGATCTCCAAGCCATTGACTCATTTAATGTACTCCTTTATCTGTCAAAGGCACAATGAATTCAAGCTCAAATACATCATTCCATCACATATATAAGGACCAATGTTCAAAAGAAATGAATGGGAAAGCATCATACATTTGACTTTAGCAGCCAATTACACTAACTCATCCCGATTCGGTGATAACCTAGTTTTGACTTGTGGGACTTGACCACGGCAACCCGAAGTAGCTCCTGGGGACTGTTCGGCGACAAGCATTGCAATGAGAAAGGTTGGAAAGATTGTGATGGGACTCACATGACTTTTGAACGTCAGCCAGCCAATGAGCTCAACGCACCCACCCGTGGTTAACTCAGCCAAGTCCATGTATGTACTCGTTATATCATATATAATGGGCCTTGCTTGTCTTCCAAATATTTGGGTTTCAGGAGTGTAGCCATACAAGTTGTATCGAGAAGGCAAGTCAAGCCTACGCCGCATGCAGATTAATCTTACTTAATACACCCCCCAGGAATCGAACTCCCGACCTGTTCAATTTATTGGGTCGATATGGTATATGACTATTGAAGGACTATATGATCCTACTCGCTTGCTTGGTAAGGAAATATCAACACATAGGTGTGAGAAGCGTATAAATTGGATAGGCTCTCTTCAATATAAGTGTCACTGGCAAGGTCTGTCTAACCCCAACTTGCCTGTCAAAGAAAATTTAATGTATTCGCTTATGTTGACGTTTATTTACATAATTTATAAAATAAGATAAGCAATACACATTTCGTGATATGCCTTTTATTAGCAAACTAATTGTTTGATATTTAATTATAAAATATTTTGTTGTATTAAAGAAAAGGCATAAAATACTTTTTTAAGTTAAAAGAATATCATTATTAGTTGATCTCTTAGAGGAGTTCCCTTTAAGACATTGGAACCACCCAGCACAAAGGTTGAATACTTGGACCTTCTCCATGAGGGCCTCTGGTCCGCATCCATTAAAATAATAATCATATTTATAATTGAATCTTGACTACTTCTCTAGTAGACAAAGCTATCTCCATTAAAATAATAATCATATTTATAAAATAATACTAGCAAAATAAATGTCCATTCATTTAATTAATAGTCCTATCATAGTTGTGTAGGCGTTACTGGTCATGTCCGATATGATGCGCCACCAAATGGGAATATGCGTGGAAGCAAACACGTTCAACTTAACACAAGTTTGGGTTGTCAACGGAGAGGAATACAACAACAACTAAGCCTTTTCTCGTACTAACAACCTTTTAATATGACTAGTTGGATTATGTATCCAAAGACACACTTAAGCATAGGTGATGGATTGACATCTAGTTTCTTCTTTGCATATATTTGATGGACGACTTGATTACAAATTTCATTAAATTAGTAGTTGGTAATTGATTTCGGACCTCATATTTGTATCCAAATCCAACTTGGAAGTTGATAGCACATTACATTGTTCGATTTGATGAAGGCATATCCAAACCAAATCGGACCTGTTTAGATCAGTTTGCTTCATATACAGTGGAATTGTTGAGAATCAACAACCGCATCAGTATGTATATATAGTTGTGTACATTCCATTGGGCGTTGACCAAGTGAGCGTTTGGTGAAGTTAGGTGATTTTTCCTATACCACGTAACCGATCCACTCCAACAGAATATATATATATATATATATATATATATGTATATATATATGTATATGTATACCACGTAACCGATCCACTCCAACAGAATATATATATATATATATATATATATATATGTATATATATATATATGTATATGTATATATATATATATATATATGTATATGTATATATATATATGTATGTATGTGTGTATGTGTGGAGAGAGAGTATATATTATTGGTTTTGGGTAACATGAATATAATTTCAAAATATATATTTACATATATATATATATATATTCTCTACACATTTTTCAAAATTATGAAAGATATTTTTATTATACTCATGCCACCCAAAAGCAATTAGCATACATATGTCAGTGATAAACAAGATCTAATATATATATATATATAACACCTTCGAAACATGAAATTTAGTCTATTAACTTGAATTCCGTTTTTTTGTCCTAAAAGATCTTTCTCTGAGAAGATGGCTATTGTGCCTAAAAGTCAAGAACCTAAGATTTAGTTTACTGCTTCCTATTTTATTGGCCTAAAAGATCTTTTGCCTCAGGAGATGTCTAAGAATGCCGAAAGTAGATTACTGGTATGGGATGGGTTTGGCAGTTTCAACCCCAACCGAACAGGCCCAGTCGAACCACTGATTCAGTTTCGGTTCCAACCAATTTCTTTTCTTTATATTTTTCATGTTTCAGGTTATTTAAGACTCAAACCTAAGCCAAAACCGGCTGAGCTCGGGTTTGATTTTGAGAGAACCAGAGCCGGAGGTTTAGAACCGCTTGCTCGGAGTAATGTCTACCCAAAATGATGGGCGAAGGTAGTGTGGCACCATCATGGACGATCTAGCACATGATGAGATCGTCCGTTTGGACTGATATCATGATGTGACGGAGCCAATCGCACGCACGGATGGAGACTACATTACTACACGGCCAACAACGACCCGACGGTCCAAAACTTTCACAGTGAACTTGATCAAAAGTAACGCAGTAGGTGAGAAGCTTTCCGGCGACCGGGAAATTCGGGTCACCGGGTAGAGGGGGTAGGTGAGACGGGCGGTGCATATTCGATTTACCAAAATGCCCCCGGTTGAGGTTGAACGCTTGTGACGTACGTGGTTGGTGGAACAGAGTGGGATCCAATATCCATGTCTCTACGGCTGGAAAAGAGGTATAGACGGAATTGCCCTCGCCATTTGTATTTGTTCTTTTATTTATTTATCTGAGTTGCATATGAAATTAATTGGAATAAAGGCAAGCTGCATCCTTGGGAAGTTTGGATGTACTTAGGAGAGTTGATTTGGTTTTAATGACAGAGAATATTGGGAATTATATACATTTATTTAATCAAGTCAAAGTCAACTACGGTAATTGCCGTCGGCAGACGAGTCAAACAGGGTTAGTGACGGCTTGCTTGTGAGACACAAGACCTTAATTATTCTCCGGTCGCTACACAAGCTCGGTTAGATAATCTGAACACAAATTGCTCATTAAAGTTTAACATGCTATTTGCACATATAATTTTGAGTATAAAGTTTTACTTTTTCACAAGAAATTAATTCGACTTGCACCTTTCATAAGTTCTCTTGTAAATTTGAAAGTATTGTTAAATTTGATCATATTGTGTAAACTCATTTCGTTGGTTTAACATGGTTTTCTAGCATGGTACATTCGTACATACATATATGTGTTGCGTACATACATACATACATTCTATGTATGTATATATATGTATATGTATATGTATATGATTAGATACATACATATGTACATGCATATACATACAGACAGACATACGATAGATACATACATATTCATCACGCTTTATTGGTCAAACAACACAAAAGGATGTGGAAGTATGAACTTTAAAATGCATGAAAAGCTTTAGCTCCTGCATCTTTTTCTTTTTTGGGTGAAGTGCACACCATCAATATCAGGAGAGCCGAAAGGACCCCGAATATTCTGGTGCGGGTTGGGTCAGCCTAGTATAGCTTGTGCATCTTAGTTCAAGACCGATGACACGAGTTCAATTCCGGGTCGCTGTGTTACCAGATTATCGGGCTTACTGATCCCAAGTCCTCAGGTAAAACAATTGGACTTCGCGCATTGTTCATCATTATTAAATAATAAAACCTTTCAAAAAAGAAGTGAACGAAATTATCTCTCACTTAGCACCAAAAAAATCACCTATTTTTGTCGAAAAACGCTTAGGTTTTGAAGGTAGTAAGCATTAATTGGGTTCTGTATTTGGTAGTTCTAACTGCATATAAAAGAACAATTAGGAGCAATCAAGTTCGATTATGTGCCACCTCTCCGTTGGGAGAAAAGAAATAAAAACTTGTGTTAATTATTTCTTTTTCTTTTTCTTTTTGGCACACCACTGTAACCAAAAGGAAAAAAGAAGAAATAATTAAAGGTTGAGGTTTTTTTTCTTTTCTCCCAATATATTTAGTGGCTAATAAAACTTCATCCTTACAAGACCCAAAAAAGACTTAGGTTGATATGTAATATAAATTTCACAAGGCATTGATTGTGGGTGGCCTTATTCTTGAAGATTCGCCATGGCTAGGTTGATACATCATACGTATTTGCACTAGAGATGATAATTACTGTCAGATTAACCTAAAAAGAACACTTTAGGTTAGAATTACAAATTTAATTTAATAATCAGGAATTAAAAAAATTCTTTTCTACACAAGTTCTTATAGAATTGAATGATTTCATCATCTAACAGCATTTCACCCACCCAATTAGTTTGGTTAATATGAACTTCTTTTAGGTAGAAGCTATATTCAGTTAAAGAAGTTTATGTAACCCGAGCTAATCAAATGCATTGGTGTTCATGTTCGGCTCGATTAGATCAGTAGACCAACATGAATGAGATCGTGAGCCATGACAAACTGAACTTAACCGAACCATGATCCACTCGGTTCATTTACTAGCCTAACACCTTGTGCATAAAAGCAAAAGAAGGAAAAAATAAGTTGGAAAAACTTATAAAATAGAACTGGAGCTTGGGGTTGAACCTATCTGTTTGACTTTTGGTTCTAACCGTCCAGCCGTTCTTAACTGACTATACTCACAAGAAAGTCTCAATTTAACTTTTTTTTTGTGTTAGAGAAAAAAGATAATTAAATTTAGCTACCTAAACAAGTAGACCTATTTTCAGGAAAATAACGAGAAACAATGAAAATTTCCACATACGGGGTGTTTTCTTCATTTTCGGGGATGGAAATCCCCCAAACCCCCCTTCAATAGATATTAAGGGATTTGAGTCGCAAATGGTGGCTGGTCAGCACGACAGCGACCCCTCTCTCACTCCTACTCCCCACCACCAACCATCTTTCTATCCTTCCACAAATACCCTTAAAAATTCCCAAGAATCCCAGATCGCTCCCCGCTCCCATAATCACCACCCTCCAGTATATTACTCCCGCCTTCTCCCCCATCGAATCTCAGCACCTCCTTCCGCCAAGTGCTCTTCCTTCTCCTTACCCTTTCCCATCAAAATCTGAAAAGAGAAACTTACTCACAAATCGCAGCGAGCGAGGGAGAGAGAGGCAAAGAAAGAGTCAGCGGAGTCGTCGAAGTTGCAGAAGAGAGAATGGAGAATTCCCAGACTAAGGAATTCATCTTCCGTTCGAAGTTACCCGATATTGAGATACCAAACCAGCTATCCCTCCACACTTACTGCTTCCAGAAGTTGGATGAGGTGCGCGACAGGCCCTGCATCATCGACGGACCCACCGGAACCGTATATACTTATGCAGACGTCGAGCTTACATCGCGCCGTGTTGCCGCCGGCCTGGCGAAGCTCGGTGTCGCCCAGGGGGACGTGGTGATGCTCCTCCTCCCCAATTCCCCTCAGTTCGCCATGGTGTTCTTCGGTGCGAGCTTCCGCGGTGCCACCACCACCACGGCCAACCCGTTCTACACTGCCGGAGAGATTGCCAAGCAAGCCACAGCGTGCAACGCGAAGTTGGTGGTAACACAGTCAGCATACGTGGACAAACTGTCTGAACTGCGAGAGAAAGATGGGGTGAAGGTCGTTTGCGTGGACGAGAACGTCCCCGAAGGGTGCTTAGACTTCTCGTGCCTGAAGGACGCGAACGAAGAAGAGATGGAAGTGGTTGAGGTGTTGCCCGACGACGTCGTGGCGTTGCCGTACTCGTCGGGGACGACGGGTCTGCCGAAGGGGGTGATGCTGACCCACCGGGGGCTCGTGACCGACGCAGCACAGCACGTCGACGGAGAGAACCCGCATATAGAGATGGGGAAGGAGGACGTCGTGCTGTGCGTGCTTCCGTTGTTCCACATTTACTCGCTCTCCATATTATTGGCTGGAGTTCGGGCCGGAGCGGCCTTACTTGTGATGCCGAAGTTCGAGATCGTGGCGCTGATGGAGCTGGTGCAGCGCTACCGGGTGACGGTGGCGCCGATCGTGCCGCCCATCGTGTTGGCCGTGGTCAAGAGCCCCGTCGTCGACAAGTACGACCTGACCTCCATTCGCAAAGTCATGTCCGGTGCAGCGCCCTTGGGCAAGGAACTTGAAGACGCCCTCCGCGCCAGGATTCCCAAAGCCCGCCTCGGCCAGGTGCATAAATCTCTCTCTCTCTCTTGTTCAGTAAGAACTTGTGTCGTGTCATTTTGTGTCCGAATATTATTTGAAATGAGTTCCAAGGCAATAGTATCATGTTTTCTTGTAGGGCAAACACCAACAATGGCGTACGTCTTGGCCGGAGTTGGCGACCTAACATAGGTCGATGGAACTATGTATCCGATTATGATTACGACTTATTGAGTTTGTCCGGCACTTCAAGGCTTTAACTTGTCCCTGTCCCATTCAAACCCTTGTGGAATACGAATATCCGAGCCATTGATTTCGATTTGATGGTTAAATCCTGTCCATGCATATCATTAGCAATATCTAGGTACATCTGCTGCCAGAAATATACAAATCGACATTAAAAAAAAATTTACAAGTATTTTTTTTGTAAGCACCAGAAAAATTCCCTCTATACTATTTTATCTCAAGTATGAAAATTAATGTCACATAATAATAGTCTGGTGTAGAGCTTAAAACTTAAGATGGTATTCATTTTTGGCAGGGTTACGGAATGACCGAGGCCGGACCGGTCATATCGATGTGCTTGGCCTTCGCAAAGGAGCCTTTCGAGATCAAATCGGGTTCATGTGGCACTGTTGTAAGGAATGCAGAGCTGAAAATTGTTGATCCAGACACCGGTGCCTCCCTCCCTCGCAACCAAGCCGGGGAGATCTGTATTAGGGGAGCTCAAATCATGAAAGGTGAGTGAATTTCTCTTAACATATTTAAAGATAAATTATCTTTTAATCAACCATAAAACTTAGTTTATTTTAAGACCCACTAAAATTCGCCCTGGCCTTGCTCTTTGTTTAGGTTATCTCAATGATCCGGAGGCGACGGCAAGTACAATAGACAAAGAGGGATGGTTGCACACAGGTGACATAGGTTTGGTTGATGAGGATGATGAGCTCTTCATAGTGGACAGGCTAAAGGAGATCATCAAGTACAAAGGCTTTCAAGTGGCTCCAGCTGAGCTCGAAGCTTTGCTCCTTACGCACCCGTCAGTTGCTGATGCCGCCGTAGTCCCGTAAGCATTCTTGGAACTTGTTCAATTGTATAGATGCAAATCCAACTAATATCATTCTTATCATCATCAACATGATCATCTAGAAAAAAAACAATTAGACACCCTAGAGTAAGGATTTGTTAGTTCTCATCTATCCATACATCACTTATAGAAGGTATGGGAGCGATAGCTCCACCAGTCTGATGAATAATTTCATCGATGCCGGACCCCCTTCGAGCCTTTTTTCTTTTCCTTTTTCGGCACAGCCCGGCAAGTTAATTCATAACCAAAGATTATATCTTATGCGAACTCTCTGTAGGGTTTGCAATAAGCAAAAGGTTAACCGGCTTTTAGTCCGGTGCCAGATCTAGAAACGCTTTTAGGATGAGGCAAATGGCTCCTCGAATGGTTTAGGATGAGGGTGAAATATGTATTATAGATCATCTATCCCACCATGGGCTATATAGACTTTAAATTGATCTTCGAAATTTGAGGTGAGATGAATGACCCATCTCGGTTCAATGTAGATCTGCCACTGTGTTAGTCAGACACAAAGATCACTTAGTATCCATTAATGCTCACTGTTTTGGATCGGGGTTTTGGATTCTGAACTCAGGGTTCTTTTCTTCCTCTTCTTGCTATGCAGAATGAAAGATGAAGCAGCTGGTGAGATTCCGGTGGCCTTCGTCATCAGATCGAATGGCTCTGAAATCACTGAAGATGACATCAGAAAGTTCATTGCTAAGCAGGTAATTAGCTCTAACAACCCCAACCATGAGGACTAGATTATCTAGATTTGGAGGATCCAATCCACAGGGACGGGACCCGAATAGAACTAAGTTGCAATCTTGCTAGTCCCTCATGTGAAGGATGAAAACCAGTTTCGCCATTCAAATGTTCTAAACTGATTTGCCTTGAATGCAGGTGGTATTCTACAAAAAGCTACACAGAGTCTTCTTCGTAGAGGCCATTCCAAAGGCACCCTCAGGCAAGATACTAAGGAAAGATTTAAGGGCAAGGTTAGCAGCAGGGTGCCATAACTAGAGAGAGAGCGTAGGGTTCCAAAACGACCCAACCCCTCTTTGCGGTCTCCCTGTGACTCCATGATAGATATAGGGTCCATTTGATTAATAACATGATATGTGAGTGACACACGACGATGCTGGAAATGAGAGGCACTTAATATCATGGGGACATCAAGAAAGGGGGGTTGCTTGCCTTTGATAAGAATGGGTGAACTCAAAACGGACACAAGGGTAGCTATTAGATCTGTCATATTTCTTTTTTGTTAATTCATGCTTTTGTGAACGAATAATATGTTCTGTAAGAATAACTTTTAAACGCATCTCTCTCTCTCTCTCTCTCTCTCTCTCTCTCTCTCACACACACACACACACACACACACACACACACATACACACACACACAGACACCCATACACTGTGTAGCGAGGGTTACATCTGCCACATCTTATAGCAAAGGGTACTGACGAATGGTTGTCTCGAATGGCCTTCATGTGAAAGGAGGGCCACCCTGCCCCGATGTGCTTGTGGTAGGGGGTATGCCTAACCCAGATAACCCAAAAAAAGAGAAGGAAATTAATCTTGACGTGCTTCCTCACAGGATTTTCAATTGAACTGTCATATAATTTATGAGCCAATATGCCCACTACATTTCACCTGGCTGGGTCTGGCTTCACCCTGCCCAGTACGAGTTTAAACCATTATTGTCAAAATCAGCCGAAGCTACAGTTTTGATACTGCTTTTGATATCTCATATGGATTGGGATTTGAAGAATTCGTGTAAAATTCTGTCTGAAACAATTCAACGGACGGTCACCACAGTGGCGGATCTAGAAGTTTGTGTATGGTGGAGCGAATAGGTCATGGGATATGTACACATATAGAATGTCCAGTTCTGTTTAGCTCAGAACTTGGAACTGTCGGTTTCGAGAAGGTTTCGGATTTAGTTCGGAACAGGTAATTTTATTTAAATTTTTTGAAAAATATAAGAATTTCTTTTAAAAATACCAGAACCAACCATAGGCTATAGTCTTTCTATCCAATTTTTCAAATTTTAGGTGGGACGGTCACCCCACCTCAGCTCAATGTGGATCTGCCATTTGGAACACAGGATGGCTTTTCGTGACCGGTTGAATGTTCCTGTATTATCTTACATGTCCTAAGCAACAACAACACAACAACAACAACAACTAAGCCTTTTCCCATACTAGACGGGGTCGGCTACATGGATTCTTTGTTTCCACAGATCCCTGTCATGTGCCATGTTAGCAGTTAACTCCCAATAAGCTAGATCATTCTTTATTGTTTCTTTCCAACACTTTTGTGGCCGCCCCCTACCTCTTTTAATACTTTCCAAATTTAGTTTTTCTAACCTCTTACATGTTCTTCATTTGATCTTCTTTCTATATGTTCAAACCATCTTAAATGATATTCTCTCATTTTATCCTCTATTGGTGTCACTCCTAATTTGTTTCTAATAACCTCATTATGTATACGGTCTTTTCTTGTATGACCACTCATCCATCTCAACATCTTCATTTCTATCAAAGACATCTTTTGTACATGTTGATGATTAACTGCCCAACACTCATAACCATAAAACATGGCAGGCCTAATTGTTGCACTATAATATTTACCTTTTAACTTTAATGGTATCTTCTTATCACAAAGAATACCCGATGCTCCTCTCCATTTTAACCAACCAGCATTAATTCTATGCATAACATCTCCATCAATTCTTTCATCACTCAAAAGTGACCCTAGGTATTTAAAACTTTCCTTTGGGGGATGCAATGTGTGTCAATTTTAATTTATATGTCCTCTAAGGTAACCAAATGATGAAACTTACATTCCATATATTCTTTCTTTGTTCTACTAAGTCGGAGGCCTTTGCTTTCTAATGTTTCTCTCCATGGTTCCAATTTTCTATTAACTTTTTCCTTCTACTCCTCCACTAATACAATGTCATCTACAAATAACATACACCAAGGTACTTCATCTTGAATATGTTTTGTTAACTTATCCATCACCATTATAAATAAGTATGGACTTAAAGTTGATCCTCGATGTAACCCAATATTAACTTCAAAGAAGTCTGTTGTTCCTTCATGAGTCCTCACACAAGTTTTTGCATCATCATACATGTCTCTTATAAGATTAATATATGTCAATGGGATACCTCTTTTTTCCAAAGTTCTCCAAAGAACCTCTCTCGGTACCTTAACATAAGCTTTTTTTTAGATCAATAAATATCATGTGAAGGTCTTTCTTTTTTGCTCTAAAATGTTCCATAAGATGTCTCAAAAGGTGAATCGCTTCAATAGTAGATCTGCTTGGCATGAATCCAAATTGGTTCTCTGTTGTACTTGATACTTGTCTTAACCTACGTTCGATAATTCTTTTCCACAATTTCATAGTATGGCTCATTAACTTGATACCTTGATAATTCGTATAATTTTGAATGTCTCCCTTGTTCTTATATATGGGTATAAGTGTACTTGCTCTCCATTCCTCGGGCATCTTTTGGTTTTTCCATATTTCATTAAATAGTCTTGTGTGCTAAGCGATTCCTATTTCTCCTAGTATTTTCCAAATTTCTATAGGAATATTATCTGATCCTACCGATTTACCACCCTTCATATGTTTAAGAGCCTCTTTGACTTCGCATAGGTCGATAGAAATTGTGGTTTATATACTTTTCTGATTTGGCTAAATCTCCTAAACTAATATTATCATCTTTATTTTCATTAAAAAGATTATAAAAATAGTTTTTCCATCTATTTCTTATATCATCATTTGCCACTAGAAATTTTTCATCCTCGTCTTTGATGCATCTAACATAATTAAGATCTTTAGTTTTCTTATCTCTAGCCCTAGCTATCCTAAAAATCTCTTTCACCCTCTTTTGAGTTGAGTTTTTTTAGATAAGTCCTCCCAAATTTTAGCTTTTGCTTCACTCACGGCCTTTTTCGCTTCCTTCTTTGCTTTCTTATAAGCCTCTAAAGTTTCACTAGTTTTCTTAGCATAATATAATTTGTAACATGCCCTCTTTGCCTTGATTTTATTTTGTACTACTTCACTCCACCACCAAGCTTCTTTTTGTATCGGTATACCTCTCTTAGATACCCCTAACACATCTTTTGCCACTTTTCTAATACGTATAGCCATATTGTTCCACATATCACAGGGAGTACCAACATAATTCCACACATCTCCTTGAAGGACTTTCTGTTTAAATATATCTTCTTTCTTTCTTTTGAGGTTCCACCATTTAGTCTGAATAGCTTGATGCACTCTTTTCTTCTTTGTCTATTTTTTTATTTGTAAATCCATAACTAAAAGTCGATGTTGGGTGGTTAAGCTTTCTCCTGGAATTACCTTGCAATCTTTGTTGCATGTCCGAAGCAGCAAAGGAAAAATTTTAAAAACTAGATAAAGGTATGGGCCAAGGCTATAATATAAAGACAGTGGTAAGCTATTAAATAAATACTCATAATTCTTAGATAGGATAACAGAACAGAAAGATCCAATAGATAATGAGCTATTACTATTAGCTCTAGGTCATCTCTGGCAATGAATCAACAATTCGAATTGCTTTTCGTGCACATTCTTTATCAACCATCATTTAGGAACCACGGTATAAACAGGAAATGGACTCAAAAGAGGTAAACGCGACTTGTTAATTCCAGCACTGCCCGCGAAGGTTCAATAGTTCGGCATGACAAAAGTTTTAAAAACTAAAAGATGGCAGGTGAAATATCTAATGGAAATAACCGTACAAATACATGCATAAGAAATCAATATGGGATAATTATAAACATGTGTCAATCAATAATAGACGCAGATCCAAAGTAAGTCATAAACAAATAGTATGAAAAATAAAAGCACACAATAATAAAAAAAACTTATATTTGTAAGTCACCCTTATCAACTTACTTTAGAGAAATCAGCCCTCTGCTATAAAGTATGTACGAGTATCTATGCTTTTTTTATAGGATAAAACACATACACAACTCAAAGCCATGTACCTTACTTTGAGCTGACTTTGACCATGCCTTTGGCTCAGGAAGAAGGATGATAGGGAGTAGTCACCGTAGGCTCAAAGGCATCATGGCCAGAAGGAGAAGTTGAGAGCAGAGAAGGAGGAAATAGAGCTTTTAAACGTACAAGTCCATATTAAGAAACCCTAATCCCTTATTTATAGGTTGTGTGATAGATCATGGATCTGATCCAAATAATACACCTTTCCGTCCTGTGATCATTTCCACGTAAACACTTTTGATCATTAGATCAAAAGTTTTTTGTGTAAAAAGATAGGTCAAAGGTTTTCCGTATAAAAAGATAGATTCTCATTCCTTGACTAGGCCTGGTGCACGTGTGGTCAAACGTGTCTTCCCCAAGCTCTCTGATCTAAGATTCATGAGCTACCATCTATATAAAATGATATGTGGGTTTGTCTTATTCTTAAATATAGGACTAAACTGTCTTCTCTTAGTCTTCACATACACAAGTCCCTTACATGTGACTTTTTTTATACTTTAGAACTTATATATATATCAATTATACATTAATTGAATATTTGGGGATGCTAAACATGAATTAAATGTTATTAATGCACATGGGTTTAGTTAATCCAACCTTTATTAACATTAAATCCAATAATCTCTCACAAAATTTTGAAGTGGAATGTACCCTAACAAAATAGCCATCATATTATGCTTTCAGTAATTGTACCTTTCGGTTTGAACCTTTGGTATAAAGGTGTTTATTGGTAAAAAAATTATAAAAGGTTATGGCGTGATCTTTAGGGGTGAGCATTTGTTGTCCTGCATCTATATCTTATTTCATGATTGACTTTAGGGAACAACTCAATTAAGAGTACGAATGGGTACCTATGCTTTTCTCAAAGGATAAAACGCACGTATAACTCAAAGTCACTCATCTGGCTTTGAGTCGGCTTCAACCATGCCTCAGTCGCCTTTGACCAGAAAAGAAGGATGACAGAGAGGAGTCACTACAGGATGAAAGGCACCATGGCTAGAGGGAGATGCTAAGAGCAAAGGAGGAAAGAGAGTGTTTAAATGCATAAGTTCATATTAGGGAGCTTTAATCCCATATTTATAGGGTGTGTAAGGCATCATAAATACTTTTAACTTTAGATCAAAAGTTTTTCGTGTAAAAAGATAGGTCAAAAGTTTTCCGTACAAAAAGATTGACTGACGACAATTCTCATTCCCAAGCCCAAGCCCAAGTCTGGTCCGACACGTGTGTGATCTAACATATCCTCTCCAAGCTCTTTGATCTAAGGTTCATGAGCTACCAACTATATAAAAGGACATGTGGGTTTGTCTCATTCTTTAATATAGGACTACACTTGGTCTTCACATGAAGTCCCTCACATGTGACTTTTGTTACACTTTAGGACTTTCATATATATCAATGATGCATCAATTGAATATTTAGGGATGCTAAACATGAATTAAATGTTGTTAATTCATGCGAGTTTAGTTAACCCAACCTTAATTAACATTAAATCCAACAATATTACAATCAATTCGAATTCTAAAGGAATCTCAATTGTTAAACAGCTATTGCTTAATTAAAATTAAAGCAGTAATTCTTTGTAGTAAATCAGAGTTTGCAAGAAAGCATTTTAATATATTTAAAACAATGTCATTATTCAGTTCTTATTTAAGCTCACAATGAAACTGAGAAACATTGTAAGTGTTGATCTGTCATCATATATTTATTGTTATGAAGATACACACACTTTATATATATACATATGTACGTATATATAATATATGTGTGTTTAAAGCAAAAATATATACATGTAAATCACGGACATGTATTTTTCGCTTTTCACTTTTTAATTCAACGATTTATTTCTTGAAATGAATGGTTAAGATTTTTTAGAAATATACACGTAGCTGATCCCACTTAATGCAGGAGATGGCTTGGCTTCGGTTTTGGGAACTTTGGTAACAGTCGAGGGAAAGACTTGACCCATTGAGTAGGAGTGTTGACGAGGCGATCTCGATGATGGCTTCCGAAAGTTTGATATGATTCCGAGGCAAGTTGCATGCGTGGAGAACGAGTGGAATATATATCATTCTTCCAGGTCCTTCCGAAAGTTCCCAAGTGTTGCCACGAGAGTATGTGGATGCTGGCCGCGTTGTGTATAATTGACTATCGTCCAGCCCTCTCGGCATGTGGAGGCAAAGAATTGTCCCTTCAAATCATTGCATCAATTAAATTGGGCGGAATTATGTCATTTTGCTTGCTAATAAGATTAATAATCTTTTGTTGTATTTCTCAACTTTCAAGTTTTTGTCGGTTGTTTCTTGGTGTATGATTATTTTACTATTTTCTTTGTAGGCTAGTTGGGGTTATGCGCGCCCTGCCAGATATGCACAAGCCTGGGTATCGAACTCAGCACCTTCTACTTGAAGGTTCTTTTGGGTTGAGGCCCTGACTTGGGACAGCATGGTCGGCTGCAATTTGCGATACCAGAAAAGTAGTAATTTTCGCATAAGAAGGCAAATATATCCAGCGATAGAAATGGAGGTACTTTCTCACGATACAAAAAAGTTTTCCTCCTTCAAACACAAAGTGGGTATGTAAGTGAAGTGAATTGAGCTGCTCACGAGTTACTTGAGATTGACTCAATGACGACTCGAACTTAGCTCGGCCTTGTCAAGCTCAAGCTAAGCTTGAGTAGAGCTTGACATGCAAGCAAATCGAGCTTGAGCTAACTATTACTCAGCTCAAATGGCTCGTGCTAAGAAAGCATAATTAGCTGCAATTTGCTAATCCACAAGCAAAATATATTTGTAATTGAAGAAATGGAGCTATTTTTTCATCTAATATTTGGAAGTATAAAACCAACAGAGAGATGAAAAAGGTTGAGCCAACACATGGGCACCCGCACACACATGCAGGGGGGCGGAGAGATAGAGAGATGTAAAATCCCACTAAATTGGTCCATGTGTGCACATCAAGAGGGACAATTATCTGAATTTTAATTGTACAAGTGGGACATACTTGAAGAAATTATGCTCATATGTTGGTTTGTGGCAACACACTTCGACTCTTTGATGAGAGGTTCAAATTGTAGTTTTCATCGAAGT
The DNA here is from genome assembly GCA_036023115.1 of Brasenia schreberi. Taxonomy (NCBI): domain Eukaryota; kingdom Viridiplantae; phylum Streptophyta; class Magnoliopsida; order Nymphaeales; family Cabombaceae; genus Brasenia; species Brasenia schreberi. The sequence continues at coordinate 10,314,999 of JAYKKT010000063.1, forward strand.
CACATTACACTTGTCTTTTCAAAGTTAATGGTAGCTGCACTGAGTGATCCATGTTTCTATTATCATCAAACAGTCCGCTACCACCATCAAAGATCGACAGACTACTTGCAATGGAAGCACCATCAAAGATCAACTGACTACTTGCAATGGAAGTGAGAAAAGCCAAGACCATATTATGTTTAGCTCATAAAATTAAACTTATCATCTGAAAATTAATGTAACTGGTCAATTCAATTTACCAACATATCTTCATAGTTAATTTATCAAAGTTGGTATAGCACCAACAAAAGATACAGAAAAAGATGCTTAAAATGATCTAAACATTTGGAGAGATGAACAACAGGAGTTTAGGTGAGATGTAACTAGTCAATTCAATTTACCAACATATCTTCATAGTTAATTTATCAAAGTTGGCATAGCACCAACAAAAGATACAGAAAAAGATGCTTAAAATGATCTAAACATTTGGAGAGATGAACAACAGAAGTTTAGGTGAGAGTGTGAGAATTTAGATGGCAAGCACTCATAAAAGACATCGAGGATTGGCCCGTATGTGTTGGTCCGGGTATGGAATGGTTTGGATATTAATATAACAAGTGATTGGAGCAATGGTCAGACGTGTAACGTCACCAAATCATCTGTTTCTCTGGCCAGCATGATGAATTTCGCAGTTTATTTCCAAGGGTGAAACTCTATAACATTAAGAGGGAATAATGTGTGCTATCATGACCTTTTTCTTCAACTCGGTTAAAACCGATAGATGTGTTGATACTAATTTTTCTATTCGACATACTTGGTTAAAAATGCTTTTGTGTACAGGATAGTATTCAGGTTCTTTCAACATAAGAAGGCGAAGCGCCAATGGTGGATCCAAATAAGCTTTAACTCACCGTCCAGAGCAATAGCTTCACCGCCAAGATCAGCATAACATGCACCTGATACATTGGCAAACTTTAGCATAAAATAGCGTTGCATCTCATTTCACATTCATCAGTCAATCCACGGAGATGATCACCTATTCACTGGAATGTCGGTGCCCAGAATTGCTGCAAAACAAGCTGCAGCTAGGTGATCTTTGTTTCAACGTCCCATCATTTCTCAACCTTGTCACTCTTCACACCTTGATGCTGGACGTCGCCAGCATCCTTACTCAGATCACCAGAATCCGGTTTAACCATTACCACCCCCTGGTCAGTACCTTTTGGTGATGCATCAGCTTTTGGTTCAGTATAGGCAACCGCTGAAGTGCCAGCATCGTCTTTGCACGTGGGGGCGACATTCAATGCGTTGCTAGGTGACAGATCCCCACCCTTTCCTAAAAATGATTCCTTGGTGATCTCCACGATTTCCTTCACGGCTCCCTCTAAAGCATCTAGTCTCTTCTTTACCTGCAGGATCTCTGGATCTTGCCCTGCTTCAGGTGAGCCTGAATCGAGGCCATCGTTTTTTGTTTGTTTTGCTTCTTCCTCATCCTTCCTTTTCATCTCTAACTCCTAAGTAGTTGAGAAAAAGTGTCAGGTACACTACACGTTCTTAATACTTGAATAGGACAACCTAAACTAAATCCATGCACAAGAAAACGAAGTATAGAAATAAGATCCAAGGCATTGCATGCAATCCCATAAAAATGAGGTCGAAAGGCCCAGGTTGGTTCCTAATCAGCACTAATGAATTTATGCGGAATGATAGAAGAAAACCTAAAACAGTAGAAAGTATCATCAGTAGTAACTATAACTGTGAAGAAAGCATAAGCATGTGACTACTGCAATATGTTATGATACACTATATCTAAACAACCATAGTATACCATTCCTGCTGCCTCACTTGATGCAACCCAGTCATCTTATGTGCTAGGTTTGTATATTCAGCTGCCTAGGAAACATTTTAAGTACCTGAGGTCCCATTCCAATTTAAATGCTTCCAAATTAGACAAAGATTACGAACCAAATCAAAGAGTTGGAAAACTGTCATAGAGAAAATGAATAAACATAGAAGCCAACAAGGCATGATACAAGATGTGCATATTGAGATTTGGGACCATAGGGAAGCACTCAGGCAAGTTTCATTTATTATAGTTTCTTCTGCATCTGCTTGTTTTAGAATCACATTTTTTGCTTCACAATCCCGTCCAACTTTTGCTTCCATGTCATTTCAATTCCTGCTTCATCGTTGTTACTAACTGCTCCCTAAATGTTTACAAGTACACAATTCAATATGCACACCATGCCTCCACTTCATATCCAGGTAGAACATATATTTTTAGCTTCAAGATAGATTAACATGATTTAGCATGAAGGCAAGTTAACTCTAACAAGATCATTGCGTATGCTATATTAAATATGTACCAGCATTACTTTCAGCAACTGACTAAATCATTTAGTTCATGCGCTGGTAAATAGTGGAAATGCAGAAAAGAAAGAGCAAAGACAACATTGTAGTTTGGTTTTTTCCTGTTTCCAAATTACTATCTGGTTCAGTTATGCACAAAGAAGTACCAGTTGGATATTTTGTTTCATAAATCCACATAAAATGAAGCCAATAATTTAAACTAGTTACCGCTTCTCTCTTTCGGATGTCATAACGTGCATATTGTGCTACCAAATATACAGCGGTCAGCAAAGATTATCACTTTTAGGAGGCAATATACAATCATGAAATACCAAGTTCAGAAAAATGAAGTGATCAAGAGTTATACCTACAGAAGGCAGGCATGCAAAGAAGAACTGCACCAAATGGAAATCAAACCTGGACATGATAAAGACAAAAGAGAAGACGAGCATGTTATTTCTAGCTCCAAATAAGTAACCTAAATGAAACCTTGTCCAAGACGAAATGATAACCAATAGAACAGAATGACGCCTTTTCATTCAACATCACAGTAAAAAAATAAGAAACACAAGCATTGCAATTTTAACCTTCTAAATTAGTTACTTGACCGGTTAAGTCTATGCAAAATGCAGAAAAGATGCAAACTTCACATAACATACCCACCTTCATTCTTGATACACTTGATTTTTAGATACTTGGCAAGATGACGAATAAATGTACAGCTTTGGAGAGAAGAACAATGTTAGATTCACTATTTCAACAAAATTAGAAGAAAAGAAGCATCATAAATTCATTATGTCAACATATTTCAGGGTGTATAAAAATGAACAGAAGCTGGATTTCTGCAAGGCGCACAAGTTACAGATGCACAGACACATACAAGTTACAACCGCAGCCACAAAAGAGCATATGCCGGACTCTAAATAATAAAAACATCACTTTGAAAGGCACTAAAGCTGGGCGTAAAACTTAGGCTTTGTTTGGGAGCATCAAAACAAAGTCTGTAATCTCTATTACTTGAGAACAGTGGATGAGAGAAAAAGTGGATTGAAGATGGTCTTAGCAATCAAAATTATCCCGACTGCAAAATTTCAACATCTGATACAGAGCTTGTTTCCAAAACCAGGAGTCGGAACTGGGAGCATGACTGATGCACTTGGGACCAAGGCTGATGCAAGAGGGGTGTTTAAAAACGATAATACTTTCATGCATGTTAATGGACATGCTGGTGAAACAACAAATCTTTATATCCAAAAGCCAGGCCTTCATCATTGAGGAATCTTATTGAATTATCATCAGATACATAGTAATGCATTACTATGAACTTGGGAATGAAACTCAGAACGGCAAAGTTATGGAAAGCACAAGTCACAAGTATCTGCTCAAAGAAGCCACACATAACAATTCCACAATTATGCTACAAAAAGTTGTTATCTACGACCTATGTTGCATGGATACGGGTACGGTACCGGTACCCGGTATGGGTACAGGGTACGCAATTTTATAAAAAACTAAGGTACAGGTATGCCATTATAAAAAAAAATATTTACATAAATATATATATACACAATTATATAGAGCATTCTATATTTTAAAGAGCATTATAGTGTTTGAGAATAATTTTATTCTAACTATGAGAATGTCATTTATATTCTTCTTCAAAGTAAGAACAATTAAACAACAAACACATACCAGAAGCCGTCAATTAAATTTGCAAGGGAAGATCTGAAACCAGCATAAAAGGCGATCCCCATCATTGGGGTGCTTATCATAAGAGAATCAAGAATCCCTGAAGAAGCATCATTTCAAGAATATGATAAATCAAAATAATGAAGTCAACAATATATAAGCAAGACCAACATATACAAAAAGAATTAATGAAAAGATAGAGAGACCTTTATCAATCACAACACCAAATGAAGCAGATTCAAAGCTATGCATATCTCGCACATCCATCTTAATATCTAAACGATTTTCATGAAGTTAGCTCAAAATCAATGAAAAAGGTGTAATCAAATGAAGGTGATTATGATATGCACCTGTTTTAAACACGTATTACATAGTTGACCAATACATACTTCGCAGTGCAGTCTTCCTACATATTACATAAACTTACAACAAACTCGTATTACATAGTTCACCAAACACAAACTTGTATTACATAGTTCACCAAACACAAACTTGGATACAATGAATTATGAAACAATATCATTCCAGAATATTACATATTCATATCAACACAAAAAAAGTTACAAGTTTGTATCAAAATTCATATTGTAAGCACAATATCTTTGAATCTAAATACGTTTTGTTTCAAACTCCAACAGTCTTGATCTCAGTATTTCCTTCACTATCATCTGTAAAAAGGATTGCATCCATATTTGGTTCATCAAGAGACAATGATGCAACTTCAAGAATTCCGGCTCCCTCAAATGGATCCCAATCATCTCTACCAACATCCCACATTTTTGTTTCACCTTACACGTAATCCTTACTCTTTCTTGAAAGAAGACGAAGGTTTGTATGAACAAAAACCAAATATTCACTTCTTTGAGGCTTTAACTTATTTCTTCTATAAGAATGGATAAAGGAATATGTGCTCCAATTTCTTTCACAACATAAGACGAGTATGGTTGCGAAAGAAACTTTAAAGCGATCGTTTAGCTTAAGAATTGATGATCCATGAATAACCCACCATTCTTTTAGAGATAACAACAAACAACAACAACAACTAAGCCTTTTCCCATACTAGACGGGGTCGGCTACATGGATTCTTTGTTTCCACAGATCTCTATTGTGTGTCATGTTAGCAGTTAACTCCCAATAAGCTAGATCATTCTTTATTGTTTCTTTCCAACACTTTTGTGGTCGTCCTCTACCTCTTTTAATACTTTCCAAATTTAGTTTTTCTAACCTTCTTACAGGTTCTTCTTTTGATCTTCTTTCTATATGTCCAAACCATCTTAAACGATGTTCTCTCATTTTATCCTCTATTGGTGCCACTCCTAATTTGTTTCTAATAACCTCATTATGTATACGGTCTTTTCTTGTATGACCACTCATCCATCTCAACATCTTCATTTCTGTCACAGACATCTTTTGTACATGTTGATGATTAACTGCCCAACACTCAGAACCATAAAACATGGCAGGCCTAACTGCTGCTCTATAATATTTACCTTTTAATTTTAATGGTATCTTCGATGCTCCTCTCCATTTTAACCAACCAGCATTAATTCTATGTGTAACATCTCCATCAACTCTTCCATCACTTTGAAAAATTGACCCTAGGTATTTAAAACTTTCCTTTTGGGGAATGCAATGTGTGCCAATTTTAATTTCTATGTCCTCTGAAGTAGCCAAATGATCAAACTTACATTCCATATATTCTGTCTTTGTTCTACTAAGTCGGAGGCCTTTGTTTTCTAATGTTTCTCTCCATAGTTCCAATTTTCTATTAACTTTTTCCTTAGACTCCTCCACTAATACAATGTCATCTGCAAATAACATACACCAAGGTACTTCATCTTGAATATGTTTTGTTAACTCATCTATCACCATTATAAATAAGTATGGACTTAAAGTTGATCCTTGATGTAACCCAATATTAACTTCAAAGAAGTCTGTCGTTCCTTCATGAGTCCTCACACATGTTTTTGCACCATCATACATAGTCTCTTATAAGGTTAATATATGTCAACGGGATACCTCTTTTTTCCAAAGTTCTCCAAAGAACCTCCCTCGGTACCCTATCATAAGCTTTTTCTAGATCAATAAATATCATGTGAAGGTCTTTCTTTTTTGCTCTAAAATGTTCCATAAGACGTCTCAAAAGGTGGATCGCTTCAATAGTAGATCTACCTGGCATAAATCCAAATTGGTTCTCTGTTGTACTTGATACTTGTCTTAACCTACGTTCGATAATTCTTTCCCATAATTTCATAGTATGACTTATTAACTTGATACCTCGATAATTCGAACAATTTTGAATGTCTCCCTTGTTCTTATATACGGGTATAAGTGTACTTGCTCTCCATTCCTCGGGCATCTTTTGGTTTTTCCATATTTCATTAAATAGTCTTGTGAGCCAAGTGATTCCTATTTCTCCTAGTATTTTCCAAACTTCTATAGGAATATTATCTGGTCCTACCGATTTACCACTCTTCATATGTTTAAGAGCCTCTTTGACTTCATTCTTTTGAATACGTCGGTAGAAATTGTGGTTTATATACTTTTCTAACTTGGCTAAATCTCCTAAACTAATACTAACATCCTTATTTTCATTAAAAAGATTATAAAAATAGTTTTTCCATCTATTTCTTATATCATCATTTGCCACTAGAATTTTTTCATCCTCGTCTTTTATGCATCTAACATAATTAAGATCTTTAGTTTTCTTATCTCTAGCCCTAGCTATCCTAAAAATATCTCTTTCACCCTCTTTTGAGTTGAGTTTTTTATATAAGTCCTCCCAAATCTTAGCTTTTGGTTCACTAACGGCCTTTTTTGCTTCCTTCTTTGCTTTCTTATAAGCTTCTAAAGTTTCACTAGTTTTCTTAGCATAATGTAATTTGTAACATGCCCTCTTTGCCTTGATTTTATTTTGTACTACTTCACTCCACCACCAAGCTTCTTTTTGTGCTGGTACACCTCCCTTAGATACCCCTTACACATCTTTCGCCACTTTCCTAATATGTATAGCCATATTGTTCCACATATCAGAGGGTGTGCCAACATAATTCCAAACATCTCCTTGAAGGACTTTGTGTTTAAATATATCTTCTTTCTCGCTTTTGAGGTTCCACCATTTAGTCCGAATAGCTCGATGCACTCTTTTCTTTTTTGTCCATTTTTTTATTTGTAAATCCATAACTAAAAGTCGATGTTGGGTGGTTAAGCTTTCTCCTGGAATTACCTTACAATCTTTACAACACGCTCTATCTTTTTTTCTACAAATAAAGTAATCAATTTGTGTTTGTGATAAGCCACTCTTATAAGTAATTAAATGTTCATCTCGTTTTTTGAAGATTGTATTGACTATAAAGAGATCAAATGACATAGCAAAATTTAAAATCTCCCTACCTTCCTCGTTTATATCCCCATAACCAAAGTTTCCATGAATCCCTTGATATCCTAATGCCTCTTTACCGACATGTCCATTTAAATCTCCTCCTAAACAAATCATCTCCCTTTGTGGAATCTTTTGAAACACCTTATCTAACTCTTCCCAAAAAACTGTCTTTATACTATCTTCTAGTCCTACTTGGGGTGCGTAAGCACAAACTATATTCAAAACCTCTACTCCTAACACTAATTTCAATGTCATGATTCGGTCACCATATCGTTGTATGTCTACTATACTCTCCTTTAAATCTTTATTTATGATAATACCAACTCCGTTTCGGGCCTTTTCTTTACGCGAGTACCATAATTTAAAACCTGTATCCTCTATCTCCTTTGCTTTTTCTCCAACCCATTTTTGTCTCTTATAAACATAGAATATGAATCTTTCTCCGAATCATAGTATCTACCACCTCCATTAGCTTACCCGATAATGTTCCGATATTCCAAGAACCAATACGAATCTTATTATCTAGGACTAGCTTCCTTACCCCCCCGCATCCGTCCATAATCAAAATGCGAAGACCCTCTCTGAAAATTTTTCACTACATTCGGGCGGCAATGTAGCGGGACTAACTTCTTTACCCACACCCGTCCATGATGTGGGAACCCTCTCTGCAATTGATTCACTACATTCGGGCGAAAATGTAGTGGCCCTTGCTTACTTCTTACTGCATTCGGGCTCTGCAGCACGTCGCTAGGCAGGGACGCCCCAAAGCAATGCTCATAATTTTTGTAATCCATGTTGTAGAAATCCGACGAAGTTTTACGCTGGCTGTCGGAAGCCTAACACAACCCTCCTCCTTTATCCGAGCTTGGGACCGGCAATGCAAGGGTGATCCCTTACATGGGCGGAGTTATTCTTTTAGAGATAAACTCCATCTATTTTCCAAACAATCAAATTGTCCAAGTTCTTCTTCATTGCTTGAGAATTTCACAAATTCTCTTGTAACTTCTAGTCTTTCTTTTGGATCTTAAAAGAACCTTCGAAGCTATGTTGCACGAGTACGCCATTCTGGGCGGCATACCCGTATCCCGTACGTACCAAGTATGAGTACGCGTATGGGTATGGCTGGTACGTACCCATACCATGAATGGCATACCGGTACGTGTATATGTATTCCGGTACGCATACCCAAAATTGGGTACGTCACGTACCAGTACCGAGTACGATATGGATCGGGTTGACCCATTCATATATAGGTCAACCCGATTCAAAACCAATAATTAAAAGGCCGAAACCCTATCCCCAATCCTGTGCGTGTGTCTCGTTCTGTCGTGCATCTCTCTCTCCAGTCCTTGTGCTTCACTGTCATCCTTCATGCCCTAAGGACCAGTGATCGGCATCTGGCCTGCTAGATTTTCGGCAATCTCGTGCATCACTCTAAGCGTAAGTGGGCTTCCAGCCATCTCGTGCATGGGTGATAGCAGTATACAACTCCTTTGAATCCATTTCCGCAAGCAGCAACAGGAAGAAGAGTACATATGATCCGCGTCAGGGCCCCAACTCCAAAGCTTTTTGTAGACTGATAACTCAAAGCTTTTGTGATTCTTGGTTTTGAAGTACTACCTTTGTATTGTCTTCCTTCTACTGCACCACTCCAAGCATAAGTGTATTTCGGATTTTCGGCCATCATTTATAAGTTATAACAGAGGGCTTCTTTCTGTATTGTATGAAATGTTTCTTATCGTACGTGTGTGTGCTTCTTTCCGTATTGCATCACTCCAAGTCCAAGCGTAAGTGGGCTTCCGGCCATCTCATGCATCACTCCAAGCGTAAGTGGATTTCCGGCCATCATTTATAAGTTATAAATGAGGGTTTCTTTCCGTATTGTATGAAATGTTTCTTATCATACGTGTGTGTGCTTCTTTCCGTATTGCGTCATTGATCACTCCAAGCGTAAGTGGGCTTCTTTCAATTTCTTCTGCGAATAATTGTGGGGTGCTCTCTTTGTGTGTGTTTGCTTGTGTGTATGTGTTAAATTGTTAATAGATCCAGTATTTTGGTTGGGGTACTAATAGTTTTTGTTGGTTGTTTCTATTGAATTGAATTCCAGTAAAACCTTTTCAATTCTTGGGATCTGGTTTTTGGGGCTTAGGATTTAATACGGTGAATTGGTATTGTCTCAGTATTGTTTATGTTGAATTCCACCTATTTTGATTGGGGTACAATAGTGAATCAGTGATGTATATTGACTCGGTATTGTATTTGTTTATGAGTGTCCCAGATGACAGTGACATTTGTTTGACAGGGAATGAAAACATAAATCCAAGTTCCCTCTGCCTGTCAGATGGAAACGAGAATTCATCGCCTTCGGTTGCAACAAATTCTGGCAGAGCTTCTCCAATGAAATCAAACAGCTCATGGTGGGCCGAGAGATTAATGTTTTTTCTTAATTTGGGCTTTATTTGTCATCTATTTTAACAGAGCTTATTAGATGACAAACAAAGCAGTGAAGCACCAAGTGATATATCGTTGTCTTGTTTTCTTGAGTTGAGTCTCTTTTATGAGAGTCTCTTCACTTGTTATGTGCTGAACTTGCTATGTATTGATCTTATTTGGGCAGTTATAGGAATAATGCAATCTTTTTTTTTAATCCACCTAGTTAGAAATCATGCAATATTTTTTTGCTTCATAGTTAATACTTGTGAATCTATTTTTGTTTATTGATAGTTAAAAATTGTTTATTTTCAAATGTCTAATATGTCTGCTACTGGTAGTACTTCGTTTGCTTCAATCACTAGTAAATTTGCATTTGAAAAACCCAAAAAAGGTTACCCGCTTTGGGTATATGTATCCTTGTTACAAGACAAAAAGACAGGAGGTGGAAATGCAAGTTGGCGGTTTAACTTACGAAGGTTCTTATTTTAGAGTGAATTGTCACCTATTAAAGGAAAAAGGAAATGACATAGTTGTTTGTTCCGGTGTTACTGATCAATATCTTTCAGAGATGAGACAAATTGAGAGAGAAGCACATGAAAAGGTTAGACAATTACAAGTTCCCTTACCTACTACAACTACAAGTTTGAATCCACTTACATTTGAATCGTTTGATGAAAGAGAAAAAGAGTAGGTGAAAGCTAATTGGCAAAAGCATTTAACAATGAAGCAAGGGATCACTTGACATGCAAAATAGCAAGATTATTTTACTCTACAGGTTTGACTTTTAATATAGCTAGAAACCCTTACTATGTTAGTGCATTCAAATATGTTTCTAACACCTCAATTTCGGGTTTTACTCCACCCAGTTACAATGCTATTAGGACTACACTATTGTAGAAAGAGAAAGCTCATTTAGTGAGATTGCTTCAACCTATCAAAAATACTTGGCCAGAAAAGAGAGTACGCATAGTTACAGATGGATGGACTGATGTACAAAGAAAGACTTTTTATTAACTTTATGGCTATTTCAGATGCAGGCCCTAGGTTTTTAAGGTCTATTGATTTTGCTCTGGTGAGGTGAAAGATAAAAACTTTATTACGAATGAAATTATGAAAGTTATTAATGAGGTTGGATCTCAAAATGTTGTACAAGTTATAACAGATAATGCGCCTGTTTGTAGAGCAACTGGGATGATTATTGAATCAGTTTACCCTAATATTTTTTTGACACCATTTGTAGTGCATACCTTAACCTTGCTTTGAAAAATATTTGTCAGCCTAAGAACTCTATAAATAATAAAGTTCATTATAACGAGTGTTATTTGATAATAGATGTTATTGATGATGCCATTGCTATTAAAAACTTTATCATGAATCATTCTATGAAGTTAGCAATGTATAACCAGTTTGTGCATCTAAAGTTACTTGTTGTTGCTAAAACAAGATTTGCTTCGACGATTATTATGTTAAAAAGGATAAGAACCATCAAGCATGATTTTCAAAGAATGGTTATCAGTGAGCAATGGTCTCATTATAGAGATGGTGACATTTCAAAGGTTGCAGTTGTGAAAGACATGATCTTGAATGACATTTGGTGGGATATGATTGATTATATTTTAAATTTTACAAAGCCTATTTATGATATGCTTCGACTATGTGATACCGATAAGTCAGCCCTTCATTTGGTTTATGAGAAATGGGACTCCATGATTGAGCAAGTAACAACAATAACAACTAAGCCTTTTCCCATACTAGACGGGGTCGGCTACATGGATTCTTTGTTTCCACAGATCCCTATCGTGTGTCATGTTAGCAGTTAACTCACAATAAGCTAGATCATTCTTTATTATTTCTTTCCAACACCTTTGTGGTCGTCCTCTACCTCTTTTAATACTTTTCAAATTTAGTTTTTCTAACATTCTTACAGGTTCTTCTTTTGATCTTCTTTCTATATGTCCAAACCATCTTAAACGATGTTCTCTCATTTTATCCTCTATTGGTGCCACTCCTAATTTGTTTCTAATAACCTCATTACGTATACGGTCTTTTCTTGTATGACCACTCATCCATCTCAACATCTTCATTTCTGTCACAGACATCCTTTGTACATGTTGATGATTAACTTCCCAACATTCAGAACCATAATCTACAATATTTACCTTTTAACTTTAATGGTATCTTCTTATCACAAAGAATACCTGATGCTCCTCTCCATTTTAACCAACCAGCATTAATTCTATGCGGTGTGGAACATCTCCATCAATTCTTCCATCACTCTGAAAAATTGACCCTAGGTATTTAAAACTTTCCTTTTGGGAGATGCAATGTGTGCCAATTTTAATTTCTATGTCCTTTGAGGTAACCAAATGATCGAACTTACATTCCATATATTCTGTCTTTGTTCTACTAAGTCGGAAGCCTATGCTTTCTAATGTTTCTCTCCATAGTTCCAATTTTCTATTAACTTTTTCCTTAGACTCCTCCACTAATACAATGTCATCTGCAAATAACATACACCAAGGTAATTCATCTTGAATATGTTTTGTTAACTCATCCGTCACCATTATAAATAAGTATGGACTTAAAGTTGATCATTGATATAACCCAATATTAACTTCAAAAAAGTTTGTCGTTCCTTCATGAGTCCTCACACATGTTTTTGCACCATCATACATAGTCTCTTATAAGGTTAATATATGTCAATGGGATATCTCTTTTTTCCAAAGTTCTCCAAAGAACCTCCCTCAGTACCCTATCATAAGCTTTTTCTACATCAATAAATATCATGTGAAGGTCTTTCTTTTTTGTTCTAAAATGTTCCATAAGACGTCTCAAAAGGTGAATCGCTTCAATAGTAGATCTGCCTGGCATGAACCCAAATTGGTTCTCTGTTGTACTTGATACTTGTCTTAACCTACGTTCGATAATTCTTTCCCATAATTTCATAGTATGACTCATTAACTTGATACCTCGATAATTCGCACAATTTTGAATGTCTCTCTTGTTCTTATATATGGGTATAAGTGTACTTGCTCTCCATTCCTCGGGCATCTTTTGGTTTTTCCATATTTCATTAAATAGTCTTGTGAGCCAAGTGATTCCTATTTCTCCTAGTATTTTCCAAACTTCTATAGATCCTACCGATTTACCACCCCTCATATGTTTAAGAGCCTATTTGACTTCATTCTTTTGAATACGTCGGTAGAAATTGTGGTTTATATACTTTTCTAATTTGGCTAACTCTCCTAAGCTAATACTAGCATCTTTATTTTCATTAAAAAGATTATAAAAATAGTTTTTTCATCTATTTCTTATATCATCATTTGCCACTAGAATTTTTTCATCCTCGTCTTTTATGCATCTAACATAATTAAGATCTTTACTTTTCTTATCTCTAGCCCTAGCTAACCTAAAAATATCTCTTTCACCCTCTTTTGAGTTGAGTTTTTTATATAAGTCCTTCCAAATTTTAGCTTTTGCTTCCTTCTTTGCTTTCTTATAAGCTTCTAAAGTTTCACTAGTTTTCTTAGCATAATGTAATTTATAACATGTCCTCTTTGCCTTGATTTTATTTTTTACTACTTCACTCCACCACCAAGCTTCTTTTTGTGCCGGTACACCTCCCTTAGATACCCCTAACACATCTTTCACCACTTTCCTAATATGTATAGTCATATTGTTCCATATATCACAGGGTGTACCAACATAATTCCAAACATTTCCTTGAAGGACTTTTTGTTTAAATATATCTTCTTTCTCGCTTTTGAGGTTCTGCCATTTAGTCTGAATTGCTCGATGCACTCTTTTCTTCTTTGTCCATTTCTTTTATTTGTAAACCCATAACTAAAAGTCGATGTTGGATGGTTAAGCTTTCTCCTGGAATTACCTTCCAATCCTTACAACACGCTTTATCTTTTTTTCTATAAATAAAGTAATCAATTTGTGTTTGTGATAAGTCACTCTTATAAGTAATTAAATGTTCATCCCGTTTTTTGAAGATTGTATTGACTATAAAGAGATCAAATGCCATAGCAAAATTTAAAATCTCCCTACCTTCCTCATTTATATCCCCAAAACCAAAGTTTCTATGAATCCCTTGATATCCTAATGCCTCTTTACCGACATGTCCATTTAAGTCTCCTCCTAAACAAATCATCTCCCTTTGTGGAATCTTTTGAAACACCTTTATCTAACTCTTCCCAAAAAGTTGTCTTTATACTATCTTCTAGTCCTACTTGGGGTGCGTAAGCACAAACTATATTCAAAACCTCTGCTCCTAATACTAATTTCAACGTCATGATTCGGTCACCATATCGTTGTATGTCTACTACACTATCCTTTAAATCTTTATTTATGATAATACCAACTCCGTTTTGAGCCTTTCATTTACCTGAATACCATAATTTAAAACCTGTATCCTCTATCTCCTTTGCTTTTTCTCCAACCCATTTTGTCTCTTGTAAACATAGAATATGAATCTTTCTCCGAATCATAGTATCTACCACCTCCATTAGCTTATCGAATAATGTTCCGATATTCCAAGAACCAATACGAATCTTATTATCTAGGACTAGCTTCCTTATCCCCCGCATCCGTCCATAATCAAAATGCGAAGACCCTCTCTGAAAATTTTTCACTACATTCGGGCGGCAATATAGTGGGACTAACTTCTTTACCCACACCCATCCATGATGTGGGAACCCTCTCTGCAATTGATTCACTACATTCGGGTGAAAATGTAGAGGCCCTTGCTTACTTATTACTGCATTCGGGCTCTGCTGCACGTCGCTAGGCGGGGACGCCCCAAAGCAATGCTCATAATTTTTGTAATCTATGTTATAAAAATCCGACGAAGTTTTACGCTAGCTGTCGGAAGCCTAACACAACCCTCCTCCTTTATCTGGGCTTGGGACCACCAATGCAAGGGTGATCCCTTAAATGGGCGAAGTTATGACTGAGCAAGTAAAGGCAACTATAACATGAAGGGAAAGAGTTGAATGAATATTCCACCTTCTACAAAGTAGTATATGATATTCTCATTGATAGATGAACCAAAAGTTACACACCACTTCATTGTTTGGCTCATTCTCCAAATCCGAGGTAAACTCTTTTAAGTTTTACGATTTAAATAACTTTATTTTTGTTTGATTATTACATTAATACTTGATATTTTTGTTTTTTATTTTGTAGGTATTATACAAGGCAATGGATTGAACAAGTTCCGAATAGAATTCCCCCACACAAAGATAATGAAATTTGTGAAGGAAGGAATAAATGTCTTCGAAGGTTCTATCAATATCAAAAAGAAAGGCTAGAAGTTACAAAAAAATTTGTAAAATTCTCAAGCAATGAAGAAAAAACAATTTGATTGTTTGAAAAATAGATGGAGTTTATCTCCAAAAGAATGGTGGGTTATTCATGGATCATCAATTCCTAAGCTTCAAACGATTGCTTTAAAGTTTCTTTCGCAACCATGCTCATCTTCATGTTATGAAAGAAATTGGAGCACATATTCCTTCATCAATTCTTAAAGAAGAAATAAGTTAAAGCCTCAAAGAAGTAAAGATTTGGTTTTTGTTCATACAAACCTTCATCTTCTTTCAAGAAAGAGTAAGGATTACGTGCAAGGTGAAACAAAAATGTGAGATGTTGGTGGAGATGATTGGGATCCATTTGAGGGAGCTAGAATTCTTGAAGTTGCATCATTGGCTCTTGATGAACCAAATATGGATGCAATCCTTTTTACAGATGATAGTGAAGGAAATACTGAGATCGAGACCATTGGAGTTTGAAACAAAATGTATTTAGATTCAAAGATATTGTGCTTAGAATATGAATTTTGATACAAACTTTAACTTTTTTGTTTTGATATGAATATGTAATATTCTATTGGAATGATATTGTTCCATAATTCATTGTATCCAAGTTTGTGTTTGGTGAACTATGTAATACGAGTTTGTTGTGAGTTTATGTAATATGTAGGAAGACTACACTACGAAGTATGTATTGGTCAACTATGTAATACGAGTTTAAAACAGGTGCATATCATAATCACCTTCATTTGGTTACACCTTTTTCATTGATTTTGAACTAACTTCATTAAAATCGTTCAAATATTAAGATAGATGTGCAAGATATGCATAGCTTTGAATCTGCTTCATTTGGTGCTTTGATTGACAAAGGTCTCTCTATCTCTTCATTAATTCTTTTTGCATATGTTGGTCTTGCTTATATATTGTTGACTTCATTATTCTGATTTATGATATTCTTGAAATGATGCTTCTTCAGGGACTCTTGATTCTCTTATGGTAAGCACTGCAATTATGGGGATCGCCTTTTATGCTAGTTTCAGATCTTCCCTTGCAAATTCGATTGACGATTTCTTGTATGGGTTTGTTGTTTAATTGTTCTTACTTTGAAGAAGAATATAAATGACATTCTCACAATTAGAATAAAATTATTCTCAAACACTATAATGCTCTTTAAAATATAGAATGCTCTATATAATTATGTGTCTATATATATATATATATATATAATTTTTTAAATTTTTTTATAGTGGCGTACTCGTACCTTAGTTTTTTATAAAATTGTGTACCCGTACCGTATCCATGCAACATAGCTTCGAAGACATTTATTTGTGTGAGGAAATTCTATTAGGAACTTCTTTATTCCATTGCCTTGTATAATACCTACAAAATAGAAAACAAAAATATCAAGTATCAACGTAATAATCAAACAAAAATAAAGTTATTTAAATCGTAAAAATTAAAAGAGTTTACCTCAGATTTAGAGAATGCGCCAAACAATGAAGTGGTGTCCAAAAAATATTAGGATAAACTGATTCAATAATCATCCCAACTACTTTACAAACAGGTGCATTATCTGTTATAACTTTCACAACATTTTAAGATCCAACCTCATTAATAACTTTCATCCGCAATAAAGTTTTTATCTTTCACCTCAACAGAGCAATCAATAGACCTTAAAAACATAGGGCATTCATCTGAAATAGCCATAAAGTTGATCAAAGGTCTTCGTTGTACATCAGTCCATCAATCTATAACTATGCTTACTCCCTTTTCTGGCCAAGTATCTTTGATAGGTTGAAGCAATCTCACTAAATGAGCTTTCTCTTTCTGTAATAGTGTAGTCCTGATACCATTGTAACTAGGTGGAAGAAAACCCGAAATTGAGGTGTTAGAAGCATATTTGAATGCACTAACATAATAAGGGTTTCTAGCTACATTAAAAGTCAAACCTACAAAATAAAATAATCTTGCTATTTCGCATGTTAAGTGATCCCTTGCTTCATTGTTAAATGCTTTCGTCAATTGGCTTTCACCTACTCTTTTTCTCTTACTTCTATCAAACGATTCAAATGTAGGTGGATTTAAACTTTTAGTTCCAGTAGGTAAGGGAACTTGTAATTGTCTAACCTTTTCATGTGCTTCTCTCTCAATTTGTCTCATCTCTGAAAGATATTGATCAGTAACACCGGAACAAACAACTATGTCATTTCCTTTTTCCTTTAATAGGTGACAATTCACTCTAAAATAAGAACCTTTGTAAGTTAAACCGCAGTAGTTACACCGCCAACTTGCATTTCCACCTCCTGTCTTTTTGTTTTGTAACAAGCATACATGTACCCAAAGCGGGGAACCTTTTTCGGGTTTTCCAAATGCAAATTTACTAGTGATTGAAGCAAACGAAGTACTACCAGTAGCAAACATATTAGACATCTGAAAATAAATAATTTTTAACTATCAACAATAACAACAACAACTAAGCCTTTTCCCATACTAGACGGGGTCGGCTACATGGATTCTTTGTTTCCACATATCTCTATCGTGTGCCATGTTAGCAGCTAACTCCCAATAAGCTAGATCATTCTTTATTGTTTCTTTGCAACACTTTTGTGGTCGTCCTCTACCTCTTTTAATACTTTCCAAATTTAGTTTTTCTAACCTTCTTACAGGTTCTTCTTTTGATCTTCTTTCTATATGTCCAAACCATCTTAAACGATGTTCTCTCATTTTATCCTCTATTGGTGCCACTCCTAATTTGTTTCTAATAACCTCATTATGTATACGGTCTTTTCTTGTATGACCACTCATCCATCTCAACATCTTCATTTCTGTCACAGACATCTTTTGTACATGTTGATGATTAACTGCCCAACACTCAGAACCATAAAACATGGCAGGCCTAACTGCTGCTCTATAATATTTACCTTTTAATTTTAATGGTATCCAGTGTTGTCCGACGCGTATCGTATCGCGTATCGCTGGGCTCCACGATACGGGCGTATCGTATCGTATCGTATCGTATCGTATCGTACTTTAATATTAAAAAACTATAAAAATTATTTAAAAAATCAATAAAATTAGTAAAAATCCGAAAAAAATCAAGAAAATTCTAGAAAATTTTGAAAAAATCTGGTAATTGCTTTAAATTCATATAATGCAAAGTTTAGCACAAATTGAACATTTAATATTGAACAATTGCATCCAAAATTATATATTTTGAATCAAAAAATGAAATACATTTATATTTTACATATTGTAAATTTGTATCAGGATCATTAACTAAATAATCTTCATCTTCTCCTTGATGATGTTGTTGTACTTCAAATTAATTCATGCAATGTCTTCTTCAGTTAGGACTTAGGAGTGCATTTTCTTCGTTATCTTCCATAATTCACTCATGTAATATATCAAAATTAACAAACTGCTATCTTTGTACATGTAGTCATATTTGCTAATTTTCATATGTGAGCAAAACAAAGAGCTCCATTTCTTTGATTATTGAGTCTATGACACCTTAATGATGTTATATTATTACTTGATAATGTCCCCTTTTTCTCTTATTGGAGACTAGCTTTTTAACTAATGCATGAGCTTCATTTCTCACTTCACAGACTGAGTTAAGCCTCACACACATTGATCATGTTCAACTCAATGGAAGTCATGTAACGTGAACCTTAAAATAGTGAAGTTGTGAAATCCCTACTCAATGAACCGAGAGAATTAAATGTTTTTAATTGTTTACGATCTTATGAAATTAGAAACTGTTAGCAAAAATATACCTAAAAGTTGTAACAGAAAGGGAAATGATTTTGTCATAATTTTTTTTTTATACATTATTTTTATTAAATAAATGAAATTATAAACCCAAATTATAAGCATATTGGAGGATGCCTTTAAGGGAAGTGAAGAGAGGGAAAGAGAGGGCAGAAACATGCAAAAAAAATTTGAAAAAAAATTTTTTTTTGAAAAAAAAAAGTTTGAAAAAAAAAAATTTTGAAAAAAAAAATTTTTGGGCGTATCGCCCGTATCGTACGATACGGGCGATACGGGCCGTATCGTACAATACAGTATCGTATCGTGGCTTCCCACGATACGGATAACACTGATGGTATCTTCTTATCACAAAGAATACATGATGCTCCTCTCCATTTTAACCAACCAGCATTAATTCTATGTGTAACATCTCCATCAATTCTTCCATCACTTTGAAAAATTGACCCTAGGTATTTAAAACTTTTCTTTTGGGGAATGCAATGTGTGCCAATTTTAATTTCTATGTCCTCTGAAGTAGCCAAATGATCAAACTTACATTTCATATATTCCGTCTTTGTTCTACTAAGTCGGAGGCCTTTGTTTTCTAATGTTTCTCTCCATAGTTCCAATTTTCTATTAACTTTTTCCTTAGACTCCTCCACTAATACAATGTCATCTGCAAATAACATACACCAAGGTACTTCATCTTGAATATGTTTTGTTAACTCATCCATCACCATTATAAATAAGTATGGACTTAAAGTTGATCCTTGATGTAACCCAATATTAACTTCAAAGAAGTCTGTCGTTCCTTCATGAGTCCTCACACATGTTTTTGCACCATCATACATGTCTCTTATAAGGTTAATATATGTCAACGGGATACCTCTTTTTTCCAAAGTTCTCCAAAGAACCTCCCTCGGTACCCTATCATAAGCTTTTTCTAGATCAATAAATATCATGTGAAGGTCTTTCTTTTTTGCTCTAAAATGTTCCATAAGACGTCTCAAAAGGTGAATCGCTTCAATAGTAGATCTACCTGGCATAAATCCAAATTGGTTCTCTGTTGTACTTGATACTTGTCTTAACCTACGTTCGATAAACAATTTTTAACTATCAATAAACAAAAATAGATTCACAAGTATTAACTATGAAGCAAAAAAATATTGCATGATTCATAACTAGGTGGATTCAAAAAAAGATTGCATTATTCCTATAACTGCCCAAATAAGATCAATACATAGCAAGTTCAGCACATAACAAGTGAAGAGACTCTCATAAAAGAGACTCAACTCAAGAAAACAAGACAACGATATATCACTTGTTGCTTCACTGCTTTGTTTGTCATCTAATAAGCTCTGTTAAAATAGATGACAAACAAAGCCCAAATTAAGAAAAAACATTAATCTCTCGGCCCACCATGAGCTGTTTGATTTCATTGGAGAAGCTCTGCCAGAATTTGTTGCAACCGAAGGCGATGAATTCTCATTTCCATCTGACAGGCAGAGGGAACTTGGATTTATGTTTTCATTCCCTGTCAAACAAATGTCTGCCATCTGGGACACTCATAAACAAATACAATACCGAGTCAATATACATCACTGATTCACTATTGTACCCCAATCAAAATAAGTGGAATTCAACAGAAACAATACCGAGACAATACCAATTCACCCTATTAAATCCTAAGTCCCAAAAACCAGATCCCAAGAATTGAAAAGGTTTTACTGGAATTCAATTTAATAGAAATAACCAACAAAAACTAGTAGTACCCCAACCAAAATACTGGATCTATTAACAATTTAACACATACACACACAAGCAAACACACGCAAAGAGAGCACCCCACAATTGTTCGCAGAAGAAATTGATAAAAGCCCACTTATGCTTGGAGTGATCAGTGACGCAATATAGAAAGAAGCATACACACGTATGATAAGAAACATTTCATATAATACGGAAAGAAACCCTCTGTTATAACTTATAAATGATGGCCGAGATGGCCGGAAACCCACTTACACTTGGAGTGATACACGAGATGGGCGGAAGCCCACTTACGCTTGGACTTGGAGTGGTGCAATACGGAAAGAAGCACACACACATATGATAAGAAACATTTCATACAATACTAAAAGAAGCCCTCTGTTATAACTTATAAATTATGGCCGAGATGGTCGGAAATCCGAAATACACTTACGCTTGGAACATTGAAGTGGTGCAGGAGAAGGAAGACAATATAAAGGTAGTACTTCAGAACCAAGAATCGCAGAAGCTTTGAGTCATCGGTCTACAGAAAACTTTGGAGTTGGGGCCCTCTTCCTATTGCTGCTTGCGGAAATGGATTCAAAGGAGTTGTATAATGCTCTCACCCATGCACGAGATGGCCGGAAGCCCACTTATGCTTGGAGTGATGCATGAGATGGCCGGCCAGATGTCGGTCGCCGGTCCTTAGGGCATGGAGGATGACAGTGAAGCACAACGACTGGAGAGAGAGATGCATGACAGAACGAGACACACGCACAGGATTACAATTTACAAGAATGGGGATAGGGTTTCGGCCTTTTAATTGTTGGTTTTGAATCGAGTTGACCCAGATTTGAATGGGTCAACCTGATCCATATCGTACCTGGTACCGGTACGTGATGTACCCAATTTTGAGTACGCGTACCGAAATACATATACACGTACCGGTATGCCATTCATGGTATGGGTACGTACCAGCTCTACCCGTACACATACGCGTACCCATACACGGTACGTACCGGATACGGGTACGCCGCCCATAATGGCATACCCATGCAACATAGTCTACGACAAAATTCACACTATGTCAGACAAGGAAAAGTTCATTATTGTTGGTAATCGCCATGATTTTCAACATGAACCTAAGTCACATATCTCAACCTAAAAGCAACCATAATTAACCACTTGTGAAGGGACCTACTTAACAGTACGCACAATGTAAAGTTTGCTTATTAATTTTCTCCCACACTGAAACAAGAACCAATAGCATGCAATAATTAATGACCAGTAAGCACTTAATGTGATATTTCTCTCTCTATGTTCGCTTTTGCTCCTCAACAAATATTCAAATTCGCCATCCAAAGCACATTTAGCGCATCACTAAGCATGTGCACATGCATCACGGGTTAAGAAAAGTTCGACAATAATTTTTTAAAAATAAAAAAGTAACAGCAAGAATATTCAGTGAAGACTAACCCAAACTTTTTTGGCTTGGGAGGAGTTGTGAAGAGTATCTTGGCAGTAGTCATGAAGTCTAAATTGTCAAGCTTGTCATGAGCAAGTCTGGGATCTTCTCTTCCTGTGGAAAATGCCCTCTTCCAACTCAACCTGAGGGAAGGTATAACACACTCCAATCTTCTCCACCTCATTCTGTCACCTGCCTTGAGAAACAATCTTTCAATGCAAAAGGAATTAATGAACCCAAAAATGAAACCAAATCTACTTCGCTTCACAAGGATAAAGAAGAAGCTTTTCCGGTGAAATGTGATAAAACAACCTTGCCAAACCCTAATCGGAAGAGGCCGAAGAGAAGAATCAGGAGAGGTAATGAGGGGAATAAAGGAGTGGAAATAAGATTAAAAGATTTCCGGCATCTGTTTGTAGGAGAAACGGGAACAACTGAGTAATGGGGCAAGAGGAAGAAAACAACGGTTGAAAAAGAAGAGTGAGACGCAAAGAATCTCGCCTGTTCAATCGAGATAACTTCTGGTCTCCATTTGCCGGCTGCCACCACTACCTCGCCGGAAGAACGTGTAGAGAGGAGAGAGAAGGCACGAGGACGAGAGCAAAAGAGGGGAGCTAGTCAGAAGGTCTTCACCGTTGTCTCAGCAGGTGCGTATCGGTCGGGTTGTATCTCCACCTGATCCTTATGATTCCGATCCATTCGAACCAACTGGAGGTGTTCTTTTTTCTCGTACCAAAAAATGGCTAGACACGAATACGACGTACAAAATAAAAAACTTGACACGATCACATAGTTTCCGGAACGGGTTTTTCTGTCATAGTTAGCAACTCTCACCAGCCAGCAATTCTAAACTCATACACATAATGTATATAATGTTATAAAACTCATATACAAAGATGTATATCTACAAGTATATAAACTTTATATATTTTTCACATTTTATGTGTATATAATGTTATAAAATTCACGTACATAAACTTATAAAGATTTATATCTACATGCACATAAACTTCATATATATATATATATATATATATATATATATATATATAATGGTTCAGTTCTGGCGGTTCCAAGAAAACCCCCAGCATCACAGGTCCCTTCCAACTTCATTCATACTTCCTCGCCATCGCAGGGATGATCGACGTCTCTCTCTCCATGCATGATACGTAGGTACATGATCCCTCACAATCCTTACTGCAATATTCTAAATGGAGGCTTTTAAAGCTATGGAGAGGATGGGTTCTAGCAGAGTTTTATCAGAAATCAGAAATCAGAAATCGTGGGATATGGCAGGTAATGACAATTTTAATTTCATAAAAAGAATGTTCCATAGTGAAGAAATTATGAATCAAGCCAACATATACTTCTTCTGAACTCATATTAAAGGTTGAATCTCCCAGGCCAATTTTGACAGACATCATTGTGCAATATTCTGTACAACAGGTTTATACATCTGTCAACCTTAATGACCCGCACAGGTAAGATTTGGCCCAGAAAATAATGTTGAAGATAATATACTAGCAACCGGAGGATCTTGCGTTTAATGAACAGGATGAATGGCAAGCGGTCGTGCTTTACTATTAAGATTCAATTAGAGAAAGCATATGATAGACTTAAATGGGGTTTTATTACGGCACTTGACATTAGAATTCCCAAGATGCCCTATAGAAACTGTTGATGCCGAAAAACGTAGGGCGTTACATGCCGAAAAATGGGGTTTTATTATGTTTGTCTCACCCCGCATGGCTCGGGAGAGACTCCAAACGAGTAAAACGGATTTAGCATGCTTATCGATCTTGAAGTACGGAGGGATTGTGGAATAAGTTAGCATGTTCCAATCGATATGGCGATGAAAGGTAGCATTAACATATAAGTTGGGAGTTATTCAAAATTATGCCCGAAAAGAGTTGGCATGCTATCTGTTGTTTCAATAAAAGTCTATAAATATCACTTTAATAGAGGGGAAGGAATCAATACAATCATAGTTCATATTCCTTTATCTTCTTGTGTCTCACTTTTCTAGGAGTAGTCATTAAGTGCTCAGTTCCTCTATGTGACTCCATTGGTAACTAGGATATGCACAATCATATTGTTGGGACCCATCCCACTACTGCCTAAAGCATTATTCATTTCTCCCTCTTGAAAACAAGGATTATAGTTCTCTAGCATGTCCTTGCACTCTGTTTCATTCCAACATGCTTACAGATTTGCCACTTGCGTTGAGTCATTATTTTTGGTAGCAACACATTCTTTGATACACTCAGTAGAGCTTGCATGCTTCCTCGTGGGATTGTGCAGTTTATGCAGATTTGATTTGATCAACTGTACTCGATAGCATCATCTAGTTCAAATGCTAATCATCACTCTTCACCTTCACCAATTCAGAGCTCACAGATACCAGGTCCGGATGATTCATCGTGTGAAGCTCTGTTATCTCATCCATTGCATCATCAATGGGAGAATGTATTGTTGTGCCTCACCTTCAACCAAGTGACAATGTTGTACTTCAACGTTTGAAACCATTAGTTATTGAAATTTTAAAAGGACAGTTCGAGTATCCCAATAGTAGAATCCATGCCAGCTACAATTGTGAATCAGTTAGACACTATTCGATATCAAAACATAGTTGCCAAAAGGAGGGAGGTTGTTGAAGCAACTGCCTTAGCGTCATTGCAACGAGAACCGATTTTTGGCACATATATGAGAAGCCATAATGTCACATGGCCTTCTACGTCTCAAGCTGCAATATGAACGAGTTAATATCTTTTCTAAGAACCAATGTGTGACAATCATATGTTGTCTCGATGGAAACACAACCCCAGCCAATACATCACGGGCATATATCAAGTATCTCATCTTACGGTACCACCAGTCGCACTGAGTTTCATGACTACCCAAGCAAGGGTGGGTTTCCTACCACCTATATAGCCTATAGAATTTGGACCACCGGTTTTGTAGTAGCAACCAGTATATCAACCAGGGGTGCATATGTTTCAACCATATCCAATATGATTAATATCTACTCATTAGTGGCATCAAGTTTTTGGTAATCATATGCCAAATTAACCCCTTGATGCTCCAATGAACCACGATGGAGTTATTGACTTGGTTAGGAAGGCATTTGGGATTGAGCTCTAGGCACTCGAAATGGAGGTTGATCATAAGCCGTACTCCGAGTGCGTTGACAAGCTTGCACCTTTCCCAAGAGGCTTCAAAGCAAAATTTACTATTTTTTTTTAGGATAAGATGGTAAATACTCAAGTGAACATTTGGCTCGATTAACCCTCGAGTGTATGGAATTGGAGAATAGTGAGGTTCATAAATTCAAGGTCTATGTCATCCTTCACAGGCCAAGCGTACACTTGGTATATGTCGCTAAAGTTTGGATCAATCTAGACTTGAGACAAAATGCATAAGGTATTTCTCAAGCAATATAACAAAATTCATCTTTAGTCAACTCTTACTGACTTAATGAACCTTCATTAGAAAGCTGGTAGAACCGTTAAAGTCTTGTTCCATAAGTTTCATGAATTGGTCACATATTGCTAGATGTAGTTCATTGAGGAGGCTCAATATGTGACCTTGACATGTAATTATTTGTGTATAAAGATCAAAAGGGTTTCATAGGTAATTTCTATCCAACTTTGTTCCAGTTGGTAAATCGAGTAGTAGAGGTTGAGTATATTCCGATTACCTCAGATGTATGATTCAATAAGTAAGAAGGCCCAAAATGAAATCAGTGTCAACCTCTGATTTCCTAATTTGAAGATATGATAAAAGAGATTGATGACGAGTTTGATTCAGTCGAAGTCATGGTTGTCGAGTTGATATAGGCCCCCTTATGTTTGCAATACTCTTCAACCCCTAAAGGAGAAAGAAAAAGAAGCCGATGAGAAGGAACTATGACTATTTAATATATCAAAAGTTGATCAAATCTTTGATTTACTCCTTAAGAATCGGCAATTTTTTCTCTTTGAAGGGCATTCAATACTCTCTCGCTTAAGAAGATGCATGTGATACTACAAATGGTACAACATGACCTTGCATGACATAAAGCTAATGTAAATATATTCAAAGATGGTTAAACATCAAGCTAATAAAGATGGTTGGCCCAAGCTTGTAGATAAGCATCTCGAAACTAATGTAAATCTATTCCGATCCATTTTTGGTGTAGCTAAGGACGAAACTACATTGCCATTTTGTGTCATCATAGTAGAAGGGTTATCATAAAGTCAACTTGGTCAAAGTAGAAAGGATAAGTAGTTATACTAAGTTTGATCCACATCAAAGTAAGAAAAGCTATCAAGGTCAACCAAAAAATGGTGGTCCGATGATGAATTGGAGTTACCAAGATGTACTCGATCGTTGGATTATCCTATTGGTTGTTTGATCCAAGATGCCCATCGATTCAAGCAAAAGCCTCATTTATAGGAGATGTGGGAGGGAAAAAGATCTCATCCATGGTCACAAAGGATGCAACAATCTCACCATCGAGGCATTGTTCAATATCAACCGATATGGCATCTCATCATGAACACCCCCAATTTAGGCTTGGGGGTAGAACCAAGCCTATATCATGTCACCATCAGCAACACCACTCCATTGAAGTGTCATACATGAAAGTTTAACTTCAATGGACATCTCGATAGAAGGAAGTTGTCTCCCATTATAAGGTTTTATGATTAAACCTCGTACTGACTTGTCAAAAGTTTACCAATGACTGGAAACTCTTAGTCTAATGTGCAATCGTGATTCCATCATTGGCCACCTACTCAAACTCAGAAATGATAGGCTCGGAGAAGAAGTGCATAATATAAAAGAAAGTTGGAGTTTGATGGAATTCTTCCCAAAGAGTCATATCATGAATAAGTAGTCTCAAATTTTACTAGAATCTTATGAGGAATCGAAAAATGACTACCCGTAGAGGTAGAAAAAAAGCCAACCATGCAGGCCAAGTCCATCTTCTCTTGATAAGGAAGAAAGGAGTGAGCTTCCATTTGAACCATGAAGTTCAACATAAGAGAGTATCACAATGTCAGAAGAGAAAGAAGTAGATACAAAAGATGCCAAATCGAAAGGCGTTTATATTTCCAACTTGAGGATACTAAATAGTGGATTGAAGTAGGAAGGAGTAGCAAGCAACAAGTAATCCCAACAGAGAATAGAAACGCTCACCATCCTTTAGAGAGAGGCATTTCAAGCATATATGGTTAATCATACAAAGGATGTCAAGAGACAAAATTCATGTGCCTTTGATGAAGAGACTTAGAGTGCCTCCAATGCATGTGAATTCTTTGGTTCCACAAGAATCGTAGTTGATCCAAGTAATGTAGAACCAAGCAAAATTCTTATTGGTCTATAAACTAGAGTTGTCAACCAACAATAATTATATGAAGCTATCAAAGACGATCATTTCTTGGATAAAACTTACATATTTGATAAAGACTTCAATGAAGACGATTTTCTCATAGATGAACTAGATTGGATGGCTTTGGTCACCTTTTTAGATGTGTGTTCATTGATAGCAGCGTTGTACTAAATATGATGTTGCATAATATCTTGCAGCAAATCAGAAGGACAACTTTTGATTTAATTCTAACAAACCATAAGATGTTTGACTTCCAAGGAAAACCATCAATCACAATGGGAAAATAGTTGTCAAACTCATGGCGGGTTCATAGAAGAGATTGGATACATTCCAATTACTATGTGTCATCGACATTACACTAGAAATAGATGTTGTGGATTAACAAAATAGTTGAAATCATTGATGTAGAAGAAGATCCTTTCACAACCGACGTCCAGGCATTTGGGCATTACTTTATTTGTCTTGAGTCAGCCTGATAGTCATCTCTAAAACCGTAGATGATGTAAGATTGTGTCAACTGACTACTTAGGGTTTTACTTGTGATCAAACCGACATGAGGTGGGCCCCCAAAGTTAATCATGAATAACTAGCCTCAAGCAATTAGAAATTGCTTTTTCCTGAACAACAAATCAAGATGATCCAAGTTATTGCACCACTATCGGGGAGCAGAGTTTAATTGCCTCAATCAGAAGGATGATCTAAGTTTTATTCCAACAAACTTTTGAGTAGAGGATAATTTGAGTTTGAAATGAACAATTAGGTCGACACATATGAGTATCATCATATTTGAAGAAAATTGGTCATGTTTGATCTAGTTACTCAAGCAATATAAAATTGCTTTGCTTGGGAGTATCACGAAATATCGGGGTTACCTCGAGACCTAGTAGGGTTCACTATTCCATTGAATGTAGGTATACGGAAATTTTGGTTCCAATAAAGAATTGATATTTAAACTTTAAATACAAAGTGTGGGTCTCAATTCGGGCTTCACTGGTGGTCTTCTACCCTAGACAAGGTAGGATCAACCTTCGTGTGTTAGTGGTTGTCAATATATCGGTCCAAGAAAGATATACATGAGTGTATGTTTGGGTGCATATATGTCAAAGTCTCAAAGTGTATGCATCCTACTGAAATTTCACAATGAGGGGTATGCATTTTAATACAAGCCACTTAAAGACAATACTCTTCTAGGTACTAGCAAACACGAAAATTGATTCTTTGCAGGTGATCATGGCTCATATGGTGGTTTGAGAAAATCATAAAAATATTTTTGAAAATCAACTTTTTTTAATGACCACTTCAAATAAAATCCAAAAGAACAAAGCATCCACACTTAACTCTCTACTAGTACTAATAGAGGAAGAAGGCAATATTAATTTTAGTAATCATAATCTTAATTTTAAAATACCGAAAATAACTATATAGTAACCCATAGACAAATAGACAAGATAGGACTCTTAACTCCAAGTAGAGTATAGATCTCTCTTCAAATGTAATAAACTCTCAATACTCAATATATAGAAACATAATATCCCCAATACAAGAAGATATACAATAAGATTTCTTAAATCCCTTTAGAATTGTCTCAAGTATACAAAGGATGATAACCCCAAAAGGAAACTCATAAAATATACTTTACTTTGCTTTTCAATTTTCAGATTTTTCTTTTTTTCTTTTCAACTTTTTTCTTTTCCTTTTTCTTTATTAATGAAGCATGGATACATGAAGTAGGCTTGAAAATACATTACATTGGGTGCAAACACTACAATACATAACATGGAATCAAGAAGATATTAACCAATCTACAAGCTAAGATATCCCAAAGATAAATTATTTTAGTATTTTAAAAATTAAGAGATTTCCTAAACTTTTCAAAGATTGAGAATAAAATGAAAATGATTTTTTCAAAAATATTTAATTTGAAGTTGTTCAAAACAATGTGAAACATGTATTTTCAAAATCAAATCCAAATATACAAATAGATAAAATAGCACAGTGCATCATGATTATTAAAACTGGAATCTAAGAATAATATCACCAACCATAGAGGCAAAGACTCGAAGACATCAAGCCATAGGTGTACAACACTAAAATCATCACATAGATCTCTTCTTTTACATAATTTTTAAGAGATATTACCTTACCATCCATATAAAACTAGCAAGTCAAAATCTAATGAACATAATGATAACACATTTTCTTTTTTTAATACTAGATGTTTATTAGGTCTGATAAATCTCAGTATCAATGAGCAAGTAAGTGATATAATCAATCAAATCATTATATGCATACAGATGTAAACATGCTAAGCCCAATCTCGATGGTGTAAAACAAAAAGGAATGGCATTAGATGTGTATGTAACTAGTAATGTATGATCTAAGGCATGATTAATGATACATGAGTAGGTAGAAGAATGAATAGATGAAGATATGATGCATGAATGAGTTAAAGAATTTTTTTTTCTTGTTTTTCTATTTTTTATGTTTTGGATTTTCTAATAGCAATATACAATGAAATTCTTGTGCTTATTTAAAAGAACCCAAAAGATGTTCAAGACCAAGATGGGTTTGAAAGAGTGGGAGCATTAGAAGTGCAACCTTGAGAAACATGATATGTAGATATGTTCCCCATACTTAGAGAATGGTAGTCAGAGTAACCATAGACCCATGACACAAGTGCAAGATCTGGTAAAGATGGGGTGTGCCCTAACACCTACATTGAAGGATCAAAGAGAGACAAGTCTAAGAAGAGAGTGAGGTGTAAGAGTTGAGTGTTGAGGTAGGACACTTGACTACATAAGATAACTGAGAGAGTAGGGTCAGATATGTCTACCCCAACAAGAGAGATAAAGAAAATATGGAGGTTAGAATTTACCCCTAGAGAGAGTGATAGAGTGTTGAGATGATCATATGGAGGAATAAACTCCATGACGGTGACTACAAGATCATCCCAACTCAAACATGCTTCAGCCTCGAGTGTCCAGTGATAGATATATATGACAATATTAAAGCAAATTCAAACCATAAGCACGAGATTAGTTTATTGAGTAGCATGCAAGACCTAATCTGGTGGATGTCTAGTGATACATATATATATATATATATATATATATATATATATATATATATATATATATATATATATATCTATATATATATAGATAGATATATAGATATATATATAGATAGATAGATAGATAGATATATATAGATATATATATAGATAGATAGATAGATAGATAGATATGTATATATATATATATATGTATATATATATGTATATATATATATATGTATGTATATATATATATATGTCTGTGTATTGAATTGATTAGAGTTAATGCATCTAATAAGGATGTTGAGAAACTCTAGTAATGAGTTGGATGAAAGATATAGATGCTTGCAGTCGACCCATAATAATATAAAATTAGATTGATACCTGACTTGGAAAGCTCACCTTATTCTTTTCAATTTTTGTTAATACATATTTTTATTCATCAATCTCAACAAATAAATTATCATTCCCAAATTTAAGGATAGTGCTTCTTTAAATATTTTTCATTTATGTTCCTTGAATGCTCTTCTCCGTCAATTACTGCTCAAAACTTTCAATATTGTATAGGGTCCATTCCAATTGGGAGACCACTTTCTGAATCATGGATCCTTCAAGTGTACCGGTAAGGTAGTCCTCCATACCAAATCTTCTTCTTAGAACTATTTTGATCAAACATGTTTATTATGCATCCGAGCAACCTTTCATTTGTTGGCTAGTAAATTAGTCAAGGCCATCAAACAATATTTGTTCACCAAATTGAGTTTCATCCCAATCGACTGCAAATACTCATCGAATTGGAGATCATTATATTTATCTATTCACAACGACTGAACATTAATCTCCATGGGTAATACTATATCTTGTCTATATGTAAGCCAAAATGGAGTAAGACCAATTGTTGATGTCTTGGAATTTCGGTATGTCCACATGACCTCAAGCAACACCTCATGTCATTTTGTGAGTTATCCTCAATAGACTTCTTAATTAAATTGATGATCACTCTATTAGTAGCTTCGGTTTATCCATTTACATGTGCATAATAAGGGGTTGAATAAACTAGTTTGATACCAAAGTTCTCGAGAAAGCTTGTTACCTTTTCTCTTATGAGAATTGTTTCTTGGTCAATTATAATTGATTGTGGAATATCAAACCAAAAATAATGTGGTTATTGATGAACTTGATCACATCATTTTGGGTCACCGCTTTCATTGGCAATGCCTCAACCCATTTGGTGAAATGATCGGTATCCACTATGATGAATGTATGTCCTTTGATGATTTCAAGTAAATATTTCTTGTTACATCCATAATTCATCTTCTATATGACAATAGTTTGGAGATTGGCTATAACTTTGGTACAAGCACCATCCATAGGGGAACAAAAAGCTTACCTTTTTAAGATGTTGACAAGATAATAAAACATTGTCCTCAAGATAATTTGCATACGGTTCGGAGATGGGTTCCTACAAAATGATCGAAGTGACAATTAAGAGCGCGAAAGTGGCTCTTCACTTAGGTTGATAGTGAAGAAAAACTTACATGACGTGAAGGTATGGGAACATCATAATGTGTACACCTTTGTGGTAGCATATTTGGATTGGCCAATAGGTGCTTAGCACTTGGTTTAACAAGCATCAAACTAGTAAATTTTTGCACAAAGTCCTCTAACTCATTATTGAAGATGGTATAAACAATTGAGGACCACCACTCCTCATACTCAATGGTGGCTCTTGAATTGAATGAGAAGTCACCAAAAGGAAATTTCTCTATGAGTTGTAGGTTGGCTTTGGTTATTGTAGTGCTTGTCGGTTTGACACCGTCATTCCACTTACTAATGCCTCAACTTGGTAAATTGGGCCAGGGTTCCTGGATGAGTCCAAACTAATGAGTAAGTATTGAGAAACATACATTTGGTCATCGTTCAGTTGGTGGAGGAAGATGATGTGCCAACACTATTCTTTAAATCTCCATAGCACAAGAATCATTGTCACTCTAAAGAGAGATGTTAAAGGAATCTGATAGCTTTTCCTGTAGATATAGTAGGGTTGAGAAGGAAGTAATTCGAATTAACAAGTCATGACACATGGTAACTTTAAGTTGGAATTTTGGAAGGTGTCTAGTTTCTGGCAGCCATGAGAGTTTAGATGATTAAGAGAAGAAGTGACTCAAGTCTATTTCTTACGAGAGGCTGAAGTGTAGGTAGAAAGTTAGCAGTTTCTCGCGAAGGCATGACAAAATAAGGTAAAATCCTAGTCACATTTTATACATAGAAGGCACTATGTCCTATAGACATTGATTCACATGATTATTCAGCTTGGTATCTGAGGTGGCCAAAGGATTTATTAGGTAGTAATGAGATTTGTCATACAACGTTAAATGATGTTTAGGTCAGCCTATATGGATTCCTTGGAAGAACAAAAAGTAAAGGGCAAAAATATAAAGGAACACAAAATGGCAAGTATACACATGCAAATATGATTGGATATTTAATATCAAGAAAATGATGGAGTTGTTACTCTCAAACAAACGATTTTACATACAAAAGTTTTAATTGACAAAAAAAATAGAGGAAATGATGGAGTTGTTACTCTCAAAACAAAACAAAAAAACTTAGAATGATAAGTTACAAAAGGAAAATAAAATAAAATGTATGCACATATACAAGTTGTATCGAATAAACATAGAGAACATTGGAAAAGAAATCGATCTTCCCTAACCTTCTCGACAGAAATCGATTTCCTTTGATTATTATTTCGTTGTGTTCTTTGCTTCAGAACCAAAAATTTATATATACAAAAAGGATTTTTTCAAGATCAAAACTTATCCCAGTAACACTACAATTTAAATGGAATTCGTCTGATCTTCAGAATTTCATCTTCTCTATGATTTAATCTTGAAAAAGAAAGGAAACTAAAACACCACTTACACCTGAGGAAAAGGCTAATTATAGAACATTGCTCAAAGATAATATTTTAGCTACAACTATCATGCTAACTCATATAGAGGATGATTTTATTAGGGTTATTGACAAATATCAAACAACAAAGGAACTATTTGAGATTATTTCTACTAAATATGACATAATTGCAGAATATCACATTCAACTACTCTTTAAAAATATTATTCTTATAGAATGAAAGAAAGGAATAATATAGTTGAGCATATTAACAAGATGCTTATTATAGTGAGGGACCTCACTGTAGCAAGCATTGTTATACTTGACCTTATGCAAATCTCAACTATACTTAAGAGTCTTCCATCCTCTTGTAACAACAACACTGAGGCTCAGATAGAACCACAACCTTTCTAAACTCTCTTTGAAACTTGCTATTAAGAAAGAGCATATAAACAAACACAAAAATGACTCTTAGGTCAGTAGAACTTAGCGTCTAGCTCTAGAAACAACCAAAACAAAAAGAACCCAAATAATAAATTTTACAAATTTGGTAAAAAAAGGTGGTCAAAATTTTTTAAAACCACAAGAATTTGCTTCTCGAATCAAATGCTTCATTTTTTATAAGATAGGGTATTGCCGCAAATGAAAAAGAAATGAGGGCAAATCTCAGCAACATAGGTAGAAGAAAAAGCATGAAGTAATCTACGTTATTTCTTAGTGTTTATACGTGGATCTCCTTGTAACTGGTTGATGGATGAATTCTTGAGCAACCCAACACAGTTTACAAAGCAAGGAGAGATCTATTAACCTAAAGGAATAAGCTTGGGACACATTTATATGCGTAATAATATATTTGTTGATATCCTATGTGTTGGGTCCTTTAAGATTAACATATGAGGCATATGTGATGTTTTTATTGATATATTAATTATACCATTAATTAGGCATAATTTGATGTTTGTGCCTATTCTTGTAAAGAGAAGAGTTTGAAGTTAAATTTGTGACTGAGAAAGTTGTGGGAAAACATGATTAGATTTTATTTTATTGTTCATTTGATTTTGAATGTGGTTTGTTCAAACTTAATTTTAATAAAAATAAATATACTTCTTTTGCTTATATTGTTTGTGTATGGCATAAAAGGTTAGGACATATAAGTTTAAATAAGTAAAAAAATTAATCAACTTTAACTTATTGTTAGACTTTTAAGAAAATACTTTTAATAAGTGTGAATCTTATATACAAGAAAAAATAACAAAAAAACTTTTCTAAATAAATAATTAGGACAACAACCTTATTGGAAATCATTTACATAATACATATGGACCTTTCAAGGTAAGAACTCATTGTGGGATATACTTTACTCATAGAAGAAATGTGTTATTCAGTAGATTTAAATAAGCAGATTTAAATAAGTTGACTAATAACTTCACTTATCAGCGAGTTATCAGTTCATCTAAGTCAACAAACTTGAGAAAAGCAACTGATGAAGAAATTGAATCCATTGAGAAATACCAAATTTATGAACTAACATATTTGTCATATGGAAGGAAACCAATTGATTATAAATGAGTACTTAAAACAAAATATAAAACCAATAGAACAATTGATAAGTTTAAGGTGAAGTTAGTTACAAAAGGTTTTCATAAAAAAAGAGGATAGATTATGTAGATACATATTCTCTTGTTGCAAAATTTGCATCTATAACAATTATTCTGATTATTTCTTAATTTTATTATTTGGATTTACATCAGCTAGATGTAAAATCATATTTCTAAATAGTGATTTAGATTAAATCATTTATATGTAATAACTAAAATATTGTTGACCATTGCGTGTATATATATGAAATAGTGAGAGCCATTTTGTTATTCTATCATTATACATAGATGACATATTGATTATTGGGAATGACAATAAAATAATTGTTAAAACCAATTTATAATTGAACTTTAAGTTTAAAATTAAGGATATGAGAAAGACATCCTATATCTTGAGAATAAAGATTACTCGCAATAGAAAATGTAAACTTCTTTGTTAGAGTCAAGAGAAATATATTCATTATATTCTCAAGAAGTTTAGAATGGGTGATTGCAAACCTACAAACCTGCTCATTATGGCTTGATGTATGTTATGTTGTATTATGTACAAGACCTGATATCAATTTTGTTGTTGATCTTTTGAGTAAATATCAAAGTAATCTCGATTGGCAACACTAGATTGCAGTGAAAATGGTTTTGAGATATCTAAAAGAAATTAGATACTTGAAATTATACTTTCAATGAGATGAACTAAAAGTAGTGGAATACTCATATGTTGACTTTGTTGGTAACAAAGATGATAGTAAGTTAACTTGCAATTTTTCTTATTTGAAAGTAATGTTTTTTGAGCTTGTAAGAAAGAAGGTTGTGTGGTATTGCATACATAAGAAATTGAGTGTCTTGCTTGCATTATAGGTATAACCAATGAGCCAATTGTCATTTATTGTGACAACAATATAGCAATCATTGTGATTAAAAGTGAAGCTGATAGTTCCAAAAGTAAGCATGTAATGGCGAAATACTACTATGTTTATGATATGATTAAATGAAATGAAATATTTGTATCTTGTATGCCAACAAAAGACATGTTGGCTGACCTCTTCACTCAAAGCATCTCTTAAGAACTCTTTACTAAGCATTTCTGTACATGGGTTTGGGATAAGCCTCAAGTCTTAGTGTGGAAACACATTGTGTGATTGTTATGTAGAAAAATAATATTAGTTACAAAAAATTGCATAACAAGTATAACATATGATGAGTTGCAATTCTAATGCAATTGAAAATTTGATACAACTAGGTAATTGACAAATAGTGGGAGAAAATTAATATATTATCATGTGACCAAATGGGAGATATAAAATAATAGTTGCTACATTCTGTCTCAATAAACACTCCCACGAAACCCGAAAAGAAAGGGCTCTCTTTTCGAATGGTTTCTCATTTCAAACAAAAGATTTTACATACAAACCGTTTACTTTACAAAATAAATGGAGGATAGAATGGGGCGCTCCCACAAATAAAAACGGAAAACCGATAATGGTAAGTTACAAAAGGAAAGAAAAATAGGGGCGCTCCCACAAATAAAAACGGAAAACCGATAATGGTAAGTTACAAAAGGAAAGAAAAATAAAACGTATATATATATACATATATATACATATATATATACATATATATACATATATATATACATATATATACATATATATATATACATATATATACATATATATATAGATAGATAGATAGATATTGGTTGTCTCATATGAAGATACAAAACATTGAAAAAGAAATCTATCTTTCCTAACCTTTTGGACGGAAAACCGGTTTCCACCGATTATTATTCCAGTGTTCTTCGCTCTTACAAAAAAAATACTCAAGTCTGGCCATGTAACCAGAACGACTTCAAAATGTTGGTC
Source organism: Brasenia schreberi (assembly GCA_036023115.1). Taxonomy (NCBI): domain Eukaryota; kingdom Viridiplantae; phylum Streptophyta; class Magnoliopsida; order Nymphaeales; family Cabombaceae; genus Brasenia; species Brasenia schreberi. The sequence goes on from JAYKKT010000063.1 coordinate 10,351,879, forward strand.
GAGTGTTTGATATTGACAAAACTACTCGTGAAAGTGTGCTGGATATGCCACCACTGATTGTCTCTTTATGATTTAACAAAACAGAACCAAATTGATTGTTTAAAAATACGAAAGATCATGGTTGTTCATTTAATTGCAAATGTTCGAAAGAATTGCATGATGGTTCAAATTTGAGCATGATTGCATCTGGTAGAAATGGACATGATTGTTCACCATCAAGAGAGAACCAATAGAATGCCACTCTGAGGGACTTCTTATAAAGAAAAACAAACGTAAGTTCTTAAGATGCGGAGCATCGATGCTTGCATTGATGATCAACGAAGTCTGTTTCTTCAAGAAGGGAGAAGCAGCAATTGGAGAACTTTTGGATTATGCAACTTGATGAAATGGAACAGTTAATTTGTGTGCATGAGATGTTGCGACACCACAACCAATCTCAGTGATTGTTGCATCCAGAGCTTGAGAATGCCAACCCCTTTAGATCATGGAGATTGGCGTTGACTTAAAGCCTGAGGATACAGCATATGAATATGCTTGATAGCAGTAAAGTGTGACAAGCGGTGACGGCCATGTCAGATAGAACTATCATATAGACTCTCTTCAGGAGAACAAACGGAAAGGATGCTTGGTGGCTGAAGTGATGAATGCCAAAGGAGATTGCAACAGTAGCACCAACAACAATTGAGGCTCGTCGCCTTTGCTCCCTCTTTGTGAGACGACGCGCTCGAAAACTAAGATGTCTGATGATGTTGTTGACGAAAGCGCAATGCATAGAGAGTCCTCTGGCTAACCAGGTGATCGCCGGTGTGTAAACTCGACTAGGATGAATTGGGCGGTTTGTTTAGTTCGGACCATGTATAAGAAACCCAAATCAAGAATCACTATACTCTATACCTTTACAGTTTGGGTTTATTTGGATCTAAATAAGTTTCATATTTTCTTTTATATCTATAATCAGTTCTGATGAAGAGATCCAAAAGGATCTAGATCAGGTCTTATGCAATCCATATATGAGGCTTTGTTTGTCAGGCGGGACCTGTTCAGATCCAAGTAAGTTTTTGGATCCAGTTTATTGTAGGTTCCAATCTGGATACTTCCTTTGAATTCGGATCAGAGCTGGGTCAATCCACTTCGTCATATCTGGAGCAGGTGAAGAGAATGAACCTGATCTGATTCTACTGTGGTGGATCTGGATCTTTCATATTTGAGTTAGACATAATTATTGTATTTGATGATTTAGGACCCGTACAGGTCCGGTTTGAGCCTGATTCAAAGCGTTGCATTCGTTATTGAATAAACTTCAATATGACAGCATATCTATGCATACTTATTGCCAAAATATGGATTATTTGTATCTAAACATATATAAGTTGGATCTGACACGTGTGCATATATACCATCATATGGGCATACACAAACGATATCTTTACTTACGCTATCAAATATTTGATTGATCTAGATATAAATATGTGCAATTCAATTTCTATGTACATGTGTGTTTATATGCATTTAATTTGCATGTTTATTTATTATGAGATGTGTTTTGTTTAGCATGTAGAAAGATATGAATAACATGATATTGCACATATGAAAGGTGTCTAATTGGGTACATGAATATGCTTAGATAACGTACGCTTGATGTATTTTATAATATTTTATCAGCCAGTTAATGCATATCTTGCAAGTAAGTTGATGTATATCCAAGCAATCCAGGTTAAAACAATTAGCATGATGAGTATTTAAGTACTCAAAGAAATTAATTAACTATAGATTGATTTGTAATGAAACCTTCAATTTTAGAAGTAATGTAATATGCCAATTGGGTAAGCTACTCGATAGACATACTTTTACAAGTCATTCGGTCTGGGCTTATATTGATCTTTATTGTTCTTTTATGTGTATAAGGAATAGTAGAGAATTATCATTCTGTTAATATTATGAATGTTTAAGGCTTGGTTATGTTTATACAAATCTAGTCATGTGGTGTTAAATATATCTTGAAGGAAATTCGCTAGAAAGTGCTTGCATTTAGAAAGTTGAGTATGGTAATAGTGAATTAAACCTAAAGGAAAATGTGATTTATCGCATGTCTTAAAGATACTATACAATATATTTTGCTTGTTTGTTGTTTCTTTTATATATGCATATTTTATTAAATCAATGATGGCGAAATGATTTGGCCCCATTTGCATTGGCAATTTCACTCTCTCAAAACTGGCTCAAACGTTGTATAGATGTCTCTTTCACGTTCTTTTTTCTTGATTTGTACCTTTAGTGTTTCCGCTGTCTCGTGCTTTTGACATTTGCAAACATTGTTAAGCTGTTTGAAATGCACTTAGTTTATCAGCTCTCTTGATAGGGGACTTCACTGACAACATGGTGGTCGTGAGTTCAATACCCAAGCATGCATGTGGGTTCAGCTTCCCATACCAAAAATGAGAAAAGCTGTCTAAAATACTTTTGAAAGAGTATGTCATAGTGATGGTTCTTGAGATTAGACAAGAGAGAAGGATACATTTAAAAAATTTTGAAGGGATGGATTTGACATATATGAATATATATGTGTGTATGTGTGCACACGTGTGCATGTTTGTGTCTATTTATATAAAGAGAGAGTGTGATCCGTGTTCAAACCGATCTATACTTAAATCTACTCAAACATCTTCATTGTTAGATCATTAGATCAATGCAATCAGTGGTGAAAATTTGAATTTAAAAGTGAAATACATCATTGTGCATTAAATGCGAAGTATGAAAAGTATAATAGTATATTTCACTTTTTTAATTCAATTTTTGATTGATAATTACGTTGATCAAAACGTGAAATGTTTGAATAAATTTGAAAAGATAGTATTGAGCATATCTCTCTCTATATATATAAAAAGAAAGAGAGAAAGGTAGTGTTAAATGCATATACATAATCATAACATAAATATCTTCATAATTCAATCTTCTACATGAAACATAGAATATTTGAATTACAAGTATCATTGTACAAGGAGGATGTCGCATTCTCCATATATATATATATATATATATATATATATATATATATATATATATATATATATATATATATATATATATATATATATATATATATATATATATAACATCATCCTTGCACGTATGGTTACCCTGTTCAATCTTGCTAAACTGCAGTCACCATCCATCGCGTTTAAGTGGATTAAATCACGGCTGTCCATCGCTTTAAACGAAAACGCCAATTTTGTACCTTCCACATCAGGAGAATAGGCCATCAGTTGCTGAACTCTTTGATTTTGGGCTGCAGAGATTATGGATTTATTGATCTTGGATTGCTGAACTTGTTGACCTCTCTATTGAGCCCAGGACACTCCCTCCAGTTCTCTCCAAATCCGGCGCCCGGCCATTTCCTGGCTGGTTCTTGTCAACGTTACACCTAAACTGAGGCGTCATACAAGCACCTTGTCAACCACGTTTGGATTTCAAAAACTCTCAATTCAAGTTACTTTCTGGAACACTAAAATGTGCTACCCATAGTTCGTTTACCTAGGCCATAGAGACAGGTTGCATTTATGTGCCCTCTTAAAACCACACAGGGAACCACACCAGGGAGCTGTGACTTGGTCACATTCACTGGCCAGGACCCTTTTCCCTGAGCCCTATCCAAAAGGTCCATGTGGAAACTTCTTGGGTTCTTGATGTGGTTTTTTAGCCCAATTCAAAGGGCTACATTTTAAGTACCCTTTGCTGGGTGGAAGGCAACTTTCAAGCTCTATATTTCTTGGATGTTTTGACTCAGTTTGAAAATTCAATTTGGGTGACACAAGGACAATTTCCCTCATTAACAAAGTTTTTGGAACAAGAAAGCATGAGAGCCGAACCTGGAGTTCTAAAAGAAAATTTTCCTTAATTCCTCCATTCAAGATCATGCGGAAGCCTAAACCAATGGATAACAATGTTTTTGGAACAGGAAAGCATGAGTCGAACCTCGAGTTCTAAAATAAAATTTTCCTTAATTCCTCCATTTAAGATCATGCGGAAGCCTAAACCAATGGATTCTCATTTACTTGCGAGTACTGGTAGAGCCTAATTTTACTGAAATCCTGTACAACTTAAAGGACATTTCTGGTACGGTAGTACCATACGGGTTACACCGACGAGGAACCCCTAATATCCCTGCTGCATTAGTATTGAACACGATGACCAGCATCGATAGCTTTCTAACATTGTATGAATGGCCTACATTGAGAACTTTCTAACAATGCATGAATGAATGGCCAACAGCCAGAGGGAAGTCCTTGCCCAAGGCAAAAGAAGCAGGGCCAGCCTCAATTGTTTTATGCTGTTGGGAATTAACCATCTCTCCCAAGCTGCTCCTGTTTCTGAATGACATACATTAATCAAATGAAGAAATAAACATTCTTCATAAAGTCAAATAAACTAAAACCATTGCTCTAACTACCAATTGGGCCACATAGATTTACAATTCCATATTCAGAAATTCATTAGAACTAGAACCTGACGCAAAAGCAAAGGGATAGAACACGCCTATTGTATATTCAGCTAATTGTTTGTTGTTAAAACCAAGAACTAGACCAACAGGAACTAGCCAAGGATGGTCCAATTGAATCATAAATCACGAATAAAGAAGGAAAGTGGCTACCAACTTAACTGCCAGAACTTTAGGAATCCATAAATTTATTTCTGTGAAGCTGAATTTGGGAATAGCCAAACACATTGCAATTGGTACCTTTCAATTCTTGGCAGTGCATTTTAAAAGAAAGATCTGCATTATGAATCATGCGTCATGAATAACCAAGCGCACTCCCTGCCAGAACTTTAAGAAACGTAAACTTGGATTCATGAGGAAGACAGCATAGGCACTTAGTTCCTGCGTTTTTGTGACATTGAACTCAAGGGGTTACTAACCAGATATAAGCAGATGCAGCACTAGGCCGTCTGCAGCAGGGCACCATCAATCCGCTCATCTACAGCTTCCAATTGTAAATGATCCTCAACCTTCAGGCACCCGGAGAGCCCTGAGTGATCAGCCAGAAATCATGACGCTGACTCTTGCAAACCTGGGCTATGTTCACCACCATTACTAGCAGATATATCATGTTGTTGGCCTTCTTCAACCAATTGGCCTTTCTTCAGCCCTCCACTTGCTAACCGCCGAGCTTCTCTTCTTGCCTCTCTCTTTTCAATTTTCAGTTGTTCAAAGGCCTTTTCCAGCTTCTCTTCATCTTCGGGTGTGAAGAAGCCAACTTCCAGCCTCCCTAACTCTTCGTACATCTTCTCTATCTTGGCCTTCCAGAAAAGAGCCATTTCATTGTCAAGTTTTTTGTAGGGTGTCTTCAGCAAGTACTCATCAATGCCTCCAGCCTTGTCAATACAACGGAGTGCATGTGTCGTGATCTTGACACGAATATGCTGATCAAGGATGTAACTGAAGAGCCGCTTCTCTCGAACATTTGGTTTCCAGGTACGCCTTGTCCTATGTTGCAGGAAAGTTCAGAAGGGTTACTACCACGTGACACTAAAAGAAGTCAAGAAAAATGCATCTCACTATCTATCTATAGATGGACAACAGATGCAACACCCAGTGCAGCTTGTTAATTATGAAGCATTTTACATGGTTGAAGTATGTTTACTTGCAAGGCAGGAAATTAAAGGGTGGGGACTTGGAGACAACAACTACCGTGCAAGAATTGGCCACTCTTTCAGACTGCAAGATATGTAGAAACAACTGCATGATATTCAAGAACAAAGGCGGACCTCAAAGATTCAACACACGTTAACATCTACAGACGGGACCACTCAGTGGTTTATCCTTTCGTATTCTTCTATGATCAAGGACATACAATACAGAAAAAGAGCAGGTAATGTAACTAATCATCCTATCTACTTTCACAACCAGAAAAATGTTGAATGCTAGCATTTCATTGAACAGATCTGATGGTGTATGGATCCAAGCATCCCATTCAGGAGACATTCCCTCCAAACATCTCACCAGCCTTGATGAGTATATAAATGAGGTCAGATATGAAGCCTCGCACACCTGATGTCATGAGAACACACACATAAATTAGTACCAAAGTTACTCCATTACCCACAAGGATATTGTACACCTAAGAAGTCAGATGGCAACATGTGGTTGGCCCTTTCTACGTGCAAGGTGCCTATGTTATCAATAGTGCACTATAGTGTATAGCATTCTAGCACTATAGTGTATAGCATTCTAGCGACCCTGAGACCATTATAATGCTTGGTCTTTTAACGGGTGACCCAATAAAACGCTATTAGTGCCGCTACTTTGTGTACAAGACGGGTCGATCCATATCAACATGGGTCAGCCCCCGTCCCTCCCTCTTTCTCTCTCATACCTCTTCCACTGTTCCACCATAGGCAGAAACAATCACCAGCAATGGTGATGGTGAGTGTACTCTCTCTCTCTCTCTGCATGATGCATTGCACTCTTATAAGAGGCGCTGCCATTCTGCAACCCTATTTATTCTCATCCACAGCGAAGTGCACTTCACTTTTATGCTGATGAAACACGATTCAAAGAGCCTCTGCCATTCAGCTCAAGACCCTTTATAAGAAAGCACTGATATAAATGAGTGAGTATCAATGTGTGTGTGCAGTTGCTTGCTGTCAGCATCTGTGACCCTTTAATAATCAGAAAACATATAACTTGGTATCTACAAACAACAACAACAACTAAGCCTTTTCCCATACTAGACGGGGTCAGCTACATGGATTCCTTGTTTCCACAGATCCCTATCGTGTGCCATGTTAGCACTTAACTCCCAATAAGCTAGATCATTCTTTATTGTTTCTTTCCAACACTTTTGTGGTCGTTCTCTACCTCTTTTAATACTTTCCAAATTTAGTTTTTCTAACCTTCTTACAGGTTCTTCTTTTGATCTTCTTTATGTATGTCCAAACCATCTTAAACGATGTTCTCTCATTTTATCCTCTATTGGTGCCACTTCTAATTTGTTTCTAATAACCTCATTATGTATACGGTCTTTTCTTGTATGACCACTCATCCATCTCAACATCTTCATTTCTGTCACATACATCTTTTGTACATGTTGATGATTAACTGCCCAACACTCAGAACCATAAAACATGGCAGACCTAATTGCTACTCTATAATATTTACCTTTTAACTTTAATGGTATCTTCTTATCACAAAGAATACCTGATGCTCCTCTCCATTTTAACCAACCAGCATTAATTTTATCTGTAACATCTCCATCAATTCTTCCATCACTCTGAAAAATTGATCCTAGGTATTTAAAACTTTCCTTTTGAGGAATGCAATGTGTGTCAATTTTAATTTCCATGTCCTCTGAAGTAACTAAATGATCAAACTTACATTCCATATATTCTGTCTTTGTTCTACTAAGTCGGAGGCCTTTGCTTTCTAATGTTTCTCTCCATAGTTCCAATTTTCTATTAACTTTTTCCTTAGACTCCTCCACTAATACAATGTCATCTGCAAATAACATACACCAAGGTACTTCATCTTGAATATGTTTTGTTAACTCATCCATCACCATTATAAATAAGTATGGACATAAATTTGATCCTTGATGTAACCCAATATTAACTTCAAAGAAGTCTGTCGTTCCTTCATAAGTCCTCACACATGTTTTTGCACCATCATACATGTCTCTTATAAGGTTAATATATGTCAATGGGATACCTCTTTTTTCCAAAGTTCTCCAAAGAACCTCCCTCGGTACCCTATCATAAGTTTTTTCTAGATCAATAAATATCATGTGAAGGTCTTTCTTTTTTGCTCTAAAATGTTCCATAAGACGTCTCAAAAGGTGAATCGCTTCAATAGTAGATCTGCCTGGCATGAATCCAAATTGGTTCTCTGTTGTACTTGATACTTGTCTTAACCTACATTCGATAATTATTTCTCATAATTTCATAGTATGACTCATTAACTTGATACCTCGATAATTTGCACAATTTTAAATGTCTCCCTTGTTCTTATATATGGGTATAAGTGTAATATAACTCGGTATCTAATGAAATATTTTGAGTGATTGTAGTTGTAGTGATAACGGATACAGAAACTAAGTAGATCATAATAATGATGATGCATCCTCTGCCTTAAGTTGTAGTTTGCGCATATTTTCCCTTTTCAGCTCAGGATTCCAAATGTAGAAAGTTCTGTGGCTTGTCAAAAATCATTTTGCCTCGAAGGATTTCTTTGATAGTACCAGATGATTTACCATCAGGGATAACTAGAGCTTGATGTAGCATTACTGAATGTAAATGAATTCAAGTGCAAATTAGATCAGGTTATACTAAGTCTGGATCGGATTAGTTAACTGATTTTTTAATATGTATGTGACTGAGTTGCCTGTCATATTTAGAATAGGGACGTAGATTTGGACCACATGTTAAAGACGAATCTCACTAACTAGTGGTTGAGGTGGTGGTCATGCACTATTTTGGTGGGTGTTATATATTGTTTTAGGTAAGTATAGTACGTTACTCAAATTAGATTGGACCGTACTTGAGAAGATAAGTATAACATATTATTTCCTTTTAATTATTCTACTTAGAATAACTTGGAGTCTTGATGTTAGAATAACTTGGTGATATTTATGTCTTTTTCAATTCAACAATATGCGTATACCACATGATATTTATCATTCATCTTCTTATAATTTGTTTATTTAGTTTGATTATGGTGGTTAAGTGTTTATTGATATTCTTTAGAAATTAGAGAATCCATTATATATATATATATATATTAGTTTTAAATCTTAAATGATAGTGTACCGCTAAACCCATTATATCCCCGCTACTGCTACATAAGGGGCAAGCGCTAGCTGCCTGCTACCCACTATTGATAACATAGCAAGGTGCCATAGTCAGATCTGGATGGCACTTTTTATGTCCATGCCACTTATAGAATGTGAAATTCCTCTGCCTTCATTACATTAACCATTTAAAAATGGAAGGAGTGCTCACACCCTCCCTCTCCATCTTGTAAACAACTTGGAGTATTTGGAAAACCAACAGATGAATGTGCCTTTTGTTCACTCAAGAACTTTAAATCAGTAGGCTCTATCTAATGCGAGCTTTCCTGTTGATATTATTGAACTTTATTTCCTGACAAAAGAAAAAACAGAGATGTTCTACTCCACCTGCTTATGTTCATTGGTTTGAGAAATCATCATCACCCCTTGCATTGTACTATTTTTGAGCATTTTACATTGAATTGACATGATTAACATGGCAAAAGAGCTGTTATAGCTCAGCATAGCCCATGTCCTAGATTAATTGTTTCCATGTTCCTAAAGCAGATAAGAACCTCCTATTGTACTCTCTTGGGTCTACCACACCAACTGCTCTCTTGCAACTATTCTTTTATCATTTTTTGCTCATTCAATTGCCATATATAATAAGATGAAACATAAGAAGTTGAGGAGGCTGGTTATATGGCAATTAACAGAAAGGAGTATATTCCTCTTACAAACTTCTATCATAATAGTGTTTCTCACAAAATGTATATCATCTTTGTAATATTTGTAACCAACAATTGCCCACTCGTTAATCTAAGCTAAAAGTTCAAAGAAAGTCCAGAAATTCATGCCACTAATCTTTGGTGCAAAGTTAAACCGTTCTCCTAGAGTATTCTACATGTAAAACATATATAATGACATGATCCATGTAGGTTCTAGAGAAATGAAATCATATGGTAACACAACCATGTCAACTTCCACTCTGCATTTAAAACATACCCTTAAGCCGAACCCTCTTCATTCCCATCCCTCTGAACAGAACATGCAATAGTTCCATGAAAACATGTTGATACCCTAAATTATGTTTGAGAATCATACGCATCAAAGTGAACCACAATGCTAGGAACCAAGTTCAGCGTGCTACTACAACCAAACCCACACTATAAAGAAACTAAACCAGAAAGAAAGTGACAAGTTCCTTTGTTGCATCAGATGACTGAACACAGACGACCATGATAAGAATACACTTAACTTATCAACTGGATAAAATGCCTAATCAAAGAGATAAATGTTTCCTAGAGTCCTTCACATATAGAAACCGGTGCATATCCTCTTATGAAATACTGTTCAGCTTACAACATCTCAGCATACAAGACACACACTAACCAGTGCATAGGCATTAAACTCGAAGAAATGGTACCAATCAATTCCAAAATAATGCATGGGAAGTTGGGAACACACTTTAGAAGCCAAAAATGTTAATCTGTAGCCTCCCTAGGGAAGTTCAAATAGTCGATTAATTATCTCCAATCACAGGAAAAGAAAAACGAAGTGTATGAGGAAAAAACACAAGAGAGAGAAACTGAAGCTAAGGCTCTTGAAAAAAAACAGCTTCACCGTCTAGCAGGAAGAAACAGCTAAAATGCAGAGCTTGAACAACAGAAGCAAACAATCAAAATCTGTAGCCTCCCTAGGGAAGTTCCAATAGTCAATTAATTATCTCCAATCACAGGAAAAGAAAAACGAGGTGTAGGAGGAAAAACCACAAGAGAGAGAGAAACTGAAGCTAAGGCTCTTGAAAAAAAAACAGCTTTACCATCTAACAGGAAGAAACTTCTAAAATGCAGAGCTTGAACAACAGAAGCAAACAATCAAATTCAGACAACTTCGTTCAAAAAGTTCCATGTAAACAATAAAACTCTACCAAGAAAGGAAAAATAACCGAAATTCGATTGGGTGTTACTTGTTTCCACCATCTTCGCTGACTTGGTTGCCGAATTGGATGTGGCGACCAGCGTAGAGTCCCCTTTTTGCCCTACCCATCACGCACTTATTGTTGGGGAGGCATTTTTTCAGCGATTCCTCGACTCCCGGGGCCAAATTCTCCCTACCCACTTTGCGAATGAGCTTGTTGAACAACTCTCTTGATCTAAACGCCATCTTTCTTTACTCAATGTTGTCAGAATCGGCTCACGCAACAGATCCTTTTACCAAACGATTTTAGAATTGATCTGAACCAGAAACATCACAAAAGTGAAAATCAGAGAGAGAGAGAGAGAAGGATCCGATTTGGTATTACGGACATCGAAAGAAAAGGTTAGTTCATTCTTCACTGAAATCGAATTTTCGCCGGAAGAACGGGAAGAGAGAGAGAGAGAGAGAGAGAGAGAGAGAGAGAGAGAGAGAGAGAGAGAGAGAGAGAGAGAGAGAGAGAAGGATCCTATTGGTATTAAGGACATCGAAAGAAAAGGTTAGTCCATTCTTCACTGAAATCGAATTTTCGCCGGAAGAACGGGAAGAGAGAGAGAGAACCTTCAACCAGGGTGAGAAATAGCCGTCAATCGCCATCGGCTACTGAGGGAGCGTTTAAGGGTTTCGGTTGGGCGCAAGAAGGCACGGATTGAAACGCTAAGTACGTTTCAGCATCACAGTGGCACGTACAATGACACCACTTCTTAGGAAGTAGGGGTGAGCAAACTTCGATTTAAACCGAATTACTTAACCGAAATCGAAATTTCTCGCTAAGTTCGAGTTTGTTAAATATCGAGTTCGGTTTTAAATCCAAAAATTATGCCGTTTTGTTTGAGTTGGTTCTGCAGGATCCAAAACCGAATAAACTTTAAACACTTAAACCGCTTCCCTCGATGCTCTAATTTTCCTTTGTATCGGTTATGTCCACCTTTGTCCCCTTAATTTTTTTTGTGTGCTTCTTTTGAAGCCGAATGATGTGTCATAGAGTGGAAAAACATGATTAGATGTGAATCTAATCGGTTTGTGTCTATTTGATTATGATTGGTTTGTGTCTTTTGGAAAGGTGACTACGAATTCAAGATGGAAGGCTATCATGCCTATGACCAAAACCCAAACAACAACAACAACAACTAAGCCTATGACCAAAACCCACTTTCATAAAATCCATTTTCAATAGCCATCGTATCCGAGTTTTCATACGATTCAATAAGACCATTTGACTTCCAATTGTGCACAAGGATTGTCAAAACCAAACTCTCCCTTTTCAACCACTAAACATGCCATACAATCCGTCTCTAAAGTGATTAATCTATTTTCAACAAAAGAAAGGATCAAAATCAATCGAAAAAGAAGAAGAAGAAAGAGGAAGAGAAAGAAGAGGAAAGGAAAAGAAGCTAAGAAAGGCTGATTAGAAGGGGGATTCATCAATTTATTGAGGTATATTATTGATTTGATTTTTTTACTTTTTAGTTGTTTTGAGTGATTTTTTATTGGATTCTCACCGAAAAATCTATCAGGTTCTTTGACTCGAGATGAGCCTCAAGTGTGGGTCTCTCTTGGTAGGGTTGTGTCTCTCGCATAGATAGACATATGCTTCAAGTGCGTCTCTCATATTTCAATTTGATTAACTAATTTTATTTTTTACTATACAAGTATGGCTTATAGGGCATGAGTAAAAGGGTGTAACGTTACTACTTCGTGTAAGAGACATAATGCCGTAACATATGGATGATGATCCGCAAACAACAAGAAGGAGAAAAAGATATTGTGATAGAAACGAGTCATTCACATTATGAGGAGGATATATCAACCTCTGAGACTAAGATTGATATTACAGAGAGTGAGGATGAGGGATCCCTGATATATTGAGATTGCTCCTTAGCTTTGAAGGTCATATTGTTTATAAGATCTGGCAGGAACAAGTAATTTTTAACTTTAGTAAAATTTTATAGTCAATATCAATACTCACTATTTTAATTGACTATATAAATATAAATTTGCAAACAATATAAAAGTGGCAACAACTCACATTGGGTATATTGTTGGCAAAGCATGGCCAGTGAAGAGGATAGATGTGAGGCCCGATAATTGTGTTGAGATTGCAGATAAGAGTGGGTTGGTTGGATAAACGGGTTTCCTATATGAAGCTATAGACCATACATTGTTGACTGATTTTACCGAGCGTTAGTAACTAGATACAAACAACTTCTACATGTCATAGGATTATATGACTATTATACTTCACTATATCTACGAGATATTTCATCTTCTAATGGAGTGACCTTGACACAAGAGATGATGACTACAAGCAAGCAAGACATTCTAAGTGATATGTTGGGGATGAGCAACAATGAAGTAATTCTAGAGATTAAGTCAAGAGCTATTAAGTTTGAGGTACTTTGAACTAATTTTTCAAGAACAAGAGTCAGTAATGAAAATAAAAGTTTATTATATTTGTTGTATCACTTAGGTTATATATTATATCAAGATAAGTCTAGAGATAGAGTACTAATAATGATCATATATATATATTGACATACGATGCTTGAAAGATTGATATTTATGCTTTAGATGCAGTAACATTAACCTATTTATATAGATAAATAGGAAAGACATCTAGTATAGAAGTATAACAACTTAATGAACATATTTATTTGCTCCAAGTAAAAACTTGGATTATTATTACTTACTATAATATATTTCATATAGTTATTTTCATAATTTAATAAATTATATGTTTTAATTTTACGCATGAATTTATGAGTATTTCCCAACTTTCAGATTTAGCATGCAACTCGAATGGGTAGATGAAAAACCATGAGTAGGTCGATGGATGAAAAATGTTTATCACAAGCAATCTCTTATTGATCAACTTACTAAGTATCATAAGAAAATAGATTTGATGATGTCATGACAAGTAATTTTTGAAACTATAACTATATTCTTTATTTTTAAATTAAACACAATCTTTCGTATTATACATTCTTATCTTTTATTTTATGCTATACAAATCAACTAGCAGCCATATAATTATGTAAAATACTCGGATTGTAATGTATATAAGTTGCTCAGATGCCATGGATGCATTTGTTATGTAGATGTATAACCGTATATGTAAGATTGTGTAATTCGATTGTTCGATTATCGTCAATGTATCTCACTTGCACTAATACGGTCCTCCATTGTAAATATGCATGTAAAGTCATGCATATAAGGTATAATATGAGCCATATTATGCTACTTGGGAGGTACAACACTCATATTATTTTGAACTTAGTACTTTAGCATCTCAATAATATATCCTTATTAGTGTGATGAGTTGTACATAGAGTGGTATATTCCATAGACACATTGATTTATTTTGAAAGATTTTATCGGTCAGTTACATTTGACTCCAATTAGGCAACACAATACATCATTTTTCATACAAGTAAATGAATAATTATATATATTAGTAGCATTTCTAAATATCTTTTTCTTTAATTATAATACTAAGTTTTCTTATAATTACTTTCTTATACTAATAGCTTATTATGGTATATGACACACTTACATCAACTTTATTATATTTATAGTGCATGCTACATCTATTATCGGGTGACCCTATATTGTTAGAGTTGTTATAGACATACGAACAATACTGTCAACGAGCATATTGATTGACAATATATGAGGATGCGTGATATTTTGGGATGAAACTTGTATTTGGGATATTTTCTTTGTATCATTAAGTACTTGTATATATAAATGATATTTGTAATGAAAGGAACCTTCACTCTTCTCTCTCAATATACACAACTATAATAAAATAATGCTTTCATTTAAACTAAAAAATATTTTCTTTCACAAACTATGAATAACATATAATCATTGTCCTCAATGTCGTGTACAATATTATCTCCTCATCCTCTCATTTGTATATAGAACTCGATGTGTCCATGAAACGAAATATATCAATTCTCAACACTTTCATGTTAGTATTATTGCTACATGGAAAAGATACGAGGCATCAGACAATCATGGACCATGTACATCTATAAAAAAATATTAGCACAAGAGAGTATTAATCGCTACTTGAATATATGAAATGCCTACATAATATAATCAAACTTTAAAATATTATGATTACCGCTAGAAAATGTCATGCAATACGATCATAACACATGTACTACACATCTCTTATAATTGAGTATCTGACACTAGTAGTAGAAATTTCATTGACTCTCGTAGAGAATAGTACCAATGCTATATTTCAAGTAACAATGATCAAACATATGTATGGTATGAACATCCAATAACCACTAGAATAGGGCACATCTTTCATATATGCAATATGATGAATAAGATAATCAATACAACTATTCTTTATGAAAACTTGTTAATATATATCATGCCTATGAGTCACTTTTTTAAGAAACTCGTTAATATATATCATGCCTATGAGTCACTTTCTTAAATACTCTTTGCAAGCTTTATACTACCACTTTTCTCCCTAACCCAAAAGTGTACCAATGACTCCATACACATAATTTTCATCTCTAATAATATTAACTTATGTATTTGCAAAGATGTCCATAAAGTATGGTATTATTGTCTTATATATTGATTCAAAATCTAGCTTGCTTGAAATATTCTTCTGAACGATTGAAAGAGGATCACAACTCTCTAAAGAGAAATGAATCATCCCAAGATTGGCCTCACACCCTTCGATCACATGTACATCCATTCTTTCCTATAAGAGAGGCATTCCTAAGCTAACAAATCCCATTTATTATCTCTCTTTGCGACAACGAATGGGTGGCTCCTATAGAGTAGTGTACTCAAGATGTAATTGCTTATCAACTAATTTCACACACCTATTAGTTGTATGAATACCTTAATGAATTATCTTTTTATGCATGCTAAGATAATTCTCTTCTTATAGAAGTTCAACCATTGCTCTTTAAGATAAGAGAGTAGAGCATGAAATTTTTTTCAATTCAATTTCATTACCTCAACTTCCATCTTGTAATTGTTTTCATCTTATGAGTAGATGACCTTCCTTCAATTTATACTAAATGTACTCATTATCTCTTTATTTATTATCAATTTGATAAAAAATATTTTAATATTTTTTCATATATGCCTTCTACGTAAAAAGTAAGCTAGATCCGAAAATATTATTTGAATGGTATTCACCAAAGTCAAATCATGACTATTATAGATGACACATGAAAATATGTTTAGAGTGCATAACTCTTTCACACACTTCAACACACAAACATAATTTCTTTCTTTTTTCGTACTCATAAAAGCACATGTTTTTGGAAAAGTTCTTGAAGGTTAATATAAACTTGACAATCTCAAGAAAAAACATCTTATACTTGTAAAATAAGAAGTATATATAACTATTACACATTATGTATGGGTGAACATTAAAAAATAAAAGTAAAACACTTATATGTTGGTCTTATATGTGTTATTAAATCCTAATACCTATAGAAATGCATGTAATAGTTGCACTGAATGAGAATGTGAGAAAACAATATTAGTGATGTTATTTGTATCAAGGATTTTTATGATGTCAAGTATAATATTGGTAAACATTTAGATCGTGTAGTGGTTGTTATAGAATACTTTAAGAATTCCTTTCTTTCTTTCTAATTTTCATCCATACATTGTAAATATGTCTTGGCATACTTACCTTCGCATCATCAACCGTCTTCAAATACATCAAAATAAGCTTTGGTTTGCAATGAGTTTTTGTAAGGTCCTTTATCACACAGTACTTAAATCAACTTATTTTTCTTACAAAAGTGTCCCCTTAAAGATAAAATTTAGAAGGTGGCTATGTGTCTCATTCACTACATCAAACTTCTAATAATGATTGTTGTACCCTCTCCTCTCAATAAAAAATGACAATTTATCTCATTTGTGCTTGTCTACCTACTATTTTCAACATCGATATTTTTATTCATCCTATATTTGTCACTCATTTCACGCCCAAGCTATACTTTTCTTGTTATGACTTTACTCTTCAAACAAAAAATAACAATAACAATATTATGCTTCCAACTATACTTAATAAGTTCATTATGACTCTTAAACACATCTTTATTACAAATATGAGTCAATAGTCAAGTTCATCACCCTCACAATCAATAAATTGTTATTCTACCTCATCAGTCAATTAGTTAACGAATACATCACCCGATGTACTACAATAACTCTCACTCTCCTTAGTCTCTGTATAATAAGTATTTGGATCAGTTATTATCTTCTTTGAATTGATTCTATTATAAGTATTTTTACTTGAGTTGTTTGTCATTATGCAATATATAAAGGAATATAAGGTTTGAAGCATAACACATCACAATACATGGTTTAGTTGACAACATCATGGGAGAGACATAGACTAGGGGCATCCTTCCTTAAGGAAGAGACGAGGGACATACGTACCTTCCTTTAAGGAAGAGATGCGGGTGGTTCTCATCCTCCCTTCAAAAATAGACATGGTTGATCTGTGTCTCACCTTAAGGAAGGGACTTAGTTCACCTTAAGGAAGAGACATAGCAGAACTTTGTCTCTTCCTTAAGGCGAGGCACAAACTAGGCAGGTCTTTCCATGAAGGGAGACACACATGTGCCACGTTTCAAATAAAAAATTTGATAAATGAATCTTTCGACTCAAAATCATGAAATATCAACTAAAATAAAATAAAAAATAAAAAAATAAGATAAACCTACAAAAATATGAAGATATTACTGAGAACCAAACCCTCAAAACCTAAAAAAATATGAAAATTTGCCAGATTAATCTTCTCTTTCTTTTTCTTTTTCATTTTTGTTCTTTCTTGACTCTGATGAAGTTCATAAGGACATAATTTGGTACTCATTGGCCATGAAAAAAGTGGCAATAGCCCTCAATAGATGAAATGTCGGTGTCGAAGTAAAAAGAAGAGATTGTCCAAATTGGGTGTTGTGAGGAGAGTGAAATTATTACAGGGGTATTTTAAGTGGGTGTGTGGATAGTAAAAGGAACGTACAGATAGTAATCTCATTTTCTAGTACCTAATATATATATACACATATATATCATGAACCATAGCATCCTATGTTTTTGTAGTATTGTAAAACTTAGTATTAGATTTATGCATATCTATGGTCCTTGTTGCACGCACACACATATAGTACATGTTATATTAGTTTATATTTCATCCAATACTTATTTATGTTTCTTTTTATTATGTGAGATTTTTTAATTGGCATTGGATTGTAATAAAGTTTATGTCCCTCAAGACTTGTCATCGTTTGTAACTTTTTTATGCGTTTGTTTCGGACTTTGACTTTTTCACTATAATCCTGGTAGTTTGATGTTTCATAAAAGTAAGAGTTAACATTTCCAATAACAAAATCTATTATTGATCTTTCTATTACCTATTTGTTCTTCCTGTTCCATGTTACCTGTTTCCAATGAGCAAAACCTACGAAATTTGTTTTCATTGAAATTGATATGTGGAACTTACGATTGAATTATTTGTTGCAAGGTTCTTTTAACCAATCCTTTTGGATAAAGGTGTTGGGAGCTAGATAAGTAAATGTTACTTGCATCGACTATATTATTTAGTGCTTTATTATTTAACAAATTGAATGTTCTTGGAGTTACTTTTTGCTTATAACACCTTAACCTTGGATGGATATAAAATCTTTTGACATTTTGATATGTTATAGCACAATCAATTCTTATGATAATCTCTTGCTTTTAGTTATATTAAGATTCGTGACACTACAAACTAGTCTAAACAATTCATAATGCTCTTGCTTCCTATTTTACGTTTCTCATGACATGATAGGGCATTATTGCATGCGCTAGTCTCTGATAGGAAAATCTTATCTGGTTCTGTTAGATCTCATGTTCATAAATAAGTCCTTTTGTTTTTCCAGTGGCTAAATTTGGCATATGTTAGTTGCATGTTTTCATTATTCATGTCTCAAAAACTTTTCTTATTTTACTATTATGTTAAAGAAGATTCAAAAATAGAGAGAAGTGGAGATTCATATTTTTTTAACCCAGTTACTGAAGAACAACCATGGACTTGATAGTTCGTGATTGGTATTTCTATGAGTTGTTCATGCATGCTCGCTTCTATAGTATGTGTGTGCATGCACATGCGTGTTTGTGTGCTCGCACTTGGGCAGTGATCATTTTACTATCTTCTTATATTTTTTTTGTTTGCATACTCATGGATTTACATGTGAAGGTTTGCAACTAGGCGATGACTTTTGATAACTTAATTTGTATCACAGGAACATTGATTGATTGCCACTAAGTGTGTGGCTCCCTCACGAGAGGGGTGGATGGTGGACAACTTTAATGAACATGAACTACATAGGAGCTCCAATGAAATGTAATTTCTACTTCTTTTCGGTGCAAAAAAACTACATATACTTAATAATAGTACATGCATAATAACAATATATGATGCTATTTTAGTAACTTGTCAAGTACTTCTGAGGAGCAATTTGATGTATCATGTACATATGACTTTCTTTATGAATATGTATATGTCCACTGCTTGAATGTTCAAATAACATACATTTTATTTTGAGTAATATGGAATGCAAGATGATGTAACACTGAATAACAACAGTCGACGGATTTTGGCTCCTTTAGCATCAAAATCAAAACAAAAGAAGAACAAGGATGCTTCTTCATGGTATCCTACTTCATCATAACTTGCTTTGCCAGAATGTTTGTAAACGGAAGGAGGGGATTGTGTTTTCTTGGAAGTTGGACTACACCATTCAAGTCCAAAGGGAAACATATATCTTACTAAATTACATGGTTGATAGATACTCTCCACGATGCACAGCCATTCACATTTCTTTGAAATGGCATAGAAACCAAGAGTGCAACAGTTACTAGGTTAAAGCACCTTTTCGTACATTTGACTCCGAGCGAGTGCCTAATGTTTCGTCCATCCTTTAAAGGGGCACAAGTTTAATAAGAGATTCCTTTATATATTTTCAAACTCAAAACATTTTAAACGATATTCATGACCCTCAAAATTAATAGATGGACACGAGTAAGAAAGTACCAGAGGTTAAAAGATTGAATTTTCTTATATATATATATGTGTGTGTGTGTGTGTGTGTGTGTGTGTGTGTGTATAGAGTGTGTGGGAGAGCATATCGTCAATGTGAACACTCAACCATGATTAAATCTTCTTAAAGATTAATTATTGAGTTCTTTAAAGTAAAAAGCACAATAGTATCAAGTGCACTTGTGAAAAATATAATGGTACTTTTTATTTTAATTTAAATCTCAACGATCAAACAATTGAGATCTTTAAAGACATTTGGGCAGAAATGGGTGTGTGCATTTATCATGTTATATATTCTATATATTCTATATATACTATATAATATATATATATATATATATATATATATATTTTATTGATGTTCTCGCTTTCTTGATTTTGAACCATTTTAGTGTCCAGTTTTCATTTTCATGTTTGTTCCATTTCCATGCAACATAGTCTATCACCCACAACATTTCAAATATAAAATGTTATGTTGTTTAGATTTTCTTTAAACTCTTAAACTTCTATGGTTTTCTAAGAATTGTTCAGAAAGATCATTTCTAAGTTTTGCATGTTCCAACAAAGGCATCATGGACAAAATTAAGAATTAATACAAGTGAACTAAAACATATAGGTGCATGATGTATCCACACTCAAATGAAAAGAGAAATATCATACATCAAGTAAGGTCATCAACTTTTCATATCATCAAAACTTGGTGCAATCAAACAACAGGTGTAGAAGAAAAATCAATAGTATAATGAAAACGTTAAGATGGATGTGCGACAAAACAAAAAGAGATCTTTCTAATGAGACTACTATAGCTGAAGTCGAGGCAACGCCAATAAAAATTAATAAATGAATAGATTGAATATGGAATGGTGTTATGGTTTGTGCAAATTTAGATTGTTAACACTTCGAAAGAGAAAAGGAGATAAGTCCCATAATTGTTGCAAAGAGATCTTGATTGCTGGGATTTAATGGTTGATTGAGGCAGAAAATTGAGCACAATGGTAGGTAAAGTGACCCCACTTAGTATACAAGAAGGCTTGGTTTGGGGTTTAATTATGATTCATGAAACGATCTCTCAAGACTTTTCCGTCGGAGATGTTTCGGTAAACGACATTTTGATTAAAAATTTTTCATCAGGTTAACAAAATAAAAGTATGTTATCAAATGCTAAAAGTGGAAGTTGGATAGCTTTTGTTGTACCATTCTACATTTCAAGACGGTCCTACCAAAAGGGCATGGCGAGGGAAGGGATATATATATATATATATAAATATATATATGAGGGGGCAGTGGTAAATGGTCCAATCTCATCACTACTCAAATCTATTTGAATATCGATTGACATAATAAATGGTAGAGATTTGAATTAAAAATATGATTGTGCTTTGTATTTAATGTCTTTGTTTAACAAATGTTTTTTATTTTATTATTTCAATAGTTCTTCTTAAAGAATCGAACAGTAGAGATGATAAAGTAACTTTGAGCATGGATGAAGTTTGATCATTTATAATAGTGGTTCATGTTCAAACTCAACTATACTTAAATCGACAAGATCAATGATAAAGTTTTCAATTTAAAAAATAAATTGTATTATTGTACTTTTAGTACTTTGCACTTAATACACAACAATACAATCCATTTTTCAGATTTAGATCTTCACCACTGATTGTACTAATCGGATAGTGGAGATGATGTTTAAGTAGATTGAAGCATGGATAAGATTGAGCGTGTGCACACACATATATATAAGAGAACGTAATCCCTACTCGATACTTAATCCCATGGTTTTACTGATTGAACCATGGTCATTCGTTACCTTTTATTACTCTTTCACTACGAAAAACCATATATATACTAAACCCATCCCGAACTCTCCCCATTTTCATCCCTAAAAACAATTAATATAAGAGATGCTACGGGTTGTATCTCCTTTTTTCTAAGTACAATCAAGAGGACGATGCAAGACGTACACTCTTTATATGAAACTCGTGACCTTCAACTTGTGGGTCGACCACCCAGCTAGGTGAGTTGTTGCTCTTTGTGTGATATGAGTTTTTTAAACGTGAATTTTCATTTCGAAACCTATGTAGAGATTCAAAATGAAATTCCCGAACTACATCGTATGTGCGAGCATGCCAGCTAGTTTGTTCAAACTAGCAAAGATTGATTTTCTAACTTCTGTGACTTTTGTCGACGTAGGCTTTCTTGAACCAATGCTCAAGGGTCAGCCTAGACGCTTTAAAAATCGTTTGAGATCCGATAAGTTTTCAAAAACAAAATTCCAATTTCAAAGGTTTGACAAAATCGTGATTTTGGTTCTAACTTAAAAATATTTCAAGTCTTAAAAAACAGAAACTTGGTTCTCTTTTTCAAAGGCTTGTTTTTTATTTTTTTGAAATAGTTTCAAGTTTCCAAAAATTTTAAATTTTTTACAGATAAACTTTCATGTACAAATTTAGAAAATATTTTTATTTTTATTTTATATGCTATAGATTCATGTAATTAAATCCAGAAACAGACCTCACTCACACATTCGGGAAAGACAAGTGCTAGAAAATCAGAGGTTTAGAAAAACAACTATATTTTTATGCTCAGATTTTCGATTTCTATGAAATTGGTGTTGTTGGAAAGATATGGGTCCGCTTTCTAATGAGACTATTTTCAATTAAATTGTTTTACTGTACACAAAGATATTCAGAAATAACCCAACCTGTGTCACAGGAACTTCTAGTTTTCAAAATTTGTTCTGATTTTTTTATAAACTTTTCTGATTTTATTAATGATGTTTAACACCCCCAAAATTCTCAAAAATTTTATCATAAGTGAATCTGTATGTATGGATGAGACATGCAAAATTTAGATATATTTGGAGCAAGGAATAATAAAAGATAAATTATTTATCTAACGTGTGAAGAGTGCAAAAAAACAGGTTTTAGATTTTCAGAATTGTGCTTGTGTTTTAATCCGAATTAAAATTGAATCTACAACTATAAAACAACAAACTAAATCCTAATCATTACATTAACATGGGGAGATTAAGAGGTTTATAATCTCACATTGTGTTATGGAGTAGAAAGAATCAACCTTTAAAGTGTATAATGAATAACGTACGAAAGAAAGAAAGATGGGGCAACATATGAACTTTGATCAATACATCTTCATGGAGACTTAAGCTCCTTAATTACAACTCCATAAGATTTATTGAAAAAGGAGATGATTGAAGAAATAAAGGACCTGTGATAGAAGGTGGAGGATGGTCTGCAACTGATGGTTGGCAGCGGGCAACAACCTTCTTCCTTTCTCTCCCTTTCTTTCTCTCTCTTTCTCTCCCTCTTGCTGAATGGTTTGCTAAACTCTGATTGATGCATTGCAACCCCCTTAAAGCCCCTTTTATAGGCCAAGGGATGCCTCTTTGCTGCAAATTTTTATAAGGCAAGTTGCCTTATTGAAGATGGTTGCATTTGGCAAGTGAATGCTACCCATTCTTGCCAAAAACGGCTCCCATGGTTTGCTAAACTCTTATTGATGCATTGCAGTCCTCTTGAGGCCCCTTTTATAAGCCAAGGGATGCCTCTTTACTGTAAATTTTCATAAGGCAAGTTGTCTTATCGAAGATGGCTGCATTTGGCAAGTGAATGCTGGCCATTCTTGCCAAAAACTGCTCCTATAGATAAGATAAGTGAAGTGTTGGCCCTTCTTGCTAAAAACATGCTTTGTTTGATATGGTAAGTGCAGTTGTTCATTTGATTAAGCTTGATAAGGTAAGTTGCCTAATCCTTTGATGCTGAACTCCAAAACTGATAAGTTTCCTCTTAGTAGCTTACCAAATTAAACATCACTACTTGCCAAATCGAGCATCACTTTCCTTTTGTGTGGATGACGCCGTCCTTTCTAGATGTTGACCTTCCGTTCTAGGTACCGACTTTCCTTTCTAGGCATTAACTTTCTTTTTTGAACGTCGGCTTTTCTTTTTTGAACGACTTTCCTTCTTGAACGTTGACTTTCTTTTTTTGATGCCGACCTTCCTTTTTAATACGTCAAACTAAAAATGGCAGGTTACCTTGCCCAAGAGTGCCAAAATTGACAAGTGCTCAGTTGTTACCTTTTTTGGTTCATACCTCCTCCTCTTTCCGAGGAATTTGCCTCATTCCGATCTGAATTATATATATGGCAGGTATGATTTCAAACACTTTCTTTAAAATTGTTTCTATATTTGAAAACATCAAATTTAATAAAATCTTCAAATATTATTTTTAGAAAACACTAGGTTTCATTCCCAGTTTCTATTTGCAAGGGTGACTTACTTTTGCTCCGTGAGTCAGTCTATAACCACCTTGACCATTTAACCACTTTAAACGAGTGTAGAGTATCGAATCACTTTAACCACTTCCACGCGTGTAGGGTATCGAACCACTTCAATGGGTGTAGGGTATCAAATCACTTTAACTCTTGGGTATCAGGTATCGGAATGAGACTATTCTCGACCAGGCGAATTTCTCAAGTTTGATTTAATTTGTTTTTGAATATCAGGAGTTTTAGAATTTCATAAATTTATAAATTTGCAAACATTTTTGGGTTTGATTCCCAATGTTCTAATTTTCACTTGTTTATATAAAAAGAATTGTTTGAAATCATCATTTCTTTAAAGACAATCATTTAAAAAGGCAAAATCCTCCAAATTTGGTCCTGAGAGTAAAATAGTTATTTTTATAAAATTTTGTTCAAATTTAATTTTTTTTGAAAGAGATGCAATATATCATCATTTTGAGGTTGCTAGAAAATTTTGATACTAAAATGAGTTCATTTGATGTATTTTTATTTAAAAACCCAAAGCTACCTAAAATAACCAAATTCCTAAAAGATGAAAAAAATTTATTTAAAAATTTTTGGGTGTTTACAAGTTTGTATCGGTAAACGATACTTTCGTTAAAGAGTCTACATCAGGCTAACGCAATAAAAGGTGGTATCAAATGCAAAATATTAAAAGCGAAATAAAGTTGCTTTCGTTGTTATGCATTCAAATACATTTCAAATATGTCTATATATACACAATATCAAATGCACAATTTATCATGTTATATATTCTATATATACATATTATTATTGATGTTCTCCCCTTTCTTTATTTTTGAAGATTTACCATTTTAGTGTCCAGTTTTCATTTTCATTTCGGTTCCATTTCCGTGCAACATAGTTTATCACCCACGACATTTCAAATATGATGTTATGTTGTCTAGATTTCCGTTAATCTCTTAAACTTCTAGTGTTTTCTAAGAACTGTTTAGAAATATCATTTTTTATTTTTGCATGTTCCAACAAAGGCATCATGGACAAAATTAAGAATTAATGCAAGTGAACTAAAACATATAGGTGCATGATGTGTCCGCACTCGAATGAAAAGAGAAATATCATACATCAAGTAAGGTCATCAACTTTTCATATCATCAAAACTTGGTGCAATCAAACAACATGTGTAGAAGAAAAATCAATAGCTATAATGAAAATGTTAAGATGGATGTGCGACCAAACAAAAAGGGATCTTTCGTAATGAGACTACTATAGTTGAAGTTGAGGCAACGCCAATAAAAATTAATAAATGAATAGTTTTAATATGGAATGGTGTTATGATTCACGCAAATTTAGATTGTTAACACTTCAAAAGAGAAAAGGAGATAAGTCCCATAATTGTTGCAAAGAGATATTGATTGTTGGGATTTAATTGCTGATTGAAGCAGAAAATTGAGCACAATGGCAGGTAAAGTGACCCCACTTAGTATACAAGAAGGCTTGGTTTGGGGTTTAATTATGATTCATGAAACGATCTCTCAAGACTTTTCCGTCGGAGATGTTTCGGTAAACAACATTTTGATTAAAAAGTTTTCATCAGGTTAACAAAATAAAAGTATGTTATCAAATGCTAAAAGTGGAAGTTGGATAGCTTTTGTTGTACCATTCTACATTTCAAGACAGTCCTACCAAAAAGGTATGGCGAGGGAAGGGAACCGAAATCTATTTGAATATCGATTGATATAATAAATGGTAGAGATTTGAATTAAAAATATGATTGTACTTTCATTTAATGTCTTTTGTTTAACAAATGTTTTTTATTTTATTATTTCAATAGTTCTTCTTAATGAATCGAACAGTAGAGATGATAAAGTAACTTTGAGCATGGATGAAGTTTGATCATTTATAATAGTGGTTCATGTTCAAACTCATCTATACTTAAATCGACAAGATAAATGATAGAGTTTTCAATTTAAAAAACAAATTGTATTATTGTACTTTTAGTACTTTGCACTTAATACACAACAATACAATTCATTTTTCAGATTTAGATCTTCACCACTGATTGTACTAATCGGATAGTGGAGATGATGTTTAAGTAGATTGAAGCATGGATAAGATTGAGCGTGTGCACACACACACACACACACACATATATATATATATAAGAGAACGTAATCCCTACTCGATACTTAATCCCATGGTTTTACTGATTGAACCACAGTCATTCGTTACCTTTTATTACTCTTTCACTACTAAAAATAATTAACATAAGAGATGTTACGGGTTGTATCTCCTTTTTTTAAGTACAATCAAGAGGACAATGCTAGATGTACGCTCTGTGTATCAAACTCGTGACCTTCAACTTGTGGGTCGACCACCTAACGAGGTGAGCTGTTGCTCTTTGTGTGATATGAGTTTGTATCGGTAAACGATACTTCTGTTGAATATTTGATTGAACAAAAACTCAATGAGTGCTTCATACATATCTGATATCAACGATAGCAAAGTCATTAGTCTCCGCACTGTGCGGTTGTCACTGGTGAGTTGTAAACTGCAGTAAATACGTCTCATGAACAAAGAACTCAAATCATATATTGGCAGTATCAAGAAGGAAATAATTAGTTTCTTGAGATATTGATTAACAAGCAAACTTAGGAGGACAGAACGTGTTAATCTCCATTGAATGTAAATGTGTATGCCTATCTTTTAAGCCAGTTCAAAATGGTTCATCCTGAAGTCTATTCGTCATTGAACATATTCACACATTTAGCTGGGACATTTCTGTCGAACACTTAACTCCGCCCATGTAAGGGATCACCCTTGCATTGCCGGTCCCAAGCCCGGATAAAGGAGGAGGGTTGTGTTAGGCTTCCGACAGCCAGCGTAAAACTTCATCGGATTTTTACAACATGGATTACAAAAATTATGAGTATTGTTTTGGGGCGTCCCCGCCTAGCGACGTGCTGTAGAGCCCGAATGCAGTAAGAAGTAAGCAAGGGCCACTACATTTTCGCCCGAATGTAGTGAATCAATTGCAGAGAGGGTTCTCACATCATGGACGGGTGTGGGTAAATAAGTTAGTCCCGCTACATTGCTGCCCGAATGTAGTGAAAATTTTTTAGAGAGGGTCTCCGCATTTTGATTATGGACGGATGCGGGGGGGGTAAGGAAGCTAGTCCTAGATAATAAGATTCGTATTGGTTCTTGGAATATCGGAACATTATCGGGTAAGCTAATGGAGGTGGTAGATACTATGATTCGAAGAAAGATACATATTCTATGTTTACAAGAGACAAAATGGGTTGGAGAAAAAGCAAAGGAGATAGATGATACAGGTTTTAAATTATGGTACTCAGGTAAAGAAAAGGCTCGAAACAGAGTTGGTATCATAAATAAAGATTTAAAGGAGAGTGTAGTAGACATACAACGATATGGTGACCGAATCATGACGTTGAAATTAGTGTTAGGAGCAGAGGTTTTGAATATAGTTTGTGCTTACGCACCCCAAGTGGGACTAGAAGATAGTATAAAGACAGTTTTTTGAGAAGAGTTAGTTAAGGTGTTTCAAAAGATTCCACAAAGGGAGATGATTTGTTTAGGAGGAGATTTAAATGGACATGTCGGTAAAGAGGCATTAGGATATCAAGGGATTCATGGAAACTTTGGTTTTGGGGATATAAACGAGAAAGGTAGGGAGATTTTAAATTTTGCTATGGCATTTGATCTCTTTATAGTCAATACAATCTTCAAAAAACGAGATGAACATTTAATTACTTATAAGAGTGGCTTATCACAAACACAAATTGATTACTTTATTTATAGAAAAAAAGATAGAGCGTGTTGTAAAGATTGTAAGGTAATTCCAGGAGAAAGCTTAACCACTCAACATCGACTTTTAGTTATGGATTTACAAATAAAAAAATGGACAAAGAAGAAAAGAGTGCATCGAGCTATTCAGACTAAATGGTGGAACCTCAAAAGCGAGAAAGAAGATATATTTAAACAGAAAGTCCTTCAAGGAGATGTTTGGAATTATGTTGACACACTCTGTGATATGTGGAATAATATGGCTATACATATTAGGAAAGTGGCGAAAGATGTGTTAGGGGTATCTAAGGGAGGTGTACCGGCACAAAAAGAAGCTTGGTGGTGGAGTGAAGTAGTACAAAATAAAATCAAGGCAAAGAGGGCATGTTACAAATTACATTATGCTAAGAAAACTAGTGAAACTTTAGAAGCTTATAAGAAAGCAAAGAAGGAAGCGAAAAAGGCCGTTAGTGAAGCAAAGGCTAAGATTTAGGATGACTTATATAAAAAACTCAACTCAAAAGAGGGTGAAAGAGATATTTTTAGGATAGCTAGGGCTAGAGATAAGAAAACTAAAGATCTTAATTATGTTAGATGCATAAAAGACGATGATGAAAAAATTCTAGTGGCAAATGATGATATAAGAAATAGATGGAAAAACTATTTTTATAATCTTTTTAATGAAAATAAAGATGTTAGTATTAGTTTAGGAGATTTAGCCAATTCAGAAAAGTATATAAATCACAATTTCTATCGACGTATTCAAAAGAATGAAGTCAAAGAGGTTCTTAAACATATGAAGAGTGGTAAATCGGTAGGACCAGATAATATTCCTATAAAAGTTTGGAAAATACTAGGAGAAATAAGAATCACTCGGCTCACAAGACTATTTAATGAAATATAGAAAAACTAAAAGATGCCTTAGGAATGGAGAGCAAGTACACTTATACCCATATATAAGAACAAGGGAGACATTCAAAATTGTGCGAATTATCGAGGTATCAAGTTAATGAGCCATACTATGAAATTATGGGAAAGAATTATTGAACATAGGTTAAGACAAGTATCAAGTACAACAGAGAACCAATTTGGATTTATGTCAGGCAGATCTACTATTGAAGCGATTCACCTTTTGAGACGTCTTATGGAACATTTTAGAGCAAAAAAGAAAGACCTTCACATGATATTTATTGATATAGAAAAAGCTTATGATAGAGTACCGAGGGAGGTTCTTTGGAGAACATTGAAAAAAAGAGGTATCCCATTGACATATATTAACCTTATAAGAGACATGTATGATGGTGCAAAAACATGTGTGAGGACTCATGAAGGAACGACAAACTTCTTTGAAGTTAATATTGGGTTACATCAAGGATCAACTTTAAGTCCATACTTATTTATAATGGTGATGGATGAGTTAACAAAACATATTCAAGATGAAGTACCTTGGTGTATGTTATTTGCAGATGACATTGTATTAGTGGAGGAGTCTAAGGAAAAAGTTAATAGAAAATTGGAACTATGGAGAGAAACATTAGAAAGCAAAGGCCTCCGACTTAGTAGAACAAAGACAGAATATATGGAATGTAAGTTTGATCATTTGGCTACTTCAGAGGACATAGAAATTAAAATTGACACACATTGCATTCCTCAAAAGGAAAGTTTTAAATACCTAGGGCAATTTTTCAAAGTGATGGAAGAATTGATGGAGATGTTACACATAGAATTACTGCTGGTTGGTTAAAATGGAGAGGAGCATCAAGTATTCTTTGTGATAAGAAGATATCATTAAAATTAAAAGGTAAATATTATAGAGCAACAATTAGGCCTGCCATGTTTTATGGTTCTAAGTGTTGGGCAGTTAATCATCAACATGTACAAAAGATGTTTGTGACAGAAATGAAGATGTTGAGATGGATGAGTGGTCATACAAGAAAAGACTGTATACATAATGAGGTTATTAGAAACAAATTAGGAGTGGCACCAATAGAGGATAAAATGAGAGAACATCGTTTAAGATGGTTTGGACATATAGAAAGAAGATCAAAAGAAGAACCTGTAAGAAGGTTAGAAAAACTAAATTTGGAAAGTATTAAAAGAGATAGAGGACGACCACAAAAGTGTTGGAAAGAAACAATAAAGAATGATCTAGCTTATTGTGAGTTAACTGCTAACATGGCACACGATAGGGATCTGTGGAAACAAAGAATCCATGTAGCCGACCCCGTCTAGTATGGGAAAAGGCTTAGTTGTTGTTGTTGTTGTTTATTTCTGTCAAACACTTAATGGACTAGCCTGGCAAAGAAACAATTCATGTAAAAGTCAATGTCATAAAAAAGATATTGTATCGTATGTGTATCATACGCATGAGAATCACAACTAATATGATTTAAGTACTTGTATCGGAAAACACCATTTGCCACACCATATTAGAGTGTATCGTACGATACACTACAATACAAACACCATATCGTAAGATGCATTCAAAGTTTCAAAAATGGTACTTTTTAAAAATCAAAGTTTGTGTATGTTTAAACATTTTTTTATGTCAGTTTCTTTGTCTCTTCTTACATGTCTATCCTCTTTTTTTGTTGAAGACCAATTCTTTTATCTCTAAAAAATTTATACTTATTCTATATTTATTAATAGTGATCAATTATAAGTTTCAAAATAAGATCCGGCGATGAAGTATATCTATGTGGTTTGGTTTGGTTTAATCATGAACCCATTGTTCTTGGTGTGATATTGTATAAATTTGTAATAAATTTTTATATTTTTATGATTGTTTTAAAAGAATAACTTAAAAATCACTTATATCATATCATACGGTACAATATAATATAAGTTTATTAGGACCTTATACCAGATCCGAACAATATTTACAACATTGATAAAGCTATCGTAGTGTTGTACACAACTAAACAAAATCAAAACCAATTTTCATAGTGACACTAAAATGGTTCACAACCTTCTCAATTTATGAGCATGACAACAGCCTCTGTTACAAATTGGAAATCTGTGCACATTTATGGGAGCAATCTACATGAAATGACAAGAAATTTTTTGTTTAATTCGAAAGGGGGGCAGGTGGCGGGTCGAGGATGGACTTGGCAGGAATTTAGATTGAGAGGGAAAGAGAAAGAGATCAATAGTTTTTGGAAAAAAAAATACCCCTTTAGGTGAAACGTTAGAATAACAGTATATTTACTCTATTTTTTTAACATAAAGAATATTTTTTATTCGACTATAACGTTAAGGGTAGACGTGCTCCTTGGTTAAAACATTAGAGACATTTGCACCGTATCCATGAATCGAAACCGTATTTGTTATGCAATTACATGAACAAATTTAACAAAATCTTTTTTATTATAAAAAGGTTTCATATTTAGTGTATAGTTGATAAATACGACAAAGTTTTATGCTATCAAGAGCCTAACATATCTCTTTTCTTTTATGCGGACATGAAACCCGTTCTTATATTAACCGAGTTAAAACGTTTCAAGTTTAGTGTGACAAGTTAGATTTGCTTCATCTGAACTTTGGACGGAATCTTACTATATATGTGTAACAAATTAAATTTGTTATATTATCCAACCAACTGGGTTTTACATAGATTTTTATTCATTAACTAAATGATAACGTGCCCTCGGCCTGATAAAAAAATAACTAACTCCAAGCCGTTTCACCATGGCATTTTAACGTATAGCCGGAATTTTCAAATGCAGTAGTAGGGGTGTGCATCGGTCGGTTCGGTTTGAACCGAAATAACAGAAACTGAACTTCCTTTGAATCTGAAAACTGAACCCTAACCGAATTCTTTAGGTACCCGAACTAAACCAAACCAAATCAAATAAATGAATTCTTTTAAAAATCTGAATCGCATCCACACTGAAACTGAACCAAATTTCAGTAGAACCAAACCTAAATAGAAATTTCGGTTCCGTTATTCGGTTATATCTGCTCACCCGTATGCAGCGGTAAGGAGTCCAAACTAATCAATTTACCGGCCGATAAATAACGCACCGGTTCACGTGCGCCACTCATGCACTTGACTTCTCCAGCACCGTGCGTCACAGCCAAGTAAACCGACCTTGTACCATAAGTTGTCCTTCTTTTTCGCCACGTGGCAGACACGTGGTTAACAGCCAGGGCCTTCCACGGTGCCCGAATAACTCCAAATGTTCCTCTTCTTTTTGTCCACATTACAAACTCACCCAGACGGACGCATTAAACACGTTTCGTTGGCCCCAGCACCTTCCCTTTGAATATTTCTTTATTTTTTATAATAATAAATCTACTTCAATATTCGAAAAGATAACAAACTTCCAGACTATATTTTCACGACATATTGTTGATAATTGAACAAAAGAACAGTCGACATATGTGAAACATCAAATTGGGCTTTAATATATATATATATAAAATCTCCAAATGTTCCTTCCTCTTTTCGTCCACATTTCAAGCTCACCCAAAGAGACGCATTAAACAAGGTTTATTGGCGCCAGCGTCTTCCCTCAAAATATTCTTTTTTCATAATAATAAATCTACTTCAATATAGATAACAAACTTCAAGGCTATATTTTTGCGGGTGACGATATATTCACGACAATGAACAAAAGAACAGTAGACATGTTATATGAAAAGATCAAATATTTTGACGTTATATATATAATCTCAAAAGGTTTTCTCTTCTTTTCGTCTACATTCCAAGCTCACCCAAAGAGACGCATTAAACACGGCTTGTTTGTGCCAGCTTCTTTCTTTCCAATATTTCTTGTATTTTTCATAATAATAAATCTACTTCGATATTTGAAAAGATAACAAAAAGACATGGTATGTGAAAAGATCAAATTCGTTTTCAACGTTATATATATATGCTCTCCAATGGTCCCTCCTCTTTTCATCCACATCGCAAGCTCACCCAGAGAAACGCATTAAACACGGCTTATTGGTGCCAGCATATTCTCTTCGAATATTTCTTTTATTTTTTATAATAATAAACCTACTTCAATATTAGAAAAAATAACAAACTTCAAGGCTATATTTTTTGACATACGATATCCGATAACGAAGAAAAGAACAGTAGACATGTTACATGAAAAGATCAAATTCATTTTTAGCTAGATATATAGTTTGTGATATATGTTAACAACATTACATGCTATCTAGACATGTCAAAATGGGTCTTTTTCGGCCGTGAAAAATGCAGAGCC